>JAZKJV010005597.1:0-606641 GCA_037367405.1 Ottelia alismoides | reverse complement strand
TATCTTCACTGCTAGATCGTTCCCAAGACGCCCCCATCCTCAGCCATTCATCTCCGCTGAGATTCCTGTCGTTCAATCCCCTCTTCAGATTCAATCCCATCATCCTTCAACTCCACGTCCCCATTCCACCACGTGGCTCCACTGCTGATGACTAGGAATTTCAGAGGGTCCAGAAGTCTCACAAGGCGAGAGATCCAGTCGCTGAATTGACCACTTAAAGATCCCCAAATCAGTCAACAATTAACCCACAATAAAATATATGCCATGAATATCAAGAAAAATGTGGAGTTAAAATTTATTATAACTCTATATGCAAATGTGTATAGGTGTAAGCATGAGTAGAGGTCGAACACTGGGAGGCGATTGGTTGAGGTGAAATTGGTTGCACAATTATTCAATTCTAAGATCATGTCCAATTCTTTATTGTTTTTATGGGTTTTTATTTTTATATATATATTTTTGTTTTTATGATTTTTATTTTGTTTTTATATTTTATAATTTTTTCTTTTCTTTTTATATTTTTTATTATATAATATATATATATAAAGATATATATATATATATAAGAAGAGAGAGAAGTAATATAATATATGGATATATATATATATGTATAAATACTCAAAATATATTAGATATAGTATTTTTTGTCTTTTTATATTTTTTGTTAATTTTCTGGAATATTATGTATTTTTAATTCCAAAAATGTCTCTAATATGGGACTAATTAAATGACCGAAAGTAATTTGGGTTTTAAAATATAAGATAAGTTAAAAAATTACCCAAATTATTTTTTATTACATTAATAAAAATATACAGGTAATTATAAAAGAGAAAAATATATTTTTGGTATTTTTCTAGGATTTTTTATACTTTTTTGTTGGATTTTGGAGCTTTATGATTTTTATGTTTTTCTTTTCTTATTTTTAGGGGTTTTTCATTTTCTGGACTCAATATATATAAATATACCATATGTAATTTTTCAAAAACATTAAATTTTTTTGGTATTTTATAATTTAGACAGTATCAAAATGGCTCCTTTTTCATTTTTAATAATTAGGTAAAATGCAAAAAATGCAAATTAAAATATGGACGTGAAAGTACACTACATGAAGCGTCTAACCTAATTTTTGTGGATTTTTAGGAGCTACATAGGTATTTTTAATAAATACATAACAGACACAAAAATTAAACAGCCTGGCAGGGGCATTTTTGCAAAAAAATAAATCACAGAGGGCACAGTGCAAAAATACCTACTGGAATAAACATTTATTTAAATTTTTGGAACTAATTTACTATTAACAAAATGCGTCAGGGCTACAGTGCAAAATTCACGCGCCTCACGTAGGACTGCACGTGAGGCGCAAGGACCAAAATGTAATTTAAATAAGTATAGGGGTCCTCTTGCAAAAATTACAATTATTTTATAATGTGACATTTTATTTACAGAATTAAATATTAAATACATCAAAAAGCGGGGGTATATGTGAAAATTACCCCCAAAGGCGCTTCATCCAACGGCTGATATGCTTGACTTATACACGTGGCGCCTCCACGTTTGCCGATGACGGTTCGCGGATCCACGATGGAGATTAGATCATCTGGCGTGATCAGACGGCTGAGGCACGGGTAGATCCGACGGTTGGGGCTCGACCTGGGGAGACCTCCTTCATCCGACGACGGAGAGGCGAGGTGAAAGAACATGGAAGAAGGTCGGAATGGCCGAACTTCCCCACCTTCGATCTCGCTTCTTCGGCGTCCTTCGAGGCTTCTGAGGCACCCACGGGCTTCCTGGCAGGTGGCTGAACTTGCTGGAGGTGTTGGATCGGGCGGAGGAACACCGGAGCGCCACCATGACGTCGGAGAAGTCGAGGGGCTCCAGGTGCCTCTGGTGAAGTCTGAATGGGCCTCCTGGAGCTTCTCTTGGCTCCTAACCTGCAGGAAAATGCTCACACGGCTCGAGGGGAGGTCCCTCGACCGGACTTGAAGCTGCATCAGCACAAAAACTACGGGTGGGCGATCTTACGCTAAATCTAATAGCTAAATGCTAATCTAAAGACGGAAATGAAATGCTAAAACTAAAACCTAACTAAAATGAGTAAAGGTGCAGCTCGTACCTGGCAAAACACCAAGGAGCAGAGGCCTCACCGGAGCGGTGGCCTTGGGTGCAACCACCGCCTTCTCCGACCGATTCAAAGCGCCGGAGGCTCCTTCCGTCACAAGGAATACCTCCAGGATCGAATTCGAGGAGGGGAGACACGTAATGGCTGACCAAACTTGGAGAAGAGGCGGAGGTTTGTTATTTAAGAACAGGTGGGCACCCTTATTTGACCGGGCCGTAGGCGGCGGCGATACACGCTATATACAAAAGAATAAAAGATGGAGCGTGGATGTACAATGGTCGGGGAACAATTTTCATGAAGGCGCCGATGTTAGAAGATGGACGGGTCGAGCGCAAATAAAGGGAGAAGACGGCTCGAAATGACAGACGCATCACATCGGCTGCCAGGGGGCGCAGCTGACCGAGCGGTCAACGAACGCAGGAGCCTGATCGGTCCACGTCAACAAGAAGTTGACCTATTTATTAAACATAATAAATGAATTAATTAAATGTTATTTATAAAATAAAAAATGTTTATACAATAATGTAGTATTTATTTATGATTTTTATTTATTTTTTTGATATATCTTATTAGGGATTTATTTTAATAATGTATTTATAAGTGTATTTATATGTATTTATTTTTATTTTTGTTTATTTTTATTTTATTATTTTATTTTCTTATTTTATAAATTTTATAACTTATTTTTGTGAGTATAAATATATTTTTATTGAATTTTTATGAGTTATTTACATTTTCAAATAAATAGGTATATACATTATGTAGGTATACTCATAGGTATATTACCTATATTTTATATACATTTTATTTAATTTAATGAATTTTATTTGTTTTTATTTTGGATTTGTATTTTTAATAAATATTATGTAATATTTACAATATTATAAAAATATGAAAGAATAAAGTAATTAAAGAATGTATTCCCCTTTTATTTATGTACTTACATAACATAGGTATTTTGCCTATATCTTTCATAGGCTTATTTTATTTTACAAATTCTTTTTGGGTTTATTCTAATTTCAATATGTACATGTATTATATATTATTTACAAAATTATAAAAATATAAATTTATAAAAATGATGAATAAAGAATAAATTGAATATTTTAATCAGGTAGACTGTACAATGAAGGCCAAAAACCTAACTTTCACAGATTAACTCCAAAAATTATGAAACCAATTTTATTAAATAGTTCTTGAAAAGCTATATACAATTAAAGGTGATTTTGGTTTGTTTGAGTTTTTACTTGCAAGATATGGGTCTGTGAAGTTGAGATTCTGGCTTTTTATTCTCTGTGTAGAATGTACACTGTATATTATTTTTGTACAAACTCAATTTTGTATTTTTATTTACATTACTATCTACAACTTTCATGTACAAAGTTTCTTTATTTGATGAATAAATAACTATATACAAAATAGATGTCAAAATGCATAAATAAATGAATAAATAAATGAGGTATTTATTGTATTTTTGGCCCTTATCTCCCCCTACTTTATTCCTTGTCGACCAATTCCATGTTGGCATTGGTCTCGGGGTTGGGGTCATAAAATATTTGCAATATTTTACTCATTTTTCTTTTCTTCTTTTTATTCTATAATTTTGACATTAAAAACCTTATTTTATGTACAATAAATGCAATAAATAATGAATGCTATTATAGACAAATTGATGTTATTTACATGCATTTGCTGGGGTTTTTAAGGCCAAAATGATAGAATAAAGGTGATGAAATGGAGATTCATCACCCCCCTATACTTGCCTTTGCTAGTCCCTAGCAAATACTTATGCAATAAGTACAAAAAGAATAAAGAATAAGAAGAAAAGAAAACACAAAAATAAAGAATAAATTGAATTGATCATGATTATTAAACTTATCTGTACAAAATCAAAGTTTGGAGCTCAGGTCAGACCTTGGTGTGAAAATGTGTGTGGAACCTGGTTGGGAACCAAATTTAAAACACAATAGCCTTCGAGAGTCACAGAACTCGGTTCAATTCACCTCAATAGCCTGGTCAGAACTAGCCTACATCATACGCAAACCCTTATGACTATGAAGCTGACTTGTACGGTGTAAGTGATGGTGGCTCTCCCCAACTGAAATGACAAAGGAACTGACTTCTCCAGAATGACAACCCAATGATTCCCCAATCCAGCCCTCTACCGTCGAGGAGCGGGGTATTCCCTTCTAAGTTCAAGTGGCATCCAACTCAAGAGGAGGAGGGGAAGAAGAGAATGGACGATAGCCAGTGTAGCTGATAAGCGCTCAAAAATCGAGTTTCGCGGCTTTCACTTTAAAGAAGAGGATGAAGTGTCTGTTGTAGCAGAAAGCCGCGGAACAAATTCGATCTTTGAACCTATCAAACAAATTTTACGGTTTTCTGTCAGAAAACCGTTCACTAATATTTAACCAGGCAAGTGTTCCTGGGTCGAACTCAAGGAGGCAGAATATATTCCCTAATTTTTCTTCTTCGTAATCTTATTTTAATTCTTCTCTAAGTCAGAGTGCCTTTTTTAGTGGTTTTTATTTTTGTAATTTTTATTTGATTTTATTCTTTTCCAAATTTTTATTTAATTTTCAAGAAGGGATATTTTGCAAAAGATTTATGTATTATATAGTAGGTGGATAGAATATAGGTGATACTATATAGTAGAGGTGGACGAGGTTCGAGCCGCGTACTCGAACTGCACAAGAAAACAAATCAAAACGAGGCGGTTTTCGAGAAAATCAAATCACGTTAAAAACTCGTCGAAAAGCCGCGAAAACTTTATACTATGTAGCTGGGGTAGGTGTGTAACTACCCCTCAAGAATCGTCAAAATCCGAGGTCAAACAGACAAGATACAGCCCCTACAGCCCAGGGGCATAAGCGTAAAAAGAAACTAATTAAAATGTTCTCAAATGGGTCCTTGAGGACTGTTCTGCAACAAAAATACAAGAAGTCTTACATTTAGGTCCCTGCGGAGGGACCTAAATGTAATTATTAAAAACTACGGAGGCGGGAATGAACTCTGGAACTTCAGCTGGGCTTATGGTGTAATTTTTCCACCGGTTCACAAGCTACGGTCGAGATTAGAACTTGAAAGCACGATCGGAAGGCTACGGCGCAGCCACGTGTCAGAAGGTTGTACTCCCTCTGTTCTTGAGCAGTTGAAACTCTTCGCGGACTCGCCTCCTTCTCCGACTTCTCCCGGCGGATCTCCGACGCTTCTGGCGCTCCGGCGGGGCCAGAGGGGTGGCTCCTCCACCCCTCGAGCTCGCCCGCGGTGGAGGTGGCAATGGCGGCGCTCCGAGCGGCGGCGGTGGCTCGAGAAAGATGGTGGTTCGGCACAGATAGCTGGATGACTGTTCTGGAGCTCCAACTTCGAGCACGATTTTGATGACGTTGAGGATATTTCCGATCCAAATGAATGGCAAGCGATGGACCTGGACCTGCAAGCGATCAAGTTCTATGCTCGATTCGACTCGAATCAGCCTACAAGATTAATAGATTAATCCTCAAAGTTTAAGGAAAAATGCACACAAATCCAGCCAAATGTCCAGATGCGAAAAAGACGACGATTCGATGAATGATTTGAGATGAATGTGAATCGATTCGAAAGGAGGTTTTGATGTGGCGTTAAAGAATGATGATTAGTCTACTTAAAAACGCGGTTAGCCACGCTAATCGTGGCTCTATTATCGAGAAAGAAAATTGCAAAATGGATGAAGTGGTCTGGGGGAATCCAAGTGTATGACCTGGAGATGAGTTGCTCGACGGTCGACCTCGCCGGAGCTCTACGCAACGCTTGGCGGCGATGCAAGGTGGTTGTACACCTTGGATCCCTTCTCCTTAGACTCCTCTTCCTCGCGAGCTCCTCCTCCGGCGCTGTCACCGCTCGAGTGGTTGGGAACAAGGCTAGGAAGTTGGGGTGGTCGAACAACCTGGAGCTGAAAAGCTTAAGGTGGAAGAAGATGGTTTGGACATGGTGACTTGGAGGCCTTATATAGGGAGATTTCGTGGGCTCCAAGTTAGATCTAAGGGCTGGCGGTGTAGTTGGTTGTTAGGAGACTAGGATGGAGGGTTTAGATGGGTCAGAGAGGTTAGGAGCTGCGCGGGAAAAATCCATGAAGTTGGGCAGTTGGAACAGAAGGTCGGCAGACCTTCTTGAGGAAGAAGGCTCCAGGTGCTGACACGTGTCAGCACCTGGTTGGCCCAGATGCTATAAATACTTATAAATTAAATATAAATTAGTAAATTACGTTATTTTAAATAGGTATAAATACAAGAAAGTTAAATATATTTATTTTCTAAATTATAGTATAATTACTTTTAATAAATAATAAATATTATTTCAAATATAAATATTTTATTAATAAATATGTATTAATAAATAGGTGTTGTATTTTTAATTTAATAAATAATTAAGTAAAAATCAATTTTATATTTTATTAATTATTAAGGCATTAAATAAGACTTGTACGAATTTTTATGGATTTTTATGAATTAATTTATATATTTTAATAAATAGAGGAAGTGTCTTTATATGTCAAATTTACCTATATTTTGGGTTGTTTGATTTTATAAAAATAATAAATAGTCTCCAAAAATTATGAAATAATTTATAGTGAAACTAGAGGATCATGAAATAATTTAAAAATTATAAAATTAAGAAAATAATAAATAAGGTGTGTTACATAAAATAAATAGCCCAGAAACCCCTTTGTCTTTTGGTCCCAAAACCGACTTTTTGCAAACGGACTCCGAATTTAGTGAAACCACCTTTATTAATTAGATAATATTATTTTATGAACTTTAAAGGTGAGTAGAGTGAAATTGGAGTTCGTATGAGGAAGTTATGATGTTCGGAAGTTGAGATTTTGACAAGTTGTAAGCTAGATTTCTTGGCATATTTACAGGGTAATATTTTTAACTTATTTTTATATTTTTATTTACATTTTTATGAATAATTAGGAGAAAGATTTGGTGAAGAATAAGTTAAGATGAAATAATTAAAATTCTCTGAAGTTTTGTATTTATTTATAAATAGTGAAGAATGTATATACATGAGATAGATTATTTTTATTTTGTTTTCTTTCCTTATCTCCCCCTACTTTTTGGTTTGTCGACCAATCCATGCTGACTTGGTCTCGGGGGTTAGGCTATAAATATATCTTTCAGTTATATTTATAGTTTAAGTAATATTACATATATATACATATATTCCATATTCCTTTTTCTTTCTTTTTCTGGTTCTTTATTTATTTACAAGAATTTAGTGGTTAAAAGTGAATATTTACACATGAATGGGGTTTTGTTAAAATATGAGAATTAATGAGTATTTACATGTATTTGTTAAGGGTTTTAAGACAAAATGCGACAGAAAAGTTAATGAATCATGGATTCATCAACCCCCTATACTTAAACTTTGCTAGTCCCTTAGCAAACACTTATTTTGAAAAAGTAAGTGAAAAAGAAAAAAAGTTAGAATGAATTTGTTTTCCTAAACCAATTCATGAGAACAGACAAAGGACAGAGCTCGATCGGGCCTGAAACAAGCATTTTGTCGGAACCTTAACTAGGATTAGGATTTCATCCTCAACAGTCTTCAAGTTCCATAATCCTTACTTGAGATCACTTCATCGGCTAGTTCAGACTCACTTATTCATATCGCAAACTCTATCATCCTTGAAGTCAACTTGTACAGTGTGTGAATTGATTTAGCTCTTCCTGCTTAGAGAACCGAAGAAACCGTCAATCCCGGCCATACACTCCTATGGCTTCCTCATCCCGCTACTCTTTCCTCGGGGAGGGAGGTATTCCCTTCTGAGTTCAGTTCTGCTATGTCCACAATCGAATATAGGGAGAAGTTAGAAGAATGAGAAAAGAAGTGGAGTGCGACCAGTGTAGACGCATCTCCTTGTGAAGCCCAACCGGTGTAGCTGAGTCTCCACTAAGATGTGCAGGCATATTTGGTGGAAGCTTTGACCAGTTTGGTCTATTTGGTGGCTTCTGCTTTGCTTTGACTTTGTAATTTGCTTGCACTGCATTCATCTTTTGTGCCTCGACGGTTATAGAATCTTTTTAATCCGTCCATTTTTTGAGGTCTTAGAAAAATTGTGTAAGCAGATCCTTCCCTCATCCGAAGCAACTATCGCAACCCCAATCTCTCCCGTCTTTAGACGTCAATGCTGCAAAGATAAGGATAAGAATGCACTACCAAGATGTACTGTCCTTCGGAACTCCATGCGAGTTGAGCTAAGTGCAGAGTGCATGTGTTCAAAGTTGGTTCACTGGTGAAGAGTTGTACGGATGACTCCAAGTGGTCTACTTAAGCTCAGATGACTTGATTTCCCGAATATGGTCTTACGGAACCCAAAGATTTTAAGTCACCAGACCTGAAGAGTCCAAATTCCAGTTCCTAATCAGGCTCCTTACAATGAGAGTTAAAGACCGTAATCAAGCTCCATCCTTTAGACTAGACTCAGTTCTTAGTCCCGGAAATCAAACTTATTCTGAAAAATGCGAATGCAAATGCAACCATGTTTTTGTGAAGTATATTTTCTGGATTTTACTCATTTTTATGGATTTTAAGGATTTTGTAATTTTTACAAATTTTAGGACTTTGTATTTTTTTATGGATTTTATTATTTTTATAAACAGAGTTTTATTTACAAATTTTACAAGATAAATTTTATTTAAGTTAAATGTCTAGTGTATTTTACAAATTTTATCTACAAAGTATTTTACAAGGGTTGAATGGTTTTTATACAAATTTTAATAAATAGGATTTTAAATAAGTATTATACATATTTAAGTACAAATTTTTAATTACAAATTTTAATTACAAATTTTAAGCATATTTTACTTATTTACCAAGATTTTATAAATAAGAGAGTGTATTTTAAATTAACCCACACCCACTTTTTATGGATTTTATAGATATAGAAAATACATAAAGTACGAGTTATGACCGAAAGTATATATACAATATATACGCACCCCCCTATACTTAGCTTGAGCTATGTCCTCATAGCGTCAAAAGAGAAAAAGGAGGGCATAACTCGTGCTAAGTAATAGTGGGTGAAAAAGGGATATCGATGACAAGTCAGTCAACCCCCCCTATACTTACGATCTGGTCATCGTAAGTATTATGAGAGAGCAAAAACGGAATGACTGAATGAAAGGGATAAATAACGAAGAAATCAAAAGGAAGGGATACGAAATCATCTAAATCACTTGGTCCCCCTATACTTAGGATAAGGCATCCTAAGTATAGAAAAGAATGTAGCCAAAAATTGGGGATCAATGATTCGTGAAAAAGACTGGCTATACAAAAGAATTAGTACAAAAATAAAACGTGAATCAGCGGACAATCGGTCCCCCCTATACTTAGGATCTGGTATCCTAAGCATAGAAGACGAGCAAAAACAGGGACGATTGTGGTCTATGAAGAATATACAAGTGTTGTGAATCTCCCGAATGGCTCAAAAGGATTTGTACAGAAAGAAGTAAAAGAATGATTATGATTCCTGTACAAAATAGATCACTTCAGTTCGGGCCAGATGATCGGTGGTCTCTACAAAATGCTTCAGCATCTGCCCGTTAACCACGAACGGTTCTGCACCAGGTGACACATCTGATATCGCAATACTGCCATTGTCGTGCACCGTTCTGACTATGTACGGTCCTTCCCACTTGCTTTTCAATTTGCCGGGAAAAATTCTCAGCCTTGCATTGAACAACCAGACTTTCTGCCCAGGGACAAAGCTCTTGTGTCGGATGTGTCTGTCATGCCATTTCTTCACTTTGTCCTTATAGATCAGTGTGTTCTCATATGCTTGATTGCGGATTTCCACCAGCTCATTCAGATCTATCTTTCTCTTGGCTCCTGCTTTCTGCATATCCATCAAAATTTCTCGAATTGCCCACTCAGATTTGTGCATGATCTCTACGGGCAAGTGGCACGGCTTTCCATAAACTAGCCTGAATGGTGAAGTACCTAAGGGAGTCTTATATGCAGTACGATAAGCCCAAAGAACTTGGTCTAGAAGAAGTGACCAGTTCTTCCTATCCGGTCGTACTAACTTCTGAAGAATTGATTTTACCTCCCTATTTGAAACTTCGGCCATGCCATTCGTCTGTGGGTGATAAGGAGAAGCTACTCTGTGATTGATGCTGTATTGTTTCACTAGCTTTTTCACCTCCTTATTAATGAAATGGCTACCCCCATCAGAGATAAGAATACGAGGGATTCCGAACCGCGAAATGATATGTTCCCTTAGGAACTTGCAAACGGTCTTACTGTCTGCGGTTCGTGCGGGTATAGCCTCCACCCATCTGCTAACATAATCTACAGCGAGAAGGATGTACTCAAAGCCGCTGCTAGAAGGGAACGGTCCCATAAAATCTACGCCCCATGCGTCAAAGATCTCGCAAATAATGACGGGTCGCATCGGCATCGCATCTCTGGCACTGATTGTCCCTACAGCTCTCTGACATTCTGGACAACTCTTCACGAATGTGCAAGCATCTCTGGTAAGAGTCGGCCACCATAATCCGCTCTGCAGTACCTTCTGCGCTGTCCTCTTCCCTGAATGATGTCCTCCTGATTCTAGAGAATGACACAAATTGAGGACACTATTATATTCCTCCTGAGGAATACATCGCCTGTAAACGCAATCCGGTCCTTCGCGAAAAAGAATCGGATCCTCCCAATGGTAGTATCGTGACTCAGAAACGAGTTTCTCAACTCTGTTCTTCGGCCAACCTTGAGGACTTTTCTGTGTGACCAGAAAGTTCACTATATCTGCATACCACGGAAGTTCTGTCACCGCAAAGATACTCTTGTCTGGAAATCTCTCTGCGATCTCTGGCGTGTACTCATCTGAAGGCTGATTTGACTGTAATCGGGAGAGGTGGTCAGCTACCACATTCTTTACTCCAGGTTTATCCTTGATATCCAAATCGAATTCTTGGAGTAAAAGAATCCATCTAAGAAGGCGTGCCTTGGCATCCTTCTTTTCCATCAAAAATCTGATAGCTGAGTGGTCTGTATAAACTGTGATCTTGGAGCCAAGTAAGTAGGATCGAAATTTGTCTAGTGCAAACACTACTGCCAACATCTCTTTCTCTGTGACTGTGTAGTTTCTCTGTGCATCATCTAAAGTCTTGCTGGCATAGTGAATAGCGATGGGAAGTCCATTCCTCCTCTGTCCTAATACAGCCCCGACCGCAAAATCTGATGCATCCGTCATGATCTCAAAGGGTAGAGACCAATCAGGCGGCTGTAGGACAGGAGCACTGATTATCTTTTCCTTTAGTGTGAGGAAGGCATGAAGACATTTGTCATTTAAAACGAACTCGATGTCTTTGCCTAACAATTCAGTTAACGGTCGGGCAATCTTGGAGAAGTCTTGAATAAACCGTCGATAAAAGCCGACGTGCCCCAGAAATGACCGTAACTGTTTGATGTTGGATGGTGGTTCGAGTTTCTTAATGACATCTACCTTGGCAGGGTCAACCTCCATGCCTTGCTGGGAGATGACGTGCCCCAACACGATCCCGTGAGTAACCATAAAATGGCTCTTTTCCCATGACAGAACGAGATCTACCTCACAACACTTTTTCAAAACCTGGTCTAGGTGCGCTAAACAATCGTCAAATGACTCACCATAGACCGAAAAGTCATCCATAAAAACCTCTAGAAAATCACCGACCATATCCGCAAAAATAGCGAGCATGCACCTCTGGAAAGTTGTGGGAGCGTTGCACAATCCAAAGGGCATCCGTCTAAAGGCATACGTGCCAAACGGACAAGTGAAGGTGGTTTTCTCCTGGTCTTCAGGAGCAATTGATACCTGGTTGTATCCGGAGTAACCGTCAAGGAAACATAAGTACTCGTTCCCTGCCAACCGTTCGATGACCTGGTCTATGAAAGGCAAAGGGAAGTGGTCCTTCTTCGTCGCGGTGTTAAGTTTTCTGTAATCAACACATACTCGCCACGACGTGGTTACTCTCTTTGGAATCTCCTCTCCACTCTCATTTTTCACCATCTGAATTCCCGACTTCTTCGGGACAACATGTAATGGGCTAACCCATTCGGAGTTGGAGATAGGATAAATGAACCCTGCGTCACACCATTTCGTGATCTCTTTCTTAACAACTTCTCGTAAAACCGGATTCAGCCTACGCTGAAACTCTCTGGAGGGTTTGCTGTCATGATCGAGATAGATGTGATGTGAACACAAAGCAGGATTAATCCCGCGGAGATCGGATACAGTCCACCCAATGGCCTTGCGGTTTCTTTCTAGAATCTCCATCAGACGAGATTCTTGATCATCGGTCAAAGTTGAGCTGATAATGACCGGAAACTGCTGATGTGGACCCGCAAGGAAGGCATATTTCATGTTTGGTGGCAAAGTCTTGAGTTCTGGCAAGGTAGTATCTGGATCTGCTGCAACATCATCTATATCTGTATGGGGATTTGTGTCGGTAGGTGATGTGTCTGCATTCTGATTATTCACCATCTCAATGTGCTCTAAAGTCGGACTACAGAAGATGTTCGAGACATCATCCGACTCCTCAGAATGATTAGAAGAGAATAAGTCAACTAGATAAAATTCTGATTCATCTGAGATGGAGGAATTATGTATACTCTCTGAATCTGACAGATCTGCATTAATATCCTCAAAAGTCTGATCCCTTTGCTCATCATCATCCAGACTAAAATATAAGGTTCCATCGGAAGGGCTTCCTCCTAAAGTCTCAGACCCGTCCTCTGTCAAACATTCTTGGGTCTCTACCTAGTATCTTTCGAGGTCGTCAAGGCGAACCTCATCCATGTAATCGCAGGAGGCTAAAGAACTCAGAAAATCTGAAGATGCATCACTGGAATTGTTTGATTCTCTCGCCATCTCTATATGTACCTTTTCACCCTCGGCGCGAAAAGATACCTTCCCTGTATCATAATCGAAGAGAGCCTTTGCGGTCTCTAGAAAAGGCCTCCCGAGAATGATCGGGGCAAGGTGCAACTGTGCAGGGCAATTCATTTCTAGAACCGTAAAATCTACGGGGAATTGCAGACCCTGTACGGTTATGATAACGTTCCTAAGTATACCTTTAGGTCTCTTTACGGATCTATCAGCAAACTGAAGGATCGCACGGGATTTGTAAAGAGGACCTAACTCGAGCTTCTCGAGTAAGGAAGCGGGTATCAGATTGATCGAGGAACCGTTATCTAATAGAGTGCGATCGAATTCGGCTTTTGCGATCTCGCATCTGACATAATGTGCACCTGAGTCTTTCTTCTTCTTTGGAAGCTTATTCTGTATCGCACAGGATGTTGCCTTAGTCAAAACATGCTTTTCCGTTCGGGATCTCTTTTTCCTACGCAAGGTGCATCTGTTTTTCAATTGATTCTTAAGCGTAGGAAATTGATCTAAGGCATCATGGAGCGGGATCTTCAGAAAGATATGATCTTTGAGCAACTTTTCAAATTGTGGAGATTCAGGATTATTTTTGGTCTTTTTCTTTCCTTTTCCAAACAAAGCATCGGGAAAAGGAATAAAGTCAGGATTCAGAAAATCAGAACTTTTATTGAAATCATTGGAATCAGCTTGTACATCGAGAGTCTCAGAATTATTTACAAAACTCTCTAAGACAGGGGAAGAAATGTTTTTCTCTGGGGATTCTACCTGATCTGGCGTGATATCGACATCTGAGTCGCCAATATCCATATCTGAACTGTTGGCATTGCTCCCGTCTCTTGATTGTACGTCCTCATCCTCTTGCGGTTCCTCCTCCTCGGCATTCGGATCATGCTCGTGCTCCTCTGGTTCCCTCTCCTCTCCAGTAGGTGTTTGCGGTGATCTACCGCTCCTGAGACGAATGAAGTTAGACAAAAATTCAAGAAACGAGATCTTACCTGTAGTATCTACCTGATCTGGATGCCTCCTCTTGTTGTTCAGATTCATCTGAGGCTGGGCTGGGAGAGTGGTCTTCGGCACGGTTAACTCGTCCAGACGACGGTTAACTTGCTCCATTTCTGTCTTGTGTGCGATCTGGAGCGTACTGAGCATGTCCATAATCTGGTTGAGCGCCTGGGCCTGTGAAGACATCTCTGGTTCGGTATGGTGGCCCTGGCTTGCTCCTCTCTCCTGCTTTGGCGTGAATTGCTGAGAAGTGGACGGCTGGGAGTAGCGCTGTGGTGTAGAGGAAGATTGATGCGGCTGCTGAAAAGAATAGTTCGGTGAAAACTGAGCAGGGTGCTGATAAGTAGGTTGCGGTCTCTGATGGTAGTCGTTCGGATGAGACTGTGGCGGCGTGAAATTCTGGCGGTGCTGGAATTGCGGACGTCCATGCTGCGGATGACCGTACGGCTGCTGCTGCTGATGATTCGGTATACTCGGCTGCTGAACTGGAGTATACCAAATCCCATTGATCTCGAAAGTGGCTTGCGGCTCCACCTCCATTGCTGCAGTGCTGATGACCTGGCCAGCATTGGCATGAGACTGATCCTCATGCCAATCAATCTGCGGATTCTCGGGCTCGCTCTGAACATATTGTATCTGACGGGTGGGTGGAGCGGGTGCGATCCTCCGTGCTGGCTGTGAAGAAGTCTGACTCTGCTGGTACTGAAGTTGAAGATCAGAGACCTTCTTCGAAAGATCACTCAGCTGCTGAGGTAGAGATGAGAGTTTCTCCAACTCTCGCAGCGGCTGCAGGTCCTGGACTTGCTTATGAATCACATCTACCAATGTTAATTTCTCACCAATGAAGCTCATATTGGTGTTGGATTCAGAGTCTGCTATATTTGCCACCTTGTGATGCTCTCGGTGATGTGGTGGCTGCGGGGCTTTCTGATATGCCCGAGTAGAGTCTACAACTCTCGAGTTCTCGGCCATTCCTTCGAAGATGGCCTAGACTGACTCGGCATCCTTGTTCAAGTAACTGCCGCCACATGCGGCACTAACTAGCCCCTGAATTTCCAGCTGGAGTCCTCCGAAAAAATTCTGTACTAGCACCTTCATTGGTATCTCATGATGAGGACATCTCTCTGTCAGGTCCTTGAATCGATCCCATGCCTCATGGAATGATTCGTTCGATAATTGCGTGAAGTTGGAGATCTGACTCCTCATCATGTTCGTCCTTCCTAGAGGGAAATATTTGCGCAGGAAGGTGGACTTCAGGTCGTCCCAAGTGGAGATTTCTCTCCCTAGACGACTTAGCCAATAAAGGGCTTTATCGGCTAAGGCAAAAGGAAAAGCCTTTAGGCGCACGGCTTCCTGTGTCACTCCTGGATAGCAGGCCGTTCCACATATCATCTCAAACTGCTGTAAAAACGTGAACGGCTCCTCTGCGGCATTCCCATAGTACTTGGGAAGCAAAGAGATGAAGGACGGTCGGAGTTCGTATGGCCCTTGATTCGGCGATAGCCGAATCCAATGATGGAGCGTTCGAGCGCCCGGGTCATACTCTTCCCGTAAAGTAGCGGGAACCGCAGGCGGTAACTGGTTCCCGGCCCCTGCTCTGATTGCGGCTAATTCAGCCTGCAACTCGGTCTGAACTCTAAACTGTTCTCGAATCTGTAGATTCATCTGCTGAAGTGTGTCGAGAATACCTGTCGTGACATCTCCGTTCAGATCTGTTCTTCCCTCCGGATGATCCTCAACTGCTGGCCTCTCATCTGCTGTCGATGCTTTCCCACGAGCCATCTGATCGTCTGGAAAATGAAAACTCTCGTAAGAACTCATCGAGAAATACTCAGGAGATTTGGATTCTGTATTGAGGCGAAGGTCTGCCTCAATGATCTGGCCAGGAGGCGCTGGGTCTGACTCGCCTCGAGATCGGATGGGACCAGCTCGGGAAGAGGGTCATCCCGAGCCTGTGAAGACATACGCTCGACGGTAGACAGTTGAAAGCTCATAGAGTCTGAGCCGAAAAGCCGTCGAGACGTCATCTTTGATGTCAAGAGAAGATTGGGAGAGCACGTGTACGATTCAAGAGAAGAAGGAATGCGAAAGCCACGGAAAACTCACGCCCCGCAAACAAACACAAGGCAAACCCCGTTTTCACCAACTCAACCCTGATGAAGACCGTAAGAGTTCGGTCTTTTTATCTTTTCGGTTTTAGGGTTGGGATTATCAATCGTTGCGGTTATGCGGGCTGAGCAAGCCAATAGGAGCCCGATAGTTTCTTCAAGACACTGGCCCGAATCCTTACGCGAGACCACTCGCACTCAGCCAGTATGGGAGTAAGTACGGACCGTTTCCGGCTACCCGTGTTACTTGAGGACGGAGCCTTGCGCAGTGTCCTCTAAACCTCCCACTCTGCTAAGTAAACCCGGACCGTTTCCGGCTACCCGAGCTTACCCACTGAGGAACAGCGATCAGGTGTATGGATCCAGTAGTATCCCGCAAGAAATACGGGGTTTTGTCTCTATCCTTAAGTGTCGGCTCTCAACTCGCGCACTCTGAGAAATGTGCGGGGGTTACTCTCCCCAAATCAATTGAATCGATTTTACGGTTTTTGATCAGATATTTTTAGCAGTCCCAATTTTTAATTTTGCAATTTTTATGTATTTTCAAACAACGTCTATTTTTTGTCTTTTTGTTAAAACCCTACGGCAAGCACCTAGGTTGCGAGTCCTAAAACTAGCTACGAGGCACAAGCAGATAGAGCGAAAAACCTAAGAAAGCATCTAGAAAACCGCGGAAAACCGATAAGCGATAAAAGCCGCAGTGGGTGCCCTGATTCACCAGATACACGGTATCCGATGAATCAAGCCCATAAAAAAATGAAAATTTTATTAAGCTAATACAACTCTCTCCCTTTCTCTCTCAAATAAAAGGATACTAAATCTCTGCTCCTCTGCAGTCGACTCGTGAAGAAGGAGCCGACCTCTGCCCTTTCAACTGACTCGGCTTCCGAGGAAACCGGTTGATTTTGCAGGCCCTGCAAAGATGATTAGCACAAAATAATATCGAGAAAGCCGAGAAAGCCGTAAAGAAAACAAGAAAGGAAAACCAATCACGAAAAAGCCGTACGAAAAACAAAGAGAAGAAAAATAATAAAATCACGAAAAACGAAAAATCAAGGGAATCTAACGCCTCCCCGGCAACGGCGCCATTTTGATAAGCGCTCAAAAATCGAGTTTCGCGGCTTTCACTTTAAAGAAGAGGATGAAGTGTCTGTTGTAGCAGAAAGCCGCGGAACAAATTCGATCTTTGAACCTATCAAACAAATTTTACGGTTTTCTGTCGGAAAACCGTTCACTAATATTTAACCAGGCAAGTGTTCCTGGGTCGAACTCAAGGAGGCAGAATATATTCCCTAATTTTTCTTCTTCGTAATCTTATTTTAATTCTTCTCTAAGTCAGAGTGCCTTTTTTAGTGCTTTTTATTTTTGTAATTTTTATTTGATTTTATTCTTTTCCAAATTTTTATTTAATTTTCAAGAAGGGATATTTTGCAAAAGATTTATGTATTATATAGTAGGTGGATAGAATATAGGTGATACTATATAGTAGAGGTGGACGAGGTTCGAGCCGCGTACTCGAACTGCACAAGAAAACAAATCAAAACGAGGCGGTTTTCGAGAAAATCAAATCACGTTAAAAACTCGTCGAAAAGCCGCGAAAACTTTATACTATGTAGCTGGGGTAGTTGTGTAACTACCCCTCAAGAATCGTCAAAATCCGAGGTCAAACGGACAAGATACAACCCCTACAGCCCATGGGCATAAGCGTAAAAAGAAACTAATTAAAATGTTCTCAAATGGGTCCTTGAGGACTGTTCTGCAACAAAAATACAAGAAGTCTTACGTTTAGGTCCCTACGGAGGGACCTAAATGTAATTATTAAAAACTACGGAGGCGGGAATGAACTCTGGAACTTCAGCTGGGCTTATGGTGTAATTTTTCCACCGGTTCACAAGCTACGGCCGAGATAAGAACTTGAAAGCACGATCGGAAGGCTACGGCGCAGCCACGTGTCAGAAGGATGTACTCCCTCTGTTCTTGAGCAGTTGAAACTCTTCGCGGACTCGCCTCCTTCTCCGACTTCTCCCGGCGGATCTCCGACGCTTCTGGCGCTCCGGCGGGGCCAGAGGGGTGGCTCCTCCACCCCTCGAGCTCGCCCGCGGTGGAGGTGGCGATGGCGGCGCTCCGAGCGGCGGCGGTGGCTCGAGAAAGATGGTGGTTCGGCACAAATAGCTGGATGACTGTTCTGGAGCTCCAACTTCGAGCACGATTTTGATGACGTTGAGGATATTTCCGATCCAAATGAATGGCAAGCGATGGACCTGGACCTGCAAGCGATCAAGTTCTATGCTCGATTCGACTCGAATCGGCCTACAAGATTAATAGATTAATCCTCAAAGTTTAAGGAAAAATGCACACAAATCCAGCCAAATGTCCAGATGCGAAAAAGACGACGATTCGATGAATGATTTGAGATGAATGTGAATCGATTCGAAAGGAGGTTTTGATGTGGCGTTAAAGAATGATGATTAGTCTACTTAAAAACGCGGTTAGCCACGCTAATCGTGGCTCTATTATCGAGAAAGAAAATTGTAAAATGGATGAAGTGGTCTGGGGGAATCCAAGTGTATGACCTGGAGATGAGTTGCTCGACGGTCGACCTCGCCGGAGCTCTACGCAGCGCTTGGCGGCGATGCAAGGTGGTTGTACACCTTGGATCCCTTCTCCTTAGACTCCTCTTCCTCGCGAGCTCCTCCTCCGGCGCTGTCACCGCTCGAGTGGTTGGGAACAAGGCTAGGAAGTTGGGGTGGTCGAACAACCTGGAGCTGAAAAGCTTAAGGTGGAAGAAGATGGTTTGGACATGGTGACTTGGAGGCCTTATATAGGGAGATTTCGTGGGCTCCAAGTTAGATCTAAGGGCTGGCGGTGTAGTTGGTTGTTAGGAGACTAGGATGGAGGGTTTAGATGGGTCGGAGAGGTTAGGAGCTGCGCGGGAAAAATCCATGAAGTTGGGCAGTTGGAACAGAAGGTCGGCAGACCTTCTTGAGGAAGAAGGCTCCAGGTGCTGACACGTGTCAGCACCTGGTTGGCCCAGATGCTATAAATACTTATAAATTAAATATAAATTAGTAAATTACGTTATTTTAAATAGGTATAAATACAAGAAAGTTAAATATATTTATTTTCTAAATTATAGTATAATTACTTTTAATAAATAATAAATATTATTTCAAATATAAATATTTTATTAATAAATATGTATTAATAAATAGGTGTTGTATTTTTAATTTAATAAATAATTAAGTAAAAATCAATTTTATATTTTATTAATTATTAAGGCATTAAATAAGACTTGTACGAATTTTTATGGATTTTTATGAATTAATTTATATATTTTAATAAATAGAGGAAGTGTCTTTATAGGTCAAATATACCTATATTTTGGGTTGTTTGATTTTATAAAAATAATAAATAGTTTCCAAAAATTATGAAATAATTTATAGTGAAACTAGAGGATCATGAAATAATTTAAAAATTATAAAATTAAGAAAATAATAAATAAGGCGTGTTACATAAAATAAATAGCCCAGAAACCCCTTTGTCTTTTGGTCCCAAAACCGACTTTTTGCAAACGGACTCCGAATTTAGTGAAACCACCTTTATTAATTAGATAATATTATTTTATGAACTTTAAAGGTGAGTAGAGTGAAATTGGAGTTCGTATGAGGAAGTTATGATGTTCGGAAGTTGAGATTTTGACAAGTTGTAAGCTGGATTTCTTGGCATATTTACAGGGTAATATTTTTAACTTATTTTTATATTTTTATTTACATTTTTATGAATAATTAGGAGAAAGATTTGGTGAAGAATAAGTTAA
This sequence comes from Ottelia alismoides, assembly GCA_037367405.1. Taxonomy (NCBI): domain Eukaryota; kingdom Viridiplantae; phylum Streptophyta; class Magnoliopsida; order Alismatales; family Hydrocharitaceae; genus Ottelia; species Ottelia alismoides. Next base: position 586,683 of record JAZKJV010005597.1, on the reverse strand, counting down.
GATTAAATAATTAAAATTCTCTGAAGTTTTGTATTTATTTATAAATAGTGAAGAATGTATATACATGAGATAGATTATTTTTATTTTGTTTTCTTTCCTTATCTCCCCCTACTTTTTGGTTTGTCGACCAATCCATGCTGACTTGGTCTCGGGGGTTAGGCTATAAATATATCTTTCAGTTATATTTATAGTTTAAGTAATATTACATATATATACATATATTCCATATTCCTTTTTCTTTCTTTTTCTGGTTCTTTATTTATTTACAAGAATTTAGTGGTTAAAAGTGAATATTTACACATGAATGGGGTTTTGTTAAAATATGAGAATTAATGAGTATTTACATGTATTTGTTAAGGGTTTTAAGACAAAATGCGACAGAAAAGTTAATGAATCATGGATTCATCAGTAGCTACCTATCCTGGGATGCAAGACCAGTGTAGTCAAGTCATCCAGTTGCAGGCTCACATGGTATAACTTTGATGCTCAAGCTTGCTTATTTTCTATACAACATATATACATACTCCGGCAGGCACTTTTATTTTTATTTTCAAGCCTGTCCATTTTTTTGGAGTTTTTTTTTCAAACATACTATTTACAGGAGCATCTACATAAGGACTTTTTCCTCTTGAGCCAGAAGACTATCCCTCTTTTGAAGCTTTATTGCAACCCACACTCTCCTATCATTCGACTTCATTGAAACTGGACCAGGTTGGGGTGCACTTCCCTCCCTAGACGAGGACGAATGTTTTCACCCGTGTGCGTCTCAGACTGGCAAATCCAACCCCCTCACAACTCCAACTGAGTTGAGCCAAGTGAAAGGTGCAAGTGTCCAAGTTAGGTCACGGCCGACAAGAGTCATACGTGTGTTTCGAAAAGTTCTAGTTAGTCCACTGAGGTGACTTGGACCTAGCCCTGATTTCTCAAAGAATTAAGTCTGAATAGACATGAAGTACCTTAAACCTAGTTCCCATAAGGTTCCAGTGCAGTTAGGTACGGTAAGGTCCAACCAAGCTCCAATCTTCGACTTTATTGGACTAGTTCAATCAGCAAGCTCAATAAAAGGATATGAATGCTATGCAAATGCTATTTACAAATGTGCAGAGAATAGTGCAATTTTTCAAAGAATTAGAAAACAAAGAGAGAATTTTTAAAGAATTTTTGCAAATAAAAGAATAAAATATGTACAACTATTTACACGGGCGTGCCGTTTTATTTTTACAGGATTTAAAGAATTTTAAAGAATTCACAGGTTTTAACAAAGTGATTTGTTTAGGAGTATATACAGTTAATAAAGAATTTAATGTATTTTATTTTTCATTTATTTTATTTATTTACTGATGCTTTTATTCCTCAAATTTATTTGAAAATCATTTTACAAATAATTTTGAAAACTATAGTCCAAAATAATTTTTACAAGCACTTTACAAACATGTACACACATTTGAAAATCATTTTACAAAGGTTTTTCAAACAGTATAAATAGATTTTTCACATATTTTTGCAACCATTTTTCAAACCATTTGCAAATAATTTTTCAAATATTTTATTTCACACAAAGAAAATAAACTTTACAAACGAAAAAGTTTTTACACAGGTTGAAAACATGTAACAAAACGTTTTCAAAATAGTTTTCAAAAGATTTTCACAAAGATTTTCAAACTATTTTTCAAACATTTTGCAAAAAACATTTTCACCCGATTTATTAATCAGTATCTACAAAAAGAATTTGAGGAATAATCACATCTTTTTATTAAGAGTTTTAATGAATTTAAAGAAATATTAGACACATTATTAAGAGAATACTAAAGTACGAGTTATGGCTGAAGTATATACATAGTATATACGACCCCCTTATACTTAGCTTGAGCTATGTCCTCATAGATCGGAAAAGAGAAAGAGAAGACATAACTCGTACTGAGTGTAGAAAAATCCAAAGAATAAACGAACGAAGAAATGAAGGAAATAGAAGTTGACCGTCCCCCCTATACTTAGGATCAAGTAATCCTAAGTATAGCAGACTGTACACAAAGTAGGGAGGGTCAAGGGTGGGAATACACAGATCAGAGAATTAACAAATCAGGGGTGCACCCCCCTATACTTAGGACAAAGTACGTCCTAAGTACAGAAAACCGACTCAAAGGGGCGACACCTTTTATTTAGATACAGAAGATAGAAAAGGAAAAGAATAAAAGAAGAAAAGAGAGATATATACATATAGATGAAAAGATCGTGGAGAATATACGCATCACTCCCCCTATACTTAGTGTGAGATATCCCTAAGTATAGGCAACAAGAGTGACAAAACTGAACGACGAAAGAACAACACGGTGTGTACCCCCCTATACTTAGGACAAAGTACGTCCTAAGTGTAGACACAAAGATATGTCAATAGATATGGAGCACACATAACATACGGGAGAAAGAATGCACAAGGCACACATATATACAAGTGGTGAAGAACTAGTAAAGTACAGGATGGCATCTGACAAGTGAATACCGTACTCTCATCGTCGTCTCCCTGTGAGAATGAGGACGCAGTCAGATGGTGAAAAGACACCCGGATATACAGTCAGGTGGGTGTCGGCTACCGGAGCAAAATATATCGAAAGTACAGATATCGGGTCCGGTAGCATGAAGCAGTCAATCGGCTCGTAGGGTCAGCATGAGGAACTAGAGCCGATACTATAAGACCGGGAGGAAGAAGTAGCATTACCGATTCCTCCGGTCAATCAAAGTCTCAGAAAGATATGGAAGATAGATGATAGGAGACACCATGGCATTCGATGGTCATGAGGTCGGAAGATCACAGGAGACACACCGAATACCGTAAGTCATGGCTCAACCCTGTGAGGTGTTAGCAATGTGAGCCCGAGGCGAACCATTCCTACAATAAATGTTATTGTAATAAATGATTTATCAATAAAAGTTATTGATGTTTTGTTTCACTCCCTTTCTGATATTGAATGAATGAATGCACTATAAGGTCCCTATGTACAATAAGGGTTATGTACCATGGCCAACTTGATAATCATACAGCTGTTGATTCAATGATTGAATCATAGAGGCTGATGCTTGGATGAATATCTAAGGAGTTAGATAGAGGACTCATCAAGCATCATCAATGATTAACAAGTAGTGATCTCCAGTTTGAGTGGGAGATGGCAATCCCATCTCATTAGACTGATATCTGATCGACCTCTTGATGCAGGTCCTCTACATAAGAATATTGATTCGGAGGTATCAGATTAGTTGAGTCAATGAGTTGACTTGACGAGATCGAGATAACCAAAGACCTATGATGAATTACTGTCACATCACATGCAAACATCCTCTGACCAGAGACAGATATATTACTATATGTCTGAGCATGTACATTTGGCAGACCAATAGGTTGATGACCTAATCAAGGTCTATACACCGGCGAGCTGGTGTGCATGTAAGGGCATATGAGTAATATGATCTCTCAAAGGGATCATACAGGTTCACTTGTGAACCGGGAGACATGAGCTCACTCATGAGGTATTGGGATTGACCAAATTCCATGCATGGTCATCATGCTTTAGAAGTATGATATGAATTTGAAGGTAAGATATATGCTTTGTGAAAGCATATGATCTGTACCATATCCCAAGGACCAAGATCATACTATGAAGATGATAGTGTAAAAGTGATCTTTATCTTCATGATGATCATGAGTCTTCCAGTATGCAGGATGTGCAGGTATTGGGAATACCTGAAGGGTGATTTGATCATAAACGATTGTATAACCATGACGCTTCCATTTCGAGGGAGTGATGAAACATGTCTGGATTTTAGTGACTCCTCTCATTAGAGAAGTGACCTAATCTTAGTCCATGTACTGGACATTGATCTGAATGAGATTCAGATGCAAATGAGAAGATTAGGTTTACGGTCTTGATTTAATCAAGCATCTACGAGAGGTCCATGGGATCTGGATTTGAGATGTGATCTCAATATCCAAGTCACTATACGTGGAACAATACAATCGCCCTGTCCTTATCTCCAAGTATCTGAGGAAAAATAGCATTGTTCTTAAATGGTTTAAGAACAATTCCATGAGATCTAAGCAAAGAGAAGTTGATAATTAAATGTGATTTAATTATCATGATGTATGAGATATTATCCAATATAATTAAATGTGATTTAATTATTATGAATAAGAATAATGTGGATAGTAATATCCAATTATTCCTAATATATTATAAATGTGATTTATAATGTATTAGAGAGAGGTAAATATAATTTATATTAGTATATTAATTGTTAATATGTATTGGATGCACATTGTTTAATTAATTGAAAATGTAAATTACATTTTGTTTTGGGTTGTGAATTTGATTCACAATAATTCAATGTCAAGATTGTAATATTCCCAAAATTAATTGAGAATTATTTTGGTGAATTAAAATACCAACAAATTGTTGTTGGAAATTGAGTGGAGAGAAAAACAAGGAGATTGTCCCTCCCTTTTGGAAAGGAGGGGGCGGCACCAATTCCTTGAGGGAATTGGTGGCCGTCCCCCACTTCCAAAGAGGAAGGTGTATCTCCATTATTTTCTCTCTCTCTATTTGTGTGGTATAATTTGGTATTATATTTATTTGATTTATCAAATATATTTAATCAAAATTAAATCACAAGTTGTTGGCTTTTACTAACAACAATCTTGACCATTGGATTGTCATAAATCAATCTCATCCATTGATTTTATATGACACATGGATTGAGATCCATGGATCCCAAAATCCTATAAATAGAGAGGCATTCTTGGCTCTCTCTTTACACATGTTATTGTAGCAAAACTCTCTCTCTCTTTCTCTCATACTCGACAGCCCTCTCTCCCCCTTCTTCTTGGTGGCCGTCCACCTTGGTGGAGAGAATCGTCGTCGCCCGCGCCCTCGTGCTACCGCTTCGACGATCTGCGGTTCTTCGTCTACTTCGAGTGCTTCGCCTACGAAGGAGACGTTCGATCTCGTGCGACGAGATCAGGAGCAACCGTGCTTGGATCAACTTCTTGGATTGCGAGGACTACACAGTTCATCCCCACGCTCGCAAGCGATCTCTCCGACGATCGGACTTGAGACAGGAGGTCTCTTCTCTTAGAGACTCGATCAACCACGCTTAAAGAGGTATTGCACTATACTTGTTGTGGTTATAGATGAAACGATCCGAGAATGGTTCTTGGATCATGTGGTTTCATCGAATATAAAATTTTAAATTCCGCTGCACCGAACAACTAGTACGACTAGTCATTCTTCATCGTATCCGATACGACGCTCACGCTTCCGTGATGCGCTTGAGGATTTCTCCATATCCTTCAAGTGGTATCAGAGCCTTAGGTCGAAGGTTTCGAATAGTGATTCGTTAACCAAGGACGACTTGGGTTCGCTAAGGTCGTGAAAGTTTTCATCGCATTTGATTTCGCAGATCTGTTTAGTAAATAAATTCGGCACTGTTTAAATTGTTTAAACACGAATTTTATACTTGTATTATGTTTCCCATTAAATAAGGAAACCATAGGATCTGAGTTTGCGTAAATCGGATTTCGTATGCTCGAGATATGGTCGATTTAATGAACATGTATGCACTGTTGCGGGAACTGTGAATCTGAACGTGATTAAAATGTTAATTACTGTTTAGACTTGCCTCGAAATGCGTGAAACATCACTTAGGTTCTGTCCTAAATCAAATTAGCAAACTTTATAAATTGACTTTGCTTAATTTGGATTTAATATGATTGAGATATGCTAATTTTAGTAAGTAGGGGTCGCTGCTGAAATTGCTTTCCTAATAAAGAACCATGTGATTGTCAATTAATGAAATTAATTGTTAATTTCGAGAAATAATTATGAAAAATATTTGTGAAATATTAGAGAATGATTATTTCCTTAATTGACTTGGCCCCAATCAATTAGATGATTAGATTTGATCTAAATCATAATTGAAATCACAATCATCAAACTTCTTGCTTGAATAGGATTTGGGAATTTGTCTAGCAAATTTCCTTAAAATCAAAATTGTTTTGATTACTATATGGTATAATTTCGGTTGAAGAACCGATGATCATCTCAAGTTCAAAATAATCAATTTGGCGTTATCCTTTCCCGAGGCGGATATGGTGTCTAGTCGGGGATCGCTGGGTTAGCGGGTTGCAACGTATGTGGTCCGCCCCACTCCCGTCGGTACTGGCCATGACAGCGGGTAGGGCCGGGATAATGTCCGAGGGATTATGATGTATTTTTCTAATTATTAAAATACGAATTAATACGTACTTTGAGAATAATACCATATATATATTCAAGCATAAAATTAAGTTTGATTGATTGAATTGGATTGATAATTAATTTAATATGATTAAATTAATTATATCCAATTGAGAATACTCTAATATGATTAGAGTTAATAATTCCCTTGGAAGAATTAATTATATGAATGTGATTCGTAGTAATTAATTGAATTTGAATAAGAGATGGAGGATCACATAAGTGACATCCATGGTCTCCCGTCAAGGCGAAGGGTTTCGTCGCCAAATATTATATGTGGGAGACGCCTGTCCGAAGTGACAGCTCCCACATATGATCCGTTTGGATCGGGCTCGTCGCTTCTCGAAAGAGTAAGGACGTATGCGTAGTGACCCCAATATCGGGTCCTCATATTATTGGGGCGATATTGGATTGCACATAGCGAGTTGTATTCCTGTTGACGGTCGGTTCAATTAATGACGAGTCAACATCACCTTAGGGGTGGTGGGCTCGGGTATTAAAGACCGAATTAGGAAATGCAAGTTGGACTTACAAGGCGGAATGTGTTCCCGCTTTTCTTTATTGGAGTCATAGGTTCTCATATTATTGGGATATGACAAAGATAAAGAGGAGATCCCAGTTCTTGCTTGAGATATAAAGGTAAGTATATCTCCTACTTTGAAAGTGAATAAGGGAATAAACTTTCATAGTTGAGATAGCAAGACTAATTTGATTTAAAAATACCTTAATCAAATATCATAAAATTGAATATATGATTATATGTTCTAATATAGTGCATTCTCAATTTTTGAAAATGAAGTCCATGAACCCACTGAGCAGGCTTCTGGAGGTCAACCAATTGACCGGACCAAATTACTCGGATTGGATCCGTAATTTGGAGCTTGTGCTTTCGGCAGAGCGCATCAGCTATGTGCTCTCTGAAAACAAACTTGAAAACCCTAAATCTAAGGAAGACAAAGCATACAATGACAAGTATGATGAAGATCATGTCTTGGTTAGATGCTACATCTTGGGTTCTCTCTCCAATGTTCTTCAGAAACAACATGTGGAGATGAGTACTTGCCAGGATATCATGCAGAATCTAAAGGATATGTTTGGTGATATTAACCGCACCCAGCGGTACAATGTTATGAAAGAACTGGTTCGCTGCAAGATGCAAGAAGGGACTTCGGTCCGTGAACACGTACTCAAAATGTTTGGGTACTTGTCAGAGCTGGAGACTCTGGGGGCGACGATGGATGCATACATGCAATCCGATTTCATTCTGCTATCATTGCCCAAATCTTTCAATAACTTTGTGGTGTCATTCCACATGAATAAACTGGAACTGACAAATGTTGGGCTTCTTGCTGCATTAAAGTCTGCAGAAGACGTAATGAAGAAAGATGGTCCCACTGGCACTGCAATGGTTGCACAGGTCAAAGGGAAGCGCGGTCGGAAGCAAGGTTCTCAGAAGGGCCCGGCCCAGAAGAGAAAGAAGAAGGGACAAAATGTTGGCTCATCTTCCAATGCATCCACTTTAATGGCGTCGAAGAAAACCGACGTCTGTTACCACTGCAAGAAGCCGGGGCACTGGAGGCGTAATTGCCCGGATTACCTGAAGTCGATCGACAAAGGTAAAGCCCCAGCAGGTATGAAATCTACATTTATCATTGAAACCAGCTTTCTCGTCGGACGAGAAGGAAGTTGGGTTGTTGATTCTGGTGCTTCTGTTCATGTATGTAATTTGTTGCATTTGTTTCAGGAAACTAGAAAGCTTGAAGAAGGGGAGATAGTCATCCAGATGGGATCTGATGCAAGTGTTGCAGCAGTCGCCGTCAGGACTTGTCGACTATCATTATCTAGTGGTAGAGTCCTAGTACTTAAAGAGTGTCTTTGTGTACCTGAAGTCAGAAGGAATGTAATATCTGTATCTAAGCTAGTTAGAAGTGGGTATTCATTCATGTTCTGTAATAAATTAGTCATAAACCGTTATGATAAATATATTGCAGATGGTATTTTGACTTCTGGAGGACGCTATGAATTGTGCATTGATAAATGTGTTATGAATGTTACAAGCACTAATAAAAACCCTAAAAGATCCAGGGAGAATGAAAATCTCTCAAATGAGATTTGGCATCAAAGGCTTGGCCATTTGTCTGTTGATAAGATCAATAGATTAATTAAGGATGGACCTTTAGATTTTCTACAGGTTCAACCTTTGCCTACTTGCAAGAATTGCATTCAAGGAAAAATGACCAGGATGCCTTTTCGTAACAAGGTTACAAGATGTGAAGGTATTATTGACCTAATACATACTGATGTATGCGGTCCCTTCAGTACCGCGACCCGAAATGGATATCGATATTATTTGACGTTTATTGATGACCATTCGCGATACGGGTTTATCTTCCTATTATGTCATAAGTCTGAAACCTTTGAAAAGTTCAAAGAATTCAAGGCTTTGGTTGAGAACCAAACTGATAGGAAGATTAAACGAATTCGATCTGATCGAGGTGGCGAGTACCTGTCAGATGAATTTAAGGAATACCTTAAAGAGAATGGAATTATTTCCAATCTCACTCCTCCTGGAACTCCCCAACTTAATGGTGTTGCTGAAAGACGCAACAGAACCATCATGGATATGGTTTGTTCAATGATGAGCAAAGCACATTTACCACTTAGTTTATGGGGATATGCAGTAGAGACTGCAATATATATCCTGAATAAGATTCCTAGCAAATCTGTATCTAAGACTCCTCATGAGCTCTGGTACGGAACCAAACCTAGTGTTAATCACTTGAGGGTTTGGGGTTGCTTGGTCCATGCAAAGAATGTGGATGCAAGCAAGCTAGAATCTCGCTCTCGTGAGTGTTACTTCATAGGGTATGTTAGAGATGGTATTGGATACCAACTCTATGACCCTGAGACTCGGAAGGTTTTTGTTTCTAGAGATGTGAAATTTCTGGAGAATGATTTCCTTAAGGGTCAAGATAAATATGAAGTGAAGGAACTCATTGAATCTCCTGAGGATTCTGAGCTTCCTGAACCAGAAACTGAAGAAGTAAATAAAGATGATACACCCATACCTCTTCGAAGGAGTTCGAGGGTGGTTGCACCACCTGAAAGGTATGGATTCCATGTGTCAGGTGAAACTGACAATGATCCTACTTCATTTGATGAAGCACTCGCGGATCATGACATGGATAGATGGATGCTAGCAATGAAGTCAGAAATTGACTCCATGCATAAGAATGGTGTATGGACCCTAGAGGATCCACCTAAGGGGGTAAAACCCATTGGGTGCAAATGGATCTTCAAGAGAAAGAGGGGACCTGATGGGAAAGTAGAGACTTCAAGGCACGGCTCGTAGCCAAGGGCTACACACAGAGAGAAGGCATCGACTACAATGAGACGTTCTCTCCTGTGGCTATGCTTAAATCCATCAGGGCATTGCTAGCTATAGCTGCATATCTTGACTACGACATCTGGCAGATGGACGTCAAGACGGCTTTCCTCAATGGATACCTCGAGGAGGATATCTACATGGAGCAGCCCCAGGGCTTCATAACTGAGGATGGGAAAGTGTGCAAGCTGAAGAAATCCATCTATGGGCTCAAGCAAGCTTCTCGTAGCTGGAACATCAGATTTGACGAAACCATAAAGAGTTATGATTTTGTGCAGAATCCTAATGAACCTTGTGTGTACAAGAAGCTTAGTGGGAGCACCACTGTGTTCATCGTGCTTTATGTAGATGACATCCTTATCATTGGGAATGACACAGGGATGATGACCAGTGTGAAGATTTGGCTGTCCCATACCTTTGAGATGAAAGATCTTGGAGAAGCCTCTTACATCTTGGGTCTGAAGCTGTTCAGAAACCAAGAAAAGAGGATATTGGGATTGTCACAACATGGATACGTTAAGAAGATTCTTGAACGATTCCGTATGGATAGTTCCAAGAAAGGATTCCTACCCTTAAGACATGGTATCCACCTGTCTAAAGGAATGGCTCCTCAAACTGTTGAGGAAAAGAAGGCCATGGCTGGATGTCCTTATGCATCAGCCGTAGGAAGCTTAATGTATGCCATGATGTGTACTAGGCCAGATATCTGCCACGCAGTGGGAGTGGTAAGTCGTTACCAATCCTGCTATGGAGAACAACACTGGAATGCAGTAAAGAACATATTCAAATATCTAAGACGGACGCAAGATTACATCTTGGTCTATGGAGATGGTGATCTCCAAGTCTTGGGATATACAGATTCTGACTTCCAATCAGATATTGATGATCGAAAGTCGACATCAGGGTTTGTGTTCCTGTTGAACGGTGGTGCTGTGAGCTGGAGAAGCAAGAAGCAGGACACTACGGCAGATTCAACAACAGAAGCCGAATACATTGCCGCATCGGATGCTGCAAAGGAGGCGGTCTGGTTGCGCATGTTCGTCCAGGAGCTTGGCGTAGTTTCCTCTGATACTCCCATCCCGCTACTCTGTGATAACACGGGAGCCATTGCCCAGGTGAAGGAACCCAGATGGCATCAAAAGAGCAAGCACGTAGAAAGGAAATACCACATCATTCGGGAGATTCAAAAGCGTGGTGACATAATCATCACCAAGGTGGCCTCCGCCGACAACGTTGCTGATCCTCTTACCAAACCTCTGACACAGAAGGTTTTTGACCAGCATGTAATGAGTATGGGTTTAAGGCTTGTTCCTGAATGGTTCTGAGGGCTAGTGGGAGATTGTTAGCAATGTGAGCCCGAGGCGAACCATTCCTACAATAAATGTTATTGTAATAAATGATTTATCAATAAAAGTTATTGATGTTTTGTTTCACTCCCTTTCTGATATTGAATGAATGAATGCACTATAAGGTCCCTCTGTACAATAAGGGTTATGTACCATGGCCAACTTGATAATCATACAGCTGTTGATTCAATGATTGAATCATAGAGGCTGATGCTTGGATGAATATCTAAGGAGTTAGATAGAGGACTCATCAAGCATCATCAATGATTAACAAGTAGTGATCTGCAGTCTGAGTGGGAGATGGCAATCCCATCTCATTAGACTGATATCTGATCGACCTCTTGATGCAGGTCCTCTGCATAAGAATATTGATTCGGAGGTATCAGATTAGTTGAGTCAATGAGTTGACTTGACGAGATCGAGATAACCAAAGACCAATGAGTTGACTATACGTGGAACAATACAATCGCCCTGTCCTTATCTCCAAGTATCTGAGGAGAAATAGCATTGTTCTTAAATGGTTTAAGAACAATTCCATGAGATCTAAGCAAAGAGAAGTTGATAATTAAATGTGATTTAATTATCATGATGTATGAGATATTATCCAATATAATTAAATGTGACTTAATTATTATGAATAAGAATAATGTGGATAGTAATATCCAATTATTCCTAATATATTATAAATGTGATTTATAATGTATTAGAGAGAGGTAAATATAATTTATATTAGTAGATTAATTGTTAATGTGTATTGGACACACATTGTTTAATTAATTGAAAATGTAAATTACATTTTGTTTTGGGTTGTGAATTTGATTCACAATAATTCGATGTCAAGATTGCAATATTCCCAAAATTAATTGAGAATTATTTTGGTGAATTAAAATACCAACAAATTGTTGTTGGAAATTGAGTGGAGAGAAAAACAAGGAGATTGCCCCTCCCTTTTGGAAAGGAGGGGGGCGGCACCAATTCCTTGAGGGAATTGGTGGCCGTCCCCCCCTTCCAAAGAGGAAGGTGTATCTCCCTTATTTTCTCTCTCTCTATTTATGTGGTTTAATTTGGTATTATATTTATTTGATTTATCAAATATATTTAATCACAATTAAATCACAAGTTGTTGGCTTTTACCAACAACAATCTTGACCATTGGATTGTCATAAATCAATCTCATCCATTGATTTTATATGACACATGGATTGAGATCCATGGATCCCAAAACCCTATAAATAGAGAGGCATTCTTGGCTCTCTCTTTACACAGGCTATTGTAGCAAAACTCTCTCTCTCTCTCTCTCTCATACTCGACAGCCCTCTCTCCCCCTTCTTCTTGGTGGCCGTCCATCCTTGGTGGAGAGAATCGTCGTCGCCCGCGCCCTCGTGCTACCGCTTCGACGCTCTGCGGTTCTTCGTCTATTTCGAGTGCTTCGCCTACGAAGGAGACGTTCGATCTCGTGCGACGAGATCAGGAGCAACCGTGCTTGGATCAACTTCTTGGATTGCGAGGACTACGCGGTTCATCCCCGCGCTCGCAAACGATCTCTCCGACGATCGGACTTGAGACAGGAGGTCTCTTCTCTTAGAGACTCGATCAACCACGCTTCAAGAGGTATTGCATTATACTTGTTGTGGTTATAGATGAAACGATCTGAGAATGGTTCTTGGATCATGTGGTTTCATCGAATAAAAAATTTTAAATTCCGCTGCACCGAACAACTAGTACGACTAGTCGTTCTTCGTCGTATGCGATACGACGCTCACGCTTCCGTGATGCGCTTGAGGATTTCTCCATATCCTTCATGAGGGTCGTCAAGGTGAGCAGGCTCAAAGGAGCCGGGAATCAGACCATAATAAGAAGACTTGGTCCCGTGATTCGCAGATCGGATACACCATCAGAGAGGGGATCAAGTACACAACTCAGAAGACTCGGCCTCGTGCTCCGCAGATCGGAGACACCAGAAGGAGACCGAGTACCTAGAAGGTGATGTACCCTCCCGCAGATAACCCTTGGGGAGTAGTACATACTAGTCAGTGAATAATCAGAAAAAGACTCGACCTTGCGAGGGTCGTCAAGGCGAGCGGACGCAAAGGCGTCAGTGATCCATCAGACGGATCACCAGATACGGTCTCGGTAGGCAACATATCGGCTACCAGCAAAAGAGACCAGAAAGTCCAAAGAATGTGGCAGCGTCCCGCAGACAACCCTCGGGGAACGTGCTGCCAGCTAGGCATGGAAATAGCAGATGTCAGGAGCTCAACCTTGCGAGGACCGTCAAGGCGAGCAGACTCACAGGAGTCTAATCAGATGGGTCCCATGATCTGCAGATCGGATATGCAACTCAGGATGGGACCAAAATCATATATATCAAACGACTCGGTTCCATGCTCCGCAGATCGGAGACACAGTCAGCAGGGGGAACCGAGCGTACAGAGAGTGTCGCATGCTCCCGCAGATAGTCCTCGGGGATCTATGCAAAGTAGGCAAGGAATAGTCAGAATGTGTCTCTCCCTTGCGAGGGTCGTCAAGGAGAGAAAGAGGCTCAAAGGAGCCGGGTCCATCAGACGAACCCACATAGTGGTCTCCGTAGTCGACAAATCGGCTACCATCAGAAGAGACCAATCAGATTAGAAATATGTCATAGTCTCCCACAGATAACCCTCGTGGAGCTATGAGATAATCAATGAATAATCAGAAAAGGTCTCATCATTACGAGGACCGTCAAGGAGAGTGGACTCAAAGGAGTCTGAGCAAGTCGGTCTCATGCCCCAATAGATCGGGCACATAATCAGAAAGGGAGACTAACTGCCCACATCAGACGAATCGACAACGTACCCCAACAGATGGAGGCACCAGCAGTGAGTGAAGCCGATCGTAAAGAAAGTGTCACATCCTTCTGCAGATAGTCCTCGGGAAGTGATGTGAGCTACATAGTGAATATTCAGAGTACATCTCGTCCTTGCGAGGGTCGTCAAGGAGACGAAGAGGCTCAACAGAGCCGGATCCATCAGACGGATCCACCGAGAATATGGTCTCGATAGACGGCATACTGCCTACCAGCAGAAGAGACCAAGAGAGCTAAAATGTGTCATAGCCTCTTGCAGATAACCCTCAGAGAGCTATGAACTAGGCATTGAATAATCAGAATATCGAGGCTCGTCCTTGCGAGGACCGTCAAGGAGAGCAATCAGACAGTTGGCCTCATGTACCGACAAGTCGGGTACACAATCACAGGGGGAGGCCAATCAAGCATATCATCTGACTTGGTTCCGGTCCCATCAAAATGGCGACCCAAGCAGTGGATGAAACCGTAGTCCTAGAAATTGTCGCATTCTCCTGCAGATAGTCCTCGGGGAGTAAAGCGAGCTAGATCAATGTAGGTCAAGGGAATGCTGGCATAAAATCTCTGGTCCGCAAAAGCATTCAAGCATTCAATCACTTGGAGGGCATAAGATCGTGTGAGGGAGCAAATAATCAGGTCAATCACAATACAGTCCCTCAAGTTACTCTAATCAGTTGAGATGGCACAATATGTCATCAGGATTCCTCTAAGTGCCATGGGTGGATAATAGAATCGTGAGATCGAGGGTGGGTCAATCAAGAGGATGAGGAGGTTCATGGGGGGTCAGGGCACCGTTCACCATGAAGCATATATCAAGATAGTCAATCCAAAATCTGAATCCGGATGGGCCGAACCGAATGGGTAAATCAATCAATCAGGTCACATGAATTCCTCATCGAAGCATCAAAATACATCACATCCTCAATCTGGTGTGCGAGACCAAAAATTCCTCAATAATGCATCACACATATACTTGTGCCCAAAATCAAATAACCACAAAAACATGCACGTATCTGATCACAATCCCAGGGCACACTCATCTCAGCATCCTCAATCAGTGGCCCGACTTACACAAATAATCAAGGTAATCATAAAATCCTCAATGTGGGCCTCGTCAATGTGCACAACATTCCCGGGTGATAGAAAAGTGATACGGGGGACACGAGGAGGGTGGATAAGAAGGGTAACACAATGGAATGGAGAAGCTTATTGAGCTAAGGTGCCAATATCACGGGTGGTAGAAGAGTGACATAGAGGGGACGAGGAGGGCGGGCGAGAAGACCAGGACATAGACAAAAATGGGTGTTCCACACAAGGCGGGAACACCGTCAAAATGGTGGTCCGAAGAGCATGCTCTCTTCGAACCTGAGAAGATGGGAATGGTACGGTGGATACGAGGAAGGTGGTGAAGAAGAGGGAAACGAAGGACTTGGCGAAGAAATGATTGAGCCCAATGATGAGTCCGAAATCCACGGTGTTAAAAATGTGTTTTTATCTTCGTGTGTGAAAATAATAAATGTCGTTCGTTGTAGGTGGCGATCGGAAACGGTCAAGAAATTACCACATATTTTATTCAATTTTAATCGAGTGGTTTTATGTTTATTTTACTTGGGCAAGTCCCAAGGTCGATCACAATGAGGCAAAGGAACAACTTAGAATTATGTCTATCCAATTTCGTGTTCGGTTTTCGAGGCGGTCTTTTTTTGGAATTTTTAATGCAAATAAGGGATGCAAGATGCGTTTTTGGCCTATTTTAGGGACTAAAATGTAAATTTCAATCAAACGATGTCCGAAAAATACGAAACTTGGCCACAATATAAAATATAATGAAATGAATGCTTTATAATTTTTTTTGGAATTTTTGGATGGAATATGAATTTTTTATGAATTTTTAAATGCAAACAAAACTATTTTCAATATTTAATTATAATAAATATTAAACCTACTTATTTTTGAGATATAAAATTATCTAAGATCTATCAGTGATGGACCTCAGAAAAATCCTAAACCTCAAAAATGTGGGGTTTAATACCTATTAAAAATTAAATACTAAAATATGCAAAATGATTTTTACAGAGAAAACTATGCATGCAAATGCAAAGATTTTTGGGCATAATGTTAAACACAATAATCTCCAAAACGTATCATTTTTCAAGGATTTTTAGAGCAATGGTTAATCAACTATGAATTTTAGAGAGAAAATTGGGCAAAATATGCTAATTTCCACCAAACAATTAATTATTAATCAACCGTTGTTCACAAAAATACCCACAGTATGTCAAAATGTAGAGAATTATATGAGGAACATCATGCAATTTTTTAATAAATAAAATGATGTTTAGAAGAGGTTCAAAAACTAAGGGGAATACAGGGGGATGAATGCAAATATAGTAAATAAAATAAATGAAGAAAAAGTGCAGTGGGGGCCTAAGTGTTAATACCTAGATAACGGGGGATGCAGATGCAAATTCCCCAGAGGGTCACGTGCGCTACACGTGACCTCTGGATGGAGGGCCTGATGAGCGAAATGGAGGACACCAGGGGGGTTGTCTGCAATTGACCCCTGGTCATGTGCGAAGCACGTGACCTGGGGGGTGGACTGAAGCGCAAATATGGAGGAAGACCGGGATGCTCTTGCAATTTACCCAAGGGTCACATACGCAGCACGTGACCCCCCTGGGATGATGTCAGCCTGACGTCGTTCCCCCGCCACGTGCCTCGCACGTGAGGCGGGGGCCTCGGGTTGGGACCCGGTGGCTGGAGCGGTGGAGGGGTTGGCGGAGCTCTTGCCCGACGGCTGGAGGTCCGATGAAGGCGGCTCCTGGCTCCGGCCAGGAGGTGGCGATGACGTCGGTCGGAGTAGCGCGTGCGCATGTGGTCGATGAGGATGGTCGCTGTCGAGGACGAAGCTGGAGGTAGGCGTAGCTCCTGGCGGGTGTCGACGAGGTCGGAAGAGGGGCACCAATCTCCTGGCGAGGTGGAGTCGAAGACGGTGGAGCGGTGAAGGCGGTGGGGCTCAGGCGAAGATGAAGCGCAGGCGGAGCTCCCGGTGGCGAGGTTGCGAAGGCGGAGGAGTATGGGGTTGCTCAGGGCGGAGATGGTGTCGGTCGGTGAAGTTCGTCGGAGAAGAAGTAGCCGTTGGAGACGTGGAGGATAAACGTTGACGGTGGACCGATGAAGCTGCTGGAGATGGAGGTTGATGGCGTAGCGTTGTCGATGAAGCGGTGGCTCGACGAACAGCTCGGAGCTGAGGCAGTACGCCGGGAGGCGCTGCGACGAAGCGTCGACCGCTTCGGATCTCGCCGCAATGGCGGCTCGTCGGCGCTGTCACCGCCGCGAGGTGGGCCAAGGGGTAGTCGGCGGATAGGGATCGAGGTGGAGGTCGGAGGTTTTAAATAGGAGAGGGAGGACGCTGGCGAAGGAGGCGAGGCTCGCAGAGGTTACAGGGGGGGTTACGAGGATAAAAGAGGGCGGTTGCAGGGGTCAACGACTGCGAGAGAGAAGCGGCGGCAGTTGCGGTCCAAGGCGGTGGAGGCGAGGTAGGGGATGACGCACAACGGCCGTTCGATCGGCCGTTGATCGAACGACCGCGATCTGGACACGTGGCGAGGCTTGAGGAAGGGTCGTGCACGTGCTTGGCGCGTGCCTGGGGGCACATGCCTCGCACGTGCGTTGCCTTTTTAATTAATTTCTTTTATAAAAATGAGTAATAAAAAAAGTCCAAAAACGACTGACACGTGGTGGCCTCTGGGGCTGCCACGTGTCAGCACCAGAAAAATCCAGAATAAAATACTTTGTAAAATCAAAAAGAAATATTAAACGACCTCGGATCAAAAAAGTTTCTTCACAAAAAATGCTCGTCTCAACGAGATCTACAACTTTCGTGAAGACACTAAAATCAAAATCGATTAAATGTAAAAAGTGAAATTTTGGGGTATCCTATGTACATAATATACCTTGATTTTTGAGTTTTCTAAATTTTTTGTCCTTTTTTAACAAGATAAAAATCCGAGAAAATGTAAAGAAATCAGAGATAAATAAAAGACACCTAAATGTATTTTTTTGGATTTTTATTAATTAAGAAAATATATACATAAAATACAAGGTCAAAAACCGCGAAAATATACAATATACAAAAGAGGCCCAAAACCCAACTTTCACATACGAGCTCCGATTCACTTGAACTTAGTCTTGTTTTGAAGGTAATTGAATGTGCATTAGTTTAAAAGTGAGTAGGATCAAATTGGACACTGGATGGGGAAGATATGTGGCTTTTAGTCCGAAAATCTTGAAACTAGGGTTTGGGTTTTTGGTCCACTTAACAGGGTTAGTGATTTTTTGTATTTTTTATTTATTCTTGTCAGTGATGTGTACATAGTGGAGGTCGTTTTATGTCATTCAGAGTTAGCATGGAGGAGTTAAAAATAGGGGAAGTTAGGCTATTTACAGGTCAACTTTGGCTTGGATTTTTGGCTTCTTATTTTATGCAGAAATTAATGCTAAAATGCAATTCTTATGAAATCATGCATGAATGCTAATTATGCAGAATAAATGCAAAAATGCTATTGATTTTGAGGGATCTGAGCTTAATTAATGAGACTTAGAGTGATGAATCTGAGATTCATCATCCCCTTATACTTAAACCATGCTTGTCCCTAAGCATCAAAAAGAAATGCCATGAAGTGAAATGAGACCGGGTTCCATACCAAGACCATGAGCTAAAGGTGAAAATGGAATTAGACTCGACCTTTGGTTTAATAGTGTGGCGGAACTTCTGTGAGACTTAGAATTTTATAATCAACAGCCCTCAAGTTCTACACATCATTGTCACAGTTTCGGCTCAGAAGTCATCTTAGATCAATCCTCTTCCCAAAGTATACCCTATGAACATTGAATAACCGACTCATGTGTGTGAAGGTTTTTAGCTCTTCCCATTCAGAATGCTGGTCTACCATGCTCCTCTCCTCTCCAGTAACTCGTCCTCGGGGAGTCAGGTATTTCCTTCTAAGGTCTATCGTGCTGTGTTCACAATCGAATAAGGGAGAAGATAGAAGAAGGGGAAAAGAACTGGAGGGTGGCCAGTGTAGTCACCTCTCCTTGTGAAGATGGCCAGTGTAGCCGAGTCTCCACTGATGAATCTGTGATTCATCACTTTAAAAGTCAAAAACAGAGCCTTGTTCCCGAGTAAATAGAGGCATATTTCCCTTTATAAGGCATAAATAACATTCATGCATACATACATAATACATACATTTTAGCAGTCCATTTGCATATAAATAAGAAGCCAAAATCCCTTGTAAAATATCCACTTACTGAAATAACCTCTTCCTTATAATATGTACTACTTGGTTAATAATATAGGGAAGAAAGCCAGAAATCCCCCTTGTAAATTAGTCAATAAAGCCCTAGAACCCCTGGACAATAAAATACACATAGATCCCTCACACAAACTCCAAAATAGGTCTACTCACTCTTAGAATACTACACATTAAAAGACCTTTAATATGAGACTAATTTCATCCAATTTGGAGCTAGTATGAGAAAGTTGGGTTTTTGGGCCACTTTGTATACTACATATATGTATGAATTGTATCTTTGTATTTTTTGTATTGACCTCATCTCCGTCTTTGGTCAACATGAAACTTGTAGATCTCATCAAGATCTACAACTTTCATGTTTTGAGTTTTTCCAAATTCGGGCCCCTTCTCTTTCTACACTAAATTCTCTTTTCAACCAATCACAGCAGGCCACGTGGCGCCCTCTGGTTGCGCCACGTAGCCCGCTGCCCTTGCCTCATCCGCCCACAGCTACAGCCGTTGGATTACCTTCTAGATCCAACAGCATAGCCGCCTCCACGCACATCACAAATTCCAGCCATCCGATCATTATCAGAACCCCATCAGCACCGCTCCTTCGCGCCTCAAGCTGAGCGCGCCACATGGCGCTTCGAGATTCGTCTGATCACGCCCTCGATCCCTTCATCGAAGCCGCTAGATCTTCTCTTTATTCCCACCGTCAGATCACGCCCCGGCCTTTCATCTGCACCACCCATTCCCGCCTCATTCCCCTCGCGCCACGCGTCTCACTTTCATCCACACGATCCTTTCCATCTCAACCGATCAGACCGTAGTGCATCGCAACCCTTCGATCTTCCTCAGATCTGATCCCCGCCGAGTCGCAGCCCTCCTCCGCACGACACCTGGCACCATCACGACCTTAGGATTAGGCCACTCCTGATGCAATCCACACCGTTCGCACTTACTTCGCTCCCATTGTGCCACGTGGAGAGCTCCTGACCCTCAGATCATCTCGCCCGGATCTAATCCTACCTGGCCATTAGCGCTTCGATCTGGGCCGTTGGATCACAAGATCCAACGGCCAGGACTTCGTCTCCTACCTCCGATCGCCCTCTCTCCCACGATCTCGACCTTGCGCAACACGCTGCCCCCTTTCTATTTTCGCCTCCACTCCTGTCACCTTCTCCGACCACCAATGCCGCCACGATCCTCACCATTCTCCCCTCATCCTCGCCAGCTCCCTCATTCCCCACGACTCCCACCAGAGTCGCTCCACGACGACCTCGAACTCCACCTCCCAACGACTTAACCCATCGACTTTATCCTATAAATCACTCCTCTCCGGCCATCGTCATATCTATCCGCCCCTCGTGAGAGACGCACCGAGCTTTGAGCTTCCAATTAGTGACAGGAATTGCGAGTTTCATTGAGCGATAACGTCTGTCTTCTCCGGCGAGATCCTCGGCCTCCGCCGAGTCGCAGCCCTCCTCCGCCGAGCCGCTGGTTGAGCTCAGGGATCCACCGGCCCTTCGAGCGACGACCTGGAACTCAAGGAAGAGTTCCAATCCCCAGGTGACGCCTCCATCCCTCTCCGATCTTCTCTTCATTTTTCTTCGCTTTTTCTTGCTTTTTATTCGCCGCCTCCGGTCATCTTCACGCCTCCATTCCATTCCGCCGAGCTTCGCATCGGAGCTCCCATCTTCGCGGTAGCCTTCATGACCTCCGACGACGCATCTCCCCGTACCTCGATCTCCAGCTCCGCCACTTGGCCGGAGCTCATTGTCAGATCACCTCCGTCCGCCTTAGGCCTCTCCAGTCAACCTTCCACCTTTACGAGTGCACGCACGAGCTCCGGCTCTGCTTCTAACACCTGCAGGTACCCCTCTGCTCACTGAACGGAGGTTCGTCGGAGCCGACTTTGAGCTTCATCGCCACCGACTTCAGACAGCCCTCCTCCGCTCCTGAGACCATCAGGACCTTCGCCGCATCGCCACGAACCTTCTGGGATAGCTCCGACAAGTCAGAGAGCTTCATCGACACGAGGAAGGACGGGCGGAGCAAAGGTAACTTCGCCGGAGCCCCGCCATCTCCTCCGCAGGCGGCGGAGGACCATCGGAGGAGACGTACAACTGCCGTTCGATCACGTCGATCGAACGGTCCGCAACATGCCACGTCGCCCCTCAGCTGAGCTTCACAGGAGTCGTTGGATCCCTTTAGATCCAACGGTGCCTAGAGCGCCACGCGTACCCCTTCCGCAGCAACTCTCAGCCGTTGGATATCTCATCTGATCCAGCGGCGGACCGTCAGCCACGTCTCCATATCCACCGACGCCAGTAACCGTTGGATCAACATAGATCTAACGGCCTGAGGTCACGCCACGAGTCTGCATCGCCACCCATTGGATCGAGCTCGATCCGAGGGTCCACAGCGTGCCACGCAACTTCGGTCCGAGCCTCTTCTCCGAGCCTTGGCTCGGATCGTCCGAGCCTCACTCCAGACCTCCAGAAGCGCCCGAGCCGAGCCCCGAGCCCACGTAGCTGTCCGAACCTAGGCCGCCCACGTGTGGAGCACGTGCGACCTGGGAAATTTACACAGAGGCTCCTTGAACTTTCAAATATTGCAAAAAGGTCCCTGTGAAGCAGACCCGCGTGAGGAGCACGTGCCTGGTGGAGAATTTACACTCGAGTCCCCAGCATAATAGGTAATTGCATTTAAGTCCCTGTCAGCATATTTACTTTATGTATTTTTATTTTCCTGTATTGCATTTACATCCCTGTGTTTGCATGCATCCCTAGGTTACATTTCACATCATTTTTCAATTCTAAAAGTTACATTTTGTTGAGAAACTTGTCCTCTGTCTATTGGGCCACGTGTCCTATTTTTGTAATTTCAGTAGATTTTTAAATGAATTAATTGGTTGATTTGTGGAATATTTTGCCCAGTGACACCTTTTCATTTATATTTAATTCTCTGTGATTCCAAAAATCCTCAAAAATTTACAGTAGCTTTAGGACAATAAACTTAACATGCCATAAAAATTTCATGTCATTTGCACACATATTGAGGCCTACATAAATTGTTGAGTGATTTTCTCATTTTAATTTTAATAAATTCATTTCTCATTGAAATTAAGATCTGTCAATTTTCCTGGATTCCTTATCATTAGAGTTATCTAAGATAATTTTATCTCTTGGAAAAATTGTGATTTGTTATTTATTAAAAATTAAATAGTGAAAATCACCCTGTCTGCATATTTAATTCACAGTAAATTCATTTAGTGTCTAAAAATTCCAAAAAAATTAGGATAGAACATTTTCATCATAATTAATCATCTGGCCAATTTTCAGAATTTTTGGACTTCATTTGAATCTTCATTGAATTATACTTTATATTGGCCTGCTGGTTGCATGTGTCTGCACAGAAAATAGAAAAAGAAAAAAAGTTTAATTCCCTGAAAATCCAACACTTGACATTTGCTCAAAATTCACCTAAGGAGACAGATGCCTCCCTGAGTTCGACCTTGGACTTCACTAAGTAAAAAAAATCACCGCTTGAAATTAACTTGACATCAATTAATAGTGGTTTTTTTGATTAGCCTCTCGTATCCGACTGCAACGAACGATTAAACTTAATTTGGACATTAAATTGACCGAATTAACATAGGGTGCGGGGCGCTTATCAAAATGGCGCCGTTGCCGGGGAGGCACGGCTTAGGTTAATTTTTAGTGATATTATGAGTGTTTGATTTTTCATCCCTGGGTAGTCTGACCCACGGTTTTCTTGTAATTATTTTCCCTCTCTTTTATTTCTTTGCATCATTTTATTTTTTGAGTCACTATTATTTCTTATTTTCTCTCTGACCTCACTCTTTTTTCTGTGCGAGGAACGCGAGGAGTCGAAGATGCTTCGACGATCGAGAATTTTAATTGAGTGAATAGAGAGGCATTGTAATTTTTATTTATTTCTTTTTTTCGCATCATTTTCAGCGGTTCCAGTTTGGGATCTCGCGTGTGTAAGTATAGTGGAACTGTGTCTCGCGTGCTGTGTGGATGAATGTAAATTAGCTTGCACTAGCGGCTCCCCGAGCCAATCTAGGAATTGCTTGTGCTCGTAATCATTAGGACCACACAACTCACTTAAAAGACGCACTTAGACCGCAGTACTTAGCCAAATTAAACTGTTCTTCACGCTAATAGAACTGCCTGTCTAGGAGCGGCTTTCATCGCCTGCATTTGCATTTAGATAAAGTTTTCAATTCTGTTCTGCATCCTGCATAAAAAAAGCGAAGGGATCACTGTAAGTATTCTCTACTCAGCATACGCATCATTGTTTTTAACTTGCATCGGTTTTTCTCGATTTTCCCCCTATGTTTTTCACATTTAAATTAAAAAGGAATTTGGGACTGTCTGGTAGGTGTGCTGTGTGGTTGACTTAATCAGTGATAACCTAACTTAAAATCGGGACTGCTAAACAGTATTGACCAAAAAAAAGGGAATAAAATTTGAAATTTGCTTGCGGGAGATTAATCCCCGACCTTGTATTCCGGCTGAGTGAGGGTACTTGAGTGTGTGTGAACACCTTAAGGCAGAGCCCAAATCCCCGCCTTCCATATCTCGTTCTAACTGATCCTAGCAATTATCACAAGTCGAATAATTTTAGATTCATTGACTAGTACCAAGTAGCCTCCGCCCGTCTCAGGTAGATAGGGGCGAAATTACGGTACTCTGCGACAAGCTGCCAGTAACCCCCCGGGGTGAAGTTCCGGCCTTGTCAGCCTCCGCCTGCTTGCAGGTAGATAGGGGTGTGGTCATTGAATCCATCGGCTTGAGATATGAGCGAAGAAAGGAAGGAGCGGCGGTATCTTAGGCGACAGGTTAAACAGGGAAGACGCATCCGGCTCTGAGTCGACTTCCCTATAGGCCGCGTAATCCTTGCTATTTTTGCTTGAAAATCACACTTAAAAACTACAAGATTAATTAGACTCGATTTCGAGACCTTCACTGTGTTGAGTGTGAACCCAGGGTCTTGGATTAATTTTTGCTTGCTTTAGGTAGGAGTAAAATCCTATCTTCTTCTCACCTCATCAAGATGAGTGACTGGGGAGATCTCGACGCATTATTCACCGATCTCTCTATGAGTCCCCCAAGTAACTCATCTTCATCGGTCCAAGCGTACCTTGGACCACCCAGGACTCATGACCCTCTTGAGTCTTGGTTCCCTCATACTCAGGGTGGTTACTCTCAAACCAACCCTTTCATCTCCTCCGAGATTACCGAGGAAGACCATCGCCTCGGTAATCCCTTCTTCGATTTGTCCTCTGACAGCAATCTTACTTCCCACCCAGGACTAGAGGACAAGATGCCGCCAAAGATGCCACCGTATGAGGAACAAATATGACAGATCCTTGCTCGCCTTGCCGAAGCCGAACAGAAGAATGCTGATCTCACGGCGCGGATGGGACAAATTATAGTAGCTGGAGGAATCGACCGACCAATGGTCGATACCTACAACCCGACGGAGAACGAGATTCAGAACTGGTTAGCACCCGTAGTTCCCACCCAGGCATTTGAGCTGAAGCTCCACTTCCTTAGTCTGCTCCCGAAGTTCAACGGAAACCTAAATGAAGAACCATACACTTTTCTCTGTGACTTCGAGCTGGTGTGCAACAATCTTAGCCATCCCAATGTTGGCCAAGATTATATTCGACTGAAGGCCACCCCTTTTGCCTTAGGAGATAAGGCTGCTCATTGGCTGAAGAACTTAGGGGTGGTATGTACTACCTGGATGCAGTTCAAGGACCTATTCTTGAAAAAGTTCTACCCTCTCAATAGGACTAACCAGATGAGAATGAAGATCGCCAGCTTCGCTCAAGGACCCAGTGAACCTTTCCATGAAGCTTGGGATAGGTTCAATGATTTAGTGCAGAAATGCCCATGCCACGGCATTTCGAAGGCGATCTTAGTCCAGACCTTGTTCTGTGGTCTAACCCCGGAGATGCAGGGGTTAGTCAGCGCCGCCTGCGGAGGAAGCTATCTGAACAAAAACGAGCACGCCGTATGGAAGATCCTAGAGCAGATGGCGGAAATCGGCAGATCACTAGCCACAAGGGCCTATCAGTTGTCTCCCTCAATCTTATCCAATGAGACAACCCGAAGGACTGTGGCAGATCTGACTGAGGACCTCATCCCCAGCATGGGGATGATTGCCGACAAGCTTACCATGGTCGAGCAGATCCACAAGAGAGTCGCGGAGATGGAGTCTCTTTCGCGCCTACCGAAGCAAGTGGAGGAACTTTCTGAGAAGGTAGCTAAGATAAAGCTACCTACCCCTTCTGCACCACCTGTACCTCTACATCGAGTCCATCTTGTACAGGAACAGGCACCGGGGTCTCAGAGTAGCTGGGATCAGACTTACACCCAGCAGAACTAGCATGCACCCCCACAAGTGGAGACAGGATACGAGGAGCCTCCGCCAGTGTACGAAATCAACGGGCTTTGGTATAGCCGTGACCCGATTGTCAGGCAGGTCGAAATGGGGAAGGATCAGTCACACCGCCCATCCCCAGTCTACCAAGAAACCCAGCCCGTTCCCGCACCGCGCTTTCAGTCCAGGCCAGAACAAGGGTACCAGCAGCAGCAGCGCACCTATCAGCAGGGGCCAGCACCGTCCCATCAGCAGCAGCAATATCAGCATGGCCAGTAGGGCCAATACAAAACCTCATCTACACAACAGCAAGCCCAGCCCACCGAATTGGAGTCTCTCACCTTGGTGATCCAGACCCTGTCTGATAGGGTCCAGCAGATGCAGAATGAGTACCTGGACTTGAGAACCGACATCAATCGGGTCTCTCGTGCCCAGGACCAACAGATGGCGCCAAAGACCCCAATTCCTGCGCAGGTTCAGGCCAACCCGAACAGCTTACACAAGGGCCAAAACCGACCTCGAGATCAACTATATTATTCAGATAATTATTTATCTGAACATGAGATCCTTTCGTACGATAATGTAAATCATATGTCCCTCAGGAGCGGAAGGACCGTGACCATACCTGATCGGGCACGGGCGCAGAAGGAAGGAGCCTCCGAGACTCTACCTGAGGAGAACTCGGAGGAAGAAGAGGAGGAGCATCACCACCACCATCGCCGGCAGAAGAAGAGGACATCTGAGTCCTCGAAGCAGCATTTTCGCATTCGCATGGAGTCCGACGAAACCGATGAAGAGCCCGCACCTCCATCTGAGGAGGATCATCCAGCAGTCGCGGAAGAAGCGTCACCGGTTTCGCCTCAGCATTTTCTTTTCAGTCGGAATCAGAGTCCTAGTTTGTTTCAGAGTCAGAGTCATGTAAAGAACTCAGTTCCCGAAGTTAATGAGAATATTTCATTTTCCGAACCTGAGTTGGAGTCAATAATCCCTTTCCCCCGAGCTCTCAAGGGTGGAAAGAAGAAAACCAAAAAAATCCAAAAAATGACCCTGAGATGGCTGAATTCTGCAATAAGCACATCAAGGTCACAATCCCCTTTGACAAGTTCGTGGAAATGACCCCTGCATTCCAAAAATACCTTAAGGTGTGATGAATACCCATTCATCACTCTTTATTCTTATATTTTAGCTACAAAAACCTATGCAAATGCATGTAGATATGTGTAAATAGGGTCAATTAGCAAAAGCATGCATGTTTGTAAATATAGATAATTAGCATGTTTTTGTGCAAAAATAAAAGAATAAAGATGAAAAAGAAAAAGAGGGAAATATTTAGAATAAATATTGAGCAACCTAACCCAAGGGAGGGCTCAGCATGGGCCTGACCGCATAAAAGCCAAGTAGAGGGAGATAGGGGCTCACACATGTATATATTTGTAAATAAATAAATTTTATATTTTCCTCACCCAAAAATATGTTGTAAATATTTGTACATATTTAAAGCTATTAAAAACAAACAAAAAGTTTAAAAATTAAAAAGACCAAAAAGAACCCTTCACCTTGTACATAGACCATCATCCTTATTTATTTCACCTTGTAAATAAAGTTATTTATTTTCCAAACTTTTTGTAAATATTCTCTGGTATATATTGTACATAAAATAAAAAAAAGAAACAAAACAAAAATCAAATAAAAAATTACAAAATTAAAAATACAAAAATACCTTGTATATATACCATGTATATAAATGTATATAACTAATTATTTAACCTATGTATATAATTAATAAAAATAAAATAAAAATAGCTTTTTATTCCTCATTTTATTCTATAAATAAATAAAATATAAAATAGGAATAAAAATGTATAAAAATAACTAATTAAAAATCAAAATTAAAAATCATATATTGTATATATACCTATGTATAGCTATATATTGTATATACTTTATTTTTATTTCCAAAAATTAATTAAAAATCACAAAAAAATAGAAAAAATTAAAACAAATATTTTTTATGTTTTAAGTTTTTGAAAATTCGGCCATTTAAGGCCCCAAAAAAATCAAATAAAGAATTAAGCCTTGGCGGGCTCTGATTGGTCCACGGGGGACTGTTGACCCCCGGTCAACACCTCCCCCAGGACCACCAGAGCCCGGGTCTGCTCACCCGACCCATCTTCTCGGATTTTTCTTTTGATGACCCGAATCCCTTTCGCCCCAAATCCGGGTCCGCATTGATAACGTCACATCCGAGAAGCTCGCCGGAGCTTTCGCCTCGGGATCCGCGCATCAGCTCGCCCTACCCGCCACCTTCTTGCCGGACCCTCCACACTATATAGTCTGAGCTCAGCCGCCTCCTCTCGCCATCTTTGGCCCCCTACCTTCACTCCCGTGACCTCCATCATAACCACCGAGGTGACAGCTCGCGTTGGCCCTTGTTGCAGCGAGGAGGAGGTGGCCAGTCACTGATCCGGCAGCTTCACGCCGCCGTGCTCCGCCACTCTTCGGAGCTCGAGCCTCAGGCAGTGACGACCTTCGAGGCGATGACCAGGAGCTAGCCAAGCTCCAGCATAGTCTCCCGCATCACCCAGGTAATCGATTGGCCCTTCCACTTAGTGTAATTTCTGATTTCGCCCAAATCGCATCTCCGCCGTGTTCCTCTGATTCCGGCCACATCGAGTACCATTTCGATCATCGGGACACACCATCATCTTCGCCATCCACCCACGCACGTTCTTCGCCCAGTCATTCAACCCAGCTCGCCCCGGAGCTGGGAGTTGAGCTCCACCACCTTCCGCTCGCCGGAGCTCATTCGCCCCGACGCCCCGTTCACCCTCACGCCGCTTCCTTGGGTCGAGGCACTTTGCCCTCGACCCGTAAAGCTTCTGGTTTGCTTTGCAGGTACCAAGGAGGCCATCTGAGGCTTCCCGACTTCAGTCCAGGAGCTCGCCCGCCGCCGAGCTCGCCGGAGCCCCTCCAGGGCTCGGGTGGGCCATCGGAGGCTATCACCAGCCGCGGGGCCTCACCGCGGATCGTCTCCGATCATCAGGAGCAGCTGAGGAGGTCTACAGCTCACGCACGAGGCCGGCGAAGCTCGCCGGCTGAGTGTTCGTCCACCATCCTTCAGCACCGTCCGATCAGTCTCCGCTCCCAGTTTTAATCTTGATCGTCCGTTCTTCGAGGAGCAGCAGCCGTTGATTGATTCGAGGCGTCATCCGGACCGTTAGCAGCAGAGAGAGGAACCATCAGCACCTGAGGCCGTTCGATCTTCCACGTGTCCTCTCCTGCACCGTCGATCCGGCTCAAGGGGAGACGAAGAGGAGCGCCAGCCATCCAGGACCGCCCGATCTTCCACGTGGCGCGCATCCAGCCGTCGACGAATAAAGGGGTAAATTACTTAGGGCCCCCTCTTAGTTTGTCTTTTTGGTCTTAGTCCTGTAAATATTTTAGTAGCTTTATTTACGTAGGGTAAATTGCATTGTGGACCATGTGCTTGTTTTTATTTGCTTTTATGCCCCTGTGTATGTGATCTCACGTGCTTCGCCACGTGCCTTGTCTGGGCTATTTACATCTTTTATCCTGTAGTTCTGTTGGGTTATGGAATGAATGATAACTTTTTGGTAATTGCACTTATGCCCCTGTGAGCATTTTATTCACGCATGTGCGGATTTTAGTGGGATTTTTGCATCCAAGCCCCTGGACTTTTGGTACGAGTTACCAAAAGGTCCAGAAACTTGGTTTTTATTACCAAAAGGCCCCTGAGTGCCCCAGGCACGCGCCACGCGCGTGTTTAGCTGGGAATTTTGCACCTTGGCCCCTGGACTTTTGGGTATTTGCACTAACGTCCCTGTGCACAGTGCCCCCTCTTTGATTTTTGAATAAATATCAAACCACCTCCAAATTCGATGAAAATTTGACACATGGCTCCTGCCATGTTGTTGGATTTTTGAGAATTTTTGAGGACATTTTTGATTTTATTTAGTATTTTTAAAAATTCAAAAACATCCTTTTTAGCTACTGTCTAGGTTTAAAAATACCAAAAAAATATAAAAACACCTTCAAAAATTCCAAAAAAATTAGTTACTGTTTCTTGTGTGTTGTTTGATTTTCTAGCCAATTTTGGCTATTTTTCATTGCTTAAAAACCCTAAAAATCTAAAAACCCCTAAAAACTCATAAAAATTATAATAAATAATATAAAAATTCAAAAACAATAATTTAGGTGCCCAAATTTTCCTTATTCTTTCTAGATTACAGGAAAATTACCTCCAGGGTTTGTTGAGATCCATAAATATTTTATTTTTGGGTTTCAAGCCTTGCTGGACAGTACCTAGGCCTTTGAGCACTGTTTGATTTTTATAAAATAAAATATACATTAGAAAAATACCAAAAATTCACCAAAAACACTTAAAAACCTAAAAAACATAAAAACAATTTTTCTTTAATTTTTGCTTAATTTTTGGTGTGTTAAATAAATTGCTTAAGTTGGCTTGATTTTACTTTCTTTTATTTTCTTTATAATTCAAAAATGCAAAAAAATATAAAAATTATTAAAAACCATTAAAAATCCTTGTTTTTCATTTTATTTTCTTTTTACTACTTCGTAGGCCTCTGGCCAATCCGTGCTCCTTGTGTTCGACCCTGGGAGCTATACCAGGTTAATCCCATAGCTAGAACCGCGCTTCGTGTTTTGATTTCTGATTTCTTTCGCGGTTCGATATTTTTCTTGATACACATCCGAGTGACTGAGGTCGCAACGACCGTCTCAGTTACCTGATTGCCTTAGTTGCTCGGGATTTCGTGTTATCACACACCTACTAGGGTTAGCAGGAAGACCAAAAGCCGTGTTGAGAAACACGTGTTATCAGCAGCCACGACTTGTGCAATAAAGAACTCGTTTCCTAGGAAACGAAGAGACATGTGTGCACATTATGTAGTGAGTCATGTTGATGACATCGCGTTTGCACGCACTCTCCTAGACAATGGTTCCTCAATCAATCTGATGCCTACAGTCCTCTATGAGCGGCTTAATCTCGGACCTCTTAGGAAATCTAGAGCTCTTCTTCAGTTTGCTGATAAATCAACCAAGAGGTCCCAAGGAGAATTAAGGAACATTGTGATCAAAGTCGAGGGGCAAGAATACATGGTGGACTTCACTGTCCTGGATATGGAAACCCCTCGTAATTGGAGAGATTCCCAGATCATTCTAGGTCGGCCCTTCCTCAGAACAGCAGGGGCCTTATTTGATTATAAGAATGGGAAGATTCAGTTCCAAACTCCAGGCGGAGATGAGGAACTTGAAATGAAGCAGACAAGATGGCAGAGACCGGATTCAGAATCCAGCACCGAGTACTCTTCTACCGGAACAGACTGCGAGCATGTAGACTTAGTTGGGCCATGGAGACAGAACCCAGCCAGCACCGATGTGTCCATCTCCTCCGAAGATGATCCAGTGCATGAGTCAGTATGCGAGACCCTCAGGAACGGGTACAACTCTGAGCATGCATCGCCCTACATCTTCGATGACTTAGAGGTCCAGTTGGTCCTGTCAGTCCTTACATCTCTAGGACAATTGGAAGATGAGGATGACGAGTCGGACGAGGCGTTTGCCAATTGTATGGAGACCTTTGACGATCCGACTCCAGAGCCGAACTTGGTGGCAGCTATCACAGAGAACAATCCAGCCACTTCCAACACTGAACCAGATCAGATTGAGCCAGATTTCTTAGACGATCACACTATTCCTGAGCTCAAACCCTTACCCACAACCCTAAAATACGCCTTCCTTGCGGGTCAAGACAAGAAATTTCCGGTCATCATCAGTTCACGATTGACCGAGGAGAAGGAATCTTGCTTGCTAGAGATCCTGGAGAAAAATCACAAGGCGATAGGCTGGAGCATTTCCGATCTCCACGGGATAAATACCGCTCTGTGTTCGCACCATATTTACTTAGAGAATGAAGCCAAACCCTCTCGTGAATTCCAACGCCGGTTGAATCCAAATTTGCGAGAGGTCGTGAAGAAAGAGATAGAAAAATAGTGCGACGCGGGTTTCATTTACCCAATCTCCGACTCTAAGTGGGTGGCCCCAATCCATGTTGTCCCGAAGAAGTCGGGAATTCAGACGACCACCAACGAGGATGGAGAGGAGATCGTGACGAGAGTACCCATGTCGTGACGCGTCTGTGTGGATTACAGACGCCTGAATGCCGCGACGAAGAAGGATCATTTCCCCCTACCGTTCATTGATCAGATCTTAGAGAGACTAGCGGGGAAAGAATTCTTCTGCTTCCTAGATGGGTTCTCGGGCTACAATCAAGTAGCCATAGCTCCAGAGGACCAGGAAAAGAGCACGTTTACATGCCCCTTTGGTACATATGCTTTCAGGCGCATGCCTTTTGGGCTATGCAATGCTCCAGGTACTTTCCAAAGGTGCATGATTGCTGTATTCGCCGAAATGGTCGGCGAATTCCTGGAAGTCTTCATGGATGACTTCTCGGTCCACGGCGATTCTTTCGATTCCTGTCTTAGGAATTTGGACCGAGTCCTCAAAAGATGTTGTGAGGTTAATCTGGTGCTCTCCTGGGAGAAAAGTCACTTCATGGTGACGGAGGGCATAGTGTTGGGGCATGTCATCTCCAAGAGAGGAATGGAGGTTGACCCTGCCAAGGTGGATGTGATCAGATGACTCCAGCCACCAACCAACGTAAAGCAGTTGCGGTCATTCCTTGGGCATGTTGAATTTTATCGGAGATTTATTAAGGATTTTTCTAAGATTGCCCGACCGCTAACTGAGCTTTTAGGCAAAGACATGGAGTTTGTTGTAGATCACGAATGTCTTGAGGCCTTTAAGCTTTTACAAGGAATGATTATGGACGCACCCATCCTACAAGCCCCAGATTGGTCTCTACCTTTTGAGATCATGACGGACGCCTCTGATTATGCTGTTGGGGCTGTGTTGGGACAAAGAAGAGATGGCGTCCCGTTTGCAATTCACTACGCAAGCAAAGTGCTTGATACTGCTCAGCATAACTATACAGTTACGGAAAAGGAAATGCTTGCGGTAGTGTTTGCCTTGGACAAATTCAGATCTCACCTAATCGGATCCAAGGTAACTGTGTTCACTGACCACACGACACTACGGTATTTGATGGAGAAGAAGGACGCGAAGGCGCGTCTTCTTCGATGGATTTTACTTATCCAGGAGTTTGATTTGGACATCCGTGATAAACCTGGAAAGAAAAACGTAGTGGCCGATCATCTTTCTCGTCTCGAAGATCTTAATACTTTCGAGGTTTCACCAATTCGAGACTCCTTCCACGACGAGTCGATTTTTGTTATCGACTCACTCCCATGGTACGCCAATATCGTGAATTATCTTGTCTCCAAGAAAGTTTCCGAAGATTGGCCCAAGAGCCAAATCGACCGACTAAAGTCGGACGCTAGACACTACCATTGGGAGGATCCGATCCTTTTCTTTGAAGGACCGGATTGTGTCTGGAGACGGTGTATTCCTCAGGAGGAATACCAGAGTGTCCTTTCTTTATGCCACAGCTTGGAGGCAGGAGGACACCACTCCGGGATGAGGACCGCATGGAAGGTACTTCAGTGTGGCTTCTACTGGCCGACTCTGTTTCGCGATGCCACCGCCTTCGCAAAGTCGTGCCCAGTTTGCCAGAGAATGGGAGGAACCGTTGGTTCCAAGGAGGAGATGCCAATGCAGCCGGTCATCATTTGTGATGTCTTTAACGCCTGGGGCATCGATTTCATGGGCCCATTCCCTGTCAGCCACGGGTTCGAATATATCCTTCTTGTGGTAGACTATCTGTCCAGATGGGTGGAGGCTATCCCGACCCGAGCCGCAGACAGCAGGACTGTCTGTAAATTCATCAGAGAGTACATAATCTCTAGGTTCGGGATCCCCAAAATGATGATATCAGACGGGGGTAGCCACTTTGTGAATCGGGAGGTAAAGAAACTCCTGAAGGACTACGGCATTGAACACCGTGTCGTGAGTCCTTACCACCCACAAACCAATGGTATGGCTGAGGTGTCAAATAGGGAGGTGAAAACCATATTGCAAAAGCTTGTCCGCCCGGACAGGAAGGACTGGTCTCAGATCTTGGATCAAGTCCTCTGGGCATATAGGACGGCTTACAAGACACCGTTAGGCACCTCCGCATTCTGAATGGTATTCGGAAAGCCATGCCATTTGCCCGCAGAGTTAGTGCACAAATCAGAATGGGCAATCAAGAAGGTCAACTGGAACACACACCTGGGACAGAAGCAGAGAGACATGGATCTGAATGAGCTTGTGGAAGTCAGAAACCGCGCATACGACAACAGTTTGGTGTACAAGGACAAGGTGAAGCGTTGGCATGATAGAT
This sequence comes from Ottelia alismoides, assembly GCA_037367405.1. Lineage (NCBI taxonomy): Eukaryota > Viridiplantae > Streptophyta > Magnoliopsida > Alismatales > Hydrocharitaceae > Ottelia > Ottelia alismoides. The sequence goes on along the minus strand of JAZKJV010005597.1, from coordinate 552,726 downwards.
ATATCAGACGAAAGATCTTTGTTCCTGGACAGAAGGTATGGTTGTTCAATGCTAGGCTGAAGATTTTCTAGGGCAAGCTGAAGTCTAAGTGGACGGGCCTATTTGTCGTCCGTACGGTGCATGATAGTGGATGTGTCGAGATCTCATATCTCGCATATGACGCACCGACATTCCTAGTGAATGGACAACTGTTGAAGCACTTCGTCGAATCTAATGAGCAGTTAGTCCATGTTGAGGAGATTGTATTCATGCGCGAGACAGATTCAGCAGATACACATCGAGCCGCATATGAGACCTTGCAACAGTAAGCTCTAGCCATCCGCAGCATCTCGAAAGATTCAAACCGACTCATTTGTATATATACCATCAGTCTTGTACATCCTATCCTTTTCCCCCGCGACTCTAGTAACCCACCCCCACATCATCGAACCATTATCTTGGACTATACTTAGGATAACCAGATCCTAAGTATCGGGGGGAGGGCTCACCTGAGTCATTTCACTTTACATTCTGCATATCACATTGGTCCTCATACTCACTCCTATCTTATACTTAGGCTGACCAGATCCTAAGTATAGGGGGGACCGATGCCCGCATTGTATACTCATCCACTTCTCATCTTTCCCTCGTCTGCCCCATTTCTGAGCTTCTTCTACACTTAGGCTGCCAGAGCCTAAGTATAGGGGGGCGAGACGACTTCTATACTTTTTGTTATTTTAGCTCTCCTACGCTTAGCCCGAGCTATGTCTTCTTAGTCGCTTTCGTGCTCTGAGGACATAGCACACGCTAAGTATAGGAGGGCGTGTATATATTACATATATACTTTACCCATAGCTCGTACTTTCGCGTATTTTTGTATATATTTTGCAATAATTACGGATGGGTAAAAATCGAAAAAAAATGAAAATGAAAATAGGCTTCTTATTTACTCTTGCATATCATCTCTGCATCTAAAAAGAAAAGAAAAAGAGTCTTGCATTTTTATTCATCTTCATAGCATGTCATCCACATCTCATCAGCATATCTTGCATATGCAAAGTGAAAAGCTAGTGGGTTCTGAACCAAGTTATGAGTAGATATTGAGGATGGACTTGAGTTGACCTTAATCCACCTAATTTCAGAGGAACCTTATAGGAACTGGAGTTAAGATTTCTCAGGTCAAGTGACTTAAATCTTTGAGTTCGCAAGTCTATGTTCACATGTCATCTTGATTAGTCTAAATAGAATATCTCGGGCATACGCAGGATTCTTTTAGATAATGACCTAACTTGGACAAGCACTATGCACGTAGCTCTTCATTGATGAGGTGATGAGGAGGTAGAATCCTTTAGCTTGGAGTAGCACACGGGTGGAAACATCCGTCCTCCTCTAGGGAGGGTAGTGCATCTCAACCTAGTCTGGTGGTGTTGACATCTAAGGACGGGATGCTGTGGGTTGCAATAATGCTTCAAAAGAGGGATAGTCTACGGACTCAAGAGGAAAAACTCCTGATGTACATGCTGCACATTGTTGAAAAAAAATGCAAAAACTCCAGAAAAATCAGACAGGTCCAAGAGAAAATAAAATACCTGTCGGAGTATGTATATTAGTAAAGGAATGCAGCTGGATGACTTGGCTACACTGGTCAGGCATCCCGGGATAGGTAGCTACACTGGCTACCGTCCATTCTCTTCTCTACCCCCTCCTCTTGAGTTGGTCGCACTTGAACTTAGAAGGGAATACCCCGCTCCTTGAGGAAAGAGTTACTGGACCAGGTTATTGAGTTACCTTGTTAGAGGAGGCTGGTTCCGAGTCATTTCTGATGTGGAGAGCTATACCTCACTGACACAGTACAAGTAAGAATCATAGTCATCAGAAATTTGCGTTTGAGGATTTGTTCTGACCTGACTATTGAGGAGTCTTGAATAGAAGACTTGTGGAACTTGAAGTCTGCTAGGTCTTAAGTTCAGGTCCAAATAAGGTTCCCCCACACAACTAATCCAAAGGTCGAGTCAAGCTCCATTTTTAACTTTTGTTCATGGCCTTGGTATGGAACCCAAAATCATTTCACTCCTGCATTTCATTTAGTTGCTCAGGGACGAGCAAGGTTTAAGTATAGGGGGTTGATGAATATGTGATTCATCACTTCAAAAGTCAAAAATAGAGCCTTGTTCCCGAGTAAATAGAGGCATATTTCCCTTTATAAGGCATAAATAGCATTCATGCATACATACATAATACATACATTTTAGCAGTCCATTTGCATTTAAATAAGAAGCCAAAATCCCTTGTAAAATATCCACTTACTGAAATAACCTCTTCCTTATAATATGGACTCCTTGGTTAATAATATAGAGAAGAAAGCCAAAAATCCCCCTTGTAAATTAGTCAATAAAGCCCTAGAACCCATGGACAATAAAATACACATAGATCCCTCACACAAACTCCAAAATAGGTCTACTCACTCTTAGAATACTACACATTAAAAGACCTTTAAAATGAGACTAATTTCATCCAATTTGGAGCTAGTATGAGAAAGTAGAGTTTTTGGGCCACTTTGTATACTACATATATGTATGAATTGTATCTTTGTATTTTTTGTATCATACTTGACCTCATATCCGTCTTTGGTCAACATGAAACTTGTAGATCTCATCAAGATCTACAACTTTCATGTTTTGAGTTTTTCCAAATTCGGGCCCCTTCTCTTTCTACACTAAATTCTCTTTTCAACCATCACAGCAGGCCACGTGGCGCCCTCTGGTTGCGCCACGTAGCCCGCTGCCCTTGCCTCATCCGCCCGCAGCTACAGCCGTTGGATTACCTTCTAGATCCAACGGCCTAGCCGCCTCCACGCACGCCACAAATTCCAGCCATCCGATCATTATCAGAACCCCATCAGCACCGCTCGTTCGCGCCTCAAGCTGAGCGTGCCACGTGGCGCTTCGAGATCCGTCTGATCACTCCCTCGATCCCTTCATCCAAGCTGCTAGATCTTCTCTTTATTCCCACCCTCAGATCACGCCCCGGCCTTTCATCTGCACCACCCATTCCCGTCTCATTCCCCTCGCGCCACACGTCTCACTTTCATCCACACGATCCTTTCCATCTCAACCGCTCAGGCCGCAGTGCATCGCAGCCCTTCGATCTTCCTCAGATCTGATCCCCGCCGAGTCGCATCCCTCCTCCGCACGACACCTGGCACCATCACGACCTTAGGATTAGGCCACTCCTGATGCAATCCACACCGTTCGCACTTACTTCGCTCCCATTGTGCCACGTGGAGAGCTCCTGACCCTCAGATCATCTCGCCCGGATCTAATCCTACTCGGCCATTAGCGCTTCGATCTGGGCCGTTGGATCACAAGATCCAATGGCCAGGAATTCGTCTCCTACCTCCGATCGCCCTCTCTCCCACGATCTCGACCTTGCGCAACACACTGCCCCCTTTCTATTTTCGCCTCCACTCCTGTCACCTTCTCCGACCAGCAATGCTGCCACGATCCTCACCATTCTCCCCTCATCCTCGCCAGCTCCCTCATTCCCCACGACTCCTACCAGAGTCGCTCCACGACGACCTCGAACTCCACCTCCCAGCGACTTAACCCATCGACTTTATCCTATAAATCACTCCTCTCCGGCCATCGTCATATCTATCCGCCCCTCGTGAGAGACGCACCGAGCTCTGAGCTTCCAATTAGTGACAGGAATTGCGAGTTTCATTGAGCGATAACGTCTGTCTTCTCCGGCGAGATCCTCGGCCTCCGCCGAGTCGCAGCCCTCCTCCGCCGAGCCACTGCTTGAGCTCAGGGATCCACCGGCCCTTCGAGCGACGACCTGGAACTCAAGGAAGAGTTCCAATCCCCAGGTGACGCCTCCATCCCTCTCCGATCTTCTCTTCATTTTCTTCGCTTTTTCTCGCTTTTTATTCGCCGCCTCCGGTCATCTTCACGCCTCCATTCCATTCCGCCGAGCTTCGCATCGGAGCTCCCATCTTCGTGGTAGCCTTCACGACCTCCGACGACGTATCTCCCCGTACCTTGATCTCCAACTCCGCCACTTGGCCGGAGCTCATCGTCAGATCACCTCCGTCCGCCTTAGGCCTCGCCAGTCAACCTCCCACCTTCACGAGTGCATGCACGAGCTCCGGCTCTGCCTCTAACACCTGCAGGTACCCCTCTGCTCACTGAACGGAGGTTCGCCGGAGCCGACTTCGAGCTTCATCGCCACCGACTTCAGACAACCCTCCTCCACTCCTGAGACCATCAGGACCTTCGCCGCATCGCCACGAACCTTCTGGGATAGCTCCGACAAGTCGGAGAGCTTCATCGACACGAGGAAGGACGGGCAGAGCAAAGGTAACTTCGCCAGAGCCCCGCCATCTCCTCCGCAGGCGGCGGAGGACCATCGGAGGAGACGTACAGCTGCCGTTCGATGACGTCGATCGAACGATCCACAGTGTGCCACGTCGCCCCTCAGCTGAGCTTCACAGGAGTCGTTGGATCCCTTTAGATCCACGGTGCCTAGAGTGCCATGCTTATCCCTTCCGCAGCAGCTCTCAGCCGTTGGATATCTCATCTGATCCAGCGGCGGACCGTCAGCCACGTCTCCATCTCCACCGACGCTAGTAACCGTTGGATCAACATAGATCTAACGGCCTGAGGTCACGCCACGAGTCTTCATCGCCACCCATTGGATCGAGCTCGATCCGAGGGTCCACAACGTGCCACGCAGCTTCGGTCCGAGCCTTTTCTCCGAGCCTAGGCTTGAATCGTCCGAGCCTCACTCCAAACCTCCAGAAGCGCCCGAGCCGAGCCCCGAGCCCATGCAGCTGTCCGAACCTAGGCCGCCCACGTGAGGAGCACGTGCGACCTGGGAAATTTACACAGAGGCCCCTTGAGCTTTCAAATATTGCAAAAAGGTCCCTATGAAGCAGACCCACGTTAGGAGCACGTGCCTGGTGGAGAATTTGCACTCGAGCCCCCAGCATAATAGGTAATTGCATTTAAGTCCCTGTCAGCATATTTACTTTATGTATTTTTATTTTCCTGTATTGCATTGACACCCCTGTGTTTGCACGCATCCCTAGGTTGCATTTCACATCATTTTTCAATTCTAAAAGTTGCATTTTGTTGAGAAACTTGTCCTCTATCTATTGGGCCACGTGTCCTATTTTTGTAATTTCAGTAGATTTTTAAATGAATTAATTGGTTGATTTGTGGAATATTTTACCCAGTGACACCTTTTGATTTATATTTAATTCTCTGTGATTCCAAAAATCCTCAAAAATTCATAGTAGCTTTAGGACAATAAACTTAACATGCCATAAAAATTTCATGTCATTTGCACACATATCGAGGCCTACATAAATTGTTGAGTGATTTTCTCATTTTAATTTTAATAAATTCATTTCACATTGAAATTAAGATCTGTCGATTTTCTTGGATTCCTTATCATTAGAGTTATCTAGGATTATCTCTTGGAAAAATTGAGATTTGTTATTTATTAAAAATTAAATAGTGAAAATCACCCTGTCTGCATATTTAATTCACAGTAAATTCATTTAGTGTCTAAAAATTCCAAAAAATTAGGGTAGAACATTTTCATCATAATTAATCATCTGGCCATTTTTCAGAATTTTTGGACTTCATTTAAATCTTAATTGAATTATACTTTATATTGGCCTGCTGGTTGCATGTGTCTGCACAGAAAATAGAAAAAGAAAAAAAATTTTAATTCCCTGAAAATCCAACACTTGACATTTGCTCAAAATTCATCTAAGGAGACAGATGCCTCCCTGAGTTCGACCTTGGACTTCACCAAGTAAAAAAAATCACCGCTTGAAATTAACTTGACATCAATTAATAGTGGTTTTTTTATTAGCCTCTCGTATCCGACTGCAACGAATGATTAAACTTAATTTGGACATTAAATTGACCGAATTAACATAGGGTGCGGGGTGCTTATCATCCACCAAGATCTGCAGGTTCTTGAAGCTTGGACCTTTTTGGTCGGATTTTTATTTGATAGAATGCTTATTTGTATTTGGAATTTTTGGTGGTTCTGCTTGGATCTTGTTGTGCCCCTACGGATATAGAATCTTTTTGTTTTGTACATTTTTTGGGGTCTTAGAAAAAATTGTGCCCAGCCGTCCATCCCTTTTCCGAAGCTTTACTTCAACCCGTACCCCGGTCTTTAGATTTCCATGCTACCAGAAAAGAGACTCACACAGTCTTCCAACATCCCGTCTGTGTTGAGCTAAGTGCATAGTGTGAGAGTGCAAATTAATTCCCTATTCCATAGTTGTACCCAGAATGAAGAGACCAGGTTAGACACTAAGAGTCAAACGTTGCACATTGTTATGTGGAACTTAAAGAATTAAGTCAAAAGACCTGAAGCTCTTAAAATCCTATTTCTCGATGAAGTTCCTCTGAAAATTAGGTGGATTAAGGTCAAATCCAGACCACTCTCGGTTTCGGCTCATAACTCGATTCAGAACCCAATGACTTTTCAAGGATGCAAATGCATGTGATGTTGGATGAAGTGCAGGTGTGTGAAATGCTGACACATTTTTTTGTGATTCTTTTTGTAATTTTTTTATTTTTTTATGCAAGGGATTTTTTATGCAAAAATGGATAAGAAGACATTTTTTTTCGAAAATTTTTGGGCACGGTTAGTGTTAGAAGCAAAACTCTCTTTTTTATTCTTTTTTTGTTTTTGTTTTTGTTTTCAAGTTAGTACCTACCCCGTAAATACATATAGACTTATGCGAAAGTATGAGATATGGGTAAAATATATACAAAGTATATACACAGACCCCCCTATACTTAGCGAGTGCTGTGTCCTCAGAGCACAAGAAGCGTAAGGAAGACATAGCTCGGGCTAAGCGTAAGAGAGAGAGAAAAGAAAAGAAAAATAAAGCAGTCGGGATATGTGAATGAGGAGAGTATATACAAGTGAATATCGGCCCCCCCTACACTTAGGCCTTGGCCTGAGTAGAGGAAGAAGCTGTACAAGGAGACCGATGTGGTCGGGAGGGAGGGTGGTTAGCCGATGATTAAGGCGGTTTTCGATTGATCTTCTTGTAAGCCTGTGGTGGGGGATCGTAATGATGAGACGGAGATGAAGCATATGATTCCCAGCTATGATCAGTGTCATCCTCAGAAAAATCATGATGGATAATAGATGAAGTGTTTGAGTCAGATGAAAGATATCCATCATCAGAGTTATCCTCAGAGGAGTAGTAATTGAACGTGGACATACTCCAAGTATTCTGGTCTTTTTGTTTCTTCAGTTGTTTCCTCAGACTTCGTTCCTTCTTGGGGCAATCGGTTTGTCCTCAGATGAATACTCAGAAGCACCGGTCTTAGTCAGCTCATATGAAATAATTCCAGTGTACTTGAAGAGTGCAGAAGCACCAGCTTTGGATGAGTAGTAGTTAGGAACGAGAGTTGTCCAACGAGAATTGAATTTTGGATCCTTACGAAGATATGGCTTTAGGGCTGCCGAACAGACTTCACTCATGTAGACCATCTTTTCCGGACCTGATGAGGGATCATCAACTGATTCCTCTTCCGAATGGTCAAAGTTGACTCTCTTTTTGTTTTGTGGTGAAGGTGTCGGTTCACTTGAATATCCAGATGAATAGCCATTGAAATTCTCCTTGGTTGGTGCTTGGTCTGCGTGCTTGTTCTTAGTCTCCCGAATGTTTGAGCACTCTCGATTTGGGATGATTTGGTCAAGATATTCAGAGAATGTTGCTCCAGGGTGTGACCATGCATATGTCTCAGGATCGTAGTAGAAAGATTTGTCTATTTTGAGTTCTACGGGAATTGAAATACTAGGGAGAGTCTCTGCATGTTCTTTCTCAATTGATTCGATGTTGGCGCATTCCTGTGTCGAGTTGATGTAATCCATGTAGTCAGAGTAGGTTGACCCAGGGTGTGCCCATGCATAAGTCTCCGGATCATATGATTCATATACATGATTCTCCATGGTGAGAGCGGTTGGGAATGGAGCAGGGGGGAGATTTTCTAAACCAATACTCTCATCAACAACTGCTATCTCAGATGTCATTGCGGGGTATGGCTCTTCTACCGCTTCAAGGTTACGGTTGTCGGGGACTTCGTGGGTTGCCTCAGAAGATCGTGGTTCATCAAAGATATGATCAGATCTAAGTGCTTCCAATGCTGTGAAATTGATTTCCCGAGTCTCACAATCAATACTCGCCTTGGCCAATGCCAAGAATGGCTTTTCGAGAATGATTGGAGATTAGGTGAATTCTCTTTGATGCTCAATATCAATGATCGTGAATTCTACTTTGAGTGGAGTACCTTGGAATTTCATGATGATAGAAATGATTCCTCTCGGTCGTTTTATAGATCGGTCCGCTAATTGAACAATCTCTCGTATCTTTCGAATCGGTCCGAGTTTGAGTTCATGGAATACAGAGGTCGGGAGGATATTAATCGGTGAATCATCATCAATCTGAGCATGGGTGAAAATTGTGTCTTTGATTTCGCAGTTAAATCTGGGCAATCGCTTCACTATGCGGCTCTTGATTTTTCTCCTCAACACTAAGGAGGAGGCCATTGACAATATATGTCTCTCGGTCTTGGTTCTAATCCTGCCCGACTTTTTCATAGTTAATTTTTCCGTTAAAAATCTTTTAAAGTCGGGGAAGTGTTCAATGGCCTGTAGAAAGGGAAGTTCAAAAATCAATTTCTTTCCTAGTGCTTCCCGTACAGTTGGATCCAAATTCCTCAGATTGTCTTCAGTCTCAATTTTTATGAAATTTTCCGAATTTTCAATTTTTTTGTGGTTTTCAAATATTTCCATTTTTTGGTATTTTCTGGGTGGTGTGGGGGTGTGGTGTGTTCTTCATATGAGCAGGGGTTCTGGTGTTCAGGGTGATGGTCAGCGACATAGTCATTTCTAGGGAAATAATATGCAGAAGTGATATTGTCAGAATCGTCCCTAGGTCCCTGAATATCCTCAGAATTTTCAATCTCAGATCCAATCATTTCCTCATTTATTTTAATGTCCGAGCCACCATAGAATGCGATTACTCTATCGGTGAATTTTTGAAATCTATCCTCCATCAATTCGAATCTTATTTTTATCCTCGAAATATCATCCTCAAAATTCAATTCATGATCCATCATAGGCACAGTCGGTGTGTGTTCGATAATTTCATCTTCCATTTTCTCGTTTGTGCTGAGAGGAGGATTTCTTGGAATATCCAATATATGATCATTAATTTCAAAAAATATCTCCTCAATAATCATGGAAGGCGGCTGCTCATATGATCCAGACATGTGGAGTCGGTCCGAGTACAGTTTATTCCTTTGAGCTTGAGTGGTCAGATCTTGGTATGGTGGAGTCAGCATACAGGGCTCATGTGTTTCAATGTAGTCAGTCCAGTCCTCTGTATGATCGTCATGTCTGAAGAGGGGGTTGTCACGGTCAATCCAAGCTAATGATTGTTCATTAGTGCTCCAGGGCGGGGTTGATGAAAGAGGTGAAGAAGTGTTCACTTCAATCATGTGGTGAGCATCTCCCATGAATGATGGATTGATATTCAATGAATATGATGGATGAATTGCATGATCGGCGTAGAGAGGATTGATATATGAAGAAGTGGAGACCTCGGTCGGTTGTTGATTTGTCAGGTCCGAAAATAGAGGGTTGTCATTCATGAAGCATATCGGATTAGTAAAAAGAAATGGTGGTTGAGAGTCTCTTGGAGGAGGTGTTTTGGGTCTAACCAACACGAATTCGTTTTCATAGTATAATTCTGATGGATTCTCGGTCATTTCTGAAAGGAATGGGGGGTTGGATCTGCGAAAGTTTTTGGACAAAAGTTCCATTATCAAGAAAAGAGGAGAGATGATTGCATGGGATAGTCAAGAGAAATCAAATGTGCGGCTATTGATCTTGAAATTGGTTCACACACACCAATGCAAACACAATTCAAACCCTGGGTTCTCCAACGCACACAATGAAGCCGTAAGAGCTCGGTTATTATCTTTTCGATTTTAGTTGGTGATAAATCAATCTTGACAAAAATTTAGCAAGCTGAGATTTTGGATTTGGGCTCTATCCTTAAGTGTCGTCTCTCGCTCACTTAGAAAAATAAAATCATCCAAGGTCGGGGTTACTCTCCCGCAAAAATTCTTGATTTTATGGGTTATTTTGAAGTCGGCTATTATTTAGCAGTCCCAATTTTAATTAGGTGATCACTGAAGAATTTAGATGAGCACAAATACACGTCTACCGTCCAGTCCCAATTTCTTTTAGAATTATGTGATAAAACAAGAGGGAGAAATTTGGGAAAAGCCGATGCACACGGAAAGCTATGATGAATGCTCAGTTAGAAGACTTACAGTGAATCCTCGCAATCTCCATGTGGGATGCTAGACAAGAATTGAAAATTATTTTATATGAAATGCAAGCCGATGAAAAACTTCGCCTAAGCAGAAAGTTCTATTAGCGGGTAAGAATTGAGTTAAATTTGGCTAAGTTGAACGATCTATGTGCGTCTTGATTAAAGTGAAGTGCGGCTTAAGATCCTACGAGCACAATCAAAAAATAAAAATGCTCTTTGAGAGCCGTATGTGCAGGTCTATCCTAATCGCCACTCAAGTCGGGCCCCACCCTTACTGGAGAGTGAAACAGGCCACGACACACCACAAATAGAGTTCAAGGTCATTTTACACACGCGAGAGTCCAAATGGACACCGCTATAAATGAACAGAAATGGAAATTTACAGAAATTTAAAACCTAGACTCTACGCTCTCTCACGACTCAACTCGATCTTAAATTAATTACGACTTCTTCGGGATGTCGGTGAAGATGCGTCGGTTTCTTGAAAAACCGCTCCACGTGCGCCGGGTACCTCGTAAGAAAAATAAGAGAGATAATGTAAGAGAATGACTCAAAAAAAAATCAAAAGATAAAATAAAAGAAATAAATGCTGAAAAATAAATGCAGGAAAATAAAACGGGATTTACAATGACAAATTCGGAGGTCAGACTACCCGAATGCGAAAAATCGAAAAAATTTTCAAAACAGAAAACTAAGCCGTTTGCCTCCCCGGCAATGGCGCCATCTGACGAGTCCGGAAATGCCGAGTTAAAAAGTTGTTTTTATCTTCAAGTGAAAATAATTAATGTCGTTCGTTGTAGGCGGCGATCGGAAACGGTCATGAAATAACCACAAATTTTTAATCAACTTCAAGCAAGTGGTTTTTGTTGTTTATTTTACTTGGGCAAGTACCAAGGTCGATCACAAGGAGGCAAAGGAACAACCTAGAATTATGTCTATCCAATTTCGTGTTCGGTTTTTGAGACGGTCTTTTTTGGACATTCAATGCAATAAGGGATGTAAGATGTGGTTGTGGCCTTTTTCAGGGACCAAAATGTAAATTTCAATCAAACGATGTCCGAAAAATACGAAACTTGGCCACTATGTAAATGATGATGAAATGAATGCACTGTAAATTTTTTGGAATTTTTTTGGATGCAATATGAATTTTTTATGAATTTTTAAATGCAAACAAAATGATTTTCAATATTTAATTATAATAAATATTAAACCTACTTATTTTCAAGATATAAAATTATCTAAGATCTATCACTAGGTGATGGATCTTAGAAAAATCCTAAATCTCAAGAATGTGGGGTCTAATACCTATTAAAAATTAGATAATGAAATATGCAAAATGATTTTTACAGAGCAAACTATGCATGCAAATGCAGATCTTTTTGGGCACAATGTTAATAAAAAATATCTCTACAATATGTGATTTTTCGGGGATTTTTAAAGCAACAGCTAATTAACTATGAATTTCAGAGCATAAGATGGGCAAAATATGCAAATTTCCATAGAACAGATAATTGTTAATTACCCGTCAATCACAAAAGTATCCACAATATGTCCAGGTGTAGAGGATGAAGCAACAAACATAAGCAACAAACATTATACAATTTTTTTAATGATGAAATAATGCGATAAGGAAGTCCAAAATAGGGAGGAAACACAGGGGTATAACTGCAAGAAATAAATATAAAATAAATATGAAATTAATACAGTGGACTGTAATGTAATTACCAAAAGTTTTCAAGATAGAACTGCAAAATGGCCAAACGGTTACGTGCAGAGCACGTGACCTCGGGCTGGCGGGGCTGATCTGCGAAATGGAGAACCTCTAGGGGGCCTGACGCAATTTGACCAAAAGGTCACGTGCCCAGCACGTGACATGGGGTCTGGGCTGGAGTTCCCCACGCACGTGCCTCGCACGTGCTGGGGCCTCGGGCTCGAGCCCGGCCTGCGGCTGGTGGCGCTAGCGGAGAGGGACCGGAGCCTCTGACGGTTGGCGGAGTGGCTGAGGCGGGGCTCCGATGCTGGTGCTTGGTCGACAATTGTCGGAGGCGAGGCGGAGCTGAAGTCGGCGACGGGCGGCATTGTCGACAATGAACGGAGCGAGACCGACGAGCGTAGCGGACTTGATGGCTGACCTGGAGACGTTGAAGGCCCCTGTGTCCTTGGCTGCGGAGGTGCTTCAGGCGTACGGTGGTCCAATGGCCGACACACGGCCGGCGGACGTCGGGGCAGTGGATGAAGTCGGTGGAGCTCGTTGGTGAAGGCGATTACGTGGATGTAGTCGGCGGAGGAGAGGCGAGCAGGTGGAGCTCCCGGCTGTGCCCGTGGTGGCAAGAACGACGGAGCAGGTGGTTGCCGGTGATGGCGATGGAGTCGGAACGGAGGCGAAGTAGATGAAGGCGGTGGAGCGGTGTCGAGGTGACGTCGATGGCGTAGCCGATGAAGCGGACGTAGGCTCGACGCCAAGGCGGAGCTGAGGCAGTATGCCGGGAGGCGCTGCGACGAAGCGTCGACCGCTTCAGATCTCGCCGTAATGGCGGCTCGTCGGCACTGTCACCGCCGCGAGGTGGGCCAAGGGGTAGTCGACAGATAGGGATCGAGGTGGAGGTCGGAGGTTTTAAATAAGAGAGGGAGGACGCGGGCGATGGAGACGAGGCTCGCGGAGGTTATGGGGGGGGGGGTTACGAGGATAACAGAGGGCGGTTGCGGGGGTCAATGGCTGCGAGAGAGAAGTGGCGGCAGTTGCGGTCCAAGGCGGTGGAGGCGAGGTAGGGGATGACGCACAGCGGCCGTTCGATCGACCGCTGATCGAACAACCGCGATCTGGACACGTGGCGAGGCTTGAGGAAGGGGCGCGCACGTGCTTGGCGCGTGCCTGGGGGCACGTGCCTCGCACGTGCGTTGGCTTTTTAATTAATTAATTTTTTTAAATAAAAACAAGTAATAAAAAAAGTCCAAAAACTACTGACACATGACGGCCTCTGGGGCTGCCACGTGTCAACACCAGAAAAATCCAGAATAAAATACTTTGTAAAATAAAAAAGAAATATTAAACGACCTCGGATTAAAAAAGTTTCTTCACAAAAAATGCTCGTCTCGATGAGATCTACAACTTTTGTGAAGACACTAAAATCAAAATCGATTAAATGTAAAAAGTGAAATTTTGGGGTATCCTATGTACATAGTATACCTTGATTTTTGAGTTTTCTAATTTTTTTGTCATTTTTTAACAAGATAAAAATCGGAGAAAATATAAAGAAATCAGAGATAAATAAAAGACACCTAAATGTAATTTTTTTGATTTTTATTAATTAAGAAAATATATACATAAAATACAAGGTCAAAAACCGCGAAAATATGCAATATACAAAAGAGGCCCAAAACCCAACTTTCACATATGAGCTCTGATTCACTTGAACTTAGTCTTGTTTTGAAGGTAATTGAATGTGCATTAATTCAAAAGTAAGTAGGATCAAATCGGACACTGGATGGGGAAGATATGAGGCTTTTAGTCCGAAAATCCTGAAACTAGGGTTTGGGTTTTTGGTCCACTTAACAGGGTTAGTGATTTTTTTTATTTTTCATTTATTCTTGTTAGTGATGTGTACACAGTGGAGATCGTTTTGTGTCATTCAGAGTTAGCATGGAGGAGTAAAAAATAGGGGAAGTTAGGCTATTTACAGGTCAACTTTGGCTTGGATTTTTGGCTTCTTATTTTGTGCATAAATTAATGCTAAAATGCAATTCTTATGAAATCATGCATGAATGCTAATTATACAGAATAAATGCAAAAATGCTATTGATTTTGAGGGATCTGAGCTTAATTAATGAGACTTAGAGTGATGAATCTGAGATTCATCACCCAAGCGCCAATATCACGACTCGATGCAAATGAGGAGATATATGTACAACAGAGGTAGAGAGACTCAAAGATAAAAAAAATGCATGACTCACACGGACGGGACTGGCTACTCTAATAATGAAAGAAAAGCACAAGGGACTCCAAGTCACAATCAATACACAAGGCAAACCCCTGATTCACCTACTCAACACAGTGAAGACCATCAGGTGACGATCATTTATCTTTTCAGTTTTAGAGTGAGGTGAGAATCACAAAGTTGTATAAACACTTAGGAGGCTTGATGGGATTTGGGCTCTACTCCTTAGTGTGTACGTGAGCAATTAAAATGCATACAATGAGGGGGTTGCACTCCCAAGACAAGGAAATCCATCATGTTTTATTTTTAAGTCTAATAGAGTTAACAGTCCCAATTTTATTTAGGTTATCACTTTTTTGGGTATTTTCAATGCACGTGCCTATCGAGGTTCCAATTTCCATTAAGCATCCTAGGTTGGCAAAAACAGAGGGAGAAGATCATAAAAGCCATGCAAGTCGGAAATCGATGATGCATGCTAAGTAAGAAGACTTATAGTGCCTCTAGCTCTCTCCATGTGGGATGCATAACAGAATTTGAAACATATGCTATATGCAAATGCAAGCCGAAGAAATCACCCTAGGATAGTAATTGCTATTATCGTGAAGCACCACAAGTCGCTCGCCGATCTTCAAGCCAGGAGTCCGGTCTAGGCTCACCCCTCCTCCTCTCGACACATCGAGTTCAGGAGAAGCGCTTGGCAGGGTGATCTCGCGGCGCATAGGCTCGAAGATGGTGAGGCGACTGTTTAGAGTTTGATCTAGGTCCAAAGCGAACTATAGGTACATGCAAATATATTAGGGTGTTTGGACCTAACTCTACGAGCAAGCAACTCCTATAGCTAAGGTCTCATTCACACAAAATAATAAAAATAAAATAAAATAAAGAAAAGAAAAAGCGTCAAAACCATCGAGGCCCCCAAGGGAACAATCCCTTGGGCAGTGGACCTCGGGAGTCGAAGTGTACCTGTGGGAGTCCTGTATTATTACAAAATTCTAAGTGTCACTCTCTCACATAAATATACATAATAAAATAAAATAAAATGAAATGCATAAAAATAAAGACTGTCTTCAAAAATTCTCCTTCATCTGCCCCTGATGCTCTCTCCTGTTGGCTGGCGTAGAAGAGCCAACTCCGCCTTGCTTGGGTGCATAGGTCCTCCTAGGAGGTCCTCCTTCGCTTGGCGGTCCCTCGCATCAAAGACAAATAAAAGAGATGGGTTAGAATAGTCAATCAATAATCTTAATAAAGATCAAATAAATAAATAAATAATGGACATGAGCAAAGAATTAAATAAATAAATGAACAACCATTCAAAATTCGTTGCCTCCCCGGCAACGATGCCATTTGATGACTAGGAATTTCAGAGGGTCCAGAAGTCTCACAAGGCGAGAGATCCAGTCGCTGAATTGACCACTTAAAGATCCCCAAATCAGTCAACAATTAACCCACAATAAAATATATGCCATGAATATCAAAAAAATGTGGAGTTAAAATTTATTATAACTCTACATGCAAATACGTATAGGTGTAAGCATGAGTAGAGGTCGGACACTGGGAGGCGATTGGTTGATGTGAAATTGGTTGCACAATTATTCAATTCTAAGATCATGTCCAATTCTTTATTATTTTTGTGGGTTTTTAATTTTATATATTTTATTTATTTATTTTTTTGTTTTTATGATTTTTATTTTGTTTTTATATTTTATATTTTTTGTTTTCTTTTTATATTTTTTATTATATAATATATATAAAGAGATATATATATATATATATAAGAAGAGAGAGAAGTAATATAATATATGGATATATATATGTATAAATACTCAAAATATATTAGATATAGTTTTTTTTGTCTTTTTATATTTTTATATTTTTTTGTTAATTTTCTGGAATATTTCTAATTTTTATGTATTTTTTATTCCAAAAATGTCCCTAATATGGGACTAATTAAATGACCGAAACTAATTTGGGTTTTAAAAATATAAGATAGGTTAAAAAATTACCCAAATTAATTTTAATACATTAATAAAAATATATAGGTAATTATAAAAGAGAAAAATATATTTTTGGTATTTTTCTAGGATTTTTATATTTTTTGTTGGATTTTGGAGCTTTATGATTTTTATGTTTTTTCATTTTCTGGACTCAATATATATATATAAATATACCATATATATTTTTTTTGTAATTTTTCAAAAGACATTTTATATTTTTTGGTATTTTATAATTTAGACAGTGTCAAAATGGCTCCTTTTTCATTTTTAATAATTAGGTAAAATGCAAAAAATGTAAATTAAAATGTGGGCGTGAAAGTACACTACATGAAGCGTCTAACCTAATTTTTGTGGATTTTTAGGAGCTACATAGGTATTTTTAATAAATACATAAAAGATACAAAAATTAAATAGCCTAGCAGGGGCATTTTTGCAAATAAAATAAATCACGAGGGGCACAATGCAAGAATACCAAATGGAATAAACATTTATTTAAATTTTTGGAACTAATTTACAATTAACAAAATGCGCCAGGGCTACAGTGCAAAATTCACGCGCCTCACGTGGGACTGCACGTGAGGCGCAAGGACCAAAATGTAACTCAAATAAGTACAGTGGTCCTCTTGCAAAAATTACAATTATTTTATAATGTGACATTTTATTTACAGAATTAACTATTAAATACAACAAAAAGCGGGGGTATATGTGAAAATTACCCCCAAAGGTGCTTCATCCAATGGCTGATATGCGTGACTTATACACGTGGCACCTCCACGTTTGCCGATGATGGTTCGCGGATCCACAGTGGAGATTAGATCATCTGGCGTGATCAGACGGCTGAGACACGGGTAGATCCGACGGTTGGGGCTCGACCTGGGGAGACCACCTTCATCCGACGGCGGAGAGGCGAGGTGAAAGAACAGGAAGAAGGCCGGAATGGCCGAACTTCCCCGCCTCCGATCTCGCTTCTCCGGCGTCCTTCGAGGCTTCTGAGGCTCCCACGGGCTTCCTGGCAGGTGGCTGAACTTGCTGGAGGTGTTGGATCGGGCAGAGGAACACCGGAGCACCACCACGACGTCGGAGAAGTCGAGGGGCTCCAGGTGCCTCCGGTGAAGTCTAAATGGGCCTCCTGGAGCTTCTCTTGGCTCCTAACCTGCAGGAAAATGCTCACACGGCTCGAGGGGAGGTCCCTCGACCGGACTTGAGGCTGCATCAGCACAAAAAGCGGGTGGATATGTTCGCCGGAGCGGAGCTCCGGCGAACTACGGGTGGGTGATTTTACGCTAAATCTAATAGCTAAACGCTAATCTAAAGACGGAAATGAAATGCTAAAACTAAAACCTAACTAAAATGAGTAAAGGTGCAGCTCGTACCTGGCGAAACACCAAGGAGCAGAGGCCTCGCCGGAGCGGCGACCTTGGGTGCAACTACCACCTTCTACGACCGATTCAAAGCGCCGGAGGCTCCTTCTGTCACAAGGAATACCTCCAGGACCGAATTCGAGGAGGGGAGACGTGTAATGGCTGACCAAACTTGGAGAAGAGGCGGAGGTTTGTTATTTAAGAACAGGTGGGCACCCTTATTTGACCGGGCCGTAGGCGGCGATACACGCTATATACAAAAGAATAAAAGATGGGGCGTGGATGTACAATGGTCGGGGAACAATTTTCATGAAGGCGGCGATGTCAGAAGATGGACGGGTCGAGCGCGAATAAAGGGAGAAGACGGCTCGAAATGACAGACGCGTCACATCGGCTGCCAGGGGGCGCAGTTGACCGAGCGGTCAACGAACGTAGGAGCCTGATTGGTCCACGTCAACAAGAAGTTGACCTATTTATTAAACATAATAAATGAATTAATTAAATATTATTTATAAAATTAAAAATGTTTATTAAATAATGTAGTATTTATTTATGATTTTTATTTATTTTTTTGATATATTTTATTAGGGGTTTATTTTAATAATGTATTTATAAGGGTATTTATATGTATTTATTTTTATTTTGTTTATTTTTATTTTATTATTTTATTTTCTTTTTTTATAAATTTATAACTTATTTTTGTGAGTATAAATATATTTTTATTAATTTTTATGAGTTTATTTACATTTTTAAATAAATAGGTATATACATTATGTAGGTATACTCATAGGTATTTTACCTATATTTTATATACATTTTATTTATTTAATGAATTTTATTTGTTTTTATTTTGGATTTGTATTTTTAATAAATATTAAGTAATATTTACAATATTATAAAAATATGAAAGAATAAAATAATTAAAGAATGTATTCCCCTTTTATTTATGTACTTACATAACATAGGTATTTTGCCTATATCTTTCATAGGCTTATTTTATTTTACAAATTCTTTTTGGTTTTTATTCTAATTTCAATATGTACATGTATTATATATATTATTTACAAAATTATAAAAATATAAATTTATAGAGATAATGAATAAAGAATAAATTGAATATTTTAATCAGGTAGACTGTACAATGAAGGCCAAAATCCTAACTTTCACAGATTAACTCCAAAAATTATGAAACCAATTTTATTAAATAGCTCTTGAAAAGCTATATACAATTAAATGTGATTTTGGTTGAAGTTGAGATTCTGGCTTTTTATTCTGTGTGTAGAATGTACACTGTGTATTATTTTTGTACAAACTCAATTTTGTATTTTTATTTACATTATTATCTACAACTTTCATGTACAAAGTTTCTTTATTTGATGAATAAATAACTATATACAAAATAGATGTCAAAATACATAAATAAATGAATAAATAAATAAGGTATTTATTGTATTTTTGGCCCTTATCTCCCCCTACTTTATTCCTTGTCGACCAATTCCATGCTGGTCTTGGTCTCGGGATTGGGGTCATAAAATATTTGCAATATTTTACTCCTTTTTCTTTTCTTCTCTTTATTCTATAATTTTAGCATTAAAAACCTTATTTTATGTACAATAAATACAATAAATAATGAATGCTATTATAGACAAATTGATGCTATTTACATGCATTTGCTGGGGTTTTTAAGGCCAAAATGATAGAATAAAGGTGATGAAATGGAGATTCATCAGCTGCCGCCCTTCGATCTCGACCCCAGGGTCTAATCCTGGCCCTTCTCTCGCGCCCTTCTTCTGGCCGTTGGATCAGAGATCCAACGATCCAGAGGTCATCGTCTACCTCCACAAGCACCTCGCCCACGTTGCCCCACCTTGCGACGCCTCCGCCCCCTTCCTATTTTTGCACCACTACAACCACCTTATCCGCCCATCGACACCTCCACGACGTAAACCTGACTCCACCTTCCTCGTCGGCATCCATGATCCCCATGACGCACTCTCCTTCGCTCCTCAAACTCCACACACATCACCCTCTCCATCACCTGCACCTCCATCTCTTCCCTATAAATACTCCACCTCCGGCCAACTTCCACCCCATCCGCCATAGCGAGAGGTGTCCTAGAGCTCCTAGCTACCCATTGGTGACAACAATTGAGTGTGAAAGCGAGCGACGACATGTCTTCACCTCCGGCGAGATCTACGGCGTATCCACGTCGTGCCGCAGCTCCTTCGACGAGCTGCTTGAGCTCGGGCCCTCTACTGTCCCTCGAGCGACGACCGGGAGCATCCTTTGAGCTTCCAATCCCCAGTTAGACCCCTCCATTCCTCTCTGATCTTGTTCTTGTTTTCTTTTGTTCTTCTCTTAAATTTTCCGCCTCCTCCGATCGATTCCGCTCTCACCCAACCATCCTCCGAGCTTCGCCTTGAAGCTCTGATCTTTGCACACCTCTTTGTTCGCCTAGACGACCCATCGAAGTCCCATCTCCTACCATAGCTCCGCCAAACACGGCGAAAGAACGTTCACCGACGGTCATCACTTCGCCCACAGGCCTCACCACACACGCACGCACTCCCACGAGCATGAGCTTCCATTTTTGGCATCAGCTAACCTTGCAGGAGCCCCTTCTTCACTGAACGGAACTTCACCGGAGCTACATTCGAGCTTCAACATCTTCGGCTTCCAGACCGCCCCCGCTTCATCAAGGACCTCCAGACACTCCGCCACGTCTCCACGATCAATCCGAGCCCTCCAGGAGTCTCCAACGACCTTCATCGAACACGGGGAGGAGCAACGGAGCTAGACCCTCTTCATCGGATCCCCACCAAGTCTGCCGCAGGACGCGGTGAACCGGAGAAGATGACGCTCAGTCGTCGTTGGATCACTTTGATCTAACAACCCCGATCGAGCCACGTCGCATCTGCTTCGAGCTTCAGCCTCCGTTGGATCTATCTCGATCCAACGGCCAGTATCACGCCACGTACTCCCTCCGAGCCTCTTCCCCGACCCTAGGCTCGAAGCAACTAAAGCAGACCCGAAGCAACGTCTGAGCCTCCAGAGCCTTCTGAGCCTCCAACGCCTCCCGAGCCTAGCTCCTCACGTGTCCCTCACGTGCAGACTGGGTAAATTTCACCGAGGCCCATGTAACTTTCAGAAATTGTGAAATCAGTCCCTGCCAAGCGCGTCACGTGAGGAGCACGTGTTCCAGTGGAAATTTTGCATCCATACCCCCAACATTATAGGTATATGCACTTTAGTCCCTATATGCACGTTTTATTTTGAGCAATTTTAATTTTCTATTTTGCAATTTGGTCCCTGTGTTTGCACGTATATTTAGGTGTCATCATTTTTAAATTCCAAAAATTGCATGTTGTAGTTTAACTTGTCCTTTATCTATGTGAACACGTGTCATAATTTTGCGAGCTTCATAGAATTTAATATTATTATCTTGATGGAAATTGATATATTTTGCCCACTATATGCTTTAAATATAATATTAAATTATTTGTTGCTCCAAAAATTACCATAAAATCACATTAGACTTAGTATAAGTCGCTCTACACCGTATCTAAAAATCACAGCATTTTCACGCATCACGAGGCCTGAATAAATCAAATAGTATTTTGCTTAATTGATTTTTAGTAGGTCCAATTTACATCATTTTTTAGGTTTATCAATTTTCCTGGATTCATCTCACATAGACTATCTAGGATAATTTAAATATCTGAAAATAATTGCTTTGGTATTTATCAAAATTGATTTTGTAAAAACTACCCTGCATTCATATTAAATTCATCTTTAATTCAATTAGAGCCTAAAAATTCCAAAAACAATGCAGTAGCTTAGTCTCATAGCATATCATCTTCTGGCCAAGTTTCATTAATTTTGGACTCAACTTGGCCATCTTTTGTAATTTAACTTAAAATTTGGCTTGATATTGCATTGTGTTTTCTTTAATTGCAAAAAAGATCAAAAATATTATTCTGAAAATATAACGTCGGAATTAACTGAAATTTTACCTAAGGAGACAGTTGCCTTCCTGAGTTCGATCTTGGGCTTGCCCAAGTAAAATAAACATGTCTCTTGGACTTAATTATACATTAAATTTGAGTGGTGTTTTTTTACGAAGTCTTGATTACCCGGCTGCAACGAAAGACAAAACTTAATTCTATTGTTAACTCGGTTGAATTAAACAGGGTAGACGAGGGCACGTCAAAATGGCGTTGTTGCCGGGGAGGTATGGCTTAGGTTAATTTTTAGGAAATTTTGATTTTGGATTTTTCCATCCCATGTAGTCCGATTCCCGGCTTTTCTTGTATATTCTTTTTTGTCATTTATTTTTGTTTATTTTGTGTCATCCTTTATCTGACCTCCATTTATTTTCGTGCGAGGAAAATGAGGATTCGAAGGTGCTTCGCCAGGCGAACCAAGGAACTTGCATTTAAATAATTTGAGAGTTTTTATGAGGACTTGTATTTTTTCTTTTATTTTTGCATTTTTTCCAGCGGTTCCCGTTTGGGTTCTCGCACATGTAAGTCATAGTGAAAACGTGTCCCCGTGTGCTGTGTGGATTGCTTTACGTAGAATAGGGCCTGCACTTGCGGCTCTTAGAGCTACTTCAGGGACTGTTTGTGCTAGTAAAATTCTAGGACCACACTTTGCACTTAAAAGACGCACTTAGACCACAGATCTTAGCCAAATACAATCTGTGTTTCACTCCTAATAGAACTGTCTGTCTAGGAGCGGCTTTTATCGCTTGCATTTCATGCAGTTTAAAATTTCAATTATGTTTTGCATCCTGTATAAAAGCGAAAGGATCACTGTAAGTCTTCTCTACTTAGCATTCATCATAGTTTTATCGTGCATTGGCTTTTCTCGACTCCTTCCCCTTTGGTTTTCTGAACTTAGGATTGAAGGAAATTGGGACTGGACGATAGGTGTGCTTTGTGGTTGGACTAAACAAGTGGTCACCTAACTTAAAACCAGGACTGCTAAACAAAATTGACCAAAAAATCAATAAAATCGAAATTCTGTTTACGGGATATTAACCCCAACCTTGTTTTCAGGCTGAGTGAGGGTACTAGAGTGTATGTGCACACCCTAAGGCAGAACCAAAAATCCCCGCCTCCATATCGCGTACCCCGATCTGAGCAAATATCACAGGCTTCAACTGACCAGCATCAAGTAGCCTCCGCCTACTCCTGTAGGTAGATAGGGGTGAAATTGCGGTGCACCGCGACAAGTTACTAGTAGCCTCCGCCTACTCTAGCTTGTAGATAGGGGTGAAGTTACAGCCTTGTCAGCCTCCGCCTACTCTGTAGGTAGATAGGGGCAGGTCCTTGAACTTTCGGCTGGTGATAGGATCGGAGAAAGGAAGGGCGTTGGTATCTTAGGCGACATGTTAAATAGGGGAGACGCATCCGGCTTTGAGCCGACTCCCCTATAGGCCGTGTAACCTTTGCTACTTGTCTGAAAATTCATACTTAAAATCAATCAGACTAATCGGACTCAGTTTCAGGTCCTTCACCGTGTTGAGTGTGAAAAACAAGGTTTGGATTCACTTGCTTGCTTCAGGTAGGAGTAAAATCCTATCTTACACTTATACTCCTGATTCTTCTTCTCGCCATCCAAGATGACTGACTGGGGGGATATGTATTCCCGCTTCGCAAATCTTTCTTTGAGCCCCTCACGAAGTTCGTCTTCACCGGCCCAAGTGCAACTTGGGCCAACCCAAGCTCATGACCCTCTTGAGTTCGGGATCCATCAACCCCAGGGTGGTTACCCTCAAACCAACCCTTTTCTCTCCTCTGATCTCCCCGAGGAAGACCATCGCCTCAGTGAGAATATCTTCATTGATATGTCCTCTAACCTAGACCATCTTCTTTACCCATGATAAGAGGAGATGCCTCTGAAGAAACCCCCGGAAGAAGAGGATGATCCTATGCACCAAGTATTCGTCCGATTGGCTAGAGCCGAGCAACTTAATGCAGAACTTATGGCTAGTATGGGACAAGTGATCGAGGCGTGAGGGAATTGATCGACCCATGGTAGATGCCTACAACCCAGCAGAAAATGAGATGCATAGCTGGCTAGTACATGTGGTTCCCCCTGAAGCGTTCGAGCTGAAGCCCCACTTTCTGAGTCTGCTACTGAAGTTCAATGGAAATGCCAACGAAGAACCTTATGCTTTCCTGAGAGACTTCGAGCTGCTTTGCAACAACCTTAGTCACCATAGGGTTGGGCAAGATACATCAGGCTGAAGGCTACCCCGTTTGCCTTAGGTGATAAGGCTGCTCATTGGTTGAAAAATCTCGGGGTAAGATGTACGACCTGGATGCAGTTCAAGGACCTATTCTTGAAGATGTTCTACCTGTTCAGTAGGACTAACCAGATGAGAACCAAGATCACGAGTTTTTCCCAGGGACCCAATGAACCATTCCATGAAGCATGGGATAGATTCAATGACTTAACGCAGAAATGCCCTTACTGCAGCATTACAAAAAGCAATCTTAGTCCAGACTTTTTTATGTGGCATGACCACAAAGATGCAAGGGTTAATGAGTGCCGCTTGTGGAGGAAGCTATCTAAATAAGAACGAAGATGCCGTATGGAAAATTCTGGAGCAGATGGCGGAAACATGCGGATCTCAGGCCACCAGGGCCTATTAGTTGTCTCCCTCAAGCCTATCCAATGAGACAACTATGAGGATTGTAGCGGATCTGACGGACGACCTCATCCCCATCATGGGGATAATAGTTGACAAGTTAACGATGGTCGAGAAGATTCACAAGAGGGTCACTGACCTTGAGGCACTTTCGCGATTACCGAAACAAGGGGAGGAATTGGTTGAGAAGGTAGCCAAGATACAGCTACCTGCCCCTTCTGCACCACATGTGCCTGTACATCGAGTCCATCTTGTACAGGAGCATGCACGGGGGCCTCAGAGTAGCTGGGTAGAAGTGCGGCAGTATACTCAGCAGGAGCAACACGCACCCCCACAAGTGGAGACAAGATACGAGGAGCCTTCACAGGTATTCTAAATCAACGGGGTTTGGTACAACCATGAACCCATCGATAGACAGTCGGGGATAGGGAACAGTCAGCCACACTGACCTTCCCTAGCTTACCAGGAAACCAGCTCCGTCCCCGTACCACGCTTTGTACAGTCCCGGCCCGGATAAGGGTACCAGCCTCAACAGCACCAAGAACAACGCACGTTCCACTCGGGCCAGCAGGGCCCTCCGCCACTTTCCCATTAGCAGCAGTATCGGCATGGCCAATAGGGCCAATACAGAAACTCTTCCTCTAGTCACCAGCAGCAAGCCCCGCCCACAAACGAATTGGAGTCCCTCACCTTGGTGATCCGGACCCTGACTGATAGGGTCCAGCAGATTCAGAATGACTACCTGGATACGAGAACGGATTTGAATCGTGTTTCCCGTACCCAGGACCAGCAGATGGCACCAAAGACCCCAATTCCCACCCAGGTTCAGGCTAATCCAAATAGCCTAAATCAAGGCCAGAACCTACCAAGAGATCGGGTATACTATTCAGATAACTCTCTATTTGAACATGAGATCCTTTCGTATGATAATGTTAATCATATGTCCCTCATGAGAAGAAGGACCGTGATCGTACCTGATCGGGCACATGCACAGGAGGAAGATGCCGCCAAGTCTCTACCTGAGGAGAACTTGGAGGCAGAGGAACAACACCACCACCACCACCGGCATAAGAAGAGGACTTTCAAGTCCTCGAAGAAGGAGAATAGTATCAGCAGTGAGTCCGGCGAGACCGATGAGGAGCCCGCACCTCCATCTGAGGAGGATGTCCCAACAGTCGCGGATGATGCATCACCGGTTTCGCAGCAGAAATTTCTTTTTAGTCAGAGTCAGAGTCAGTATCAGTGTACTCGGTTCCTCATTTCAGTAAAGATCTTTCACTTTCAGAATCTGAGTTAGCATCAATAATCCCTTTCCCCCGAGCTCTTAAGGGTGGAAAGAAGAAAACTAAAAAAATCGAAAAAGATGACCCTGAGATGACAGAGTTCTGTAACAAGTACATCAAGGTCACAATCCCTTTTGATAAGTATGTGGACATGACACCTGCATTCCAGAAGTACCTTAAGGTAAGATGCACACCTACTAGGGTCAGCAGGAAGACCAAAAGTCGTGTTGAGAAGCACGTTCTGTCAGTAGACACTACTTGCGCAATAAAGAATGCATTTCCAAGGAAACGAAGAGACATGTGTGCACATTATGTGGTGAGTCATGTCGATGACACTGTGTTTGCCCACACTCTCTTGACAATGGATCCTCAATTAACTTAATGCCTACAACCCTCTATGAGCGGCTTAATCTCGCACCTCTTAGGAAATCCAGAGCACTACTTCAGTTTGCAGATAAATCAATCAAGAGGTCCCAGGGAGAATTGAGGAACATTATCATTAAAGTCGAGGGCCAGGAGTACATGGTGGACTTCACAGTCCTTGATGTGGAGACCCCTCGAAATTGGAGAGATTCCCATATCATCCTAGGAAGGCCCTTCCTCAGAACAGCAAGGGCCTTATTTGATTACAAGATCGGGAAGATCCAGTTCCAAACTCCAGGCGGAGATGAGGAACTTGAGATGAAGAAGACCAGGCGGCAGAGGTCCGATTCTGAATCCAGCACCGAGTACTCTTCCTCAGAAGCAGATTGCATTCATGTAGACACAGTTGGGCTATGGAGGCAGAACCCAGTTAGCACTAATGAGTCCCTCTCTTCCGGAGAAGATCTTGTGCATGAGACAATCTGTGAGAGCCTTAGGAAAGAATACTGCGCAGAAAGTGTATCCCCCTACATCTTCGATGACGTAGAGGCCCAGATGGGCCTGTCAGTCCTTCCCTCTTTAGGACAACCATAAGATGAGGATGATGAGTCGGACGTGGCTTTTGCCGATTGCTTGGAAACTTTTGACGACCCGACTCCAGATCTGAATGAGTTGGTGGTAGCAATTTCAAAGACAGATCCAGCCACTACCAGCACATAACCATATTTGATTGAGCCAGACTTCCTTGATGATTACACCTTACCTGAGCTCAAACCTTTACCTACAACACTGAAACACGCCTTCCTTGCGGGACAAGAGAAGAAGTATCCGGTTATCATCAGTTCGCGATTGACCGAGGAACATGAATCTTGCTTGCTAAAGATCCGGGAGAAAAACCGCAAGGCGATAGGCTGGAGCATCTCTGATCTCCACGGGATAAATCCCGCTCTGTGTTTGCACCATATCTACATAGAGAATGAGGCTAAACCCTCTCGTGAATTCCAATGTAGACTGAATCCAAATTTACGAGAGGTCTTGAAGAAGGAGATAGAGAAATGGTGCGATGCGGGTTTTATTTATCCCATCTCCACTTCCAAATGAGTGGCACCAATCCATGTTGTCCCGAAAAAGTGGGGAATTCAGACGACCACCAATAAGGATGGAAGGAGATTGTGACATGAGTACCCACATCGTAGTGTGTCTGTGTGGATTACAGATGCTTGAATGCCGCGACGAAGAAGGATCATTTCCCCTTACCGTTCATTGATCAGATCTTAGAGAGATTAGCGGGGAAAGAATTCTTATGCTTCTTAGACAGGTTTTCGGGCTACAATCAAGTAGCCATTGCTTCTGAGGAATAGGAGAAAACCACGTTCACATGCCCCTTTGGTACCTATGCTTTCAGGCGCATGCCCTTTGGGTTATGCAATGCTCCGGGTACATTTCAAAGGTGCATGATTGCTGTATTCACCGAAATGGTCGGCGGATTCCTGTAAGTCTTCATGGATGACTTCTCGGTCCACGGCGATTCTTTCGATTCCTATCTTAGAAATCTGGACCGAGTCCTCAAGCGGTGTTGAGAGATTAATCTTGTGCTCTCCTGAGAGAAAAGTCACTTCATGGTGACAGAGGGTATTGTGTTGGGGCACGCCATCTCCAAGAGAGCAATGGAGGTTGACCCTGCCAAGGTGGACGTGATCAGACGACTCCAACCACCAACCAACATAAAACAGTAGCGGTCGTTCCCTGGGAATGTTGGATTTTAGCGAAGATTTATCAAGGATTTTTCGAATTGATCATAAATGTCTTGAGGCCTTTAAGCAATTACAATGGATGATCATGGACACCCCGATCCTACAAGCCCCAGATTGGTCTCTTCCTTTTGATATCATGACAGACGCCTCATATTTTGATGTTGGGGCTGTGTTAGGACAAAGGAGGGATGGTATCTCGTTTGCCATACACTACACAGGCAAGGTGCTTGATACTGCTCAACGTAACTACACGATTACCAAAAAGGAGATGCTTGCGGTAGTGTTCGTCTTGGATAAGTTCAAATCTCATTTAATTGGATCCAAGGTGATTGTGTTCACAGACCATACAACACTACGATATTTAATGGAGAAGAAGGACGCGAAGGTGCATCTTCTTAGGTCGATTCTACTTATCCAGGATTTTGATTTGGACATTAGAGATAAACCTGGAAAGAAGAACGTAGTAGTTGATCACCTCTCCCGTCTCGAGGATCTTAATGCTTCTGATGATACACCGATTCGAGACTCGTTCCCTGATGAGTCGATTTTTATTGTCGACCCACTCCCATAGTACGCCAATATCATGAATTATCTTGTCTCCAAGAAAGCTCCCGGAGATTGTTCTAAGAGCCACATAGACCGACTTAAGTTGGATTCAAGACATTACCATTGGGAGGATCCAATCCTTTTCTTTGAAAGACCAGATTGTGTCTGGAGACGATGTATTCCTCAGGAGGAATATCAGAGTATCCTTAATTTATGCCGCAGTCTGGAGGCAGGAGGACACCACTCTGTGAAGAGGACCGGATGGAAGGTACTTCAATGTGGCTTATACTAGCCGACTCTGTTTTGCGATGCGCTCACCTTTGCGAAGTTGTACCCAGTATGCCGGCGAATGGGAGGAACCGTTGGTTCCAAGGACGAGATGCTGATGCAGCCTATCATCATTTGTGATGTCTTTGACGCTTGGGGCATCGACTTCATGGGCTCATTCCCTGTTAGCCATGGATTCGAATACAACCTTCTTGCGGTAGATTATCTATCGAGGTAGGTGGAGGCTATCCCAACCCGAGCCGCAGACAACAGGACTATCTGTAAATTCATTAGCGATCACATCATCTCTAGGTTCAGGATCCCCAAAGTGTTGATATTCGATTGGGGTAGCCATTTCATGAATAGAGATGTGAAGAAACTCTTAAAGGATTACAGCATCGAACACCGTGTCACTAGTCCTTACCACCCACAGACCAATGGCATGGCTGAGTTGTCGAATAGGGAGGTGAAAACCATATTGCAAAAGCTTGTTCACCCAGACGGAAGGACTGGTCTCAGATCTTGGATCAAGTCCTGTGGGCTTATAGGACAGCTTACAAGACACCATTAGGAACCTCCCCATTCAGGATGGTATTTGGGAAGTCGTACCATTTGCCCACTGAATTAGTGCACAAATCTGAATGGGCAATCAAGAAGGTCAATTGGAACACACACCTTGGGAAAAAACAAAGAGAGATGGATCTGAATAAGCTTGTGGAAATCAGAAACCGAGCACGACAACAGTTTCGTGTACACGGACAAGGTAAAGCGTTGGCATTATAGATATATCAGACGAAAGACCTTTGTTCCTGGATAGAAGGTATGGTTGTTTAATGCAAGGCTGAAGGTTTTCCAAGGCAAACTAAAATCCAAGTGGACGGGTCCACTCATAGTCCGTGCTGTGCATGATAGTGGATATGTTGAGATTTCAGATCTCACAGATGGAGCACAGACATCCCTAATCAATGGACAACTGCTAAAGCACTTTGTCGAACCCAATGAACAGTTAGTCCATGTTGAGGAGATTGTATTCATGCACGAGACTGACTCGGGAGATACACATAGAGCCGCACATGATACCTTGCAACTGTGAGCTCTCACCATCAGCATCATCTAAAAGATTCAGATCGCATTCCTTGTATATACTTGCCCTTCCTTTATATTCTTTCCCTCCCTCCCGTGATTCGAATCACTCGTCCCGTCTCCATATCGTTTCATTTCATGGCTATACTTAGGATGACCATATCCCAAGTATAGGGGGAGAGTGACCAGAGTCTCTTCATCATTCACTCTATATTCTCCAAGATCCCATCGGTTCTCATACTCACTCTTGTCCTATACTTAGGCTGACCAGAGCCCAAGTATGGGGGGACCGATGCCCATCATGTATATATATTCCTCCATTTCCCCTCAACCTCGCCCGCCTCATTTTTGATCTTCTTCTACACTTAGGCTGCTAGAGCCTAAGTATAGGGAGGCAGAGCGACTTCTGTAATTTTTGTTGATTTTGCTCTCCTACGCTTAGCACGAGCTATGTCTTCTTCCTCTCTTTTCGTGCTCTGAGGACATAGCACACTCTAAGTATAGGGGATCGTGTATATATTACATATATAGTTTACCCATAGCTCGTACTTTCGCATATTTTTGTATATATTATACAATAATTCTTCTGCTATATGTGGTGTGTCGAGACATATTTCACCCTTGTGTAAAGCGTGGGGCTCGAATTGAGTGGTTTGTAGGGTATACCTGCACTCGCAGCTCTTAGAGCATTTTTATTAGAATATTATATTGCACGTGCTCGTACTCTATTAGGACCACGCTTAACATTAACAAGACACAACTTAGATAGTTCAATTTAGTCAAATTCAAATCCAATTCTTCCTGACTAATAGAACTTTTTGATAGGAGTGGTTTTTGTTGGCTTGCATCTCATTTAGAATAAACTTTCAATTAATTATTTTGCATCCCACATGAAGAAAGCGGGAAGCACTATAAGTCTCCTTAACCGAGCATACCATTATTATTTTCACATGTCTTGGCTTTTCTCGATTCCTCCCCATTTGTTCTCACCTAACTCAAAAAGGAATTAGGATTGGGTGGTAGATGTGATTTTTTGACTCATTATATGTCAAAGACTGAATGGCCAAGGTGAGGGATCCCAAACCATTGGGTTATGCTGATGTCTGTACTGAACCGGATGGCCCTGTCGGTACTGCTGTTGTGGGTGGGGCTGTGAGGTGTAAGGTGGTGGTGGAACCTGTTGGCTCGAGTGAAGAGTGTATTGCTGGTGGTGGTGGTGCTGAGGTTGGTATCCTTGTCCTGGCATGAACTGTACAAAGCATGGTGTGGGGACAGAGCTAGTGTCCTAGTAAGCTAGAGAGGGTTGGTGTGACTGGCCACTTCTATCCCCGACTGTCTACCGATGGGGTCATGGTTGTACCACAACTCATTGATATCAAACACCCATGGAGGCTCCTCATAGACTGACTCCACTTGTGGGGGTGTGTGCGACTCATGCTGAATGTACTCTTGCTCCTCAATCCGGCTGCTCTGAGGCCCATGTACCTGCTCTTATATAAGGTGAACTCGGTATACAGGTACATGTGGTGCAGAAGGGTCATGTAGTTGCATCTTGGCAACCCTCTCAGACAATTCCTCCACTTGCTTTGGCAATCGTGGAAGTGTCTCAAGGTCAGTGACCCTCTTGTGGATCTGCTCTACCACGATAAGCTTATCAGCTATTATCCCCATGTTGGGGATGAAGTCATCTGTCAGATCCGCTACAGTCCTCCTAGGTGTCTCATGAGACAAGCATGAAGGAGATACCTGATAAACCCTGGTGGCTTGAGATCTGCCTGTTTCAGTCATCTTCTCTAAGATCTTCCATACAACATCTTCATTTTTATTCAAATAGCTACCTCCACAAGCTGCACTCACTATTCCCTACATTTCAGGGGCCATACCACAGAACATGGTCTGGACTAAGATCGCTTTGATAATGCCATGGCAGTGACATTTCTGCAATAAATCATTGACTCTATCACATGCCTCATAGAATGGCTCATGGGGAGCCTGGGAGAAACTAGTGATCTTTGTCCTCATTTGGTTAGTCCTACTGAGTGACTTTGACTTCTGTCAGAACCAATGAGCCCCCCTTCTTCTCCCCATTTCTACTCTACCTCCACGCCTCCATCCCCTCGAGCGGTTCACCTTCGTGCAACCCATCCTTCCCCCACCTTCGATCATGCCCTACTTTTCACCAACCACCATCGAGATTCACGCAAGCTCCCCTCAAACTGCCTCCCATATCTACCTATTAATAAACCCCTTGGCCATTTTTACAAGTTTGATCCCCATTTAGCAGTTTTTAGCTCCTCAGATTGATCCTCTGGGTGTCGATGGTGACATGAGCGCATCCACTTTGATTTGCAGTGAAGAGGAGCATCTTTAGGGTTAGATCCAACCACCGTCGGAAGCTCTTCCAAGCAGTTTGCCTCACGATGTCCTCGGACCCGATTGAGGCCATCTTTCATCTTCTTTCAGTGAGTTTTAGTCGTAGGTTTAATTTTCACATCTCAATTTCGGTATTTAGCCGTTAATTTAGAGTAAAATCAAAATCCTCCTTTGACATGGATCTTGATCTCCAGGCCGAAATCCACCATGCATTTACCTTGTTTCCACTCGTAATCACCTCCATCTCAGTTCCTATCACGTACTCCATCTTTTACCCATTAATCCACCCTCGATTCTGCTCGAATCGAGGTGAATCGAAGCTCCCTCTGTCACCATTCATAGAGCTTCATCACCCTCCATTCCTCGCAACAATCAGCTTTACCCAATGGTCGAGGAACTCTTCCTCAAGTTGTGAATCATTTTTGTGTCGGTGTGGGCATTTTGAGGAGCACCTAGTGCCTAGAATCGACACAGAACCTCAGTTACTGGTCGTGCAAATATGAAGAGACTCAGATCCCATCCAAGGGAACCTAGGACCCATCAAGAACCACATGTTGTTGCGAGGTGCCCTCAGGAAGATGTAGCGACCTCCGACGAGGCCGAACGAGGCAGGAGGCGAGAGTTCATACTGATCGAAGCTCGCTGGAGGACTTGTTCTTCCGAGTTCTTCCACCGAGCTCCTCCACCGTTCGATTAAGGCTCATGCCCGGATCTAATCTGGGCCCTTCATTCAAGCTGAAGCGGTGCACACCAGTAGCCATTGGATCAACCACATGGTGCATCAAGAACGGCTCGATCCGACGACTTAAGAGGGGTAATTTATACAATACCACCTACAAACTTCTTGTAATTAAAAAATATCCCTATAAATATTAGATTGAGTTCAAATTTTATGTAAATTTGCAAAAGGACCCCTACATGTATTGAATATTACCTTTAGGTTCAGTGCTAGGTCAGCTCACGAGGTTCCCCACGTGAGTTGGCCAAATTGCAAGGGACCCCCTCTTGGTTCCTTTATTTCTGTTTAGTATATAAAATTTACATTAACGTGTTAAAACTTTGGATATTCTGCTTTTAAACCCCCCACATTTTATTTTTATCCCAATTATGCCCCTACCGGTACTATATAATTAATTTTATGATTTTTTTATTAAATATTTATTGTGCTCTAAAAATTGTGGAAAAATATATGAAGATGCTCAATAATATGCTTGTTTAAGCTGCATTTTTATTTTAGCATTTTCGTGCATTTTTCCATTTATTAAAAGTCATTTGATGCTATTTATTCCTTATCTAAACTTTACAAATACAAAAACTTGAAAAACTTACTTAAAAATTCCAAAAAATTGCATATTATATATTACTATATAATATAACTCCAGACCAAAAATCACAAAAAGCTATAAAAGAAAAAAAACTTAAAAAATGAAAAATCCTCCTAACCTTAAAACAATCAGCAAAACTTTTATAAAAATAAAAAATAGTTTTCTATTGTATATTTTTCATAATATATTATACACCATATATTGAAATTAGTTTTGGAAATTTTTGAGATAGTTATCTATTTTTAAAATCTCAAAATAATTTGGCTTATTTATTTACTCCCTATTTTAGAGTATTTCAAATTTTGAAAATACAAAAAGTTAGTAAAAATCACAAACAAATCACAAAAACATAGAAAAAATATTAAAAAGACAAAAACATTTTAGTTTATATTTTTGAGTATTTATAGCTATATTATTTAAATATACTACCACTTATATAGTCTATATTTACATATTATTACTTATATAATTATTGTAATTAGTAGTATTATTATAAATACCTATAAGTATTTTTAATACCTTTAAAAAATAAAAAAGGATTGTACTTAATTGTATTTTCATGAACGACGACCACGTGATCATCAGATCACTCCAAATCTGAACGTGAGGTCCTTTCCTAAGATAATGTGAATCATATATCCCTTGAGAGTGGAAGGATCACGAACATACCTGATTGGGCATGGGAGCAGGAGGAGGACGCCACCAAGTTTCTACTTGAGGAGAACTTGGAGGTAGATGAGGAGCATCACCATCACCACCAGCAGAATAAGAGGGATGCTAAACTCCCAAGAATTCAAAAAAAATCAAAAAAATATAAAGAACAACAAAGAAGAAGTGGAGCACCAGTAGTGAATCAAGCGAGCCTAATGAACAACTTGCACCTCCATATGAGGAGGTATCACCAACAACAGAAGATGCATCCCAGTTTTCATTTCATGAATTTCTTTCCAAGCAGAGTCAGAGTCATATTCCTGTACAGAACTCAGTTTCTCGTTTGAATAAAAATGAACATGTTTCAATTTCAGAATCTAAGTTGTCCTCAATAATCCCTTTCCCCATGCTCTCAAGGGTGGAAAGAAGAAATCCAAAAAAATCCAATTATAAATGAAAGTATCAAAATCATGAATTTCAAATCAACAATTTCCTGGAGTTCTAATTAAGATTACAAGTTTCCATTTGATTTATGTGTCCATTAGCTCGAATGTTCTTAAAATTGCAATCTTGCATTTCACATTCTAAATAAAAAATATCAAGCAGAACTAAATGTTAGAATATATATTTTCCTTTATTGTATTTAAATTTTTATAAACTTTTAACAAATTAATTACATTAATACACGGAATAGAATCTTAAAATACTTATATTTAATATAGAATTTTACGAATATATACATTTATCTCCTTTCTTACTGCAACATTTTTATTAACAATTAATTGATAATTACTGTTTAAATATTGTATTTTGTAACTTAATCATAGTCTTCAAAATCAAAGTTAAGCAATTATTTTCTTAGAAGAGCTATCTTATTCTTTTATATTGATAGAACAATTATCTTAATAGTATTATAATTTATCATCCACAATATATAAAATATGTTTAGGTTTTTATAAAATAACATAACGCAAAATATATGTGATTATTTAATACACTTAAATGTTTAGTACTGAAAACTTTTGTAAAATATTGCATGGATTTGTAAAATATTATTTTCCTTTGTAATATAAAATCATACAATGCAAATTACGTCTTCTATTAAATTGCTATGAAATTCACAGAAGCTTGTTTTTCAGCTTCGAAGTTTCAAATTTCAATCTTACTATGTAAAATATTGTCAATTTTGGATAAAAAATTCTCAGATCATAAAATAATGTAGCATATTGATTTTTTAGTTAATTTTTATTGGTGAAGCATGTTTCTATCTGACTTTTTCTATAATTGGATTTCTTCATATACGTGTTATAATAAATAGTAAAACTCAGCAAACTAAAGTAAAAAAAGTTTTGTCGAATGTAAATTAAGTTGTATTATTAAGTGATTTTAAGTCAATTTCACACTAGAGAGCCACATTTCATACTCGCATTTAATATCTACATATTTACTCGCAATTGAAATGAAGTAGTAATGTTGCATTTGTGATTTCTAAAACATTTAGTGAAAGAAATTTAGTCCATTGTAAATTTAGTTGCATTATCAATGGATTAAGTTGCGTTATTAACTTATTTTTATATCAGATGACATTTTTATTCGAAATTTTCATTTAAAATAATATTCTCGCGTTACATTTATTTTCTTGTTATAGTAACTTACAGAATTTGATTTTTTAAATGATCGAATTTACAATTATCAATTGCAATCGCTTAAAATAATAAACAAGGATATTGTAATTTATTACTAAGTTAGCCAATAATTTGCTTTAACCCTCTTTTTAGAAAAGTTGCTTTTACAGAAAACCACTATCCATTCAAGTAGTGGTATTGATTTTGCATCCTCATTCTTCATCTAACGATCCATATTTACATCATTCCAAAATCAAGGAAAGCTGTCACCTCATTTGAAGTGCTTCCTATATATGTATATATAGGGGAGCCATTCCAATAGGATGCATCCTTCCCGAGTTCAGGAAGGCTGCTCTCTTTTTGTAAAAAACACAACACTATAGTTGAATACTTACACAATTTGTACTATAACCACACATTATAAATATAAAACCACATGTAAAATTGCACATTATAATGTAAACATTAAAACTACACATTATAATACAAATAT
The DNA here is from genome assembly GCA_037367405.1 of Ottelia alismoides. Classification (NCBI taxonomy): domain Eukaryota; kingdom Viridiplantae; phylum Streptophyta; class Magnoliopsida; order Alismatales; family Hydrocharitaceae; genus Ottelia; species Ottelia alismoides. The sequence goes on along the minus strand of JAZKJV010005597.1, from coordinate 516,649 downwards.
CATACACATTCTACTACAGTCATTATGTTTTTTTTTACAAAAGGGGCGATCTTCCTGAAGTTAGGAGGGATTGCATCATATTGGAAGGAAATCATATGTATGGGGGACCCTTCTATTGAGGTGGGTCTTTTCTGAAATTTAAAAAGCCACCACCAAATTTAAAAATTATGTGACAAATTTGTAAAATATAAACCACGCATTGTAAAATAATGATAATCATATTGTTTTGTAAAATATAGCATACATATTGTAATTAACATTTTTTGTCCAATATAATAATATTTTCATAAATCTTTTTTGATACTTATATTAACATTTATTATTAAATTTTTGGAGTTAGAAATTGTAAAATAAATAGAATAAAAGCCTAAATTGGTGTGGATTTCCATGCATCCAAGAAAGACCCACCTCATTAGAAGTTTCCCTTATATATATTAATTAAATGTACATAATATTACATATATACTTATTCTATATTTAAAATAAAAAGAAATTAAAAATAAGAAAAATATAAAATGAAAATAAAAATGGTAAAATAAAAAACATTAAATATAGAACATTAAAAAATCCCTAAAAATTAAATAGATCAAAACCCACAAAAACATTAAATAAATATCAAATATATCTACATATATCTATTATTTAGAAATAGCTAGTACCCTACACCTATATGTCCCCTGAGTTCGATACCCAAACTATTTGCACACTACACATTTTATCTAGGTTATAATAAATTTTCACTCCACGCACTTATCGTATCGCTTTATCATTACTTGTGGGTTAATTGTTGATATTCATCGATTTTCATTAGCGGTCACTTCGACAACTGTGGTCTCGTCTCATGAGATCACATTGTCGCCTCATTAAATCCTCGTGATTTTTAATAATAACATGCTTACCATATATCTATATGCACGAAAAATTATTTTCATACATACTATATTTGCATTTTACCAATAAGAGCATGGTTTTTGCTTTTATAGGTGATAATTTACAAATTTTGTATAGTACAAACCTATTTTTTCTTTTACACCAACTGACAGAGATTATATATTACACAAAATAAATTGTTAAGGGTTGGGAACTAAAATTAGATTTCTTTACTTGTTAAAATAATCTGTATATGCGATCTCGCAACAGACTTTATTGGATATGAGTGTATCAAACAATGATAAAAGAATAATTCAAGAATTTCTCAGAGATCCTGCTAACAAGTAAGAACTATGAAGAATTTTTAACAATGAAATAACAATTATGATATTTTTAGAACAAAATATGATGAATGTCAATTTGAAACAGATTGAACGCAACTTATATTTCACCAGGGAAGAGCATCTGCAAAGGGCGAAAAATCCATATTTTTTGTATGAAAAAATGACAGAAGATTCAACAAGTATCTTCTAACTTATTTACTTATTTATAATCCTTTTGGAAATCACTCGTATACATCTTTAATTGTATATAATAGGCATGTTCATGGACATGCTGAGACACCGAGACTGCTATAAGGATGATCATGAGCCCTTTATATTTACTCCAATCTACCGAATGGTGAGTTGTGAAGAACCATACTTATTATTTTTTATTAAATGGCAGAAGATGAGCTCATCAATACTACGTTCAGCAACATCCAGTGAACTTAGTTGTAAATGGGACCGAATAGGACTTCGATAAGCTCGAAAAACTCTATGAAGATGGAGTAAATATATCTGAGATAGAGCAGGTGTTCACCTTTATACATACAAGAAATCACTGGCACCTTCTTGTTACTTATTTTAGAATGAAGAAGTTTTATTCATACAAATCTATGAAAGGAACACGACTGTACAAGAAAGACGATTGAAATGTGTATGGATCCCTAATTATAAATTTATAAACTAATTTATTCAACTAGTTATATTGACATGATTTATTTTATTTTTTAGCATAGATGGATTTCAGAGTATTTCTGATGCAGAAGGGAATTTTGCAACGGTGAAAAATTAATTGTGTGGTAGAAACAATTGGTGGAGAAGAAATGGAGGGGTTGAGGGAAGAGAAAAATCGTCGGAGAACGAGGGATCTTGGAGAAGAGAAGTGCGGAGATCGCGTGGGGGAGAAGAGAGATGAGGGAGAGATAGAGATGTAATCTCAATTTTTCATATAATCTGAACTGTCTAAACAACTAGTCTATCATCCCTTTATATATGAGGGATGGGATTACAAAAATCGAAACTCAAATTCAAATCCAAAATTACTTATCCTAATTTAACTCTAACCGACTAACTAAATTTGAAATTCAAATTTAAACTAACTACTTTGAGATCACAGGCGATCTCTTTTATTTAAATAAAATTACGATGACTCGAATAAACGTAAATAAAATTAGCCTCTAAATAACAAATAAAAGTAGAACATGAGGCCCTATTTATCCGTTTCACGCTGCATCAATTCTCCTCCGCTTGAAAAATTCGTCTCCCGACGAATTTGCTGGATCTGCAGGCTTGGAGGTTGATAAATTTAAATCAGCGTTCTCGATCATCCCATGGAAGAACTGGTGTGAGCAAACGGCAGAATCCAGGCATGCGTGGGGCGATGGTTGGAATCGTTGACTTCGTGACGGAAGAGCATGTGTGGCGCAAATGCCGGTGCCCACGCAGATTTTGTCCTGTCGATGTGGTGTTTGAAAATTTGGTGGGGCATCCTCATTTCGTGCTTCATCGCCTTTGGAGAATTCGTAGCAAAGCAATAGCACAAGTAGAGTAGAGGAAGAGATGTGGCTAATGAATTAAGCCATGGGGCCTTTAAATAGGTGAAACCCATGATCCTAATCCTAGTTGGGTAAGGAGGCCATCCAGATTTTGTTCTTTCAGCACTTCTTTTTAAATATTCCTGCTTTCAAGGGGTGGAATGCAATTTTCGTACCCCTTCAATCATGGCCTTCCAGTAAAAGTTTTTATGAGGAGGGATTTTCCTGCAATTTTCCCATTCATTTCCCTTATTTCCAGGGATCCGGTTGAGAATGCATCCCTAACTATTGTTAGGGTTTCTCCCTTCAGAACTAATAGGCAGTGGCAACACGAACGGGGGAGGCGGCATCCTCGAGCTCGTGCCAAGGCATCCCATGCGGTTGATGCTGATCACAATGGTGTCGCGGCAGTTTGCAGTGGCGGTCGTGGGGCGAATGGGTGGGGATGGGTAGGCGATGGGGGTGCAAAGGCTGCGGCGGGAGGGGGTGGAGGGGTTATCGGAGGCACGAAGATGGTGAGAGGAGACTGTGGCGGCAAGGGAGGGTGGAGTTGCTGGAAGTAGGGGTGGGCTGGAAGGTGAAGGGTGTCTGCGAAGGGGGGTTGTTCAGGAGGGGGTCAACTTCGTAGCCAAGCAAAGGTGGGGAAGGGTGGGAGTAGGGAAACAACGGTGGTGGGGGTGGGGGATTTAACGGAGGGGGTGAAGGGGCTTGCACCAGCGGCGTGGGGATGGTGGAAAGGGGTGCTGGGGGCGTGGGGTTTGCAGCAGGCGGAGGTTCTGGGGTTGCGGGAGGGGACAAGTGGTTTGGGGGGTGCATCGCAATGGATTCAGGGGTGGTGGGAGGGGGTGTCGGGGCTGGGGTAGGGGGCATTGGGACTGGGGCTGGGAAAGAAGGCATTGCGGGAGGGGGGCCCGATGGTGCGGGAGGCAGCGTTGGTTGTGGGGACTGTATCGCAAGAGGTATGGGAATGGCGGGTGGGGCTGATTGCGGCGACTGTGGGTCTGTGGCTGGGGGTGCGGGTGTCGCAGAAGGGTATACGAGTGCAGCGGGTGGGGCTGGTTGCGCGGAGGTGGCGCCAGGAGGTGGTGGAGGTGGTGGTGGGGCAAGGGGGGTTCGTGAGAGGGTAGCGGGCATGCTGTAGAGCAAATTTTGTGGGGTTTTCAAGTCTGAAAATACCTGGACAGCAAGCAGGTCAACGTTTTCCTCCTCTGAAACGACCGGGACAACGAGCATATTGTTGAGGACGACGCAGTTTTCTTGGCTCTCCTCATCAGGAACTTGGACGGAAGTTTCATCGGCCCTTTTGGCAGTGATTCTTCTAGTTGTCACGTCAATGCCTCGCTATTCTGTGACGCCAAAGCTTGCATATCGGCAAAAACTTGGAGCATATTTGAAAATGCTTGTCTAACATCGGTACGCCATGCATGGTCATTGGAGCGAGATCCTTTGGACTTTTCTCGTGAACGACGAGAGGGATCCCAAATCGTGAGGACGATCTAGATGCCATGCTCTGATACCAAATGATGTAGAAGGAAATTTGCACGGCAATGAAAAATAATTTTTGTGGTAGAAATAATTGGTGGAGAAGAAATGGAGGGGTTGAGAGAAGAGAAAAATCGTCGGAGAACGAGGGATCTTGGAGAAGAGAAGCACAGAGATCGCGTGGGGGAGAAGAGAGACGAGAGAGAGAGAGAGAGATAGAGATAGAATCTCAATTTTTCATATAATCTGAACTGTCTAAACAACTAGTCTATCATCCCTTTATATAGGAGGGATGAGATTACAAAAATAGAAACTCAAATTCAAATCCAAAACTACTTATCCTAATTTGACTCTAACCGACTAACTAAATTTGAAATTTAAATTTAAACTAACTACTTTGAGATCACAGACGATCTCTTTTATTTAAATAAAATTACGATGACTCGAATAAACGTAAATAAAACTAGCCTCTAAATAACAGATAAAAGTAGAACATGAGGCCCTATTTATCCGTTTCACGCTGCATCAATTCTTCTCCGTTTGAAAAATTCGTCTCCCGACGAATTTGCTGGATCTACAGGCTTGGAGGTTGATAAATTTAAATCAGTGTTCTTGATCATCCCATGGAAGAACTGGTGTGGAGCAAATGACGGAATCCAGGCGTGCGTGGGGTGATGGTTGGAATCGTTGGCTTCGTGACGGAAGAGCATGTGGCGCAAATGCCAGTGCCCACGCGGATTTTGTCCTATCGATGTGGTGCTTGAAAATTTGGTGGGGCATCCTCATTTTGTGCTTCATCGCCTTTGGAGAATCCATAGCAAAGCAATAGCACAAGTAGAGTAGAGGAAGAGATGTGGCTAATGAATTAAGCCATGGGGCCTTTAAATAGGTGAAACCCATGATCCTAATCCTAATTGGGTAAGGGGCCTTTATCTCCGTCGTCGTCGAATTCTATTCTGCATCAATTTCACTATACAATATGGTCGGCAAATGTGTAGCGGGGTGGGAGATAACATACGCGAATGATTGTTCACAACAACTCGCGCAAAGTCTTGACCGTGGGGTATCTATATCATGAAGATGATGGGATATCTATGCGGAGGGAGGGCATTAGATTTTAAGTACGATGACTTCGACCGATTCAGAGCAGAGATAGCGTCTACTTTGTTGACTTGCAGTCATGTTTATAACTCATCAACTCAGTGAACAATTTTAGTAGTTATGGACACATGAACGAAATATTTGCTTTTTGTAGTTGTGGATAAATAAATTTTATCATGAACTTTATGTACGAAAGGATGTAACTAACTAACTTTGCAACAATCTTCTTATGTCTCAAAATTTGTGGTTGAATTTAATTTTGGAGTGTATTTATCTTTTGTTTTGAATGATGACTAGCTAATAAGAAGGGCAATTACGTTTGGCTGTTGTTTTGTAATGATACAAAAATAATTTAATGTGGAGATAGAGTGTTAGCTGAAATTGGAGTTTAACAAGTGTATTCCTGAAAAGTGTGAAATACATGTCATTTAAATTTGGAATATACAGATTGGTAAGGTTGAGTTTTATTGAAGTATATGCATAATAAAACTTTAGGTAAATTTCATTTGGAGTTTATTTGATCCAAAATCAACTACGATTTTCAATAAATTATATGAAGTATTTTTTAAATCAACTAAGAATAATAAACTATTTGTAACTATTATTGTTTGTTTTATTTTGAGATTATTTAATCCAAAAATGAACTAGATTTGTAAAATATCCAAAATCAACTAAGAATAATAAAACTTTAGGTAACTATTATTGTTTGTTATTATTTGGATTTTATTTAGTCCAAAAATGAACTAGATTTGTAAAATATACAAAAGGATTGTAAAAAAATAACTATTCTTTTGTAGTCTGATTGGAAGTTTTTTAACTCAATAGAAAGGATGAATACGCTTGGATATGATACTAGTTGGAAATACACAAAAAATATTTTATTTATGATAGAGGAAATTACAAAAAAAATTGATTTAATCATTCCAACTTTCCTTTGCATATCATTGTGGATGAATCCACAAGAGGGTATTCATAAATGCAAGATACTAAAAAATGTATGAAATGATGCTTGAAGAGTCAAAATATTAGAAGTAAATCATAACATAAAACATTGAATAATACTGATAATAACGAATTCTTTGTGTTTGTACAAATACATTACGAACAATTATGAATTGGAAAATAGAAATTTATAAAAGGTTTGGCTAACCATATCAAAAAACATAACAAACAACGTATAACAATGATTTTAAAGAGGAATCTGGGTATGTTTGAGCACAATTCAAAGAAGTCTTGAAAACAACAAAGAATTTTTCATCATGCAACAATGAAAATATGCATGCGACTAATGAGAAAAGAAAAGAAAAAGATGACAAAGGTAATAAATGTGCATTGAATTTATAATGACACAAACATATATTGATGTATGTTCACCTGAATGGGTCTAAAAGAGAATTGAGTATGTTATATGGAAAGTTGTAAATGTTGAGAATAAGAATTTTATAAATTATTTGAAAAAAAAAACTTATGATATGGAAAATATTTTAAATGATAATTAAATGAGTTAGAGACATCAAAAAGCAATCAAGATACCTTAGAATATAAAGACAAAGAACGTTGCATCGTTGAATTGAAATGGAGATAATTACATCATAGTTATATCAGCCAAGACTTCACTATATATGAAAAATATTATTAAATTAAACTCCAAAAGTTTAAGCAACATGTAATATAAGATCTAACCCATCTGAAGTAGATCTGTTATTAGGATAATTTCTGGAGTCATGTCCAAAATTGAACTTGAGGCACCATTTGCATTGTCTTCCCCTATTTTTTCTCATCTCATATTCAGATTTAAGATGATTTCCCACTGATGGAATCTATGATTCATCACTCCAAAAGTTGAAAATAGAGCTTTGTTCCTGAGTAATTAGCTGCATATTTCCACCTATATTGCATAATTAGCATTCATGCATGCATAAATAATATCTGCATTTTAACATTCATATTTGCATTAAATAAGGAGCCAAATTCACTTGTAAAAATCACCTGTAAATACCATATTTGTATATATGTTATATTAACTCCAAATTTAATAAAATCAACTCTATAGTGTATATATTACTAATAGTAATAAAGGGAAAATATAAAAAATACTAACTTGTAAAATTAACCAATAAAATCCGAGTCCAAGTTTGTAACTAGGAGCCTTAAAATGTGCATATCTCTCTCATACAGTATCCAATTTAGGTCTACTCACTTTTAAAGTAGGGATTTTTACCCGGTAGACCTTATAATCCTTGTCAATGACCTCTACGACCTTTGAAACATCGTAATTCCTCCCTCACCTTCGTAAACTTGTTAACCTTTACCCTAAAGACCCTGTGGTTAATCTCCATCCATTTAACCGTTAAAACTAACCGGATTCTGTTATCTTCTTTACATGATACCCATTTTATTTATCAAATTTATGATAAGTGCCACTCCCTCCCACCCTCCAGTTGAACACGTCCGACGCCACGACCCGAAGCCCCCCCACCGCCGGTCGGCCTCCCCTGCTCGATCCCCAACCGCCGTTTGAAGCCCCTCTGCCGCCCACCCCCCGCTGCTGGCCGGACCTCCCCTGCGACCCCCCTGCCGCAGGTCGAAGCCCCTCCCTCACCCACCCCCCGCGGGCAACCTGCGAAGCCCCCCGGTGTCGCTCCCCCGCTGCCTCTGCTGCTCAAAGCCGTGCCCCCTTGCCTGCCTCCTCACATGCTCACCGCCGGTCGAAGCTCCACCCCCGCCTCGAAGGCCCCTCGTTGCCTCTACCTGCGAAGCCCCCCGCTACTCGAAGCGTTGCCACCCCCCGGCCCTGACCTCCTGCTCGACCCCCCTGCTGTTGAAACCTTCACCCGCCCACCCCCCGCTCGAAGCCCTCCGCGGCCTGTCGCCTCCACCTGCGAAGCTCCCCGCCTACCGCCTCTCAACCCTCCCCCTGATCGACGCCCCCTGCGGCCCGCCGCCTCCACCTGCGAAGCCTACCCCACTCACCACCTCCCGACCCCCTGCTTTCGAAGCCCCCCGCCCCGCCCAGCCCACCGCTTCCCCCTGCTCGAGCCCTTCTCCAGCGCAGGCTGCCTCCCTCAACCCCCGCTGACCTCGGGTGGAACCCGACTCCCCGTCCACCGCCAACCTCCTCCAGTCAAGTCTCCCCTCGGTGCTGCAGTGGGAAAGAAGCTGTTAGAGGAGGGAGGCTTATTTTTTCTTTTCTTGATTAATTCTAGCCGTCTGATCATAGATTGGTTAGATTAACTCATTTTTAACTCAAGAAAGTTAACTCTAAATGTGTCAATTTAATGGTAAGGTTCATGGGGTAAGACGGAGTAAGTTTACGGGGGGTGAGGGAGGAATTACGATGTTTCAAAGGTCGTAGAGGTCATTGACAAATATTATAGGGTTTGCCAGGTAAAAATCCCTTTAAAGTAATGTACATTCAAAGTCCTTCAAAATGAGGCCAATTTTATTAAAATCAGAGATCGTATGCAAAACTTGGGTTTTGGGCCCCTGTTGTATATTGTACATATTGACATTTTCACCTTTGTATTCTATCGCTTCATTTGACCTTGTTTCTGTTTTTGGTCAACATAAAACTTGTAGATCTCATCGAGATCTACAACTTTCATGTTTTGAGTTTTTCCAAATTCGGCCATCTTCTCCCTCTTATTTAACTTTCTTTGTCGCAATAATCTAATTGGGCCTTGTTGCACCATCTGGTTGCGCCACGTGGGCGGTTCCTTACGCGCCACGTGCCCCTATCTATCTGCCGTTGGATCACTCTTTCTCCCTTCAGATCTCCACCGTTCCTCTCCGCTGGATCATCGACCATCCGATCAACGCTCACAGATCATCTGGACCGCACGCTTCCGCCTTCACCACGTCTCGACACGTGGCTCCATCATAGCCATCCATCTCTTCTCCAGGTATCTCATCTCAGCCGCCCACTCCGCTTCATTTCTCAAGACTCGTCTTCAACCTCCGGAGAGTCCTCGCCTACGTCGCCCACTTCTCCATCTCGTCTCCCCCTTCCCATTTCCACCGCAGCTCCAGCCATCTTCTCCACAACCCGAGCACCCCACGATGGAGCCCGAACCTCCACCATCCTCGCGCGAGCCCACGTTCTCCACGATATCCCTCCTCTCGCTCCACATCCTCCCTACAAGTCACGACCTCCATCACCGGACCGCCACCTTCCAACTCTACAAATACTTCATCTCCGGCCACCTTTTCCCGCATCCTCACTTGCACGAGAGAATTTCGAGATCTACGCCTCCGATCAGTGACAGAGATTCGACTAGTTATCGAGCAAAGATAAGATTTTCTCCGGCGAGATCCACGACAAACTTTCATCCTGCAGCAGCTTCAACTTCAAACTTCTTGAGCTCGTGCATCTGCCGGCCCTTAAGTGGCGACCGGAGACTCCAACCGAAGCCCCCAATCCCAGGCACACCCCGTCCATTCCAGGTAAATTTCTTCTTCTTCTTCTTCTCCGATCCTCCCTTTCTTCCCCTCCGATCTTTTCTAAATTTATCACACATCCCCGCGCAATATCACCGCCCATCAACCATTGAACGTATTTCAACTCACACTCCTCATTTTCGTGCACCACTCCGCGCCTCCTCTCGACCTATTGAGGCTGCCGAGCACCTCCGACTACTGCTCCGCCCCTCACGACAGAGGAGCACGTCGACCATTCACCCACAAGGCCTCGAACCCCCCCCCCCCCCCACTTCATCCACAACAGCCCACACACCATGATTTGGCGAATCACTAACGTTGCTGGTGCCTACTTCGTCACTGGCAGATCCCTCACCGGAGCTCCTTCGAGCTGTTGCGTCTCCGGCATCCAGGCAACCATCAAGCCTTCCAGGATGACCAACATCCTCCCCGGACCTCCAGCTTCATTGACATTCACTCAGGAGGCTCTGGGGAGGTCTAATGGGTTAGATCTAGGGAGGTGGAGATGCAACGTCCTCGCCGGAGCTCTGAAGTCGCCGCCACCGCCACGGCGGAGGAAGAAGAACTGAAGCTCCATCTGCCATTGGATTCACCCCCCGGTGATCATCCAACGACCATCATTCATCCACGTATCCTCCATAGAACGTACAGTCACCGTTGGATCCTTGAGATCTGACGGTCCATCTGCGGCCACGTCGCCGGCTCCGAGCCTCCTCCCCGACCCTTTAGGCTCTAAGCATCCATACCTCTCCCGAGCCTGCTGAGCCTTCCTCCGGACCCGGGCCTCTAGTCGAAGCACCCAAACCACGCCGAGCCTGTGCCAAGCACCCGAGCCTCCAGCGTCGTCCGAGCCACCATTCGAGCCTCGCATATCACGTGACCCACGTGCAGATTTGGGTAAATTGCAGTCGTGTACCTACAAGTCTTAGAAATTACAATCAAGTCCCTGCCATGCAACATCACATGAGGTGCACGTGGTCCCATGGAGAATTTGCACTCATACCCCCATCATTATAGGTAATTGCATTTCAGTCCATGTAAGCATGTTTCTATTTTAATCAATTTTGTTTATGTTTTGCATTTACAGCTCTGTGTTTGCACGTTTATTTAACCACTTATTTAGCATCATTTATTAATTCCAAAAATTGCATGTTGTTGAACATCTTAGATTTTATCCTTGTGAAGGCTTGTTATATTTTTGTGAGCTTTGAAGAATTTAATATAATTCTTTTCGTAGAAAATTGTATATTTTGCCCATTGTGTGTCTTTAATTGCTTATTAAATTGATTGTTGCTTGAAAAATCACCAAAAAATCACAATAGGTCTAGTTTAGATAGTTCTACATTGTGCCCAAAAATTACCTCATTTTCACGCATAACGATGTCTTAATAAATTAATTAGTGTTTTGCTTAATTGATTTTTAAAATATCCAAACTTCATCATTTTTGATGTCTAATAATTTTTCTGGATTCGTCTCATATAGAAGTATTTAAGTTAATTTTTATATCAAAAATTATTTAATTTGGTATTTATTAAAATTAATTTTGTAAAAATCACTCTGCCTTCTTTTTAATTCATAGTTAATTCATACAGAGTCGAAAAATTCCAAAAATATTGCAATAGCTTAATTTCATTGCATTTCACTTTCTGGCCAAATTTCATAATTTTTGAACTTAATTTGACTCACTTCAAAATTTTGACTCTCGAATTTGGCCTGAATTGCATTGCATTTCTTAAATTACATAAAAAATACCACAAAAATATTGTCCTGAAAACCTAACATCAGAATCGACTTCGAATTAATCTAAGGAAAAAGGTGCCTCCTTGAGTTAGACCTTGGGCTTGCCCAAAAAAATTTGCCGCTTGCATTTAATTTAACTATTAATCAAAGTGGTTTTGATAAGTCCGATTTTACTCGACTACAACGAACATCATTAAAATTTAATCATTAATTCAGTTGAATTAAAAAGGGTAATCTAGGCCTTTTCAAATGGCGCCGTTGTTGGGGAGACACAACTTAGGTTAATTTTTAGAAAATTTAGATTTTATGTTTTCCATCCCCGGGTAGTCTGATTCCCGATTTTTCTTGTGAATATTCTTCTATCTATTTTCAGCATTTATTTTGCGCCGTCCGTTCTTTGACCATCATTTATTTATGTGTGAGGTAACGAGGAATCGAAGGCGCTTTGCCAGGCGAGTAAAGGAACCTGCATCGAATTGAACTGAGTGGTCTTTGAGAGGACTTGTAAAAAAAGAGTTTTGCATTTCCAACGGTTCCCATTTGGGTTCTCGCGCATGTAAGTGTTAGCAATGTGAGCCCGAGGCGAACCATTCCTACAATAAATGTTATTGTAATAAATGATTTATCAATAAAAGTTATTGATGTTTTGTTTCACTCCCTTTCTGATATTGAATGAATGAATGCACTATAAGGTCCCTCCGTACAATAAGGGTTATGTACCGTGGACAACTTGATAATCATACAGCTGTTGATTCAATCATAGAGGCTGATGCTTGGATGAATATCTAAGGAGTTAGATAGAGGACTCATCAAGCATCATCAATGATTAACAAGTAGTGATCTCCAGTCTGAGTGGGAGATGGCAATCCCATCTCATTAGACTGATATCTGATCGACCTCTTGATGCAGGTCCTCTGCATAGGAATATTGATTCGGAGGTATCAGATTAGTTGAGTCAATGAGTTGACTTAATGAGATCGAGATAACCAAAGACCTATGATGAATACTGTCACATCAAAGGCAAACATCCTCTGATCAGAGACAAATATATTACTGTATGTCTGAGCATGTACATTTGGCAGACCAATAGGTTGATGACCTAATCAAGATCTATACACCGGCGAGCTGGTGTGCATGTAAGGGCATATGAGTAATATGATCTCTCAAAGGGATCATACAGGTTCGCTTGTGAACCGGGAGACATGAGCTCACTCATGAGGTAATTGGGATTAACCAAATTCCATGCATGGTCATCATGCTTTAGAAGCATGATATGAATTTGAAGGTAAGATATATGCTTTGTGAAAGCATATGATCTGTACCATATCCCAAGGACCAAGATTGAGAAACTTAATGATCAGACTATGAAGATGACAGTGTAAAAGTGATCTTTATCTTCATGATGATCAGGAGTCTTCCAGTATGCAGGATGTGCAGGTATTAGGAATACCTGAAGGGTGATTTGATCATAAACGATTGTATAACCATGACGCTTCCATTCCGAGGGAGTGATGAAACAGGTCTGGATTTTAGTGACTCCTCTCATGAGAGAAGTGACCTAATCTTAGTCCATGTACTGGACATTGATCTGAATGAGATTCAGATGCAATGAGAAGATTAGGTTTACGGTCTTGATTTAATCAAGCATCTATGAGAGGTCCATGGGATCTGGATTTGAGATGTGATCTCAATATCCAAGTCACTATACGTGGAACAATACAATCGCCCTGTCCTTATCTCCAAGTATCTGAGGAGAAATAGCATTGTTCTTAAATGGTTTGAGAACAATTCCATGAGATCTAAGCAAAGAGAAGTTGATAATTAAATGTGATTTAATTATCATGATGTATGAGAAATTATCCAATATAATTAAATGTGGTTTAATTATTATGGATATGAATAATGTGGATAGTAATATCCAATTATTCCTAATATATTATAAATGTGATTTATAATGTATTAGAGAGAGTTAAATATAATTTATATTAGTAGATTAATTATTAATGTGTATTGGATACACATTGTCTAATTAATTGAAAATGTAAATTACATTTTGTTTTGGGTTGTAAATGTGATTCACAATATTCCAATGTCAAGATTGCAATATTCCCAAAATTAATTGAGAATTATTTTTTTGGTGAATAATTGTTGGAAAATAAGTTGAGAGAAAAACAAGGAGATATGCAATCCCATGGGAATCCATGGGATTGCCCTCCCCATATGGGAAGAGGGGGGCGGCACCAATTCCTTTATGGAATTGGTGGCCGTCCACTCCTCCCAATAGGGAAGGAGGCTCTCATTTGTTTTTTCACTCCTTATTTAGTTGGTTTAATTTGGTATTAATATATATATTTGATTTATCAAATATATTTAATCAAAATTAAATCACAAGTTGTTGGCTTTTACCAACAACAATCTTGACCATTGGATTGTCATAAATCAATCTCAACCATTGATTTTATATGACACATGGATTGAGATCCATGGATCCCAAAACCCTATAAATAGAGAGGCACTCTTGGCTCTCTCTTTACACATGCTATTGTAGCAAATCTCTCTCTCTCTCTTTCTCTCATACTCGACAGCCCTCTCTCCCTCTTCCTCTTGGTGGCCGTCCACCCTAGTGGAGGGAATCGTCGTCGCCCTCGCCTTCGTTCTACCGCTTCGACGCTCTGCGGTTCTCCGTCTACTTCAAGTGCTTCGCCCACGAAGGAGACGTTCGATCTCGTGCGACGAGATCAGGAGCAACCGCGCTTGGATCAACTTCTTGGATTGCGAGGACACCGCGATTCATCCCCGCTCTCGCAAGCGATCTCTCCGACGATCGGACTTGAGACAGGAGGTCTCTTCTCTTAGAGACTCGATCAACTACGCTTCAAGAGGTATTGCATTATACTTGCTGTGGTTATAGATGAAACGATCCAAGAATGGTTCTTGGATCATGTGGTTTCATCGAATAAATTTTTTTAAATTCCGCTGCACCGAACAACTAGTACGACTAGTCGTTCTTCGTCGTATCCGATACGACGCTCACGCTTCCGTGATGCGCTTGAGGATCTCTCCATATCCTACAAGTGGTATCAGAGCCATAGATCGACGGTTTCGAATAGTGATTCGCTAACCGAGGACGACTTGGGTTCGTTTAGGTCACGAAAGTTTTCATCGCATTTGATTTCGCAGATCTGTTTAGTAAATAAATTAGGTACTGTTTAAATTGTTTAAACACGAATTTTATACTTTTATTATGTTCCCCATTAAATAAGGAAACCATAGGATCTGAGTTTGCGTAAATCGGATTTCGTATGCTCGAGATATGGTCGTTTTAATGAACATGTATGCACTGTTGCGGGAACTGTGAATCTGAACGTGATTAAAATGTTAATTACTGTTTAGATTTGCCTCGAAATGCGTGAAACATCACTTAGGTTCTGTCCTAAATCAAATTAGCAAACTTTAGAAATTGACTTTGCTTAATTTGGATTTAATATGATTGAGATATGCCAATTTTAGTAAGTAGGGGTCACTGCTGAAATTGCTTTCCTAATCTAGAACCAAGTGATTGTCAATTAGTGAAATTAATTGTTAATTCGTGAAATAATCTTGAAAAATATTTGTGAAATATTGAAACATGATTATTTGCCTAATTGACTTGGCCCCAACCAATTAGTTGATTAGATTTGATCTAAACCTTAATTGGAATTACAATCATCAAACTTCTTGCTTGAATAGGACTTGGGAATTTGCCTAGCAAATTTCCTTAAAATCAAAATTGTTTTGATTACTATATGGTATAATTTCGGTTGAAGAATCGATGATCATCTCAAGTACAAAATAATCAATTTGGCATTATCCTTTCCCGAGGTGGATATGGTGTCTAGTCGGGGATCGCTGGGTCAGCGGGTTGCAACGTATGTGGTCCGCCCCACTCCCACCGATACTGGCCATGACAACGGGTAGGGCCGGGATAATGTCCGAGGGATTATGATGTATTTTTCTAATTATTAAAATTCTAATTAATACGTACTTTGAGAATAATATCATATATGTATATTCAAGCATAAAATTAAGTTTGATTGATTAAATTTGATCGATAATTAATTTAATATGATTAAGTTAATTATATCCAATTGAGAACACTCTAATATGATTAGAGTTAATAATTCCCTTGGAAGAATTAATTATATGAATGAGATTCATAGTAATTAATTAAATTTGAATAAGAGATGGAGGATCACATAAGTGACATCCATGGTCTCCCGTCAAGGCGAAGGGTTTCCGTCGCCAGGGATTGTATATAGGAGACGCCTGTACGTAGTGACAGCTCCTATATACAAGCGCATCTAAATCGGACTCTTTGCTTCTCGAAAGAGTAAGGCCGTATGCGTAGTGACCCCAATATCGGATCCTCATATTATTGGGGCGATATTGGATTGCGTATAGCGAGTTCTAATCCTGTTGACGGTTGGTTCAATTAATGACAGGTCAACATCACCTTAGGGGTGGTGGGCCTGGGTATTAAAGACCGAATTGGGAATGCAAGTTGGACTTGCAAGGCGGAATGTGTTCCCGCTTCTCTTTATTGGAGTTACAGTTTCTCATATTATTGGGATGTAACAAAGATAAAGAGGAGATCCTATTTCTTGCTAGAGATATATCGGTAAGTATATCTCCTACTTTGAAAGTGAATAAGGGAATAAACTTTCATAGTTGACATAGCAAGACTAATTTGATTTAAAATGCCTTAATCAAATAAAATTAAATTGAATATATGATTATATGTTCTTATATAGTGCATTCTCAATTTCAGAAAATGAAGGCCATGAACCCACTGAACAGGCTTCTGGAGGTCAACCAATTGACCGGACCAAATTACTCGGATTGGATCCGTAATTTGGAGCTTGTGCTTTCGGCAGAGCGCATCAGTTATGTGCTCCATGAAAACAAACTTGAAAACCCTAAATCTAAGGAAGACAAAGCATATAATGACAAGTATGATGAAGATCATGTCTTGGCTAGGTGCTATATCTTGGGTCATATAATGACAAGTATGATGAAGATCATGTCTTGGCTAGGTGCTATATCTTGGGTTCTCTCTCCAATGTTCTTCAGAAGCAACATGTGGAGATGAGCACTTGCCAGGATATCATGCAGAATCTAAAGGATATGTTTGGTGACATTAACCGCACCCAGCGGTACAATGTTATGAAAGATCTCATTCGCTGCAAGATGCAGGAAGGGACCTCGGTCCGCGAGCATGTACTCAAAATGTTTGGGTACTTGTCAGAGCTTGAGACTCTGGGGGCGACGATGGATGCAAACATGCAATCTGATTTCATTCTGCTGTCATTGCCCAAATCTTTCAATAACTTTGTAGTGTCATTCCACATGAATAAGCTGGAACTGACAAATGCTGGGCTTCTTGCTGCATTAAAGTCTGCAGAAGACGTAATGAAGAAAGATGGTCCCTCTGGCACTGCAATGGTTGCACAGGTCAAAGGGAAGCACGGTCGGAAGCAAGGTTCTCGGAAGGGCCCGGCCCAGAAGAGAAAGAAGAAGGGACAAAGTGTTGCCTCATCTTCCAATGCATCCACTTTAATGGCATCGAAGAAAACCGACGTCTGTCACCACTGCAAGAAGCCGGGGCACTGGAGGCGTAATTGCCCGGATTACCTGAAGTCGGTCGACAAAGGTAAAGCCCCAGCAGGTATGAAATCTACTCTTATCATTGAAACCAGCTTTCTCGTTGGACGAGAAGAAAGTTGGGTAGTTGATTCTGGTGCTTCTGTTCATGTATGCAATTTGTTGCATTTGTTTCAGGAAACTAGACAGCTTGAAGAAGGGGAGATAGTCATCCAGATGGGATCTGATGCAAGTGTTGCAGCAGTCGCCGTCGGGACCTGCAGACTATCATTATCTAGTGGTAGAGTCCTAGTACTTAAAGAGTGTCTTTATGTACCTGAAGTCAGAAGGAATCTAATATCTGTATCTAAGTTAGTTAGAAGTGGGTATTCATTCCTGTTCTGTAATAAATTAGTCATAAACCGTTATGATAAATATATTGCAGATGGTATTTTGACTTCTGGAGGACTCTATGAATTGTGCATTGATAAATGTGTTATGAATGTTACAAGCACTAATAAAAACCCTAAGAGATCCAGGGAGAATGAAAATCTCTCAAATGAGATATGGCATCAAAGGCTTGGTCATTTGTCTGTTGATAAGATCAATAGATTAATTAAGGATGGACCTTTAGATTTTCTACAGGTTCAACCTTTGCCTACTTGCAAGAATTGCATTCAAGGAAAAATGACCAGGATGCCTTTTCGTAACAAGGTTACAAGATGTGAAGGTATTATTGACCTAATACATACTGATGTATGCGGTCCCTTCAGTACCGCGACCCGAAATGGATATCGATACTATTTAACGTTTATTGATGACCATTCGCGATACGGGTTTATCTTCTTATTACGTCATAAGTCTGAAACCTTTGAAAAGTTCAAAGAATTCAAGGCTTTGGTTGAGAACCAAACTGATAGGAAGATTAAACGAATTCGATCTGATCGAGGTGGCGAGTACCTATCAGATGAATTTAAGGAATACCTTAAAGAGAATGGAATTATTTCCAATCTCACTCCTCCTGGAACTCCCCAACTTAATGGTGTTGCTGAAAGACGCAACAGAACCATCATGGATATGGTTCGTTCAATGATGAGCAAAGCACATTTACCACTTAGTTTCTGGGGATATGCAGTAGAGACTGCAATATATATCCTGAATAAGATTCCTAGCAAATCTGTACCTAAGACTCCTCATGAGCTCTGGTAACCAAACCTAGTGTTAATCACTTGAGGGTTTGGGGTTGCTTGGTCCATGCAAAGAATGTGGATGCAAGCAAGCTAGAATCTCGCTCTCGTGAGTGTTACTTCATAGGGTATATTAGAGATGGTATTGGATACCAACTCTATGACCCTAAGACTCAGAAGGTTTTTGTTTCTAGAGATGTGAAATTTCTGGAGAATGATTTCCTTAAGGGTCAAGATAAATATGAAGTAAAGGAACTCATTGAATCTCTTGAGGATTCTGAGCTTCCTGAACCAGAAACTGAAGAAGTAAATAAAGATGATACACCCATACCTCTTCGAAGGAGTTCGAGGGTGGTTGCACCACCTGAAAGGTATGGATTCCATGTGTCAGGTGAAACTGACTGTGATCCTACTTCATTTGATGAAGCACTCGCGGATCATGACATGGATAGATGGATGCTAGCAATGAAGTCAGAAATTGACTCCATGCATAAGAATGGTGTATGGACCCTAGAGGATCCACCTAAAGGGGTAAAACCCATTGGGTGCAAATGGATCTTCAAGAGAAAGAGGGGACCTGATGGGAAAGTAGAGACTTTCAAGGCACGGCTCGTAGCTAAGGGCTACACACAGAGAGAAGGCATCGACTACGATGAGACATTCTCTCCTGTGGCTATGCTTAAATCCATCAGGGCACTGCTAGCTATAGCTGCATATCTTGACTACGACATCTGGCAGATGGACGTCAAGACGGCTTTCCTCAATGGATACCTCGAGGAGGATATCTACATGGAGCAGCCCCAAGGCTTCATGACTGAGGATGGCAAAGTATGCAAGATGAAGAAATCCATCTATGGGCTCAAGCAAGCTTCTCGTAGTTGGAACATCAGATTTGACGAAACCATAAAGAGTTATGATTTTGTGCAGAATCCTGATGAACCTTGTGTGTACAAGAAGCTTAGTGGGAGCACCATTGTGTTCATCGTGCTTTATGTAGATGACATCCTTATCATTGGGAATGATACAGGGATGATGACCAGTGTGAAGATTTGGCTGTCCCATACCTTTGAGATGAAAGATCTTGGAGAAGCCTCTTACATCTTGGGTCTGAAGCTGTTCAGAAACCGAGAGAAGAGGATATTGGGATTGTCACAACAAGGATACATTAAGAAGATTCTTGAACGATTCCGTATGGATAGTTCCAAGAAAGGATTCCTACCCTTAAGACATGGTATCCACCTGTCTAAAGGAATGGCTCCTCAAACTGTTGAGGAAAAGAAGGCCATGGCTGGATGTCCTTATGCATCAGCCGTAGGAAGCTTAATGTATGCCATGATGTGTACCAGGCCAGATATCTGCCATGCAGTGGGAGTGGTAAGTCGTTACCAATCCTGCTATGGAGAACAACACTAGAATGCAGTAAAGAACATATTCAAATATCTTAGACGGACGCAAGATTACATCTTGGTCTATGGAGATGGTGATCTCCAAGTCTTGGGATATACAGATTCTGACTTCCAATCAGATATTGATGATCGAAAGTCGACATCAGGGTTTGTGTTCCTGTTGAACGGTGGTGCTGTGAGATGGAGAAGCAAGAAGCAGGACACTACGGTAGATTCAACAACAGAAGCCGAATACATTGCCGCATCGGATGCTGCAAAGGAGGCGGTGTGGTTGCGCAAGTTCGTCCAGGAGCTTGGCGTAGTTTCCTCTGGTACTCCCATCCCGCTACTCTGTGATAACACGGGAGCCATTGCCCAGGCGAAGGAACCCAGATGGCATCAGAAGAGCAAGCACGTAGAAAGGAAATACCACATCATTCGGGAGATTCAAAAGCGTGGTGACATCATCATCACCAAGGTGGCCTCCGTCGACAACGTTGCTGATCCTCTTACCAAACCTCTGACACAGAAGGTTTTTGACCAGCATGTAATGAGTATGGGTTTAAGGCTTGTTCATGAATGGTTCTGAGGGCTAGTGGGAGATTGTTAGCAATGTGAGCCCGAGGCGAACCATTCCTACAATAAATGTTATTGTAATAAATGATTTATCAATAAAAGTTATTGATGTTTTGTTTCACTCCCTTTCTGATATTGAATGAATGAATGCACTATAAAGTCCCTCTGTACAATAAGGGTTATGTACCATGGCCAACTTGATAATCATACAGCTGTTGATTCAATTATAGAGGCTGATGCTTGGATGAATATCTAAGGAGTTAGATAGAGGACTCATCAAGCATCATCAATGATTAACAAGTAGTGATCTCCAGTCTGAGTGGGAGATGGCAATCCCATCTCATTAGACTGATATCTGATCGACCTCTTGATGCAGGTCCTCTGCATAGGAATATTGATTCGGAGGTATCAGATTAGTTGAGTCAATGAGTTGACTTCACGAGATCGAGATAACCAAAGACCTATGATGAATACTGTCACATCACAGGCAAACATCCTCTGACCAGAGACAGATATATTACTGTATGTCTGAGCATGTACATTTGGCAGACCAATAGGTTGATGACCTAATCAAGGTCTATACACCGGCGAGCTGGTGTGCATGTAAGGGCATATGAGTAATATGATCTCTCAAAGGGATCATACAGGTTCGCTTGTGAATCGGGAGACATGAGCTCACTCATGAGGTATTGGGATTAACCAAATTCCATGCATGGTCATCATGCTTTAGAAGCATGATATGAATTTGAAGGTAAGATATATGCTTTGTGAAAGCATATGATCTGTACCATATCCCAAGGACCAAGATTGAGAAACTTAATGATCAGACTATGAAGATGACAGTGTAAAAGTGATCTTTATCTTCATGATGATCATGAGTCTTCCAGTATGCAGGATGTGCAGGTATTAGGAATACCTGAAGGGTGATTTGATCATAAACGATTGTATAACCATGACGCTTCTATTCCGAGGGAGTGATGAAGCAGGTCTGGATTTTAGTGACTCCTCTCATGAGAGAAGTGACCTAATCTTAGTCCATGTACTGGACATTGATCTGAATGAGATTCAGATGCAATGAGAAGATTAGGTTTACGGTCTTGATTTAATCAAGCATCTATGAGAGGTCCATGGGATCTGGATTTGAGATGTGATCTCAATATCCAAGTCACTATACGTGGAACAATACAATCGCCCTGTCCTTATCTCCAAGTATCTGAGGAGAAATAGCATTGTTCTTAAATGGTTTAAGAACAATTCCATGAGATCTAAGCAAAGAGAAGTTGATAATTAAATGTGATTTAATTATCATGATGTATGAGAAATTATCCAATATAATTAAATGTGGTTTAATTATTATGGATATGAATAATGTGGATAGTAATATCCAATTATTCCTAATATATTATAAATGTGATTTATAATGTATTAGAGAGAGTTAAATATAATTTATATTAGTAGATTAATTATTAATGTGTATTGGATACACATTGTCTAATTAATTGAAAATGTAAATTACATTTTGTTTTGGGTTGTGAATGTGATTCACAATATTCCAATGTCAAGATTGCAATATTCCCAAAATTAATTGAGAATTATTTTTTTGGTGAATAATTGTTGGAAAATAAGTTGAGAGAAAAACAAGGAGATATGCAATCCCATGGGAATCCATGGGATTGCCCTCCCCATATGGGAAGAGGGGGGCGGCACCAATTCCTTTATGGAATTGGTGGCCGTCCACTCCTCCCAATAGGGAAGGAGGCTCCCATTTGTTTTTTCACTCCTTATTTAGTTGGTTTAATTTGGTATTAATATATATTTGATTTATCAAATATATTTAATCAAAATTAAATCACAAGTTGTTGGCTTTTACCAACAACAATCTTGACCATTGGATTGTCATAAATCAATCTCAACCATTGATTTTATATGACACATGGATTGAGATCCATGGATCCCAAAACCCTATAAATAGAGAGGCACTCTTGGCTCTCTCTTTACACATGCTATTGTAGCAAATCTCTCTCTCTCTCTTTCTCTCATACTCGACAGCCCTCTCTCCCTCTTCCTCTTGGTGGTCGTCCACCCTAGTGGAGGGAATCGTCGTCGCCCTCGCCTTCGTGCTACCGCTTCGACGCTCTGTGGTTCTCCGTCTACTTCAAGTGCTTCGCCCACGAAGGAGACGTTCGATCTCGTACGACGAGATCAGGAGCAACCGTGCTTGGATCAACTTCTTGGATTGCGAGGACACCGCGGTTCATCCCCGCGCTCGCAAGCGATCTCTCCGACGACCGGACTTGAGACAGGAGGTCTCTTCTCTTAGAGACTCGATCAACCACGCTTCAAGAGGTATTGCATTATACTTGCTGTGGTTATAGATGAAACGATCCGAGAATGGTTCTTGGATCATGTGGTTTCATCGAATAAATTTTTTTAAATTCCGCTGCAACGAACAACTAGTACGACTAGTCGTTCTTCGTCGTATCCGATACGACGCTCACGCTTCCGTGATGCGCTTGAGGATCTCTCCATATCCTACAGTAAGTAACAATAAAAAGAGTCTCCGTGTGTTGTGTGGCTGCTTGACGTCGGATAGGACCTGTACTTGCGGCTCTTTGAGCTCTCTTAGGACTGTTTGTGCTCGTAATATCTAGGACCATACTTCATCATTAAAAAAACGCACTTAGATCGTAGGACTTTAGCCAAATCTAACTTGTTCTTCACTCGCTAATAGAACTTCTTGTATAGGAGTGACTTTTTCTCACTTGCATCCATATAGATAAATTTCAAATCTGTTTTGCCTCCAGCATGTAGAGCGCAAGGATCACTATAAGTCTTCTGAACTTGGCATACATCATTGTTTTATCGTGCATCAGCTTTTCTTGACTCCTTCTCCCTTGGTTTTCTAACTTAGGACTAAAGGAAATTGGGACTGGACGGTATGCGTGCCTTGTGTGTGGACTAATCAAGTGGTCATCTAACTTAAAATCGGGACTGCTAAACAAATTGGCCAAAAAAATCAAAATAAAATCAGAAATTCTGTTTGTGGGAGAATAACCCCGACCTTAATTTCAGGCTGAGTGAGGGTACTGAGTGTGTGTGCACACCCTAAGGCAGAGAAAAAAATCCCCACCTTCCATATCATGTACCCCGATCTGAGCAAATATCATAGGCTGAATTATGAGCTCAACTGACCAGCGCCAAGTAGCCTCCGCCTGCTCTGGTAGGTAGATAGGGGTGAAATTGCGGTGCACCACGACAAGTTGCTAGTAGCCTCCGCCTGCTCCGACAGGTAGATAGGGGCGAAGTTAAAGCCTTATCATCCTCCGCCTACTTCGATAGGTAGATAGGGGCAAGTCCTTGAATTCTCAGATAGGGATAGGAGCGAAGAAAGGAAGGACATTGGTATCTTAGGCGACATGTTAAACAGGGGAGACGCATCCAGCTTCGAGCCGACTTCCTTATAGGCCACGTAACCTTTGCTATTTGCTTAAAAAATCACACTTAAAATCAACCAGACTAATCAGACTCAGTTTCGGGTCCTTCACGGTGTTGAGTGTGAAATCAGGGTTCGTAATTCATTTACTTGCTTCAGGTATGAGTAAAATCCTATATTTACACATTTATACTCCTGACTCTTCTTTCTGCCATCAAAGATGTCTGACTGGGGGGATATCTACTCACGCTTCGCAAATCTCTCCTTGAACCCCTCATGTAGCTCGTCTTCATCGGCCCAAGCGCAACTTGGGCCAACCCGAGCTCATGATCCTCTTGAGTTCGGGATCCCCCCCTCTCAGGATGATTACTCTCAAACCATTCCTTTTCTCTCCTCTCATCTCACCGAGGAAAACCTTCGCCTCGAAGAGAATGTCTTCATTACTACGTCCTCTAACCTAGACCACATTCTTTACCCAGGTGAAGAGGACAAACCAGAAATCAAGATGCCTAAGAAACATCCAGACAAAGAGGAACACAGAGATGATCCTATGCACCAAGTCCTTGCCCGATTAACTAGAGCCGAGCAGCTGAATGCAGTTCTTATGTCTAGAATGGGACATGTGATCGAGGCAGGTGGAATTGACCGATCGATGGTAGATGCCTACAACCCAGTTTAGAATGAGATACATAGTTGGCTTGTACCTGAGGTGCCTGATGAAGAGGGAAATCGAGCGGTCTAAATATGTCTCACACAGGCGGAGACAAAGTCGCTGCGTTGACCGCTCAGGAATCCAGACTTCAGTCAACAATTAACCCAGAAATAATATGAAGCAATCAAAGTGTGGAGTTAAAATTTGTTATAACTCTACATAAAAGATGTGTATAGAAGCAAGTATGTAGAGGTCGAACACAGGGAACAAGCAGGATAGATCGGGTGAAATCAATGCACAATAGTGAGTGTGATGTACTTGTCTACAAATGCTATTTTTATGGGTTTTTAAATTTATATATATATTTTTTATTTTAATTTTTCATTTTTATATTTTATATTTTGATTTTTAATTTTCTGATTTTGTATTTTCTTTTTTATATTTTATATATATTTTATTTTCCTTTTCTATAAAGGAAAATATATACACAATAAGGAAAGGATAGAGATAAGGTATTTATAATAATAGGTAAAAATAGGCAAAATTCATGGAATAAACTATTTTTGTGCTTTTTATATTTTTTCTGATGCTTTCATGATTTTTCTATATTTTCCTATTTTTGGTATTTTTAAAGTAAAAAATACTAAAAATAGTGAACAACATAAAAGGCTGAAACTAAAATGAAGAAATAAAATATCAAGTAGAAACCAAAATTCTCCAAATTAATTTTAAAATAAAGAGAACAAAATAAGGAAAATTCAGAAACAGAAATTGGATTTTTTGGATTTTTTTAGGAATTTTTATGATTTTTAGAAAGATTTTAGGGATTTTGTAATTTGTAGGAGTTTTCTTTTGTGTTTTTAGCGATTTTTGGTCTAAAGATAAAACAAATAGAAACAAACAAAATATGTTTTTTTTGGAATTTTTCGAAGGGTTTTTATATTTTTAGGTATTTTCTAATGCAAATAGTGAAGAAAATGCACGTTTTTGATTTTTATAAATATTAAAATGCAACAAAAATGCAAACTAAAATATGCATCAAATATCAACAAAACAGGAAGCTATACTAATGTTTTGGGAATTTTTAGGATTTTATAAATGCATGAAATAAATAAAAGAAACAAAAAGAAAATTTAGCCTGGCAGGGGTATATCGATAAATATCCAGAAGTCCAGGGGCACAGATGCATTTTTCTACAAATTATATACTGCAATAAAAACTTTGTGGACTAAATAATAAACACCAAAAACCCAGGGGATAAAGTGCAAAAGTTCCAAAGTCACGTGCGCAAGGCACGCGACTGGCAGGGACCTTTTTGCAATTATACGAATTCATGAGGGCCAAGTTACAACTTTGCCAAAAATATTACATGTTATAAAATAGTTCCCGGACTTAACGAAAATAACAGAAGTAACGAGGGCCCCCACGCAAAATACCCCGCCCCCACGTGCGCGAGTCACTTGAGGTGATGCGGACAGGGGACTCGTTGCAAATACTCAAACTATATGGTTGTTTTTACAAAATGTCCAAAATAAATATAACTACAGATGAATGATTATATACTAATTAATAAATACAAAAATGGTCGGGGTTAAAAGTGTAAAATACCCAGGCCAAAACGGATCCGACGGCGAGTCTTCCTTCACTTGCCATGTGTCGACGATTCTGCGGCAGGTACCGGTTTGCGCGGGTACGGCTGGGATTAGGTCTTCCCAGGAAGATCCGACGGTTGAGGTGCTGCGTGATCCAACGACGGCTGCATACCTAGGTGTTCCGTCCTCATCCGACGTCGGGGAACCAAGGAGGAAGAATAGGGAAGAAGCACCAGTGAGGCAATCTTCCTCGTCCTCGATCTTGGTCCTCCGACGTTCCTTCGAGCTAAAAAGTGGCCGGGACGGCTCCTGCGAAGGTCCTATATGTGCTGTATGCCCCAAAAGGCTCCGGCGTCGGCCGGAGCTCTCGCGAGGAGGCGGCGGAGCTGGGAGGCTCCAAGTACTCCGGCAAGAGGTCCAAACAAGCCCCAAGTTCCTCTCGTTGCTTATGGACCTGCAAAAATGGTTAAACCGTCGAGGGAAAAATGCCTTGATGGTTGGAGGAGCGAATGGATGCGGGTGACGATGAAATGGAGATCGGCCGGAGCCAACTTCGGCGAAGGGGGTCGTTTAGGTGAATCTATGGACGAAATGCGAAGATAAAGATGGGGACCTAATCCTAAGACGATGGCAAATGAAAAATGCGAAGAAAATAGGTAGAATATAGAGCCTCGAAGGTGTGAACACCTGGGGAAGAAACCTCGACGTCAAGGCTTGCTGGAGGTGGTGGAGACCGCCACAGACGACGCCGAGGCTTGCCAACCGTGGGTGAAGACTCCCCTGTCACCGGAGATACACCAGAACACGAGAGGCGAGGCGTTGCTAGGTCAAATGGGGTTCGAATTCGAATGGGAAAGTCAGGGGTGTATAACAGGGGTTTGGCAAAGTGGCTCTGGTGCTCCAAAGATCGATGGAGATCGATCAAATTGATGGTTCTCGGCCCTAGGAAAGACTTGGGCGTGCAAGAGCGAAGAACGAGGCACAAAAGTCGTAAAGAGTGTATCATGAGATAGTGCAAGGACCGGCCTCGAAAAAATCAAGAAATTGGGTCAAAACCAACGTTCTGATAAGGCTACAGGGTGAAGGACAACTAGTTGATCGAGGTCAACGTTTATCGCCACCTGGTTGGTCCACGTGGACCAGCCAAGAAAAAGCCCTGAAAAAATTATTCGAAAATTCATTTGAAAATAGCAAATGATTTAATTAATTTTAGGTTATAAAATAAAAAATATTTATTATTTTATAAATTATTTTATTGTGATTTTTATTTATTTTTTTGATGTTTAAAAATACAAGTTACCTTTTGTGGCCTATATAGGTATATATATCTTTATATTTTAATATTTTATTTTTATTTTTGTAAATTTTATTTTATTTATTTTTTTATTATTTTATATATTTATAACTTATTTTTATACACTTAAATATATTTTTATTTTATTTTTCTGAAGTGTTTTGTATAATTAAATAAATAGAAGTGTTAATTACATATGTATATTTACAGGTATTATACCTATGTATTGTATACAAGTATTTTCTTTTTGTGTTTTCTTTAGGTTTTTTTACTGTTTTAATACACACATATATTATAAAAAATATTTACAAAATTATAAAAATATAAAATTAAGAAAATAATGAATATTTTAATCTGTAAAGTATACAATAGGGGTCCAAAACTCAACTTTCAAACCATAACTCCGAAAAATACGAAACCACCTTCACTATATAGTTTATTGAAAATTATATATAATTAAAGTGATTTTGATATGTTTCGAGTTTTTATTTGAGAGATACATGTCTGGGAAGTTGGGATCTCGGAATCTTATTCAGATCATAACTTTTTATATGTACATTATTTTTGTATGAAATTAATTTTATATTTTTTTATATTTAATTATCTACAACTTTCATATACAACGTTTCTTTATTTGAAGTATAAAAAGTGGAACTAAAAATAGGTCCCAAAATGAATAAAGAATGAATTAAATAAAAGGGAATTTTATTGTATTTTGGCCCTTATCTCCCCCTACTTTATTCCTTGTCGACCTATTCATCTAGATGCCTAGGTCTCGGGGTTTCGGGTCATAAAATATTTACAATATTTTATTCTTATTCTTTTCTTTTCTTTATTCTTTTATTTTGGCTTTAAAAACCATATTTTATACAGTATTTACACACACATGCATGAATGCTAAAATGCAGGAATTAAGGGTATTTACATGCATTTACTAGGGTTTTTGAGGCCAAATGATAGAATAAAGATGATGAAATGTAGATTCATCAGTGCCCCCAGAAGCATTCGAGCTGAAGCCCCGTTTTCTTAGTCTGCTACCGAAGTTTAATGGGAATGCCACCGAAGAACCATATGCTTTCCTGAGAGACTTCGAGCTTGTATGCAACAACCTTAGTCACCCTAGGGTTGGACAAGATTACATCATGCTGAAGGCTACCCCGTTTGCCTTAGAAGATAAGGTTGCTCATTGGCTGAAGAATCTCAGGGTTAGATGTACGACCTGGATGCAGTTCAAAGATTTATTCTTGAAGAAGTTCTACCCACTCAGTAGGACTAACCAGTTCAGGACGAAGATCGCTAGCTTTTCCCAGGGTCCCCACGAACCATTCCATGAAGCCTAGGATAGATTCAATGATTTGACTCAAAAATACCCCTGCCATGACATTATCAAGGCGATCTTAGTCCAGACCTTGTTCTGTGGCATGACCCCTGAAATGTAGGGGTTAGTTAGTGCAGCCTGTGGAGGAAGCTATCTAAATAAGAACGAAAATGCCGTATGGGAGATTCTGGAGCAGATGGCGGAAACAAGCAGATCTCAGGCCACCAGGGCCTATCAGTTGTCTCCCTCAAGCCTATCTAATGAGACAACTAGGAGGGTTGTAGCGGATCTGACAAATGACCTAATCTCTAGCTTGGGGATAATACCTGATGAGCTCACCATGGTAAAACAGATCCACAAGAGGGTCACTGACCTTGAGTCGCTTTCACGATTGCTGAAGCAAGTGGAGGAATTGACTGAGAAGGTAGCCAAGATATAGTTATCTGCCCCTTTGCATCACATGTACCTGTACATCGAGTTCATCTTGTATAGGAGCAGGTACAGGGGCCTCAAAGTAGCTGGGTTGAGGAGCATCAATACACTCAACAGGAGCAGCATGTACCCCCAAAGGTGGAGTCAGTCTACGAGGAGCCTCTGCAGGTGTTCGAGATCAACGGGCTGTGGTACAACCATGATCCTATCGACATACAGTCGGGGACAAGGAACGGTCAGCCCCACCTACCTTCCCTAGCTTACCAGGAAACCGGTTCCATCCCCGCATCGTGCTTTGTACAGTCTCGGCCAGGACAAGGATACCGGCCTCAGAAGCACCATCAACAGTGCACATTCCACTCGGGTCAGCAGGGCCCTCCACCACCTTTCAAGGCACCGTCCCACCAACAGCAGTATCGGCAAGGACAGTATAGACAGCCGAATCACTTGTCCTCTAGTCAGTAGCTACAAGCCCTGCCCACTAGTGAATTGGAGTCCCTCACCTTGGCCATCCAGACATTAGCCTATAGGGTTCAACAGATACAAAACGATTACCTGGATATCAGAACAGATCTGAACCGTGTCTCACGCCACCAAGATCAACAAATGGCACCAAAGACCCCAATTCCCGCACAGGTTCAGCCCAACCCAAATAGCCTGAATCAAGGTCAGCACTGACCACACGATCAGGTATACTGTTCAGAGTATTCTCTATCTTAACACGAGATCCTTTCGTATGATAATGTTAATCATATGTCCCTCAGGAGCGGAAGGGCCGTGACCATACCTGATCGGGCACGGGCACATGAGGAAGACGCCGCCAATCTCTACTTGAGGAGAACTTGGAGGCAGAGGAGTAGCATCACCATCACCACCACCAGCAGAATAAGAGAATTTTCAAGTCCTCAAAGCACCATGTCAAGAAGAAGGAGAGGAGCACCAACAATGAATCGGGCGGAACAGATGAGGAGCCAGCACCTCCATCTTAGGAGGACACACCTGAAGTTACGGAAGATGCATCACCTGTTTTGCCACATGAATTTCTTTTTTGTCCGAGTCAGAGTCAGAGTCACAGTCCCAGTCCTGTACAGAACTCAGTTTCCTCTTTGAATGAGAATCTTTCAGTTTCAGAATCTGAGTTATCGTCAGTAATCCCTTTCCCCATGCCCTTAAAGGTGGAAAGAAGAAAAAGACCAAAAAAAAATCCAAAAAGATGACCCTGAGATGGCAGAGTTCTGCAACAAATATATCAAAGTCACAATCCCCTTTGATGAGTATGTGGACATGACACCTGCATTTCAGAAGTACCTTAAGGTGAGATGCACACCTACTAGGGTCAGCAGGAAAACCAAAAGCCATGTTGAGAAGCATGTTTTGTCAGTATCCACTACTTGCGCCATCAAGAACGTGTTTCCAAGGAAGCGAAGGGAAATGAGTGCCCATTATGTGGTGAGTAATGTCGATGATGCGGCGTTTGCATGCACTCTCCTAGACAATGGATCCTCAATTAACCTGATACCCACAACCCTCTATGAGTGTCTAAATCTAGGACCTCTTAGGAAATCTAGAGCCTTACTCCAGTTCGCTGACAAATCAACCAAGAGGTCTACGGGAGAATTGAGTAACATTATCATTAAAGTCGAGGGTCGGGATTACATGGTGGACTTTACAGTTCTTGATATGGAGACCCCTCGAAATTGGAGAGATTCTCAGATCATTCTAGGAATGCCCTTCCGTAGAATAACATGGGCTTTATTTGAGTATAAGATCGGGAAAATTTAGTTCCAAACTCCAGGCAGAGATGAGGAACTCGAGATGAAGCAGACAAGGTGGCAGAGACTGGATTCTGAATCTAGCATCGAGTACACATTGTCATAAGCAGATTGTGTTCATATAGACACAGTTGGGCCATGGAGACAGAACCCGACTAGCACAAATGAGTCACTCTCATCTGGAGAGCATCTTGTACATGAGACAACCTGCGAGATCCTTAGGAGAGAGTGCAACATAGAAAATGCATCCCCCTACATCTTCGATGATGCAGAGGCCCAGCTGGTCCTATCAGTCCTTCCCTCTTTAGGACAATAAGAAGATGAGGATGATGAGTCGGACGTGGTGTTCGCCGACTGCTTGGATACTTATGACGATCCGACTCCAGAGCTGAATGAGTTGGTGGCAGTTACTTAAGAGACAGATCCAGCCATTACCAGCACCTGACCGGAGTTGATTGAGCAGATTTCCTTGATGACCACACCTTACCTGAGCTCAAATCATTACCCACAACCCTTAAATACGCCTTCCTTACAGGACAAGAGAGGAAATTTCCGGTCATCATCAGTTCGCGATTGACCGAGGAGCAGGAATCTCACTTGCTAGAAATCCTGGAGGAAAATTGCAAGGCGATAGTCTGGAGCATCTCTGATCTCCACGAGATAAATCCCGCTCTGTGTTCGCACCATATCTACATGGAGAATGAAGCTAATCCCTCTCGTGAATTCCAACACAGATTGAATCCTAATTTACGAGAGGTCATGAAGAAGGAGATTGAGAAATGGTGTGACGCGGGTTTTATTTACCCCATCTATGATTCCAAGTGAGTGGCACCTATCCATGTTGTCCCGAAAAAGTCGGGAATCCAGACGACCATCAATGAGGACGGAGAGGAGATCGTGGCACGAGTACCCACGTCGTGGCGTGTCTGTGTGGATTACAAACACTTGAATGCCGCAACAAAGAATGATCATTTTCCTCTACCATTTATTGATCAGATCTTAGAAATATTAGCGAGAAAAAAATTCTTCTGCTTCTTAGATGGGTTCTCGGGCTACAACCAAGTAACTATTGCTCCTGAGGACTAGGAGAAAACCACATTCACATGCCCCTTTGGTACCTACGCTTTCAGGCACATGGGTTATGCAATGCTCTCGGTACATTTCAAAGGTGCATGATTGCAGTATTCACTGAGATAGTCGGTGAATTCCTGGAAGTCTTCATGGATGAATTCTCGTCCACGGTGATTCCTTCGATTCCTGTCTTAGAAATTTGGACCGAGTCCTCAAAAGATGTTGTGAGGTTAATTTGGTGCTCTCCTGGGAGAAAAGTCACTTCATGGTGACGGAGGGCATTGTGTTGGGGCATGCCATCTCCAATAGAGGAATGGAGGTTGACCCTGCTAAGGTGGACGTGATCAAACGATTCCAGCCACCAACCAACGTAAAACAGTTGCAGTCATTCCTCGAGCATGTTGGATTTTACAGGAGATTTATCAAAGATTTTTCAAAGATTGCCCGACCGCTAACTGAGCTTTTATGCAAAGACATGGAGTTTATTGTTGATCATAAATATCTTGAGGCCTTTAAGCAACTTCAAGGGATGGTCATGGATGCCCCGATCCTACAAGCCCCAGATTGGTCTCTTCCTTTTGAGATCATGACAGACGCCTCAGATTTTGCTGTTGGGGCTATGTAGGACAGAGCATGGACGGTGTCCCGTTTGCTATACACTACGCAAGTAAATTGCTTGATACCGCTCAACGTAACTATACAGTTACCGAAAAAGAGATTCTTGCAGTAGTGTTCGCCTTGGATAAGTTCAGATCTCATCTCATCTGATCTAAGGTGATTGTGTTCATGGATCATACATCAGTACGATACTTGATGGAAAAGAAGGACGCAAAGGCACGTCTTCTTAGGTGAATTTTACTCATCCAGGAGTTTGATTTGGACATTAGAGATAAACCTATAAAGAAGAACGTAGTGGCTGATCACCTCTCCCGTCTCGAAATTCTTGATACTTTTGAGGATACGCCTATTCGAGACTCCTTTCCGGACGAGTTGGTTTTTGTTATCGACTCACTCCCATGGTACACCAACATACTTAACTATCTTGTCTCCAAGAAAGTTCTTGAAGATTGACCCAAGAGCCACATAGACTGACTCAAGTCGGATGCGAGACATTACCATTGGGAGGATCTGATCCTTTTCTTTGAAGGACCAGATTGTGTCTGGAGGAGGTGTATTCCTCAGGAGAAATATCAGAGTGTCCTTACTTTCTGCCATAGTCTGGAGGCAGGAGGACACCACTCCGGGAAGAGGACTGCATGGAAGGTACTACAATGTGGCTTATACTGGCCGACTCTGTTTCGTGATGCGCTCACCTTTGCGAAGTCATGCCCAGTATGCCAGCGAATGGGAGGAACCATTGGTTCCAAGGATGAGATGCCAATGCAGCCTTTCATAATTTGTGATGTCTTTGACACCTGGGGCATCGATTTCATGGACCCATTCTCGGTTAGACATGGTTTCGAATATATCCTTCTTGGGTGGATTATCTGTCAAGGTGGGTGGAGGCTATCCCGACCCGAGCCGTAGACAGTAGGACTGTCTGTAGAGATCATATCATCTCTAGGTTCGGGATCCCCAAAGTGTTGATATCCGATGGGGGTAGACATTTTGTAAACAGAGACATGAAAAAACTCGTAAAGGATTACGACATCGAACACCGTGTCGCTAGTCCTTACCACCTACAGATCAATGGCATAGCATTTGTGTCGAATAGGGAGGTTAAAACCATATTGCATAAGCTTGTCTGCCTAGACAGGAAGGACTGGTCTCAGATCTTGGATCAGGTCCTTTGGGCTTACAGGACAATTTACAAGACACCATTAGGAACCTCCCCATTCAGAATGGTGTTTGGGAAGCCGTGCCATTTGCCCGCTGAGCCAGTGCATAAATCCGAATGGGCAATCAAGAAGGTCAACTGGAATACACACCTAGGGCAGAAACAGAGAGAGATGTATCTGAATGGACCTGTGGAGATCATAAACCGAGCATATGACAACAGTTTGGTGTACAAGGACAAGGTAAAGCATTAGCACGATAGATTTATCAGACGAAAGACCTTTGTTCCTGGACAGAAGGTATGGTTGTTCAATGCAAGGTTGAAGGATTTCCAAGGGAAGCTTAAATCCAAGTGGACGGGTCCGTTCATAGTCCGTGCGATGCATGACAGTGGATGTGTAGAGATCTCAGATCTTACAGATGGAGCACATACATCCCTAATTAATGGATAACTGCTGAAACACTTTGTCGAACCTAATAAACAGTTAATCCCTGTTGAGGATATTGTTTTCATGCGTGAGGCAAATTCAGAAGACACACATAAAGCCACGCATGAGACCTTGCAACATTGAGCTCCCGCCATCAGCTGCATCGAAAAGATTCAGATCTGGATCCTTGTATATACTCACCCTTCTTGTATATATTCTCTTTCCCTCCCTCCCCAGTGATTCGAATCACTCACCCCGACTCCATATCGTTTCATTCTATGGCTATACTTAGGATGACCATATCCTAAGTATAGGATAAGAAGTGACCCGAGTCTCTTCATCATCTCTGTACATTCTCCAGATCTCATCGGTTCTTACACTCACTCCTGTCCTATACTTAGGTTGACTAGAGCCTAAGTATAGGGGGACCGATGCCCGCCATGTATATACTCATACATTTCCCCTCTTAACCTCGTCCACCCCATTTTTTGTTCTTCTTTTACACTTAGGCTGCTAGAGCCTAAGTATAGGGGGGCGGGACAACTTCTATACATTTTTGTTATTTTAGCTCTCCTACACTTAGCACGAGCTATGCTTTTTCCTCGCTGTGCTCTGAGGACATAGCACACACTAAGTATAGGGGGGCATGAATATATCACATATATACTTTATCCATAGCTCGTACTTTCGCGTACTTTCGCGTATTTTGTATATATTATACAATAATTATGGGTGGGTAAAAATTGATTTTTTTGTATACTTATATAATACTTGTAAAACTCTTGTAAAAATTGAATTCTTTTTAAATGCATGTATACTAGTATGTATATTGTATAATCTGTATAATACTTGTATAAAAAGTTGTAAAATTATTGTAAAAACATACTCTTATAATTTTTTTTTGTAAAATAGGGTATACCAGAAAATTAAAAAAAAGGAAGAAAAAATAAAAGGCTTCTTATATACTCTTGTGTAATCATCCTTGCATTGAAAAAAATTCAATCTTGCATTTCATCCATCTCTGTAGCATGTCATTAGCATATCTCTGCATATCTAGCATATGCAAAGTGAACATTTAGTGGGTCCTGAACCAAGTTATGAATAGATATCGAGGATGGATTTGATTTGACCTTAATCTACCTAATCTCAGAGGAACCTTATAGGAACTGGAGTTAAGATTTTTCAGGTCTAGTGACTTAATCCTTTGAGTCCGCAAGTCTATGTTCACATGTCATCTTGATTGATCTAAGTAGAATATCTCGCACACACACATGATTCTTTTAGACAGTGACCTAACTTGGACAAACACTATGCACATATCTCTTCATTGATGAGGTGGTGAGGAGGTAGAATCCTTTGGCTTGGAGTAGCACATGGGTGGAAACATCCGCCCTCCTCTTGGGAGGGAAGTGCATCTCAACCTAGTCTGGTGGTGTTGACATCTAAGGACGGGATGTTGTGGGTTGCAATAAAGGTTCAAAAGAGGGATAGTCTACTGGCTCAAGAGGAAAAACTCCTGATGTACATGCTGCACCTTGTATATAGTTCAAAAAGAAAAAAAGAAAGAAAAAAAGAAGAAAAAAAGAAAAGAAAAGAGAGAACTCCAGAAAATGGATAGGCCTGATTGAAAATATAATGCCTGCCGGAGTATGTATATTTGCAGGAAGCCTGCAGCTGGATGACTTGGCTACACTGGTCAAGCATCCTATGATAGGTAGCTACACTGGCTACTGTCCATTCTTCTCACCACCCCCTCTTCTTGAGCTGGTTGCACTTGAACTTAGAAGGGAATACCCCGCTCCTCGAGAAAAGAGTTACTGGACCGGGGAATTAGAGTAACCTTATTAGAGGAGGCTGTTTCTTTGCCATTTCTGGTGCGGAGAGCTATCTTTCACTTACACAGTACAAGTAACAATCATAGTCATCATAAATTTGCGTATGAGGATTTGTTCTGACCTGACTGTAGAGGCGTCTTAAATAGAAGACTTATGGAACTTAAAGTCTGTTAGGTCCTACATTCAGATCCCAATAAGGTTCTACCATACAATTAATCCAAAGGTCGAGTCAAGCTCCATTTTCAACTTTTGTTCATGAACTTGGTATGGAACCCAAAATCATTTCACTTTTGCATTTCATTTTACTTGCTCGGGGACGAGCAAGGTTTAAGTATAGGGGGTTGATGAATATGTGATTCATCACTCTAAAAGTTGAAAATAGAGCTTTGTTCCGGAGTAATTAGCCGCATATTTCCATTATATTGTGTAATTAGCATTCATGCATGCATA
Organism: Ottelia alismoides; assembly: GCA_037367405.1. Classification (NCBI taxonomy): domain Eukaryota; kingdom Viridiplantae; phylum Streptophyta; class Magnoliopsida; order Alismatales; family Hydrocharitaceae; genus Ottelia; species Ottelia alismoides. The sequence goes on along the minus strand of JAZKJV010005597.1, from coordinate 480,340 downwards.
AATAATATCTGCATTTTAGCATTCATATTTGCATTAAATAAGGAGCCAAATTCACTTGTAAAAATCACATGTAAATACCATATTTGTATATATTTTATACGAACACCAAATTCAATAAAATAAACTCTATAACATATATACTACTAACACTAATAAATGAAAAATATAAAAATATTAACTTGTAAAATTAACCAATAAAATCCGAGTCAAAGTTTGAAACTAGAAGCCTTAAAATGTGCATATCTCTCTCATACAGTATCCAATTCAGGTCTACTCACTTTTAAAGTAATATACATTCAAAACCTTCAGAATGAGACCAATTTCATTAAAATCAGAGATCGTATGCAAAACTTGGGTTTTGGGCACCAGTTGTATATTGTACATATTGATATTTTCATCTTTGTATTTTATTGCTTCATTTTACCTCGTTTCTATTTTTAGTCAACATGAAACTTGTAGATCTCATCGAGATCTACAACTTTCATGTTTTGAGTTTTTCCAAATTCGGTCATCTTCTCCCTCTTATTTAACTTTTTTTGTCGTAATAATTTGATTGGGCCACGTGACGCCATCTGGTTGTGCCACACGGCTGGTTCCTTGCGCGCCACACACCCCTCTCTATCTGCCATTGGATCACTCTTTCTCCCTTTAGATCTCCACCATTCCTCTCCGCTGGATCATCGACCATCCGATTAAAGCTCACAGATCATCTGGACCGCATGCTTCCACCTTCACCATGTCTCGCCATGTGGCTCCATCATAGCCTTCCATCTCTTCTCCAGGCACCTCATCTCAACCGTCCACTCTGCTTCATTTCTCAACCGTTAGATAGAGGTCCATATCACATTTGGTCCATCCTTCAGCGCCTTCACCGCAGCACGCCATGTGGCGCCTCTCACACCCTCTGTCCTTTAGTGCCTAAACCTCAGCTGTTGGATCGTGAGATCCAACGGTGAAGGACTCGTCTTCAACCTCCGGAGAGTCCTCGCCCACGTCGCCCACTTCTCCATCTCATCTCCCCTTCCCCATTTCCACAATGGCTCCAGCCATCTTCTCCATAACCCGAGCACCCCACGATGGAGCCCGAACCTCCACCATCCTCGCGCGAGCCCACGTTCTCCATGATATCCCTCCCCTCGCTCCACATCCTCCCTGCAAGTCACGACCTCCATCACCGGATCACCACCTTCCAACTCTATAAATACTTCGTCTCCGACCACCTTTTCCCCCATTCGCCCTTGCATGAGAGAACCTCGAGCATTACGCCTCCGATCAGTGATAGAGATTCAACCAATTATCGGGCGAAGACAGGATTTTCTGCGGCGAGATCCACGACGAACTTTCATCGTGCAACAGCTTCAGCTTCAAGCTGCTTGAGATCGAGCATCTGCCGACCCTTGAGTGACGACTAGAGGCTCCAACTGGAGCCCCCATTCCCAGGCACACCCTGTCCATTCCAGGTAAATTTCTTCTTCTTCTTCTCCGATCCTCCCCTTCTTCCCCTCCGATCTTCTCTGAATTTATTACATCCCCGTGCAATATCACCGCCCATCAACCATTGATCGGATTTCAACTCGCACCCCTCATTTTCGCACACCCCTCCGTGCCTCCTCTCGACCTATCGAGGCTGCCGAGCACCTACGACTACTGCTCCTACCCTCACGGCGGAGGAGCACGTCGACCATTCACCCACAAGGCCTCGAACCGCCCCCCACTTCATCCAGGAGAGCCCACGCACCACGACTTGGCGAATCACTAACGTTGCAGGTGCCTACTTCGTCACTGGCTGGATCCCTCGCCGGAGCTCCTTTGAGATGTTGCGTCTTCGGCATCCATGCAACCATCAAGCCTTCCAGGATGACCAACATCCTCCCCGAACCTCCAGCTTCATCGACATTCACTCAGGAGGCTCTGGAGAGGTCTACTGGGTCAGAGCTAGGGAGGCAGGGCTGCATCGTCCTCGCCGGAGCTCTGAAGTCGCCGCCACCGCCGCGGCGGAGGAAGAAGAACTGAAGCTACAACCGCCGTTGGATTCACCCCCCGGTGATCATCCAACGACCATCATCCATCCATGTATCCTCCAGGAACGTACAGTCACTGTTGGATCCTTGAGATATGACGGTCCATCTGCGGCAACGTCACCAGATCCAAGCCTCCTCCCCGACCCTTTAGGCTCTGAGAACCCGAACCTCCCTCGAGCCAGCAGAGCTTGCCTCCGGACCCGAGCCTCTAGCCGAAGCGCCCGAACCATGCCCAAGCTTGCGCCAAACACTTGAGCCTCCAGCGCCGTCCGAGCCACCATCCGAGCCTTGCGTATCACGTGACCCACGTGCAGACTTTGGGTAAATTGCAGCCGTGTACATACAAGTCTTGGAAATTACAATCAAGTCCCTGCCAGGCAACATCACGTGAGGTGCACGTGGTCCCGTGGAGAATGTTCACTCATACCCCCATCATTATATGTAATTGCATTTCAGTCCCTGTAAGCATGTTTCTGTTTTAATCAACTTTGTTTCTGTTTTGCATTTACGCCCCTATGTTTGCATATTTATTTAACCACTCGTTTAGCACCATTTAAAAATTCCAAAAATTGCATGTTGTAGAATATCTTAGATTTTATCCTTGTGAATCCTTGTTATATTTTTGTGAGCTTCGAAGAATTTGATATAATTCTTTTCGTGGAAAATTGTATATTTTGCCCACTGTGTACCTTTAGTTGCTTATTAGATTGATTCTTGCTCCAAAAATCACCAAAAAAATCAAAATAGGTCTAGTTTAGACAGTTCTACATTGTGCCCAAAAATTACCTCATTTGCACGCATAACGAGGCCTTAATAAATTAATTAGTGTTTTGCTTAGTTGATTTTTAATATGTCCAAACTTCATCATCTTTTAGATCTAGTAATTTTCTTGGATTCTTCTCACATAGAAGTATCTAAGTTAATTTTTATATCTGAAAATGATTTAATTTGGTATTTATTAAAATTAATTTTGCAAAAATCACTCTGCCTTCATTTTTAATTCATAGTTAATTCATATAGAGTCGAAATATTCCAAAAAATTGCAGCAGTTTAATTTCATTGAATTTCACATTCTGACCAAGTTTCATAATTTTTGTACTTAATTTGACTACACTTTAAATTTTTAACTCTCGAATTTGGCCTGAATTACATTGCATTTCTTAAATTATGTAAAAAATACCACAAAAATATTCTCCTTAAAACCTAACATCGAAATCGACTTCGAATTAATCTAAGGAAAAAGCTGCCTCACTGAGTTTGACCTTGGGCTTGCCCAAGTAAAATAAAAAAATTTTCCGCTTACGTTTAATTTGACTATTAATCAAAGTGGTTTTGATAAGTCTGATTTTACCCGACTACAACAAACCTCATTAAAATTTATCGTTAATTCAGTTGAATTAAGAAGGGTAATCTTGACCTTTTCACCCACTCCCTTTGGTTTTCCTCCACGTCTATTTCCTTTTGTTCTTGCAACATTTGGATCCCCGACGAATGGTTAGGGGATGATAACTGAGTATTTAACAAATCAGTGCGTTCTGTAGTAGATATTCGTTTGTTACCACATATAGCTGAGATTGTCCTTCACACATGAGAAGATATCATCATCTTAATCAACAGAAGCTGCAATGATATGGGAACAAAATTGGTTAAGCTGGCTTGCTCTATCTTGCTGAGGATTATGCCCATATGTAGGATAATTCATAGATTTTTTAATGTTCCTTGTCCACCTCTTTAATATGTATTTAGATCTCAGAAGTTATACTTTCTGAGTTTGCATTACTGCAAGTATGTGCCTACATGCATAGCCAGCAAATTGCATGGTCATGCAGTCACAAGATAGATAGTTGTTCTGCTGTGAACATGAAACATATAATTCCTCACATGCTTTCCTAATATAGGATACAAAAATGGCAAAAATCCAAAGATCTGGAATCACTGTGCACATTCGAATCCTTCACTTTGTTAAGTTCACCACAAAACTGGTAGAAAATATACTTTGTGTAAACACGAACCATCTAATTCTCCATCTTCCACTTGAAACTTTTTTTGGGTGCATATACTTGACTGTCATTATCCATGTCGTTCTCTCTTTCCTTGCATCGTTGAATGGCATCTTGGAATCTATAAACAAATTTCAACAACAAATTCAGATTTGTAATGTGGTGTTGTAAGAATGTATTCATGCTTTCGCTCCTCTGTGTACTGCGTTGCCCAGCCCAAAAATAATCCTTAAGGTATAAGATGATCCACTTATGTATAATACTGTATTTCTCATTCAACAAGACATTGGATGACAGGTTGTACTGGTCAACAACATTGCACCATCTTTGCTCGAATTCCTTTATGGTTTCGATTTTCCAAACAACTTCTGTGAATGCTGTGAGGAATTCGTTAATTCTTCAATATTTCTGAGCTTACCTTCAAGCTTAGCCATTATATGCCAAGTGTAGAATTTGTGAAAAGTACAAAGAAGCAATTTCTAATGGCTGCATAAATAGTAGGGTCGGTGATTGAAGATATTAGATTCTTCCTTGTTACTTTAAGGAAATAATCAAATAACTATGAAAATGAATCAGTTGTCTCTCCATTCAAGATCGCATTTGCAAAAAATATTGTACAACCATGGTGATTAACACTGCAAAAGAACGAAATGCAAGTTTATATTCATTGGTCCTGTAAGTCATGTCCAAAGATAATGTATCCCCAAATAACCTGTAATCTTCAATAAATGCACTATCAATCTATATACATTGTGTCATCCTACTGTCATCATCAATTAAGAAGGCATAGAAAAATAATGGAGCCATCCTCTTAGAACGTTCAAAATGCTCAATGACTAAATGTGCATCGAACCTGAGACGTTGTTTTTTCCTTTTCAATTGAGATTATAGATATCTCTAACTATACTACCAACATGACGACTAGATATGCATTCATTGCTTAGGAAAGTAGACTGTTTTGGATGCAGGCATGTTCACATCGTTCATTGACTTCATTAGCATCTTGGTGACCTTTGAAAAACATCTATTTTGCCTAAGATACCTGCATTTAGATGGAGAAACAAGGTTATGATTGTGTTGCGATTCAAAATGTGAGACAACCTAGTCCTTGTGAGCAAATATAAAGGTAATTGACATCAAAAATTTGCAACCAGTCCTTGACAATCCAATATGTCGCTCCTCTTTGTAAAATCTAGAAGCATCACTTTTATCGCTTTTTGCAAAATCAGTGGACAATTGTTCAGGTGCGACTCCAGTAATCCCCTCTTTCCAGCAAACGAATGACTTGAAGTTAATGATTTTTCCTTACTGACCTTACCAACCCTAGAGCTTCCTTTTCTGACATTAAACCCTATATCAATTTCATATATCTCATATAATCTTGAATTGAAGCAAAGATTTGGCCTAATTCAGGGGCATGCAGAGTGGGATTTTCGTTGATTGGAGATGTTGAACCAGCTAATATAGTAAAGATCATATTGTAAAATGAAAAATGATAATGTAAAATGCATTTATTGATTGTAAAAGGATACAAAATGTATGTAAAGTATATATTTACAATAGATTCTGACTAAAAAGCCACATAAATACATACAAGGGTTTGTGCATGCTTATATTTGGAGGGATAAGAATGTAAAATTAAAGAATACCATAATAAAATAATGTTGGACAATGTAAATTATTATCCAAACACCAAAAACATTAAATAATTTTTTGGACATGTTTAGAAATGATTGCAAAATAGAATTTAGAAGGTGATATACTAAATGAATGTAAAATATTAAAACAGATTTGTAATCTAAAAATTTTAAATAGTAGGATGTACTGGTTTATATTACGCTAAACCATAATTTAAAATATATTGAGAAAATGTGAAATACATCATATAATAGTAAAAATTTTGCTATAAGAACATAAAATGTGGAATTATCTACGAGATATATATTTACAATAGATTTTGACTAAAAAATCACAGAAAAATACACACTGGTTTTTACATACTTATGTTGGGATGGACACGAATGCAAATTAAAGAATTCCACCGTAAAATAATGTAGAAAATGTAAATTATCATTCAGACATTGAAAAACATTAATTTTTTTGGACATGCTTAAAGATAAAATAAGGATGAACTGGTATGTATTATGTTAAAATATAATGTAAAATATATTGAGAAAGTGTAAAATACATTATCTATAGTAAACAAATTGCTAAAAGACGTAAGAATTATGAAGATAATGTAAATGAAATTCGTAAGAAAAGTTTGAATTGTTTCAGAGAAGTTTTTAGATGACACTATGAATAACAGAATGAAACTATTATCAAATGAATATATTATGGAAAATTATGAAAACTGAGACAAACCCCAATCATGTGAAGATGTATCGATTGCTTCCATACAACCATCAACGTTGTTAGAAAGCAAATCATTTTGATAAGAAAGCAAATCGTGTCTGACGTTCATTTCTTGGAGAGAAAGAAGGATAATCCATGGGAAATGAAAGTTTCTGTAATTACTTGCTATTAAAGACATTGATTTCCAGTATATTAAAATGGAAGTGCGAATTTGTTTAATATAACCGATGAAAATGAGCATTGACTCGATATGAGAGAAAGGATTGACTCGATAATGAGAGAGAAATGTCTAAATATAGAATTAAAATGTTATCTTTGATGAGTGGTTTTGGTGAATTAGAGCAGTTTTCTTGTACATCATAGATGTACATCAAACGTATGATAAATGTTGTCGCACGATGATTGTAGGAAGGTGGCACCTTACTTCAAGTTTTTCCTATATATAAGAGAGAGAGAGAGAGAGAGAGAGATAGATAGATAGATACATGAATACTCCCTTGGGGCAACCAAGGGCCTGCTCCATCCCCTTTTTTCCACATTTTTTTTGATTTTTTTGGAAAAATAATGTAATGTATATTCATCACTATATCTAGGGATGGGCATGGGTCTAGTTGGGTTGGGCCCTGAAAGGCCCATGCCCAAGCCTAGGCCCATCTAAATATTTCGGGCCTTGGGCTGGTCCTAGGCCCGCAAATCTTGTTGTTGTTCAGCCCGAGACCAGGCCTGACCCAAGCCTCGTCACGTTCTGCTTGCCATGAATCCATCCCGACAACTAGGGTGGAGCATTGGGCTCGACCCGGCCCAACCCGGGAAAGCCCGGCCTGAGCCCATCAATTTTTCATGGGCCTTGGGCCGGGTCGAGGCCCGCTTTTTTCAGCAAACTGAGGACCCGGGCCCGGCCCAAGGCCCGCGTGTTCGGGCTCGGGTTCGGGTCGGGCTCGGGCTCGGGACGGGCTCAACCCGCACTTATTTTGATTCCATGAAGTTGCACTTTGATTCTAATTTATTGTTATGGATATAATTCGCCCATAACACATGAATATTGGATGTATTGTTACAATATAATATTACTATTGACGTATGAAGGAAATATTGGATGTATTATGACTATAAATCCGTATCCCCTTATTTAGTTCTAATACAATATTTTGAAATATGAGGGCCTGGGCCCGACCCACTTGTACTTCGGGTTCGGACCCGGCCCGACCCAAGTATAATATTTTTGAAAAATGAGGATCCGGGCCCGGCCCATTTGTATGTTGGGTTCGGGCCGGGCCCGGGCTTTTGCGGGTCGGGTCAGGGTCGGGTCAGGGCCGACCCGACCCAATGCTCCACTCTACCGACAACAACCAATCCTTTTCCACTTCATGAAGTGTGACTACATGTCCATATAGAACATACTATACTCAGATACAATATAATACATTAAGCATTAACAACAAAATGGGGAATAATATTATATCACTTATGAACAAATATGTAAATCATGATCGATCTACATCCAGAGGAAAAGCTTCATCATGGGTCTCATGATTTTGCTATGCCTGATTTCTGTGATCAACTTACTAAATAACTGTGAATGTACCATATTTCATAATTCTTGGTGATTTGGAAACAAGCAGAGCTAAAAAGAAGATGCCTCTCTTTTAAAAACTATTCAAAAGGTGTCTTTGGGTTTCAGCTCCATGTTAACATTATTTTTCCTCATTATCCAAGGTTAGGAAAATGCTATAGCTTCTTAATTGTTAAAACTCAATTGATTTTGATCCAATTCCCCCACATTATCCATCAACTTACACATGGTTCTATAGAGGATTTATTCCAGAACAGGACTTGGAAACACATCTTTGCTCGATGGTATTCATATCTAATCAGGAGTTAGAAATGAGAACTCATCCTTGCTCAATGGTGATCATGGAAGTAGTGTGGAGGTTGTCACCAACGTCAACAACTCAAGGACCTCAACCTCTCTCATTGATAATTACGATATTCGTTTGTAACCCTATTCAATGACATTCTAGTGGCAAAATATTGTTTAAACTACATCTAATTGCTTAGCTTAGAGGCTCAAACTTGAGGAGCCGAGGAGTGTATGCCGCAGTGGGGTGGCCGCCAATGTGGAGAGGCCACCGCCGAGGGGAGTGGGCTCAAGCCTCTGTAGAGGAGGGCAGCAGAGCACCTAGGGGCAGACGAATGATACCTATTCGTCTAGGTCTTGATTCTGGAAGAGATTTGAAAGGAGGAGGGGGAGCACGAGCAAGAGGTGAATTGGGATGGAGGAGGGGGAGGACCCGGAGGAGTGGCTGTCGTGGGGCGGGGGCGGGGGGGGGGGGGGTGACGCTGGGGAGGACGTTGAGCAGTTGAGCCTCGGAGGACATGAGATGCTTGGGGAGGTCACCGTCGTGCGCCAAGGGCTAGGGAGAGAGGGGCGTGCGGGAGGATACTGGCAGGGAGGGGATGTGGCGTGCGATTGAGATTTGGGTGTCATGAAGGGCGAGTCGCTCGAGAGGAGCAGAACTCCCTATCTAAGGCCCAACCCAATTGCAGGATGGGTCTTGGGCTTTATTTCGGGCCACTCCTCGAGCCTAAATCGGGCCCCTGAACGGGCATGGCCTCTGGCCGAGCCAAGCCCGATCCCGACCCAAATTAAATTTGGGCTGAATTTTTAGGCCCATGCCCGACCCAATGCTCTGTTGGGCTTGTGGGCTAGCCCAGGCTTCTTGGGCCGGACTTCAGACTGGGCCGGGCCGACCCAACGCAATGCACATCCCTAACTATATCTCTCTAATATGTCATTCCAACTTCGTTAAAAATAGAGACTCCTCCATCCAGAACATGTAGATCACAACCGCTAAAATTTGACAGTCGTGATGGAGGGGATATGAGTCTCTATTTATGACAAAATTGGAATGCCATATTAGAGGGATATCACGATGAATATAGATGATGGTATTTTTCAAAAAATAAAAAAAAATGCAGAAAAATGTGGTGGGAGCAACCCAGTTTCTCTCTCTATAGGTATATATATGTATATTCTCTTTTATGAATGTCATTAAAAACTCACAAGGTACCTAAAATCCTCAAAGAGAGAGGGACGAGTGACGATATTCCTTCACTGGTGTCATTTTCGAAACAGGCAACAACAACCCTCTCCGTAAGGTTCGAAGTTTTGATTCGACAAAATTGGAGAAGCAATGACGTAGTCATGACAATTCGGATTTGTTCATGGACAGATTTCTTGCACCATGGAAATATGTGTCAAATCCCATCTAATAGGAATGGGACGTAAGATCTTTTTCGTGGTTGCCTTCAAATTCAAGTCACACGTATATAAGCCTCCTTGCTTCATTACTATCAACGTAAGAGTATGGTGGATCTGAGAATAATTGTATATTTATTTTTTGCATATACGTGGAATACACAACTCTCCAGTGGCCATAATTCCGTGCGATTCTTGACTATAATCTCTTAATGCTGAATCAGTTGTTCTTGATCTTGGCAATCATGAGAGGGGATATTAATTCATTACGTAATCAGAATGTATTATATCCATGCCATATAATCACACTATTAAACAATTATAGTTCTACTTTACAAATTATGTTTATTTATTTTAGGTGTAAGATAAGGTTGATCATGCAGATAGGATCGTGCGACAAGATATTTGACGTGGGAACATTTATTGAGTGAACATGAATGATATCTTTATGTCCATTGGAACCAAGGAATGTTATTGTATTAGTTATGTATCTTTTACAACCATGCCCTCATTGATGATGTTATGATGGAACACTCAGTCTCAATGTCTTTTATAGATTCTCGCGAGAATGTGTATTTTTGTATGCTCATTGATTATATGCATGATTCGGTAATGGTTCGGTCATGCGATCTAATGTCGCATGCTTCCGCTGATCGGTACGAACCTGTTCCGTTTCAATATCTAGTTATATGTACTTACATGTATAATTCATTATCTTGTCAATCTCATCCTTAGCATTATATCTTTTAATCACACAAGCAGACCAACCATATTCATCTTACTTATACAAGAATTCACAGTGGAGGTTTCAACATTTATTCATACAAACATTATTTCATATAATAATAACCACTCCAATATTTTACAAGCAACCAGGCCATGCCATTCTGATCTTCTAATACAATAATTAGGTCATATTGTTCCAAGTAAAGTAAAGATACACAATGTTATCTATTTTAAGGAAGCAAGAATAATTTTAGATAAGGCAAGCATTTCTATGCAATTATAAGCAAGAAATATTATTAGGAATTAACTAAATAGGCAATCATCACATTATGTATACAGATTATTCATAATTTCTGTCTTGATTTAAAGCTTGGACATTGGCGCAACAATTTGTTTTCCTAATCACCTATCCACACACCTTCAACCAAAACCCTCAGTTCATGATACCTATTGGTTTTTTAAAATCTTATTTATTAATCCAAGCTACTCTATTTACATCAAGTCCTACTTAACATAGTTATCATCCAGGGTAAAAAAGTATTACTTTATAGTTAAGTATCTCAGTGATTGCCTAACAAGCCGCTGTAAGTGCTAATAGATGTGCATTCAATTATGATATCAACTTTGACATTTAATCATCAATGGCATGTTGTCACTTAGTTATATATATCAACTATAGTCCAACCCAAGCATGTAAAGTAGCTGGTAAACCTATTAAGATATGAAGACAATAATTATACTTTTAACCATAAAAGGATTAAAAACTATAACTCAACATTACTATAAAAGTATGGTAGAAATATAATCCAAAGAAAAACATGCGTGCTTAAGAATGGTAAATAATGTTCCAAATAATTAAGGGATCCCCAAGTGCAAAGCAACACATTAAACACTTAAAAGCAACACAAAAAGGGTATGGATGTGGTTTTAGTTAACTGCTTATTTAAATGGTCCACTATCAGGCTCGAAATGGCTTCTAACGACCACTTAATCGACTACAATAAGTCGTAGTCAACTAATTGAACCCCCCTAATGGTCTGGTGGTAGTAGCAGTGGTTCCCACTTTAAAAGGACTAGGGTTCGAATCCCCCCCCAAACCTCATTTCTACCAATAAAAAAAAGTCATAGTCAACTATACTAGGGTTAGTTGACTATATTTTAAGTTAGTTAATTATATTTTAAGTTAGTTAATTACGTTATCACAAGGCTATATAGAAGTGTTATAGTCGACTCAAAGACAACTAAGTCAACTCAAACATGGAATTAGTTGACTTATGAAACCCTAAACAAACTTAGAAGTGTCCTCGTTGATGATAGTATAATGTAGTCAAGCAGAAGAGCAAACAAATCACAAACTCAATTAATCAGCTTACATAAAATCTTAGTCGATTGAACTGGTTTTTCGAGTGGGAAGGAGGCCTAATCAACTAAAAAAAAACAAAAGAACTTAAGAAGGCACCTTTTCGAATATAATAAGTGATCGATCTGGCCAAGTAAGTCACAAATCTTGACCGACTCCCCAAGGTTCTTGGTCGACTCTAGAGGGGCTTGTTCAACTACGCTTGAAGTTAGTCAACTAGAGTCAAGAACTCAAGAAAACTAATGTTCATAAGCTAGCTTACCCAAAGCCTTAATCAACTAACTTTAATGGTCAATTAAAAAAGAAAGCTAGTCGAGTTAAAGATGGGTCAGTTGACTAATACTTTTAGCTAGTCAACTATTGTGAGGGACAATAACCTCCATTAGTCGATCAACCGACTTAAGAAACCTCCCAATCAACTTAGTACTTGATTAGTTAAATAGCACCTTCTATTAGTCGACTAACAGAGGCTATGTAATAATATCCTATGTATATTAGTCAACTAACATGAATGGCGAGTCGACTACTTAGCAAGCTTAATATTTAGACATGTCTATGATAATAACCCCAATTGTATGATTATCCAACATATAAAAAAATCTAAAAAATGTATAAACATGAATATAAACTACAAGATCTTTAATTTTATATTTTTGTATCATAAAAAAAGGGACATACAAAAATATCGATATACTCATGAATATTTTTACTTATGATTAACATTTAGCTTAATAGTTTAATACTTTTAAACTTAATTCTTTAGCACCAAGAACACTATAGTTTTAAGCTTAACTCTTGGGAAAAGGGTTTGAACACACCCTTAAATCATCAAGAATTCAAGAGTTCCTTCGACGTCAAGGGACATAGGAGGATAAGATCAATCTACCTTGTTTTAGAGCTTGATATTTATAGAGTCTCTATGGGTTGCTATGGCCTTGGAGCTCCTTCTCTTGAGCTCCAACTAGGGATGAAAATGGTCGGATACGGATACGAATATATGTGTTACCATATCCTTATCCTTTTTAAAATCCGGATAAGAATATCACACGAATGTGCAAAATATAAAATCATATCCTCAAAATATGAATACGAACACAAAACAAATATTGATAATTCAGATATGGATATTTGACAAACAAATATGAATTAATATACAAATATTATACATGTCGAAATATACCTAAAAATAATAATCATATTAAGTTCACAATAATTTTCAATATATAAAAAAGTACATTAAATATTTTAATAATGAATATGTACATAAAAATAACTAAATAATAAAAGAAAACGTAAAAATATAACTAAATAATAAAAGAAAGCTCCAACCTAGAAATTAGAGGCGGTGCTTGGATTTTAAAGGCTAGGGCGTACTAGTTGGGAGAAAAAAAGCCAACTCCATCCTAGACTTGGGAAGACATCAATCTTGGCCTTATACTTAGTTGTCTTTTGTATGAGGGATCCTCCTTTCCCCTCATTTTATCCACTTTGAGTCACTTAAATGCAATAAGTGTCGATTGTTTCTTAGGCATGGAGTTACACTTAATATATCAATTTGGATTTAAACATTTAATACCAAAATTTCCCTTTTTAGGTTTATTTTTACAACTGGGTCTCGAATTGTTTGGATTACTTAGCCCCCATGCCATCCAACACATAGGTAGTGGGCCTGTTGGTTTATGAGCCAAATCGACTTGGCTAAACCAAGTGGGTCACACCTCCTTGACCAAAGCTGGTTTGAATAATTACATAGATTCAATAACATATGGGGCGTTATTGCCATGATAATACTAGAGTACGTTCATCCTTGAACTTAAGTTAAAAGAAAGCAAATAATAATCTTAAAGAATTTTGAATAAAACTGAGCACTTTCCTCAAGAATAGTAATATTTAAGAATAATAAATTAGAATTGAGGAGTTAGCTCAAAATAAAACTTAAAAATTGCCTCAAAATTATTTTTCCAACTCCCATGTATTCTCTTTAAGTGGATGACTATGACAAGCGAGCTCTTTTTGATGACCTACTATATTCCTTGACTACTTTACATATATATTGGTCCATCATCCAGACTATCCGCTCCATGAATTTACGATAGTTTGTCGATCCTTAATGTCTAGAATGCCCTTTCATTTCTTCATTTTATGCTATTCCTCTGTGATTTGTTGTATTTTAAATTTTGAGCATACATGCATGAGACATGATTGTCGCATATCTAAGATCTTGGGAGTATCAGACAATTGTTTCCATGGCGATTTTGTCTCGCAAGCAAGGGACATGCTGTCACATAGTTGTAGCAATGTTACAACTGCATCATCATCATTATCACACACATAAAAACAAACACATAGACACACACAACACAAACACTTGAACACATGCCTATATATATATATACACATACATGCACACACATACAAGTATTATTTTGGAGATGCTACATAGAAGTTTCTTCATGATTGATGTTTCAACTTCTATCAAGAGGTTGTTTGTAACATCTTCTACTTTAAGGAGATTATAGCTAGCACTTTGGCTAGTATACCTATTTCATTGGTTGAATATAATATTATTTTTCTTTTTTTAGCATAAGAATACATTTTATTTTTGAAAGGCATTTCATAATACTACTAAGTTTCATTATAAATCTATATATTAGTTCGAGGTGGACACATAGTCCATTTCTCACCTCCTATATTGACGTTGGTCTCGAAAACTATTAGGATAGTGGAATCATCACTTTTGATGAAAAGGAGGGGGATTACAAGAGGGTATATTGAGGCATTCTCAAAAACGCTTTCTGAATGCGAAATGCATGGAAAACATGGATCGAACCCATGACTTTTGGCATGACTACAAATATAAAATTAGTGCTATATAAAAATACTAAGATGGTTTAACTATATAAAGTATTATGAAGAATATACATGCTTTAAGAGAAACATTATCTGATTTTTATATTATTTATATTGCATTTCTTTTTGACAAGATATTATGTCACTTTGATGCACAAGCTTTTCGTTGTATATTAGATTACTCTAATTAGATAGTTGGATAAATATTTAAAGAGATTTTTACGCCACAACCCTTATAAAGTTTGTTGATTACTTTATAACCTATAACTTTTCCTATTTACCCCCAAAGTCTTACTCCATCTTACACAATGATTCTTGCCTTCAATTAAGCTCTTCACGAGTCCGTATCTTGAGTATGTCTTGAGTAAATTAAATCTAGGAAAGATTTATTGATCGAATTTTGTCCCTTCCTCTTCTTTCTTCTCCTCTATCCCATTCTTCTTCATCTTCCTTTCCCTTCGAAGTCAAGTAATCAGGCACCGACACAACGAGGTCAAATAATCCAGCACTGACGTGGTGATGTCAAGGTGATGTAGTGACATCCATAAAAATGGTGCGAACTTCAAGGTGCAAAATTTGCCTAGATCATATATGTGTAAAGTAAATCCCTGTATATGCCTAACAATTTTTTTGGTTATTATAATAAGGAAGCTGTTGCCTCTTGTAATGACTACCTTTAGAAGGGAGCCGTAGTTGTGGGCTACAATTCCTACATGAAATTTATAAGCTAGGGCAATGACTACGTTGTTGGAAGTAACGGCTAGGGCTCAAACATAGCCTCAACTGCTCTCCAACCGACCCCACACTGACAACACCCTTTTCCCTCAAGCACCCCAGCCTGCTGACCCACTCCACCACAGTTCCTTGGTGTTGTGACCTCTAGTGAGCGTCCCCCAAGCGCCTGCTCCACCATCGTTCCTTGAGGTTGTGGCCTCCAGTGAGCACCCCCAAGCGCCCGCTCCACCGTCGCGTCTATCCAACCTAGTGGAACACTTCTATTCCACCAATGATCAATCTGTTCCACCGAAACCTCTCGACTTCTTTCCCATTGTGAGTAGGGTTCTCAACACAAACATTTTTCATATGCTCGCCAATATTTTCTTTTATGATATAATGGATTTGAGTACTCTTTAATGCCAATTTATTGTGTGTCGGTTGTTTGTATATTTGAAGTGAAGGTGGTGATGGAGGTGTTTTGTTTATGTCACATGGGGGGCACGATCTTGAGAGGGAGGAAAGAAATCACTTACGGGGGCGATAACACAAAATCTATCAAAGTAAGAATGAGTTTAACTATATGGGATTAGTCAATAAGATTATGAGCTTATTCCTTATCGACACATCCAAGGTTGCGGAAATCCAGATATTTCATAGGATGTAGTAGGACCAAGAGTCATTTTGGGAAACGTAGAGTACATAGTGATGTGATTGATATTCTAGATTACGTGGAGATGATGGGTAACTCATAGTGATCATCTATATTTACCATCCTCGTTGAATGCACATGAGGTTCTATGCCCCAACCTTATGCTTTTATTGCACGAGAAAACCCAATTTTGCCTTAAACACCTATCGAGACACGGGCTTTTGCATATGTGGTGTGGAATGCTCCATTTGTGTCTCCAATACCCTTGGAGACTACAATTTAAACATTTGTACCCAAGATTCTTCACATGGTTCTAAAGATTCACAATACTTGTCTCAAATAAGTGGCCTTAAATCCATTGTTACTCCGACAATCATTTTCCATGATCTGAAAATTGATCATATGATGGTGGATACTCCACACAACGCAAACGATGAAATGGAGAATGATGATGTGACCAAGAATGAAGAAGTCCATGTTGAGTCCACCATTTCATTAAACAATACACATGGGTAGCGATGGTTGCATAAGAAAAGATGATGACATGATGGATTGTGCAGATGGACTTGCCGTTTCAGATGAGTTCAAGAATGGGTAGATGTTTATGACAAAGCAAAACTAGTTTATTTGTGAAATTAATTCACAGCAACCAACATTACAATTTTACGGTGCATGAATCTCACCGGTTTGTGTGGGATGAGTATTGCAGTGAGAAAGGTAGGGGATGCATGTGACAGTTGCTTGTCCATCACTGTCCTCTTGATGGCCATTTTGTGATATCAAAGGTGGTTGCATCACATATATGTTTGCATCGTGTGGCAAATGAAGATCACCCCAGCTCGATTGTAACTTCATGGCACATAAATTTCTCAATCAAATTAAGACAGTACCTTCTGTGAAAGTTTCCTTGTTGTAGACAATGATTTCAGACGTCTGCAAGTATATGATCATGCATAGGAGGATCTTGGATTCTATACAAAAGGGAATAGAGATAGTATACAACCATTGACCGACTGTATAATGAATTTCCATACTTGTTTCAAGCATTGGATACATCTATTCTATGTACCACAATAGATATGCATGGGGATCCAATGGCTACAGAGAAGAAAATGTTCAAAATGATTTTTTAGGCATTTGGTCCATGCATCAGTGCATATAGACATTGTAGGCCTACTATCCGTGTTGATGGGACACATATGTATGTCATGCACAAGCAAAAGGTTCTCATTGCATGTGGATGAGATGCAACTAACTCCATCCTCCCACTTGTATTTGCATAGTGAACATGGAGGATGAGCCAAGCTAGGCTTGGATTCCGGAGAAGGCCATCTTTATGTTTTTAGGGATTTTATGGGACAATACGTGTCATATCAGACAATGCACCCATTATTTGTGCTGCCATGCATTGTCCCAAAGTTCAATTTCAACCTCCATACATGTATTGGCTATTTTGTCTACGTCATGTCGCTAGTAACTTCAATGATGTTCACAAAAATCAAATATTGAAATGCATGGAGATGAGAGTTGGGAAAGTCTACTCCCAACAGAAGTGGAATGCCTATAAGGAAAAAATGAAGGAAATGGATGAGAGTGGTGCAAAGCGGTATGAGATGCACAATCACCCTAAGGAGAAGTAGAGTATAGCTTTAGATGGTGGCCATTGTTTTTGGTACACCACTTCCAACATTTTGAGAGATGTAATGCCACATTGAAAGATGCAAGATGTCTCCTGGTCATAGCTTTAGCCTGTAAGACTTATTACAACTACATCAGGTACGTCTATGAACAAAATGACAATGCATTATCTCGTATATCTATAGAAGACCAATTCACCAAATATGCAGTTGATTTATTGAATCTATGAATAGATAGAAGCAAAAACCTTGACATCACTCACATAAGGGGTGCTTCACTACATTTATATGAGGCCCTAATAGGTATTATAGGGTTTGGCATGAATAGAGGGAAGAAACACACTGCTTTGGTAAATGGTATATTTTGCACATATCAGAAGTGACAAGTTCACAAAATCCCTATCTTTCATGCATGTGTAGTTTTGTCACGTCTAAATATTGACATGGAAGAGTACATAGTATGTGGTAGACATAGCATTTAGTTGAGCATTTATGAAGGAATTTTCTATCCCATTAAAGACAAAGAAAACCGAAATTCGAACATGAAAAAATAATCCATGATCTAGATAGAATACGAAGTAAGGGCAGACTGAAGGCAAAATAGCTACGAAATGGGATGAATTTGTAAGAACTAGTCGCACAACTACAATGTGAAATGTATCACGAGGATCACCATAATTCTTGGAATAGGAGACATGTAGTGCACATCACTAACAAGTGATGATTGTGCGGGGTTGGAGGTCACAATGATAGGAAATGTTCGAACAACAATCAGAGAGATAATCCACATATTATTATCCATTTTCATTAATATGTTATATGATAATGTTCATTTCATCTATATAATCTAAGTGAAGTCCATTTCATTTATGTGTTCTAAGGTATTGTCCGTGCATTCCCTTTTTGTAAAATTTTCCTCATTTTATTTCATTCATATGTCTCAACAATATTTTTTTTTGCAAATTTACAGATGGAGCTGTGTCTTATTGATTGTTAAGTGCTTCGACTTCAACACTCCCACAATTCCAGAGCTATCTAACATGGAGATGTACATGCATATGAAATGGATTATGTAAGTTCCCAATGAATAAAATCTTTTAATCTAATGCATTTTTTATTTATAATAGGTTGTGAGATGGTTGTGTTGTAGATGTTGAGAGGGCATACTCACCATGTTTAGATTGATGAGAAATTGATGGAGCATGTATACGCTACATGATTTTTTGGAGTGATGCAGCTTGAGTTCATCTTGTTTTACTAGCTTTTGATCACGACATTGGTGAAGAGATGACACTCAAACGCCACACATTTCACATGCTGCATGGAGAGATAATCATTTGACTATAGGATATTGCATACGTTTTTGTATTGAAGATCGATGGACAAGACATGACAGGATATACATCGTCTCCCAACTGGCCATGCCTTTAGGAGAGGTTACTGGGCATGAGGCCTAAGAGGTCCAACATTGATGGTGTGCGCATTTGCCTGACTTGGCTAGTACAATATTTCTTAGTGCTACCATAGGATGCCAATCAGGAGACGATAATGTGCCGCACTCATGCTTAGGTTCTACAGCTTCTGGGAGTGATCATAGCTTTCTTGGCAAGTCAGAAACGAGGTTTCATTTATCTATTTACCAATGCTCAAGGACTTGGGACTATGCAAACAATATAGCTTGGGGTTGACGAATCCATGATTCAGCCACGTTATTGCTCATTCTTAGTTCAACCCCCTCAATAAATCACCAAATAAATCCGCTAATAAGCTCAAATAAATATTGCATACTTTGTATATAATTAGAGTTAGTTAATGTATATTAATACTCCATAAAACCCTAATTCTTCTCTTGTATATATTGCATATATTGTATAAATTATTCCTTATTCCAGTTCTTATAAAAACCCTTAAAAATTAAATTAATTGATGCATATATTGTACACAAATAGAGTCCTTACTAAAAATGCAAAAAACATATAAAAATCACAAATGAATACACATTAAATACATATTAAAATACAAGTTTGTACATATGAGGTCTTTTGTATTTTATCCTTCATGAAAGTTGTAGATTTCATTGAGATGAACAACTTTCATATTGAACACTTTTGATTAAGTTCATTTACTATTTGTTTTTTGATTTTCTTTATTTTATTTTTTCCTATTGGGCCATGTGGTTGCATCTGATCATACACGTAGCTCAACACTTCTTTACCCAGTGTTGCCTCCCTCGGCCGTTAGATCTCTTGATCCAACGATGCTCCTTCGCCCCACCTGCCGCTCCAAGCACCATTGGATAACAATGCATAGTTTTCCATTTCCTTTGCCTACTTGGACACCCCTCAGCCCTCCATCGCACGGAGACCTGAGGGCATGTCGTCTCCTTCCAGTCCCTCCTCGCTCCCACGATCTCATGTTGTCGATTCTGCCTTCTCCCTTTTCTTCCTTCGAATCCACGTATCCTCATACCTTCTAAAGATGACCGACAATTAGCCCAATCATCCATCTCCCTGGCCAACTGCTCATCCTCAACCATGGAGCCTCCTTCAACTCATCCCACTCACTCGCAACCTCCTCGGCACTTACCACCCATTTCCATAAAACTCCTCCCTCCACAGCCTTCCCAACTTGATACACCTTTAGGTGAGCTAAGGTTGAGCCCCCCTTCCCTTCTGGTGATAGTGTATGGACCTAGGGTTGAGCAACTACTCCTGCACTCCAGTATGATCATATGGATTTTTTCCACCACCTTAGCCCATCTTCGATGTTGCTCAAGCTCCATGCTTCACCGAGAACATCTACAAAAAGAATAAAAGTCCTCCAAGCTCCATTAAAAGCCCCCACGATGTCTCTTTTTCTTCTTCTTCTTCTTCGATGAGTCTTCTTTGATCTCTCCCCCTTTCTCTTTTCTCCAATTTTATTCACATTCCACAATCACACTCCGACCATCCTGAGTATGCCTACACCTGTACCAAGTCACCCATACCTTTGCCGACTCCTCAGAGTATCACCTCCCCTTCTCTAGACCTCCATCCATGATTCTCCGCCCTCCTCCTTACATAGAGGGATGACCATAGGGTCCCCACTTCAGTCGTCTCCCTAGACCCTCCATTCTGCTCCTATGTGTACCCTTTTTGCTTCCTAACCCATGTAGGTTCAACTCCCTTCATTGATCGAATGAGATGATGAAGCTCCAGTCTCGCCTATTTCCTCCGACGTGCCTTCACTGCCAAGATTCATCGGCCATCGTAGCAGCATCCCCATCCCACCCTGACCTTTGCCAAAGCCACCTCGACCTACCAAGAGCTTCAACTGAGCTCTATAAGCCATGAGGAGCTCAGACAAGTTCGTCGGAGCGCTGCCCGACTCCACCACATGAGGATGAATGATGAGTAGCAGATCTATTTGATCACCCCGTATGAACATCACAATTGTCCTCTCTCACCTTGATTTGAGCCATTAGATCTTGTTTGATCCAAAGGTGCGGATCTCCATCCGAGTCTCTACGCCAGACAACCAGGCCTAGAGCACCCACACCGCGCTCGCCTATCATGTCGCTCAAAGCATTTCCCGAGTTAGCTCTCCTCACATGTAGGAGGCACGCGGGTGGACATTTTGCAACGCCTACCCCTAATTTTGCCAAATTTGCACTCTAGTTTCCATGCGCCCTCCAATCACGTGTCCTCCTAGGAATTTTGCACAAACCCCCTGTTGGGTCTTGGTAATTATTCTCTAGTCCTTGTAGGCTTGTGCTTATGTATCTTGATGTATGTAATTTGCATTTATACCACCTCTATTGATGCACTATTTTGAATCTTGATATGTCATCTATTTTTAATTAAAAAAATTCACATTATAGTTCAGTTAATCCTCTAATAAGCGAATATTTATGGGTATTTTTTAGATTTATTCAATTAATTAAAATTGTGGTGGCGGTTAATTGAATATTTTAGCCACTCTATGCTTGATAATTATTAATAAATCATTTGTTGCTATGAAAATTCCTGAAAAATTAAAATGGCTAGAAATTATTTTCTATAATATGCTTAAATTTCATTTAATTGCTTGTATCTTGTGCTTAAAATATTTTTTTGAGTCTAGACTGTTATTGATTTTTAATTGGATCCACTAGTATTGTTTTACCAAATTATGACTCTATTATATTCGTCATTAAAGATACAACTACATGAATTTTGGTTTGCCCTGATTTAATGTGTTGGATATAACAAAAATTAATTACCATATACCACTCTATTTTGATAAAAAATCGATAACAATTCAAAAGTTCTTTGAAAATTCCAAAACATTCTCAATAGGTGACTTTCATCATGCTTGAGTCTGTCTATAAATTTCATAATTTTTAGAGCTTGTTTGTTTGATAAATTGCATAAAAACCCATAAAAGTGTCCATTTTTCATGCATGCATCTTAAATTTGAAAATACAAAAATATGTTCTGAAGTTTTCATTGCATAAGGTTTCATGGAAAAATACAACTTAGATAATTTTGCATTATTTTCCCATCAAAATTAATTTGTCTAAGTTGCTTGACTTTCTTAAGGAATCTATTTCATCTACATTTTTACACTTACATCACTTTGCGCAGAAAATACCAAAAAATATTCATCTAAAAACCAAGCATCATGTGATACAATCTGAATCTGAGCTTGATATTTTGCTTCCTTGAGTTTACCATGGGGCTTGTCCTGGTTAAAATTAATAGAATCACATTCACTTGATTGATTTATCTTTTAATGTGGTTGTTGTGATTGATTCATTATTACCTACGCTATAATATTGCTAAACTAACTAAGGGTGATTTGGGATTATTAGGGGTTTCTTGTCTGACCTTCCTTTATAGACAATTGTGCATCACTTCAGAGGAAAACACAATTGAGATTTGTTGACCTTTGTTCTACTACAGTTGTGAGCATGGGTGTAGATTCGCACATTGCTCCCATTGCACACCATATGCTCATATGGAAGGGAAGTCTGTTGTGATGTCATTGGTGGGCACATTTCGATGTCATCGCAGAGCTCACACATGTGGTTTGTCCATGCGTGATGCCTTTGCTCTATAAACAACTTTACATGTAAAAAATCTACCTCATTCCTGATTCCAAAAAAATAATATTTTATTTGTGCGTAACATGAATGCTTCAGGTTTGATGTAGGTGATGTGGAGATTGTACACTACATATGTGGTTCATATGCTTCCACTGTACTACTTCAATGGACATGACTTGCACGTGGCTAGAGGGTTGCTAATTTATTTTAGCATAGCTGAGCTATTGACGAATCTCTATTTATCACCTTTATTCTTTCATTTTTGCCTTAAATACATAAATAAATGCATGAATATATAATTAATTTATGAAAATAAACACTACATAATTCACATAAAATATTGTACAAAATACTATATTTAATTCCAAAATAAAAGAATAAAAGAAAGAAAAGAAAAAGAATGAAGTGTCAAAGACACTGAGTGACCCTAGACACCGAGACCCAATCATCATGATGACTTGGTCAACATGGAATATAGTATGGAGAGATAAGGCAGATGAACTGTACATAAAACCACATAAAAACCTTAATTCTTTTTGCTCAATAAATGCATTTTGGGACCTATTTTATTTTATTATTTCTAAACCTAAACTAAGAAAACTCTCAAAATAAATATTTGTACATAAAAATACAAGTACAAATACAATAATTTATTTCACTGAAAAATAATGCATAGTGTGCCCGGAACACACAAAATAAAAAGATGTAAAGAAAATTTTGTAGACCTATATCTTCTTCATACAAATTCAAAGTTGACCAAACTCATCTTTATTGTTTATAAAATTAAATAAGCTATTTATTGAAGGTGGTTTCTATCAATTTGGATTTAAGATGCAAAAGTTTGGTTTTGGGCCCTTATTGTGTAATATGCTTGTATATTATATTCAATATATTTATTCCTTATATTTTTCACTTTCTTTTATTTTTATAAATTTGTAAATATTATTTAAAACCAATACATAATTAAAATAAAATAAACTCAATAAAAATAAAGAAAAAATATACTACTTAAATAATTTTAGATGAAATATACTATAATATACCTTTAAGAACAGTGTACATAAGTAATTAAGTATGTAAATAAACTCAGAAAAATGTAATAAAAATACTTAGATATGTAATTAAATAATACAAAATATAAAATACATGTATATAATAAAGTACAAAATACAAATTTAAAAAAATATACATAATAGAAGTATATTTACATATATTTATACATGTAAATATTAACCTATAATAAATAGCCTTGCAAAAATAAATAAAATAGGCATTAAATACTACATAAAATTACACACTTTTAGCGTTTAACCTAAAATCAATTAATTCATTTATTATTTACTGTTGATTTTACAATGAATTTTTGGCTAGGAATTTTCTGGTTGGTCCACGTGGACCAACCAGAGGCTTCCGTTTATTGACTTCAGTCAACTGCACGACCAAATTCAACTGCCTTATCAGACTCACGAGCTGACAATTTTCTTTGATTTTTCACTCGACCTCCCTCACCTCGAGCTCACTACCCTTCTAATTCCTACATCTCCGCCACTCATGTCGATCTGTGCTCTTTCACCTACCCCCGCTCCACAGCACGCAACCATTCGTTGAAATGTGCCATTCCTCCTCCTATAAAACCTTCTCCTCTTCGCCATCTTTGAGCCCGATTATTCCTTGGTCATTCTTAGCCCCTCAGATCCATAGAATCCCCTTCACTTGGTGACAACAAGTGATCTACAATGAGGAGGAGGAGCTGGTGGAACCGTTCCAAGCCATCACCGTCGTCGGAGGTTCTACTTCTTCGACCTCCAGTAGAATCGAAGCCACTTTCTCGTTATTTCTAACTTTAGGTCCCAGTTTTAGTTCATGCCTTTAATTTCTTATTTTAGATCTTAACTTAAGATTAATTGCAAATCTGCAATTTGATTTGGAGATCGAGCTCCAGGCCAAATACTCTATTTCTGACCGTTGATCCATTCCCCTTTCCACCCCATTCTATTCCCCGATGTGTTCTCCACATTTTCACTCACCTGATTAACCTAGATCCTTCGTGGATCTATGAATCGAGCTCATTCCATCAAGGCTCATTGGAGCTCTTCACCATTCGCCCATTTCGTCGCTTTCAGCTTCATCCAACAACCGAGGAAGAAGCCCTCAAGCCTTGGAAATGTTTTGTGCAGGTCTCGTGGACTGAGGACCCTTCTAGTGCTGATTGAAACACCTGGAGCACCTCTAGGACACCCTTGAAAAGAAGGTGCCCCGTATCTTCATCGAGGACACATCGATCCCATTGGTTGCCACCTGCATGTGCGGAACGCGCCATCAATGAGCTGGAGCCATCGTTAGATCGAGGAGAGCACGTCGAACGGAGGAATACAGAGCGATTGAAGCGAGCCTCGCTGGTGTTCTTTGGTGTTCTTCCAACACCATCGAACGTCATTGGATTGAGAACCCAATGCCCTATCTAATCGCAACCCTCCGCGCTCGACGAAGCGACGCGCATCGACGATCATCCTATCCTCCACATGGCGAGCAGAGAACGACTGGATGAACCGACGTTAAGCAGGTAAATTGCAATAACCCCCCACATTTTTTTATTTATTAAAGTTTTGTAGATATTTAATTATGTAAAAGTAGTTCAAAAATTACAATGAAATCCCTATGGGTTTCAAGTAGGTCCACTACCAGGTCATCTCATGTGAACCTCCACGTGAGTTGGGTAAATTGCTTATACGCTCCTCTGAGTTTGATATTGCTATTTAGTATATAAAAATTGAATTTTAGTACAAAAATTGTGGTGTTTTTGCATGTGACCCCTTATATTTATTTGATATTGTAAATATACCCCTACCAGCTTGTATAAAATTTAAATTTGTTTTTCTATTTTCTATAAATAGTTCTAATGCTCAAAAAATTATGCAAAAATAGGGATAACTTCTTGATTTAATGCTCATTCTTTAGCTCTTTATATACATTTACCATTATTAAAAATATAGGAGAACTTTTTCTCTCTCTTTGATTTTAAAATATAAAGATTATAAAATCGCCTTTAGAAATTACGAAAAAATCACCTACTGTTTATTACTGTCACCACAGACCAAAATCTTAAAAAATACAAAAGAAAAACCCAAAAAATTACAAACCCTTGCTAACCCTAAAAAATTTAGAAATTATTTTCGAAAACCCTAAAAAATTAGTTTTCTATCCCATACAGTTATATTTATATGTATTACTATATATTTAAATTAGTTTTGAGAAAATTTGGACCTATTTATATTTTGATTATCAAAATAATTTGGCCTATGTAAATATTCCCTATTTCGGACAATTTTGGACATTAAAAATACCAAAAAATTAGCAAAAATCACAAGAAAATAAAAATATAGAAGAAAAATATAAAAAAACAAAAAAATATTTATTTTATAATTTTTGATTATAAGTGTCTATATTTATGAATATGATATCCTTTATTGTACTTATATACATATATAGTTATATATACTTAATATTAATATTAGTTATTATAAATACCTTAAAAATATTTTAAACCCTTAAAAAAATAAAATGGGATGTTCTTGTTGGTATTTTATGATTTTGATATATTTATTGTATATATTATATGTGCCCTGTATTATACATATTATTACATATAGTTACATATATACGCTTATTATATATTAAAAAGAAAAAGAAATAAAAAATCAGAAAGATATAAACAAGAAATAAAAATTATAAAACTAAAAATTTAAAAATATAGTATAAAAAATCAAAAAATAAATAATTTAAAAAACCCACAAAACATTAAGTAAATATTGTATAAATAAATATATACATAAATACATTATTATTTAGAGATAAATAATAATATCTGCCACACCAGCTTGTTCCTTGTGTTTGACATCCTACTTGTACTTGACAACTATATACATTTATTTGTAAGATTTATAATAAATTTGATCCACTTTGCATTGATTGCCCTATTATTTGTTGTGGGTTGATTGTTGAATTTATCGGCTGTCGTGAGCGATGACCTCAGCGATTGTATAGGTCCTGCTTTGTGCGGACCATCTTATGATCGCTTCGATAGCTGGTGTTTGAAATGGCACCGTTGCCAGGGAACAATAGAGTGTAACATAGCTTTTGTACATATTTTGCACATTATTTTCTAATTTTTACTTCTGTTTTATTTGTGATAATTATTTTATCTGTTTCTGACCCATCTTTTCTTTGTTGACTTTCTTGTAAGGAATTGCCATTGACGATGACTTATTAGGAGGTTGACGCACCCAAGCAGTGAGGAGACTGACTGATGAATCTGTGATTCATCACTCTAGAAGTTGAAAAATAGAGCTTTGTTCCCGAGTAAATAGCAGCATATTTCCCCTTATATTGCATAATTAGCATTCATGCATGCAAGCATAATATCTGCATTTTAGCATTCATATTTGCATAAAATAAGAAGCCAATTTCACTTGTAAATATTCACCTGTTTATTAACGAAAATACCTTATTTGTATATATTTTATACTAACTCCAAATCCATATATATTACTAACACTAAATAAAGGAAAATATCGAAAAATACTAACTTGTAAAATTGACCAATAAACCCCAAACCTAGTTGGAAACCTTAGACCTTAGAATGTACATATCTCTCTCATACAACCTCCGAATTAGGTCTACTCACTTTTAAAGTAATATACATTCAAAGACCTTCGAAACAAGACCAATTTCATTAAAATCGGAGCTCGTATGCAAAACTTGGGTTTTGGGCCCCTTTTGTATATTGTACATATTGACCATTTTACCCCTGTATTTTATCTTTTTATTTTCTTAATTATTAAAAACCCAAAAAAATTAGATTAAGTTTTAAATATTCTTTTTATATTTTCTATATTTTTATTTTGAATTTTCTCTCTCTTTAAAATGATAAAAAAATTACAAAAGATAAAACGCGATATTTTATATTTATAAGGTACCACCCAAAAATACATTTTGTACAGATGATTTCCTTTGATTTTTGGCCCTTCACGAAAGTTGTAGATATCATTGAGACGAGCAACTTTCATGTTGACCACTTTTTGATTTAGTTCCTTTTGTTATTTCTTTTTGATTTTCTTTACATTTAACCTTTGAATTTTCTGGGAGCGACATGTGGCAGCTCCTGGAGCCGCCACATGTCACCCCTTTTTATTTATTTTCGGATTTATTTTATTATTTTCGGATTTATTATTATTATTATTTTATTACTATTTTAATTATTTTAAGTAGCCTACTATTTTACTTTATTATTTTATTTATTTAATCTCCCTTTTACGTCTTCTCCCCTTACTTTCCTTCCACTCCAAGCCACATCTTCTCCACTTCCTCCACCATTTTCTCCACTCTCTCCATGTCTTCTCTAACTCCCTCATCCTCTTTATATTCTCATCTCCTCCTCCATTGTTCATCATCCGCCATTTCTTCAATTGAGAGGGAGAGACCACCAGCCCCCGAGTGTTGTCGGTGACAACGTCAATATTCTTCGGTAGAGCAACGACGGTTTCGAAGGTGTGATCCACGAGGACTCCTCCTCGTGTCGTTGTGCATCGCTTCAGGTCACAACCGAGCTTCTTCGGTTTTTTCGTCAAATCGAATCGAGGCCACGACGGAAGCCGCACTTCGCAGCTCCACTTTTGACGAACCGCAAGTAAGTATTCTCTATCTTCACTTTGTCAAATTTTTATCTGACACTATTTGTTTATCTTGTTCATCACAACAAAAAAAACCACATCACCAAACCATCATATTATTCATCAATCACCACCCTCATCATCACACCATCCACTAATTTTTTATTTCATTTATGCTATTGTTTGTTGTTTACAAGGAAAATATAAAAAAATTTGCAAAAGAAACTACAAAAAAATAAACAGGAGTAGCTGGCCATTCCAGCCACCTGTACGGCTCCGCTCCCAACTGCGCTCCAGCCCACGGTCCTCACGCCGCCGTCCCGCCTCAGCCCAGCACCGCCGTCTCCTGCTGCTCGTGCTCCTCCCCCGTTGGCCGCGCGCCACCGCGCACGGCAACCTCCAGCCCTCGCGTGGCCCCTCCGTGTCCAGGCCGCCCTCTCACTCCGACCGCCCTCCTCCGAGCAGCTCCAGACGAGCAGCCAACCGCGCTCCAGCAGTGGCCGTCCAGCTTACAGCCCTTGGAGTCGAACCTCCAGGCCCGCCCGTCACCCTCTAGCTACGCCCCAGGCACCGCGCACTGCCATGCGCGCTCTCGCGCCTCCGCCTTAGCTGCGCGCCAGCAGCCCACGTCCACCCCCAACGAGTCGCCCGCGCACACCACGTGTTCCCGTGGTGCGCCGCCCCAGCGCCGACCCCCGCGCGGCCGTGCTCCTCCGCACCTTGCTCCACCGCGCACCGTCGTCCCGACCGCCCTCGCGCCGCCCGCCTCCTCGTGCGACCGCTGCCTCCAAAGTGCCTCCCACGTCCTCCATGCCCTAGCTTGCGTAAGGAGGAAAAGGTCTATTTCATTTTTATTATATTTGTGAATATTGCATAGTCCCCCCTTTCAAGTGTTTGAAATTGCAAAAGTGCCCTTAGGCACAGTTTGACTTGGTTTATTTAATTTCAGTAATTGCAAAGATAACCCTAACTTTGCATGGTTATTTGGACAGTCATTTTGCCTCAATTTTTAATCAAAAAAATAACATATTGTTGAGAAACTCATTATTTATCTTGTGGCTATTTATTTACATTTTTGTGAGCAATTGACAATTCATTAAAATTCAGAAATTGAATTTGAGTGATATTTTACCCATTTACGCTCTGAAATTCGTACAGGACTATTTATTGCTCCAAAAATTAAGAAAGAAGTGTGAATGATGCCTCTAAGTGTTCTTTAATTACAGTCTAAATTTCGTTCAATTAGGAGTTGTTTTTTGCATAAAATAAATTATAGAGTGATTTATGTAATTGATTTTTAATGGATTCCACAAATAAAATTTTTGAGAAATTTCAAATCTCCTGGATTCCTTATTGAAATACATATTTGAGATAAATCAGTCTCTGGATAATTTAACTTCGTGGATTTATTAGAAATTAAATACCCACAGTCGTTCTGTTTTCAATAAAATATTCATAAAAAATCATATAGTATCAGAAAATTTTAAAAAAATTAATGTAGATTCATTTCATCATCTTTATCTTCCACTAATTTTTTCGTATTTTTTGCATATCATTTGCATGCAAAATTGCATTAAAACCCTAAAAAAGTTTGCATTTTTCATTTGTGCATTTTAAATACAAAAATTCCAAGAAAATACATTTTGCATTCATCATTGGATTAGGTTTATAGGAAAAATATAACTTGGCCAATTTGGATTAATTTCAGATTTAAATTAAATTAGGCCAAGTTGTTGATTTTCTTAATAACCTAGTTCATTCGCATTTGTGCATTGGCATTTTTTATTGCATAAAAAATTACAAAAAAATCTCACTTGGAAAACCGCAATCTAATTCATCTAATCTGATCCCGAATTATTCCTTTGCCTCCTTGAGTCGACCCTGGGGCTTGCCCAGGCTAAATAAACATAAAACCGCGCGATAATTTATTCAACGATTAATCGATTCGTGCGGTAAATTTTGATCGACGCGGATCTATCCGAATGCAACGAAAACATCAATTAGACACATCAAAAGGGTAGGTCTGCGACCCGTCAAATGGCACCGTTGCCGGGGAGGCAAACGGCTTAGGATCACTTTAGAAAATTAGATTTACGTTTTTCAATCACTCGGGTAGTCTGATCCCCGAACCACCTTGTAATTATTCCATTTTTTTTCGAATTATTTTTCTATTTATTTTATCTCTCTCACTGACATTTTTATCTTTTTGTGCGAGGGCCCGGTGGACTTGAAACGACTTTCTTGAAGTCGACGCATCTCGAAGTGCATCGGAGGCCGACGATTCTTGGATCAAGTCGGCTGTTGAGACGCCATAAAGATTTCCGTTTTTGTAACTTTTAAAAAAAGAGTGTCTGCATTTACAACGGTTCCCGTTTGGGTTCTCGCGTGTGTAAACATAGTGGAACCGTGTCCCTGTGTGTTGTGTGGATTGAATTTTAGACTAGGCTTGCACTAGCGGCTCCTCGAGCCACTTTAGGATTTGCTTGTGCTCGTAATTCTTTAGGACCATACATTGCACTTAAAAGACACACTTAGACCGTAGAACTTAGCCAAATTAAATTTGTTCTTCACTCGCTAATAGAACTGCCTGTCTAGGAGCGGCTTTTCTCGTTTGCATTTGTATATAGTGTAAAAGATCTCAATTCTTTTTTGCATCCTGCATAAAAGCGAAGGGATCACTGTAAGTATTCTTCACTCAGCATAAGCATCATCAATTTTCATGCATCGACTTTTCTTGATTTCTCTCTCTTGATTTTACAGACTTAAGTAAAAGGAAATCGGGACTGGACGATAGGCGTGCTGTGTGGATTGGACTAAATCATTTATAACTTAACTTAAAACTAGGACTGCTAACATTATTGACCAAAAAAATTTACTAAAGTTAACCCTTGTTTGCGGAAAATTAACCCCGACCTTGTTTTCAGGCTGAGTGAGGGTACTTGAGTGTGTGTGAACACCTTAAGGCAGAGCCCAAATCCCCTCCTTTCATATCACGTTCCGACTAATCCTAGCAAATATCACAAGTTGAATTTTTAAGGTTCACTGACTAGTACCAAGCAGCCTCCGCCTGTCTCAGGTAGATAGGGGCGAAATTACGGTACTTCGCGACAAGTTGCCAATAACCCTCCGGGGTGAAGTTTCGGCCTTGTCAGCCTCCGCCTGCTTGCAGGTAGATAGGGGCCGGTCTTTGAATCCATCAACTTGGGATAGGAGCGAAGAAAGGAAGGACCGTCGGTATCTTAGGCGATAGGTTAAACAGGGAAGATGCATCTGGCTCTGAGCCGACTTCCCTATAGGCCGCGTAACCTTTGCTATTTTGTCTGAAAAATCACACTTAAAATCAACCAGACTAATCAGACTTGATTTCGGGTCCTTCACCGTGTTGAGTGTGAACTCTGGGTTTGCTCTTGCGTTTGTCTTTGAGTCTGTCTGTGTGTATCCTGTGTAATTGCACGTTTTCTACCTCAATCTTCTTACATTTATCCTCTCCTCTTCAAGATGTCGGGATATTGGTCCCCATACCCGGAGACCTCTGGTCATTCCTCATCGACCATATACCGATCATCTTCACCTTCTCATTCTTCCATGTATCCTCCGCCATCCACGGGAGATCCTTACCCTTGGTCGGCTCCACCTCAACCTGATTATGAAGTCAGAACTTCGACTGACTTCTCCATTTCTTCGTATTTCTCATCTACTCCATATTCTAACACTCCGGATCCACTTCCATCTTTGGATGACTATCCGTATTCTCGAGAGCTTGCATGAATCAAAGAATCGAATGAAGAGCAAGCCACTGCTGAGACAGATGATTGGCAAAACTATATGCCTCCACATACTTCATTCTCACCTCAAGTAGGGACCATACAGCAATTTACATATACGCATCCCCACTTGACCTTAAGGCATAACATGATCGATCAAACAACCCGAATGGAGAGGCCTACACATCATGATTTCCCAGACTTGATCGACTTTAGTGATCAAGTCTCCATTAACCAACCTTCATTCGAAGAACCTATACATTCACAAGATTGGACTCATGAGCTAGACTTATTAGTCCATGTTTCATTGACTCCATCATATGAGGCTCCGACCAATATTTGCCATTTGGATAGTCCATACTCGACCCAGCATTACATGCTAGAGTCTAGGTATGTTGAGTATGAGACCCCAACATCTCAGCAATCTCCTCCAACTAAGTAGAATTCTCCCATGATTTGTCATGAGAACATTTTAGAGGATGACATTTCCAGACTTATTGAGAAAAATGAATCATTAGGTAACAAGTTGAGAGATGTCATGGAAATATTGCACTCAATTTCTGCCAGCTTGGGAATGAAAGTGGAAAAGGACGAGAGTAGTTTTGAGGTTGAAAACAAAGTAAACATTAGGGAACCCACACCTTTTGTACAACTGGAGTCCATTCTACCTCCCTCTTCTACTAACCACTTGACTTCCAATCCAGAGTCTGATCATTCATCCATCAAAAATACCAAAAAATTGAAAAATCAGAAAAATCCATAAAAATTGAAAATGAAAAAGACCTAAAAAAATTAGATCCTACCCTAAGGGAAGCACTCGATGAAGAATTGATTTTCAAACTTCCCTTAAAGGCCATAGATCACTTTCCCCACCTCAAACGATTTGTGAGAAGTAAATTGATGCCCAAGAGGTCGGGTAATAAGAGGATAAGGATTGAAAGACACATAGTGTCTATGGCCACCTCCTTGGTGATGGGGAGAAAAACCAAGAGCCGCAGAGTGAAGCGGTTGCCACGAGTTGAGTGTGAAATCAAAGACACCATCTTTACCCATGCGAGAATCGACGATGACTCACCGATATCCTCCCGACCTCTGTGTTTGACAAGCTCAAACTCAGGCCACTTAGGAAGTCGAGAGAGATCGTTCAGCTGGCTGATCGATCCATCAAACGGTCAAGAGGAAATATTTCAGTCATCGTTACTTTCCAAGGTGCTCTACTCCAGGTGGACTTCACGATCATTGACATTGAGCACCGAGGAGAGTTTTCCCAGTCTCCGATTATTCTCGAGAAGCCGTTCTTAGCCTTGGCTAAGGCGACTATAGATTGTGAGACTCGGGAAATCGATTTTACATCATTGGGAGCGCTTCGACCTCATCCATTCTTTGATAAACTTTACTCTAAGTTGACCCACACATTCGCTGACAGTCGTGACCATCGAGAGGAAGATGAGTCCCACCTCTCTACTACACCTGAGAGACCGATTGTCCGGATGACCATTAGATCAGAGACTCCCCACACCACCACTTCATCAACTGCTTGCACCACCACCGTGTCAGCTTCTAAGGGGGACTCACGATCAGAAGCTATCTTTGAGTCGGACACGACCTTTGTGGATTGTCTTGATCATTTCGGTGATCCGATACAAGAGCCTAATAATGCCAAGCCAATTGAGATCACTAGCACCTTTCCGAGACGTGTGCTGACCCTTCAGGAATATTCTAATCTATATGGCGACTCATCTGACGAGGAACCCATGGTCAGCACCACACCTGGACCGTTAAAGGAAACAACCAAGACTAAATTGACTTCACATCAAAACACGGTTGCTCTCTCTTCTGGTCGCCTATCTAGTGAGGGGAAGTCGAGAATTGATTCCTTGAGGTGTTCTCCCGAACCTCTCAAGACGCGTCGCTCTCATCTCCCTCTCAATGATTCAGGTTCTAGAAAGCCGACCAAGAAAATTTCCTTCAACATTCCAGAGAAGGAATTTTCAGAGGAATCCTCATCGGGTCCGGATAAGGTGATTTATATGAGTGATCTCAGTTCGGCTGTTCTTAAGCCATATCTAAGCAAGCAACCGTGTGTCGACCTTCGTTGGACGATCCCTTCACCGCACTACTATTCATCTGAGGACGATTCCGACAACGACACACTTGTATATTACCCACCTCCTCGCTCCCGCAAGAAGGCTCGTCACAAATCTTCTTGATCCATGTATATTCTTACTCCTTCTTGTATATATTTTCCCTCCCTCCCTAGTAATTCGAATCACTCGCCCCGGCTCCATATCATTTCATTTTGTGGCTATACTTAGGATGAGCAGATCCTAAGTATAGGGGGGAGAGTGACCCGAGTCTCTCTACCATTCGTTGTATATTCTCTAGATCTCATCGGTTCTCAGACTCACTCCTGTCCTATACTTAGGCTGACCAGAGCCTAAGTATAGAGGGGACCGATGCCCGCCGTGTATATACTCCTCCATTTCCCCTCCTAACCTCGCCCGCCCCATTTTTGATCTTCTTCTACACTTAGACTACCAGAGCCTAAGTATAGGGGGGCAGAACGACTTCTATACTTTTTGTTATTTTAGCTCTCCTATGCTTAGCACGAGCTATGTCTTTTTCCTCGCTTTTCGTGCTCTGAGGACATAGCACACACTAAGTATATGGGGCATGTATATATTACATATATACTTTACCCATAGCTCGTACTTTCACGTATTTTCGCATATTTTTGTATATATTTTGCAATAATTACGCGTGTGTAAAATTGAAATTTTTTTGTATACTTGTTGTATAATACTTGTAACTTTTGTAAAAATTGAAAAAAATGTATACTGTATAACACTTGTAAAATTTGTATAATACTTATAAACTCTTGTAAATTGTTGTAACATAGGAGGTATACCAAAGTTTTGAAAAAAAAACACACAGAAAAACAAAAAAAACAAAAAAAGAGGGTTCTTATTTACTCTTGCATATCATCCTTGCATTAAAAAAAAGAGTCTTGCATTTCATTCATAGCATGTCATCTGCATCTCATCTGCATATCTTGCATATGCAAGGTGAAAAGCTAGTGGGTTCTGAACCAAGTTATGAGTAGATATTGAGGATGGACTTGATTTGACCTTAATCCACTTAATTTCAGAGGAACCTTATAGGAACTGGAGTTAAGATTTCTCAAGTCAAGTGACTTAATTCTTTGAGTCCGCAAGTCTATGTTCACATATCTTGATTAGTCTAAGTAGAATATCTCGTGCACACGCATGATTCTTTTAGATAATGACCTAACTTGGACAAGCACAATGCACGTAGCTCTTCATTGATGAGGTGGTGAGGAGGTAGAATCCTTTAGCTTGGAGTAGCACACGGGTGGAAACATCCGTCCTCCTCTAGGGAGGGTAGTGCATCTTGATGAATACTCATTCATCACTCTTTATTCTTATATTTTAGCTACAAAAACCTTTGCAAATGCATGTAGATATGTGTAAATAAAAATAATTACCAAAAGCATGCATTGTGTAAAAACCTATAATTAGCATGTTTTTGTGCAAAAAAAAGAATAAAGATTAAAAAGAAAAAGAGGGAAATATTTAGAATAAATATTGAGCAACCTAACCCAAGGGAGGGCTCAGCATGGGTCTGACCGCATAAAAGCCAAAGTAGAGGGAGATAGGGGCTCATGTGTGTAAATATATATGTAAATAAATAAAAATATTTTCCTCACAAAAATAGATGCAAAATTGGTTTGTAAATACTTTTACATTTTTATAAGTATAAAAAAACAAGATAAAAATGAAAGAAAATCAAAAAGAACAAAAACATCACTATCACCTTGTATATAGACCACTATACCTATATTTATTTAACCTTATAAATAAATAAAATTAATTTCCAAAATTCTTGTAAATATCCTATATTATATAGTGTAAATAAATAAAATAAAAACAATTAAAACAAAAACAAAATACAAATAACAAAATTAAAAACACAAAAATATATTGTAAATATACCATGTATATAAATGTATATATGTATTTATTTCACATATGTATATAAATAATAAAAATGAAATAAAAATATCCTTTTATTCCTTATTTTATAATATAAATAAATAAAATATAAAATAGGAATAAAATTGTATAAAAATAACAATTAAAAATCAAAAATTAAAAACCCTAGATATTGTACATATACCTATATATAGCTATACAATGTATATACCTTATTTTTATTTCGAAAAATTTATTAAAAATCACTAAAAAATAGAAAAAAATAAAATAAAAATATTCCATGTTTTAACTTTTTGCTAAATCGGCCCCTAGCTACCCTAATTTTCACTTCTAAGATCCAGCCACGTGGCCGATCCCTATTGGCCCTGGGGATGTTGACCGCCCGGTCAACTACCCCCCCCAGGACCACTTCACACGGGTTCTTAGCGGATAACCCATCTTCTCGGATTTTTAGCGCTTAAACTCGAATCGCCCCCACTCAAACCCCGGGTCCGATTTGATCTTGATATACCCGAGACCCTCGCCGGAGCTCCTGCA
The DNA here is from genome assembly GCA_037367405.1 of Ottelia alismoides. Classification (NCBI taxonomy): domain Eukaryota; kingdom Viridiplantae; phylum Streptophyta; class Magnoliopsida; order Alismatales; family Hydrocharitaceae; genus Ottelia; species Ottelia alismoides. The sequence goes on along the minus strand of JAZKJV010005597.1, from coordinate 443,718 downwards.
TCGGGATCCGCGCGCCTCCACGCCCTACCCGCGCCTGTCTTCCCGGACCCTTCCAGCATATATAGCCGAGCTCCGCCTCCACATTGCTCATCTTTGGCCATTCGATTCCACCCCCTGTGAGCTCTAGTGTGTGCGCGAGAGTGACAACTCGCGTCCTGTGCTGTTGAAGCGAGGAGAGGGAGCGTGACCACTGATCCGGCGAAGCTTCGCCGCCTTGCTCCGCCACCAGCAGGAGCTCGAGCCTCGGAGGGAGACGCTCCTCGAGGCGACGACCCAGAGCACCCTTAGCTCATCCCCAGTCTCATCAGCCACCCAGGTAGTCCCTTAGCTTTCTCTTTTCCTTTAATTTCTAGTTACCCCCAAATCGTCGCTCCGCCGTGTTACGCCAATTCCGACCACTCCATAGCTCTATTCGATCATCGGAATCCACATTCATCATCGCCTCCTTCCCGCGCACCTTCTCCATCCCTCCATCCAACCCAGCTCGCACAGGAGCTGGGATTCGAGCTCCACCGTCCCCCCTTCGCCGGAGCTCGCCAACATCGCCTCATCGTTCACCGTCACCCCGCTTAACCGGGTCGAGGCAGTTTGCCCTCGACCCGCGAGCTTCCTGGACTATTTTGCAGGTTCAATGAGGGCCATCTGAGGTCCTTCGACAACGAGCCAGGAGGCACAGCTCCGCTGACCTCGCCGGAGCTCCTTAGAGCTCGACCGGATCATCGGAGACCCCCATCAGACGCGGAGGCCCACGCCAGATCTTTTTCCGATCACCAGTGCCCCGCGAGGAGGTCAGGAGCGCATGCACGAGGCCGGCGAACGTCGCCGGCGAACTGTTCTTCCTCGACCTTCAGCCGCCGTCCGATCAGCCCTCCCGCTCCAAATCTTACCTGGACCGTCCGTTCTCGGAGCCGCCTTCACCGTTAGATCTGAGGAGGACCGATCCCAGCCGCCCGATGCACGAGGGTTAGCCGCAGAGAGCCACCACCATTTGATCCTCCACGTGGCGGCACCCCCGTCGTCGGATTCGCCCGAGTAGTGAAGCTTTGGAGCGCCACCTGATCCAGACCATCCGCAGCACCACGTGGCGTCCATCCAGCGGCCCGCATTAATAAAGGGTAATTTACCCTTAGGCTCTCTCTGTTATTTTATTTAGTTTTTAGTCTTGTAAATACGTAGTATAGTTGTTTAGTTTCTGGAACTTTTGCATAGAGACCCTCGTGCTTGTTTTCAATTGCTGATATGCCCCTGTGTATGGTCTGACACGTGCTTCGACACGTGAGTCTCTGGGCTTTTTACATTATCTACCCTGTAGTTCTGAATGTTAATGATTGAATGAAAGTTTGTATTTATTTGCATTTATACCCCTGTGCGTGAAGCATTTGAGCATGTGCGTGATTTTTTTGGGTTATTTGCAGATAAGCCCCTGGGCTTTTGGTACCTGTTACCAAATAGCCCTCGGAACTTATTTTCTTTACATTTGGGTCCTGAGTGCCCCAGGCACGCGCGTAGCACGTGTTTTGATGGGTTAATTGCACCAGACCCCCCCAGACTTCCGGGTATTTGCACTTTGGTCCCTGTGCACTGTGCCTCCTTTTGATTTTTGAATAAAATAACAAATATACTCCAAATCCAACGAAAATTGGATACATGGCTTCTGCCATGGTGTAAAATTTTCGAGGATTTTTGGAGACATTTCTGAGTTGTTTTGATATTTTTAAAAATTCAAAAACCTCCATTTTCCTTACTGTCTAACTTTAAAAACCCCAAAAAATATTAAATATTGTCTAAAAATTACAAAAAAATTGTATACTGTCTATTTTGTTGTGCTTGATTTTCTAGCCAATTTTGCCTATTTTTCATTACTAAAAACCCCTAAAAATAGAAAAACACTCAAAATCTTATAAAAATTCTAATAATTAAACCAAAAACTCAAAAATAATAATCCAGGTGCCTAATTTTTCCTTGTTTTATTCTCTTTACAGGAAAATTACCTCCTAGCTGATTTGGACCTTTAGATATTTTATCTAGGCCCTTTTAGCTCGGCTGGACAGTACCTACTGTTTTAGTCACTTTTTGATTTTTAGAAAATTAAATAAATATCAGAAAAATCCCAAAAATTCACCAAAAACACTAAAAATTATAAAACACATAAAAACATCTTTGTTAGAATTTTTGGTTGATTTTTAGTGCTTTTAATAAATTGTTGAAGTGTGTTGTTCTCTTGATTTCTTTATTTTCTTAATACATTAAAAATCCAAAAAAAATTATAAAATAATTTAAAACCACCAAAAATATCTTCTTATTTTATTTTATTTCCTTTTTGACTACTTCGTAGGCCAAGGAGGCCAACCCGTGCTCCTTGTGATCGACCCTGGTCGCTATACCAGGTTAAATTAATAGCAGGACCACTATCTTGTTTTTGATTGATTTTCATCTATCTTGGTGGTCTATATTTTTCTTGATTGACCTAGCTGAGTGATTGAGGTCGCGACGACCGATTGATACCTTTACCTTGGTCATTTGGCTGGTCATCAGAATGGCGCCGTTGCCGGGGAGCACGGCTTAGTAGTTTTTATTTTATTTTCGTTTTTGTTTTCGCGGCTTTTCGCGGCTCTTTCAGAGCTCGCGGCTTTTTCGCGGCGTTTGTTTATATTTTATTTTTGTTTTATTTTGTTTTATTTTCCTTTCTCTTGTTTTTGTTTTGTTTTATTTTGAGTGTCTATTTTATTTTGCATTTTTGCATATATATACCCTCATTTCAGTTTCATTTATTTTTATTATTATCATTATTTGATTATTTTGGTCTGACCACTTGTCTCTGTTTCTTGCGAGGGCCCGAGGACCGCGGAGGCGACTTTCGAGGAGCCGACGCAACCGCAGGACTTGGAGGTGGCTCCCTTCTTTACAAAGCCGCATGAGAGAGCGAGAGAGAGAGTTGAGTGGGAGAGGTTTTCTTTTTCTTTTATTTGATCATTATTGTAATAATACAGGTACTCAGACTTGGACTCTTTGGACTCTTTGACTTAGCGGGTCTGTTTCGCCGAGCACCGGTGTGCTCGGGGGAACCTTAGGAGTTTTTCGCGGCTTTTCTCGCGGCTTTGGTTTCTTTTCTTTTTACTGCCTTTTTCGGTGTTTACGCGGTTTTTATCGAGCCCCTAGACTTAGGATTTTCTGCTTGCTTGAGCCGTAATTAGTAGGGTCCCCACACTTAATTATCTGCCTGTTCCTATAGTGCGCTTAATTGGACTTACTAATAATCAATTAATAAAAATAACTGACTCATCTCCTTCGTAGCCTACGTGCCGCAGCCTGCCCCGTAAAGCACTTTCTCCTACCCCCGATTTGTCGGGCTGAGGAGGGGTGGGCCAAGACCGGACCCTTTGGCTTGGAGGTCGGTGACCAGTTAGACGGTTCTGCGAGTAGAATTGCTCATCTAGGACTCGATTTTTATCGCTGCATCATTTAGGTAGTTTTATTTCAATCTTTAAATTCTGCGCGGATCACTTACATGTAGAGTGCTGGAGGCAAGGTACGCATTTCTATCTCAGCATGCATCATTGATTTCATCGCACATCGGCTTTTTCATCTTCTCCCCCTGTTTTGGATTAAATAACCAGGAGAACCGAAAAATTCGTTAGGCCTTTGTTTTTATTGAAAAAAATTAAAAAGAAAAACCATAAAATTGGGACTGGTTAAGACTATTGACCCTAAAAGACACTCACCTTAAAAATTTGTCTTGGGGAGAGCAACCCCCTCATTGTTTAGTTTGCTTGCGCGAGAGAGTGACCCGCACCCTAGGTAGAGCCCTCCGGTGCTATTTCTAGCTGACTACCGACTCTTCCGTGCGGGCCAGTCGGTTGGAGTAGCATCAGGTATCCTAAGAGGTCACGTAAGCGCTCTGATAGATTGTATGTTCACCTAATAAAAATTGACAAGATAATTTGACCGAGCTTTTGCGGTCTTCAGCTCGCGTTGCATTGGTGAACAGAGGGGTTTGCATTTTGATCATAGTTTCTCCAGATCTCATCCGCATTACTCGCCAGATCAAGATGATGGGTAGACGCTCTCTTAGGCAGCCTCTGGCTGCATCGCTTTCGGGCACATCTACCCGATCATCTAGGTTGGCCCGCGAGAGCCGAGACCAGCTCTCCGAGCCCGAGTACGATTCCGCCCTGTTCTCCCTCGACCCCCTTTCTTTCGGTTCTGAGAGACACGAGCCAGAGGAGAGATTAGCAGATTTGACAGCACCTGAGCTTGGCTCGTTTGATTTTGCAGACGTCATGGCCGGTAGTTCAGAGGATCGCTCCAGAGCAGAGCACATTGTGATGGACCAGGGAGCGATCAACTCCACCCTGATCGCCTCGTTAGAGACAGTGCAGCAGTAGCTGAGGGATCAGGGAGCTTTCATGATTGAGATGAGGAGAGAGTTGGAGCGACTCAGAGCAGAGAGAGATCAGAGCGAGCCTGAGGACGGACCAGATGCAGAGGCACGAGCCGCAGCAGCAGCCGCCGCCGCAGCGGCAGCCGCCTCGGCAGGAGGACCACCGAGACCGATGCGGGAGTTGCATAACCCCGGATCTACACTGATGCATCATTGGGTGGTGGTGCCGGCTATCGTGGGGGACTTTAAATTCGCCCCGAACACCTTGCAGTTGCTTCCCCGTTTTCACGGACTTGCCACCGAGGAGCCCCATCTCCACCTCCAGGAGTTCTTGATGATCTGCAGTACTGTCCACGACCGCCATGTGGACCAGGATACGATTCGGATGATGGCTTTCCCCTTCTCCCTAGCAGACAGAGCAACCACCTGGCTGAAGCATTTGGGGAAGTTTGTTTACACCTGGGAGCAGCTCCGCATCGAGTACTTGAACAAGTACTATCCACTCGGGCGGACCAATGCAGCTAGGGCCCTGATCAGCAACTTCTCCATGCTCCCCAACGAGCAATTCCATGAGGCATGGGAGAGGTTTCGTGAGCTTACTGACCGATGCCCGCACCATGATATCTCGAAGCCGAACCTAGTGCAGAGCTTCTTCAGCGGGCTGACACCAGAGCTCCAGGGCCTGGTGAATGCTTCTTGTGGCGGGTCCTATTTCACCAAGGACCACGACCAGGTCTGGGCCATCTATGAGGAGATGGCCGAGAACTATATGGTGATGTCCCAGACCCAATTGTACACTCAAGGGAGACCCCAGCAGCAGCCAGGACCCGTGTAATACCAGAGGATAGCACGGGTCGATGCCGGTCCATCCAGTTCATCCGCAGTTGCAGCAGCACAGGCAGAGTCGTCCGCTGCGGATATGGGTATCATCAGCGAGAAGTTGGACCGCATGGAGCTGATCGAGAAGAAGCAGTGCCAGGGCATCACTCAGATGGAGCAGATGGCACAGACTCTGAGCGACATGAAGACCCAGCTCATGTGTCTCCAGGAGGCACAGACGGCTTCACAGCCCCGTCTTCAGTCGCGAGGCGATATCGGCGGCAGCAGCAGCTCGTCCCAGCGCTCCAGCTCATTTCAGCAGCCTAGACAGGTTCACCTTGTACAGGCGGAGCCGTACCAGCAGCAGCAGCCTTCTTACCAGTCCCCACCATCTCCAGACTTGCAGATGGTGGTATACCAGCCGGATCAGCCTCTGGCAGTACTCCCGCCAGCCCAGTACGACGCAGAGCCGTTGATGGATGTCAACGGGATTTGGTATGACCGTCCCCAGCCTGGGATCCGACGAGACCATCCCGGATTCAGGTGGGGGAGTGGAGGTACCCAGCCCCAGCAACAGTCATCCGGTCAGGGAGGGCAGTATAGCCATCAGAGAGATCACCAGCAGCAGCAGCCCCCAGCCTACCAGCCACACCAGCAGTCGTCCTTCATTCCTCGTCCCTATCAGCAGCAGGGACAGTCTTGGAGACATGAGCAGCAGGCTCACCAGCCACACCAGCAGCAACATCCTTCCTCCTACCCCTCTCAGCAGCAGCAGCACCAGTTCCAGCAGCCTCATCACCAGAGAGGCTACCCGTCGGGCTCCCATGAGAGCCCCGCCTTGGACGACATAGCCCGCCTCCTCACGGACCAGCAGGCTACTTTTCGACGGGAGATGGACGAGTTCCGCCAGGAGATGCGGGACCTGATGAGAGGGAAGGCCGCCATCCCTGCACAGATAGAGCCGAATCCGAACAGCCTGAAGAGGAAATCTGAGCAGGTAGTTTCCACTGAGCATGCCACTCCTAGTGATCCATTTGATGATATGTCTTCAGATCTATTTGATGCTGATTTTGTTACACTTAGGAGCGGTAGAGCACCAGCAGGCGACGCCTCGTCTGAGCGATGACTCGAGGATCCACCCAGGGCGCCACATGAGGAGGAGGAGAGCGGTACTGAGGCCGCTCCAGATGATGATGGTGGTACTGATGCCACCAAGGATGCTGATCCCACAGGCGGTACTGAGGCCGCCGCTTCACCAGTTCGAGGAGGTGGTACTGACGCCACCAGAGTAGCCGAGCCAGCCCGCGTACTGAGGCCGCGAGACGTCTAGCAGAGCCAGCCCGTGGTGGTACTGAGGCCACCGGTGTTCATTCAGATAGAGTTGTTGTTTTTCCTCATGCCGATGTATCTCAGAACACTATTTTGAATAAAGGAAAAGGTTTACTTTCTTCTGGTCCCACTGTGGTGATTGATGTATGCGCGGATCCGGCCGTCGAGCCGTCTAGACCTCTTCCTAGTCCTTCATCTGAGAAGGACCCTGTGATCCCCTTCCCTAGAACCCTTCAGATGGGGAAGGGGAAGAAAAGAGAAAAAGGCCCAAAAAAGAGAGAGCAGGAGGAGTTCAGCCAGAGCATGATCGACAGATTTCACATACAGCTGACCCTTCAGGAGGCTTTGCAGCACATCCTCCTTCTTCAGCGATCGTTGAGAGATAGGACTACAGTCAGGAGGAGGAGGAGGAACCATCATTCAGAGATACATGTGCTGACGAAAGCGACGTGCTTCGCGATCCAGAACCGTCTGCCGGCCAAGAGGCCAGATTCAGGGGCCCCGTATGTCAGATGTCAGATTAGTGAGCAGAGGTTCGATCGGACTCTATTGGATAGCGGATCGTCTATCAACCTACTTCCGGCACCCCTTCTCGACCGCCTCGAGTTGGGCACTCTTCGACAGAGCAGGACAGTCCTTCAGTTTGCTGATCGATCTGTCAAGAGGCCGAAGGGGTTGTTACGAGACGTTATCGTCACTATTCAGGGCCTGGAATTCCCCGTGGACTTCGTAGTGTTGGACATAGAGATCCCTGATTCAGTGACCGATATTCCCATCATCCTCGGTCGTCCGTTCTTGGCCACAGCCAAGGCGGTTACTGATCATGATAGCAGGAAGGTATACTTTCGCGTCGAGGGCGAGAGTGTACAAATAGAGACGATCGAGGACTACAGAGCCAGAGAGAGAGAGCATGCTCAGATGCCAGCACAGATACAGAGCAGCTGACAGATGCCGGGCTAGACATCCACCAGGACTGTGATTTTGTGATCACAGATGATGAGGCAGCATGGGAAGACCCTTCAGCACAGGCCATCCTCTCATTTCCAGACACCACTGATGCAGAGATGACAACAGAGGAGAGCTTGGAGAGCACAACCCTGGTCCAGGATACTACAGAGGCAGCAGAGCTGGTTCTCGACCGCGACACGGTTTCTAGTGATGGTGGTACTGAGGCCACCTTGTGTGACGGTGGTATTGATGCCACCTTGTTTGATGCAGATCCCTTGGATTCAGAGTCTGATTGGGCAGATTGTGATGACCAGATGCCAGACCTGAGATTGTGATGACCAGATGCCAGACCTGAGTCCACCTGAGCCTACAGATGAGGAGGAGGTAGAGGCAGAGCAGATCAGAGGCAGCACAGTTGAGCAGCCTCCTCCAGATCCAGTTTGCGAGAGTTCGTATTCTTTCTCCCAGGTAGATTTTGGCAGATTTAGCAGCATTCACACATCTTCTTCCGAGGCCAGATTTGCCAGCACCCAGCTGTCCAGAGCTGAAGCCGCTCCCTACTTCGCTGAAGTATCAGTTCCTTGCGGGCGAACCTGAGATGTACCCAGTCATCATCTCCGCCGATCTGACTGGAGAGAAAGAATTCCGTTTGATGGGGGTTCTTGAAAAGAACCGCAAGGCAATAGGATGGAGCGTAGCAGATCTCCATGGGATTAGTCCATCAGTGTGCTCCCACCATATTTATCTCGAGGAGGGGGCGAAGCCGTCGCATGAGTTCCAGCGGCGACTGAACCCCAACCTGAGAGAGGTCGTGATGAAGGAAATATCAAAATGGTGGAGTGCAGATTTTATTTATCCTATCTCCGACTCCAAGTGGGTCAGCCCCTTGTATGTGGTGCCCAAGAAGACGGGCATCGCGACTGTGATCAGTGAGTCGGGAGAGGAGATTGCTATACGAGTACCCACCTCTTGGAGGGTCTGTGTTGACTACAGGAGACTCAACCAGGCCACCAAGAAGGACCATTTCCCCCTGCCTTTTATTGACCAGATCATTGAGAGACTGGCAGGGAAGAGCCATTATTGCTTCCTAGATGGGTACTCGGGCTACAACCAGGTGGCCATCGCTCCTGAGGATCAGGAGAAGACCACCTTTACATGTCCCTTTGGTACATATGCCTTTCGACGCATGCCATTTGGGCTATGCAACGCCCCTGCGACTTTTCAGAGGTGCATGTTGTCGATCTTCTCGGACATGGTAGGGGAGTGTTTGGAGGTCTTCATGGACGATTTCTCGGTCTACAGCGACGGATTCGACTCCTGTCTTGACTGCCTAGACCGAGTACTCCAGCGATGTATTGAGTACCATTTGGTTCTATCTTGGGAGAAGAGTCACTTCACGGTGACTCAAGGGACGGTGCTTGGCCATATCATCTCCAACAGGGGCATGGAGGTTGATCCGGCCAAGGTTGATGTCATTAGAAAACTCGCACCGCCGTCCAATTTGAGGCAGCTACGGTCATTCCTGGGGCACGTTGGATTTTATAGGAGATTTATTCAGGATTTCAGCAGGATTGCCCGGCCGTTGACTGACCTTTTGACGAAAGACACCGAGTTCCTTGTCGATAACAAGTGTCTTTCGTCCTTTGCGACTCTCCAGCAGTGTGTTATTGAGGCTCCTGTCCTCCAGCCGCCTGATTGGTCTCTCCCATTCGAGATCATGACGGATGCCTCCGATTTTGCCGTAGGGGCCGTGCTGGGACAGAGGAGGGATGGAGTCCCATTTGCTATCCACTACGCTAGCCGCACATTGGATTCCGCCTAACGGAATTACACGGTCACAGAGAAGGAGATGCTAGCCGTAGTATTCGCCCTAGATAAGTTTCAATCTTATATCATTGGATCTGGAGTGACTTTGTACACAGATCACACCGCCATCAGGTACCTCATGGCAAAGAAGGATGCCAAGGCCAGACTCACTAGATGGATCCTTCTACTCCAGGAATTTGACATTGAGATCAAGGATAAACCTGGAGTCAAGAATGTGGTGGCGGATCACCTCTCCCGTATAGAGCAGCCTGAGGAGTCTGAGCAGATAGATCCCATTTGTGAGACCTTCCCAGACGAGGCGATCCTTGCTATCGCCTCACTCCCGTGGTATGCCGATATTGTGAACTTTCTCGTTGTTGGGAAAGTCCCACAAGATTGGCCCAGGCAGAGGCTTGAGACCTTCCTTGTGAAGGCCAAGTCCTACCACTGGGAGGATCCCATCCTTTACCACGAAGGAGGGGATAGCGTCTGGCGTCGGTGTATTCCTCAGGAGGAACACCATAGCGTCCTCACTTACTGCCACAAGCTTGAGGCAGGAGGACATCATTCTGGGAGGAGAACAGCACAGAAAGTGCTCCAATCCGGCTTGTGGTGGCCTACCCTCTTCAAGGACTCTGATGAGTTCGTGAAGAGGTGTACTGACTGTCAGAGGATGGGCACTTGTGGACAGCGTGATATGATGCCGATGCAGCCCATTCACTTCTGTAAGGTTTTTGACGCATGGGGCATCGATTTCATGGGTCCATTCCCTAAGAGTCAGGGATTTGAGTACATTCTGTTGGCCGTGGATTATGTTAGTCATTGGGTTGAGGCTATCCCCGCCCGAGCTGCTGATGCGAGGACAGTATGCAGATTTTTGAGGAAGCACATCATCGCGCGGTTCGGGGTTCCACGAGTTCTGATTTCTGATGGGGGGTCTCATTTCATCAACGACCAGGTGAAGGCCCTTGCTAGCGAGTTCGGTATAGACCATCGTGTTGCTACACCTTACCATCCACAGGCGAATGGTCTAGCCGAGGTGTCGAATAGGGAGATCAAGACGATATTGCAGAAAGTCGTCCGCCCTGACCGAAAGGATTGGTCACAGCTTTTGGACTCGGTCTTGTGGGCATATAGGACGTCTTTCAAGACACCACTAGGCACATCTCCCTTTCGCCTCGTATATGGCAAGCCGTGCCATTTGCCTGTTGAGTTGAGGCACAAGTCACTATGGGCAGTTACTGATATTCTTATGGATCCAGATGGTGTAGGAGACCAGAGGAGGGCAGAGTTAGCAGCCCTGGAGGAGTTGAGAGATACAACTTTCTCAAACAGCCTACAGTATAAGGAGAGAGTGAAGGAGTGGCATGATTCTCACATCAGCCACAAGCATTTTGAGATTGGACAGAGAGTATGGCTGTTTGATGCGAGGCTTCGTTTATTTCCAGGGAAGCTACAAAGCAAATGGAAGGGACCCTACTTGGTCAGAAAGGTACACGACAACGGTAGCATTGATATATCCGAGTTGTCTTCTGAGAGTACCTTTCGAGTGAACGACCAGCGGTTCAAGCCATTTCTAGATCATGAGCCGCGGGTCGTTGATCTTGCCCCTATTCATTTTGCGTGAGATGTGGTCTTCGACTCACATCTAATGCATCTCACGCCTGAGTATAACTGATCTTCCGCCTTGTATAGATCCAGATGTCCATATCATTACATTCTTTAGTCCCACATCCCTTTCTTCATCTTGTGATTCTGCTATACTTAGGGTGTATTTTACCCTAAGTATAGGGGGGATGTGAGACCTTCGGGTATTTCTTTTGTTTCTTTCTACCCCTATTTTGCTGGCTATACTTAGGGATATTTCACCCTAAGTATAGGGGGGTAGACCTTGTACATTCTCCTCTCGATTTTCCCTTAGTATACAGCCTGCTATACTTAGGATTACTTGATCCTAAGTATAGGGGGAAACCCGAGACCCTCTTGACTTTCTATACCACTCATTCGTTTTTGTATATAGCCTTCCTTTTCACTTCCCTATACCTAGCACGAGTTATGTCTTCTTCATCGCTCTTGACTCTGAGGACATCGTTCGAGCTAAGTATAGGGGGGTGTGTATATATTTCATATATACTTTAGCCATAACTCGTACTTTGTGTGAGTGAGTTAATAAATAAAATGGCTAAAAATCACAAAAATTAAAAATTTTCATGTACATAAACTTCTTTTATTTGCACATAAACAGCTAGTGTACAAATTATTTTTGTAAAAATGATTTCAAAAATCTTTTGTGTAAAGCTTGTGTAAATATTTTCTTATCAAAAGTATGTATATAGTACAAAATTTTTCCAAAATATTTTGAAAATCAAAAGTTTGCAAAAATCTTGTGTAAATTTGTGTAAATATCTTTTTGCAAAAACTTGCACTTCATGCATCATTCATTCATGACTTCAAAACATTTTTCAAAAATTTTGCATGATTGTAAAAATTTGTGTAAATAACATCTTTTTGTACATATGTATATAGTTTTTCTGGATGATAGTTGACATTTAAACTAGCCTGGAATCAAATTGAGAAATGGAGCTTGATTAAGATCTTAATCCACCTAATTTCTAAAAGGAACCTTATAGGGCTTAGGTTTAAGGCTTTTCAGGTCCATGGTGACTTAATTCTTTGCGTCCACTAGGCTATGATCACATGTCATCTCAATGAGCCTAAGTAGAGCATTTAACAACAAACACATGACTCATATAGACAATGGCTTTACTTGGATTCCATCACTATGCACCGAGCTCTCTACGGATGAGGTGGTGAGGAGGCAGTCTTCCTTGACTCAGGGTAGCATATGAGGGTAGTACTTCTAGGCGGAACCTCTCTTCTTCTTTTAGTGAAGGAAGTGTGTCTCAACTTGGTCTGGTTGCCATGAGGTCTAACGACGGGAGTTGTGGGTTGCAATAAAGCTTCAAAAGAGGGATAGTCTACTGGCTCAAGAGGAAAAACTCCTTGTATATATGCTGCACATGTATATGTTGTATAGATGCACTTGAAAAAAAATGTGCAAAAAGAAAATAACTCCAAAAAAGTGGTGGGTCTGAGAGAAAATGATAATCCCACCGGAGTATGTATATAGAGTGCAATAAGCAAAGCTTGGTTTCATGATCCACCTGTTGTAGCTTGCAGCAGGGAGACTTGGCTACACTGGTCAAGCTCCCAAGGGTACTTGGCTACACTGGCCTTGACCCATTCTCTTCTTCCTCCTCTTCTTGAGCCGGTTGAACTTGAACTTAGAAGGGAATACCCCGCTCCTCGAGGAAAGAGTGGCCAGATTGAGGTCATAGAGTTACCTTGTTGGGGAGGGTTGTCAAGTTGCCATTTCTGAGGTGGAGAGCTTAGACCTCACATTCACAGGACAAGAAAAGATTCACGCTCTTCAGGGTTTGTGATTGATGACTTGTTCTGATCTGGAGCATCGAGGAGACTTGGTTATAGATTAGTGGAACTTAGAGGCTGTTGAGTTTTAGACTTAAGACCAAATAAGGTTCCGACAAATTAATAATCCAAAGATCTGATCGAGCTCCATACCTTAATTTAATGAAGGCAAGTTTAATAATCAGCCTTGATCCATGTACATTCTCTTTTTCTTTTTCTTTATTTCTTTTTCACTTCTTTTTCAAATAAGTGTTTGCTAAGGGACTAGTAAAGTTAAGTATAGGGGGGTGATGAATACTCATTCATCACTCTTTATTCTTATATTTTAGCTACAAAAACCTTTGCAAATGCATGTAGATATGTGTAAATAAAAATAATTACCAAAAGCATGCATTGTGTAAAAACCTATAATTAGCATGTTTTTGTGCAAAAATAAAAGAATAAAGATTAAAAAGAAAAAGAGGGAAATATTTAGAATAAATATTGAGCAACCTAACCCAAGGGAGGGCTCAGCATGGGCCTGACCGCATAAAAGCCAAAGTAGAGGGAGATAGGGGCTCATGTGTGTAAATATATATGTAAATAAATAAAAATATTTTCCTCACAAAAATAGATGCAAAATTGGTTTGTAAATACTTGTACGTATTTATAAGTATAAAAAAACAAGATAAAAATGAAAGAAAATAAAAAAGAACAAAAACATCACTATCACCTTGTATATAGACCACTATACCTATATTTATTTAACCTTATAAATAAATAAAATTAATTTCCGAAATTGTTGTAAATATCCTATATTATATAGTGTAAATAAATAAAATAAAAACAATTAAAACAAAAACAAAATACAAATAACAAAATTAAAAACACAAAAATATATTGTAAATATACCATGTATATAAATGTATATATGTATTTATTTCACATATGTATATAAATAATAAAAATGAAATAAAAATATCCTTTTATTCCTTATTTTATAATATAAATAAATAAAATATAAAATGGGAATAAAATTGTATAAAAATAACAATTAAAAATCAAAAATTAAAAACCCTAGATATTGTACATATACCTATATATAGCTATACAATGTATATACCTTATTTTTATTTCGAAAAATTTATTAAAAATCACTAAAAAATAGAAAAAAAATAAAAATATTTCATGTTTTAACTTTTTGCTAAATCGGCCCCTAGCTACCCTAATTTTCACTTCTAAGATCCCGCCACGTGGCCGATCCCTATTGGCCCTGGGGATGTTGACCGCCCGGTCAACTACCCCCCCCCCCAGGACCACTTCACACAGGTTCATAGCGGGTAACCCATCTTCTCGGATTTTTAGCGCTTAAACCCGAATCACCCCCACTCAAACCCCGGGTCCGATTTGATCTTGATATACCCGAGACCCTCACCGGAGCTCCTGCATCGGGATCCGCGCGCCTCCACGCCCTACCCGCGCCTGTCTTCCCGGACCCTTCCAGCATATATAGCCAAGCTCCGCCTCCTCATTGCTCATCTTTGGCCATTCGATTCCACCCCCTGTGAGCTCCAGTGTGTGCGCGAGAGTGACAGCTCGCGTCCTGTGCTGTTGAAGCGAGGAGAGGGAGCGTGACCACTGATCCGGCGAAGCTTCTCCGCCTTGCTCCGCCACCAGCAGGAGCTCGAGCCTCGGAGGGAGACGCTCCTCGAGGCGACGACCCAAAGCACCCTTAGCTCATCCCCAGTCTCATCAGCCACCCATGTAGTCCCTTAGCTTTCTCTTTTCCTTTAATTTCTAGTTACCCCCAAATCGCCGCTCCGCCGTGTTACGCCGATTCCGACCACTCCATAGCTCTATTCGATCATCGGAATCCACATTCATCATCGCCTCCGTCCCGCGCACCTTCTCCATCCCTCCATCCAACCCAGCTCGCACAGGAGCTGGGATTCGAGCTCCACCGTCCCCCCTTCGCCGGAGCTCGCCCACATCGCCTCATCGTTCACCGTCACCCCGCTTAACCGGGTCGAGGCAGTTTGCCCTCGACCCACGAGCTTCCTGGACTATTTTGCAGGTTCAATGAGGGCCATCTGAGGTCCTTCGACAACGAGCCAGGAGGCGCAGCTCCGCTGACCTCGCCGGAGCTCCTTATAGCTCGGCCGGGTCATCGGAGACCCCCATCAGACGCGGAGGCCCACGCCAGATCTTTTCCGATTACCAGCGCCCCGCGAGGAGGTCAGGAGCGCACGCACGAGGCTGGCGAACGTCGCCGGCGAACTGTTCTTCCTCGACCTTCAGCCGCCGTCCGATCAGCCCTCCCGCTCCAGTTCTTACCTGGACCGTCCGTTCCCGGAGCCGCCTTCACCGTTAGATCTGAGGAGGACCGATCCCAGCCGCCCGATGCGCGAGGGTTAGCCGCAGAGAGCCACCACCGTTTGATCCTCCACGTGGCGGCACCCCCGTCGTCGGATTCGCCCGAGTAGTGAAGCTTTGGAGCGCCACCTGATCCAGACCGTCCGCAGCACCACGTGGCGTCCATCCAGCGGCCCGCATTAATAAAGGGTAATTTACCCTTAGGACCTCTCTGTTTTTTTATTTAGTTTTTAGTCTTGTAAATACGTAGTATAGTTGTTTAGTTTCTGGAATTTTTGCATAGAGACCCTCGTGCTTGTTTTCAATTGCTGATATGCCCCTGTGTATGGTCTGACACGTGCTTCGACACGTGAGTCTCTGGGCTTTTTACATTATCTACCCTGTAGTTCTGAATGTTAATGATTGAATGAAAGTTTGTGTTTATTTGCATTTATACCCCTGTGCGTGAAGCATTTGAGCATGTGCGTGATTTTTTGGGTTATTTGCAGATAAGCCCCTGGGCTTTTGGTACCTATTACCAAATAGCCTTCGGAACTTATTTTCTTTACATTTGGGTCCCTGAGTTCCCCAGGCACGCGCGTAGCACGTGTTTTGCTGGGTTAATTGCACCAGACCCCCCAGACTTCCGGGTATTTGCACTTTGGTCCCTGTGCACTGTGCCTCCTTTTGATTTTTGAATAAAATAGCAAATATACTCCAAATCCAACGAAAATTGGACACATGGCTCCTGCCATGGTGCAAAATTTTTGAGGATTTTTGGAGACATTTCTGAGTTGTTTTGATATTTTTAAAAATTCAAAAACCTCCATTTTCATTACTGTCTAACTTTAAAAACCCCAAAAAAACATTAAATATTGTCTAAAAATTACAAAAAAATTGTATACTATCTATTTTGTTGTGCTTGATTTTCTAGCCAATTTTGGCTATTTTTCATTACTGAAAACTCCTAAAAATCGAAAAACACTCAAAATCTTATAAAAATTCTAATAATTAAACCAAAAACTCAAAAATAATAATCTTGGTGCCTAATTTTTCCTTGTTTTATTCTCTTTACAAGAAAATTACCTCCCAGCTAATTTGGGGCCTTTAGAAATTTTATCTAGGCCCTTTTAGCTCGGCTAGACAGTACCTACTGTTTTAGTCACTTTTTGATTTTTAGAAAATTAAATAAATATCAGAAAAATCCCAAAAATTCATCAAAAACACTAAAAATTATAAAACACATAAAAACATCTTTGTTAGAATTTTTGGTTGATTTTTAGTGCTTTTAATAAATTGTTGAAGTGTGTTGTTCTCTTGATTTCTTTTTTTTCTTAATACATTAAAAATCCAAAAAAAATTATAAAATAATTAGAAACCACCAAAAATATCTTCTTATTTTATTTTATTTCCTTTTTGACTACTTCGTAGGCCGCAAGGCCAACCCGTGCTCCTTGTGATCGACCCTGGTCGCCATACCAGGTTAAATTAATAGCAGGACTACTATCTTATTTTTGATTGATTTTCATCTATCTTGGTGGTCTATATTTTTCTTGATTGACCTAGCTGAGTGATTGAGGTCGCGGCGACCGATTGATACCTTTACCTTGGTCATTTAGCTGGTCATCACATCTCAACCTAGTCTGGTGGTGTTGACATCTAAGGACGGGATGCTATTGGTTGCAATAATGCTTCAAAAGAGGGATAGTCTACTGGCTCAAGAGGAAAAACTCCTGATGTACATGCTGCATCTTGTATATAGTTCAAAAAAAAGAAAAAAAAGAAAATGCAAAAACTCCAAAAAAATCAGACAGGTCCAAGTGAAAATAAAAAAGCTGTCGGAGTATGTATATTAGCAAGAAGTCTGCAGCTGGATGACTTGGCTACACTGGTCAGGCATCATGGGATAGGTAGCTACACTGGCTGCCGTCCATTCTTTTCTCCCCCCCCTCCTCTTGAGCTGGTCGCACTTGAACTTAGAAGGGAATACCCCGCTCCTCGAGGAAACAGTTAATGGACCGGGTTATTTGACTTACCTTGTTAGAGGAGGCTGGTTTTGAGCCATTTCTGATGTGGAGAGCTACATTTCACTTACACAGTACAAGTGAGAATCATAGTCATCAGAAATTTGCGTATGAGGATTTGTTCTGACCTGACTATTGAGGAGTCTTGAATAGAAGACTTGTGGAACTTGAAGTCTGTTAGGTCTTAAGTTCAGGTCCCAATGAGGTTCCGCCACACAATTAATCCAAAAGTCGAGTCAAGCTTAATTTTCAACTTTTGTTCATGACCTTGGTATGGAACCCAAAATCATTTCACTCTTGCATTTCATTTTAGTTGCTCGGGGACGAGCAAGGTTTAAGTATAGGGGGTTGATGAATCTGTGATTCATCACTCTAAAAGTTGAAAATAGAGCTTTATTTCCGAGTAAATAGCAGCATATTTCCCCTTATATTGCATAATTAGCATTCATGCATGCAAGCATAATATCTGCATTTTAGCATTCATATTTGCATAAAATAAGAAGCCAAATTCACTTGTAAATATTCACATGTTTATTAACGAAAATACGTTATTTGTATATATTTTATACTAACTCTGAATCCAATAAAACCAACTCCATAGTGTATATATTACTAACACTAATTAAAGGAAAATATCAAAAATACTGACTTTTAAAATTGACCAATGGACCCCAAACCCAATTGGAGACCTTAGACCTTAGAATGCACATATCTCTCTCATACAACCTTTGAATTAGGTCTACTCACTTTTAAAGTAATATACATTCAAATACCTTCGAAACAAGACCAATTTCATTAAAATCGGAGCTCTTATGCAAAACTTGGGTTTTGGGCCCCTTTTGTATATTGTACATATTGACCATTTTACCCCTGTATTTTATCTTTTTATTTTCTTAATTACTAAAAATCCAAAAAAATTAGATTAAATTGTAAATATTCTTTTTATATTTTCTGTATTTTTATTTTGATTTTTCTCTCTCTTAAAAATGACAAAAAAATTACAAAAGATAAAATGCAGTATTTTATATTTATAAAAGGTACCACCCAAAAATACATTTTGTACAGATAATTTCCTTTGATTTTCGACCCTTCACAAAAGTTGTAGATCTCGTTGAGATGAGGAACTTTCATGTTGACCACTTTTTGATTTAATTCCTTTTGTTATTTCTTTTTGATTTTCTTTACATTTAATCTTTGAATTTTCTAGGAGCGACATGTGGCAGCTCCTGGATCCGCCACATGTCTCCCATTTTTTAATTTATTTTAGGATTTATTTTATTATTTTCGGATTTATTATTAGTATTATATTATTACTATTTTAATTATTTTAAGTAGCCTACTATTTTATTTTATTATTTTATTTATTTAATCTCCCTTTTACGTCTTCTCCCCTTACTTTCCTTCCACTCCAAGCCACATCTTCTCCACTTCCTCCACCATTTTCTCCACTCTCTCCATGTCTTCTCTAACTCCGTCATCCTCTTTATATTCTCATCTCCTCCTCTATTGTTCATCATCCGCCATTTCTTCAATTGAGAGGGAGAGACCACCAGCCCCCGAATGTTGTCGGTGACAGCGTCAATATTCTTCGGTCGAGCAACGACGGTTTCGAAGGCGTGATCCACGAGGACTCCTCCTCCTGTCATTGTGCATCGCTTCAGGTCACAACCGAGCTTCTTCGTTTTTTTCGTCAAATCGAATCGAGGCCACGACGGAAGCTGCATTTCGCGGCTCCACTTTTGGCGAACCACAGGTAAGTATTCTCTATCTTCACTTTGTCAAACTTTTATCTAACACTATTTGTTTATCTTGATCATCACAGCAAAAAAACCACATCACCAAACCATCATTTTATTCATCAATCACCACCCTCATCATCACACCATCCACCAATTTTTTATTTCATTTCTGCTATTGTTTGTTGTTTACAAGGAAAATTTAAAAAAATTTGCATAAGAAAATAAAAAAATAAACAGGAGCAGCTGGCCACTCCGGCCACCTGTACGGCTCCACTCCCAGCCGCGCTCCAGCCCACGGTCCTCACGCCGCCGTCCTGCCTCAGCCCAGCACCGCCGTCTCATGCTGCTCGTGCTCCTCCCCCGTTGGCCGTGCGCCACCGCGCACGGCAACCTCCAGCCCTCGCACGGCCCCTCCGTGTCCAGGCCGCCCTCTCACTCCGACCGCCCTCCTGCGAGCAGCTCCAGACGAGCGGCCAACCACGCTCCAGCAGTGGTCGTCCAGCTTCCAGCCCCTGGAGCCGAACCTCTAGGCCCGCCCGTCACCCTCCAGCTACGCCCCAGGCACCGCGCACCGCCGTGCGCGCTCTCGCGCCTCTGCCTTAGCTACGCGCCAGCAGCCCACGTCCACCCCCAACGAGCCGCCCGCGTACACCACACGCTCCCGCGGTGCGCCGCCCCAGCGCCGACCCCTGCGCGGCCGTGCTCCTCCGCACCTTGCTCCACCGCGCACTGCCGTCCCGGCCGCCCTCGCGCGGCCGCCGCCTCCAAAGTGCCTCCTACGTCCTCCATGCCCTAGCTTGCGTAAGGAGGAAAGGGTCTATTTCTTTTTTATTATATTTGTGAATATTGCATAGTCCCCCCTTTCAAGTGTTTGAAATTGCAAAAGTGCCCTTAGGCACAGTTTGACTTGGTTTATTTAATTTCAGTAATTGCAAAGATAACCCTGACTTTGCATGGTTATTTGGACAGTCATTTTGCCTCAATTTTTAATCAAAAAATAACATATTGTAGAGCAACTCATTATTTATCTTGTGGCTATTTATTTACATTTTTGTGAGCACTTGACAATTTATTAAAATTCAGAAATTGAAATTGAGTGATATTTTACCCATTTACGCTCTGAAATTTGTACATGCCTATTTATTGCTCCAAAAATTAAGAAAAAGAGTGTGAATGATGCCTCTAAGTGTTCTTTAATTACATTCCAAATTTCGTTCAATTAGGAGTTGTCTTTTGCATAAAATAAATTATAGAGTGATTTATTTAATTGATTTTTAATGAATTCCACGAATAAGATTTTTGAGAAATTTCAAATCTCCTGGATTCCTTATTGAAATACATATTTGAGATAAATCAATATCTGGATAATTTAACTTTGTGAATTTATTTGAAATTAAATACCCACAACCGCTCTGTTTTCAGTAAAATATTCATAAAAAATCATAAAGTGTCAGAAAATTCTAAAAAAATTAGTGTAGCTTCATTTCATCATCTTTATCTTCCACTAATTTTTTTGTAATTTTTGCATATCATTTGCACGCAAAGTTGCATTGAAACCCTAAAAAGTTTGCATTTTTTATTTGTGCATTTTAAATACAAAAATTCCAAAAAAATACATTTTGCGTTCATCATTGGATTAGGTTTTAGGAAAAATATAACTTGGCCAATTTGGATTAATTTCAGATTTAAATAAAATTAGGCTAAGTTGTTGGTTTTCTTAATAACCTAGTTCATCCGCATTTGTGCATTGGCATTTTTTATTGCATAAAAAAATTACAAAAAATCTCACTTGGAAAAACACAATCTAATTCATCTAATCTGATCCCAAATTGTTCCTTTGCCTCCTTGAGTCGACCCTGGGGCTTGCCCAGGCTAAATAAACATAAAACCGCGCGATAATTCATTCGACGATTAATCGATTCGTGCAGTAATTTTTGATCGACGCGGATCTATCCGACTGCAACGAAAACATCAATTAGACACATCAAAAGGGTAGGTCCACGGCCCGTCACTGACCCATTCTCATGTTGAGCCTGTTGGAGAGAGCATGAGAGAAAATAGAGAGAGAGAGAGGAGAAGAGCATACTTCTAGCATTTTCTTTATATTTTGTGAGAGAGAGTTTCTATATTATTTTTTAAAATTATTTTGCTATAATTTTGGACACTTGGGCACTACCACTTCACGAGGCCCAGTACCCATGTGATTATTCACCTGGGGGCCCCATCAGTTTTCTCGAGTTTTCCCACCTTCTTTTCTTTTTGTTTCACATGTTTTGAGTTTTGTGCCTTTCTTTTTATTTATTTTGTGTGATTGAGCCTTAGCATAAGATTGCTTACTCGATAGTCTAAGGTCCACAACTCTAATTATTACATGTATTATATATCTTCACTTAGAATTAGACAAAAATAATTGTTGATTACTTAGATTTGGAACCGAGCGTCGAGAGATACTCTATACATCACTAGCAGGATCCATTGTGGGAAGCACCAAAGAGTTTCCAAGACTGGACATTTGGGTTCCATTTTTGAGTAGTTAGTATCTATTCTTCACGTTAATAGAAATTTTTGTACTAGAGTGATTTCATCGGCTTGCTTTTTCATAAAATGTAGGTTTCAATTCTGTTTATCATCCTACACGAAGACAACCGGGAAGCAAGATGAGCATCTTCTGACTGAGCACGCATCATTGATTGTCGCTTACATTTCTTATCCGATCTCTTCCTCCGATTTTGATCACCATAGGATACTAAAGGAATTCAAACCTCGATCGGAATCATGCATTAAAAAGATCCAAAAAAAGTGATAACAAATAAAATTGGGACTGTTACTTCTACTCGACCCTAAAATTAAATGTAAAGTATAAATTCATTGTTTTGGGGAGAGTAACCCCCTCATTGTTCATAGGTACTTTCCAGATGATAGAGGTATGTACACATAAGGAATAGAGCCCCCATCCCTGGACTGGTTCCTTAAGCGCTTGGGTCTACTCTCGGGCCTTATTATTACTGGAAGAACTTGCCTCTGACTTTAGACGAAGTGGTCCCAATGTTCAAGTAGGCGTGATACGCTAACTAGAACACGACCATTCTAGGTGACTGAAAACTTGACTTTTGCGAGGTCAGATGTACCCACAAGGAGAGAACACTGTTGCGGTGGCTGATGAATACTCATTCATCACTCTTTATTTTTTTATTTTAGCTAAATATCTTGGTAAAATACCATATAGATAGCTGTAAATACAATAAGTTACCAACAAGCATGCTTTTCTTAATATCAATAATTAGCATGTATTTGTGCAAAAATAAAAGAATAAAGAATAAAAGAAAAAGAAAGAAATATTTAGAAGAAATATTGAGTGACCTAATCCCAAGAGAGGGTCCAATATGGACCTGATCGCCAAATAAAACAAGTAGAGAGTGATAGAGCCATTCAACCTTGTGTATATTCCCTCCCTTATGTATATATTTTATTTTCACAAAAATAAAAATAAAGATATGTTTATATTCCCTTGTATATATTACTAAAAATAAAATAAAAATTAGAAAAATAAAATAAAAATAAAAACAAAATAATTTCTCTCTACAGCCTTGTACATATTACATGTATATATGTATCATATATCTAATTATTTCACACTTGTAAATAGCCAATAAAAATTAAATAAAAAATATTTTATACTCTAAATTTTATGTTGTAAATAAATAAAATATAAAATTGGGGGTATTTATACAAAAAATAAGAAAATAAAAATAATTATATAAAATACCTAGGTATTTTATACATGTATATAATATAATATACTGCATATATCATAATTTGTTTTTCATAAAAATAAATAAAAATCACTAAAAAATATTTGAAAAATAATAAAGATCTTTTATTTTAACATATCTTAAAATTAATTTGTTTTCTATTTTTAATTTATTTTACAAATATTTTTTATTTCCAAATTTCTGATTGGTCTAGGGGATTGTTGACCCCGGTCAACTCCACCTCCCGGACTAGTCTTCGCCCGGATCCTGGTTTTGCCGCACTTTCTCTCATTTATCCTGATCGGATCCTGGCCCCCTTGCCCCGATTTCTTCATCCGCTCCTTCCCCTTGGATCCACTATCCTCACGGATCCCTAGGGAAGGACGGATCTTCCTCGGTTCGCGCACGGGCTCCGATGCTTCTTCGCCACCTGGGACTTACTATAAAGTCTTCATTCCTTCCCCCAGAGCGGCAGCTCGCACCGCACACTCTCTTTCTACCCTAGACCTCTTTCCCTTGGTGACAGTAACTGAAGGAGCATCTGGGTGACCGGAGAGAGCTGCTGCCGCCAACGCTCAAGCTTCATGGCCGGACTTCCACAGCGATGAGCCTCCCTGCCTTCCGCTACGTGGTCGAGATGAAGACCCACTTCGACTTCATCCCCTGGAGCTAAGAATTCAGCTCGGACCATCAGGTATCCCCCATTTCGATCCTAGTTCTATTTATTTCGATTCCTTCATCCGCTGCTCCGCCAGCTCCGACCCGTTGGTCGAAGCATCATCAACCACCCTTCGCTGTTCAGATCGACTCATTCGCTCGCCGTCACCCTTCCCCCGCAGCCTGATCATCTTAGGATTGGCTTGGATAACCAAGATTAGGACAGAGGTTCCTCCTGTCACGTCAAGAACATCCACCCTCATTCATCGTCGCTTCCTGTCTTTTCTGGTCAAATAACTCCGATCGGAGTGTCCCTCTGAGACGAAGCTTTCATCTGCAGGTCAAAGCATGCATGGACTCGCCCCAGATCGCATTTGCTCCATCTCGTCGGAGCTCGCCCAGGTCACATAGCCATTCTCAGAGATCTGATGGTCGACGAGTTCATCCGACTCATCCACATGACGCGGAGGAGGCACACGATCTTGTTGCCGCCGTCCGATTGTCCATAGGAGTGTCGGATTCTCGTCGGTGCTCCGGTGAACTTCGCCCAGTCGGAGTTCATCCAACATCTCCCTCTATCATTGGATCATAGCCTTTGCCCCAGATTTGATCGCAGCAGTCCAGATCCTGGTCTTGTCAGGCCATTAGATCTGACAACTAACGGCCCCCGTATGCCCACGTTCGTCATCCAGCCAGGACCGTTGGATTTGCTACCTGTACGCGTCAGAGCCGCACGTTGTCATCCAACCAAAGCACGACACCTGGCACCCCCACACGCGATGCACGAGTGATGAACCACAGATCTACCCTTTTTATGTGTCTAATTGACGATTTCATTGCAGTCGGATAAATCCGGATCGATCAAAAATCAACCGCACGAGTTGAATAATCAACGAATGAATGCACGCGCGGTTTTATGTTTGTTTAGCCTGGGAAAGCCCCAGGGTCGACTCGAGGAGGGAAAGGAACAACTCGTGATCAGCTTAGAGGGATTAGATTGCGGTTTTCCAAGTGGGATTTTTTTGGTATTTTTTATGCAATAAAAAGCCAAATGCAATGATGCGAATGAAGTAAGTTATTAAGAAAATCAACAACTTAGCCAAATTTAGGTTTAATCTGAAATTATTCCAAAATGACCAAATTGTATTTTTGCTGTAAACCTAATTCAATGATTAATGCAAAATGTATTTTTTTCATAATTTTTGGGTTTAAAATGCACAAATGAAAATGCAAACTGTTTTAGGGTTTTTGGTAAATTTTCGTGTAAGTGACATGCAAAAATTATGAAAAATTTACTGGAAGATAAACATGATGAAAGAGATCTACGCTAATTTTTTTTAGAATTTTCTGACACTTTATGATTTTTTATGTTTTTTTACTGAAAACAGAGGGATTGTGAATCTTTATTCCTAATAAATCCACGAAGTCAAATTATCCAGAGAATAATTATCTCAGATAGATAGTTTAGTCAGGAATGCAGGAGAGTTGAAATATCTCAAAAATCTTATTTGTGGATTTAATTAAAAAACAATTACAGAAATCACCTTAGAATTTATTTCATGCACAAGACAACTCCAAATGGATGAAACTTGGACAGTAATTAAAGCACAAAGAGGGGCATAGAGCAATAAATAAATATGTGCAAATTTCAGAGCTTAAATGGGAAAAATATGACTGTTTTTCAATATCTGATTTTTAATAAATAATTTAATGCTCATAAACATGCAAAAAAATAGCCAGGAGATAAAGAATTAGTTGCTCTACAACATAATATGTTTGTATTAAAAAAGGATGCAAAAATACTGTCAATGCTCAAAGCCAGGGGTCTTTTTGCAATACATAAATTTAAATAAACAAATTAAAACTATGCACATAGGCACTTTTGTAATTTTAAAAACCTGAGCGGATGAAAAATGCAATGTTCACAATAAAAATAAAATAAACCTCTGTCTTCTCCCGCAAGTAAGGCTCACGAACGGACTAGGGCACACGAGGCGGCTGGATCTGGAGGGATGGAGGGCGCGGCGGCGTACGGATGGCGTACCGCGGCGGTTGGCTTGGCGTTCGAGCGCGGCGGAGGTCGTGCGGTTGGCAGGCGATGAAGAACGGGCGGTGCGGGGCCTCGCGAGGTGGTAGTCCACCGCCGGCTGTGCAGAGTCGCTGCACGCCTGGGCGGTAGGAGGAGAGGGACACGTGTCTGGCGTGCAGCGCTGCGGATGGCGGCACGGCGGGCGGCCACGAGGGATAGCGGGGATGGTGGCAGAGCTCGGCTGCCGACTCAGCGATGGTGATGGCGGTCGCGCGGGCGGAGCGCTCGCAAGTGCGATGCGGTGATGGCGATCGGAGCGCACGCGCGGCTGGAGCTGGAATCGCTCTGGGCGGTGCGTGTGGGACGGAGACGCGGCGTACCGCGGCGGGTGGCGGTTGGCTGGAGGGGCGGTGATGGAGCAACTCGCTCGTGCAGCGCGTGGCGCTGTGGCCAGCCGCGGAAGCGGTGACGGTTGGTTGGGCTGCTGCTAACACGAGGCTTTGCGGTGAGGGCGCAGCCACAACGTGGGGTGGTGCAGCGAGATCAAGGGCGGCCTGGCGATGGGGCTCACGGCGGCGCGCCTGGAGGTGGGGTGGAGGCGTGCGGCTGAAGGCTGGAGGTGCGGCCGGGCCGTGCGAGGAGGTCGGCGGATGGGGGCGGGAGAAGGCAGCCTGACTGGGCCTTTATGGGGAGGAACCCGATGGCGAAGGGCTTCCGCGACGGTTGACGGAGCGACCGTCGGTGGTGGCGGCTGAGGTGATGATGGTGGCGCACGACGACCCAGGATGGAGGCTGGTGGACGGAGCTACCAGTGGCTGCTTTTTTTTTATTTTTTTAGTTTTTTTTGCAATGAATGAAAAATGTAAAAAAATGGAATGAATAGATGGTCTGGTGGTGTATGATATGTAGAAAAAAATATGAATAGGAGATAGTGTGCTTTGTATGATGAAATTGATGGTGGTGATGTTGATTGGTGAAAAATATGGTGATAGAGATGAGATGATGTTTGTGAGTGTGGTGGTGTTTATGAAATGTTTTAGTGATGAACAATAATTAAAAAAAGTGATTAGATAAAATAAAATGACAAGATGAAGATAGAGTACTTACCTGTGAGAATCGCCGAATTTGGAGGCGCAATGCTGCACTCCGATTATCGCTTCAAGGAGACGACGTGTGCTCCAAAGCTTAACGAGTGTCGTGAAACTCGTGACGGTGGTGCGGACCACCGGATCTCTTCTTGAGGTTGTCGTTGCTCAACTCGTCTCCTACAGCTGTCACCTGAAGGTTAAAGGGGCTCGACCTCACTTCTCTCGAAAACGACGGATGAAGAAAAATGGTGGAGGATGATGGGAATAAAAAGAGAGAGGAGAGAGAAGTTGGAGAAGAAGTGGGGAGAATGGAGTAGTGGGGAGAGTGGTGACTTGGAGTGGAAGACAAGTAAGGAGGAAGAAGTAAAAGGGAAATAAAAGAAATAAATTAATAAAATAATATAGTAGGCTACTAAAAATAATTAAAATAGCAATAATAAAATAATAATAGAAATAAATCCGAAAATAATAAAATAAATCCGAAAATAATAAAAAATGGGGTGACATGTGGTGGATCCAGGAGCTGCCACATGTCGCTCCTAGAAAATTCAAAAATTAAATGTAAAGAAATATAAAAAAGAAATAACAAAAGGGATTAAATCAAAAAGTGGTCACCACAAAAGTTGCTCGTCTCGACGAGATCTACAACTTTTGTGAAGGGTCGAAAATCAAAAGAAGTCATCTGTACAAAATGTATTTTTGGGTGGTACCTTATAGATATAAAATACCACATTTTATCTTTTGTAATTTTTTCTCATTTTTAAAAGAGAGAAAAATAAAAATAATGCTAGAAAAAATATGAAAGGAATATTTACAACTTAATCTATTTTTTTGGATTTTTAATACTTAAAAAATAAAAGGATAAAATGAAGGGCAAACGGTCAATATGTACATATACAAAAGGGGTCCAAAACTCAAGTTTTGCATACAAGCTTCGATTTTAATGAAATTGGTCTTGTTTTGAAGGTCTTTGAATGTATACTACTTTAAAAGTGAGTAGACCTAATTCGGAGGTTGTATGAGAGAGATATACGCATTTTAAGGCTCCTAGTTTCAAACTTGGATTGGGGTTTTATGGTCAATTTTACAAGTTAGTATTTTTTTGATATTTTTCCTTTCTTAATGTTAGTAATATATACACTATAGAGTTAGTTTTATTGGATTCGGACTTAGTATAAAATATATACAAATAAGGTATTAATAGCTAATATACAAGTGAATGTTTACAAGTGAAATTGGCCTCTTATTTAATGCAAATATGAATGCTAAAATGCAGATATTAGTTATGCATGCATGAATGCTAATTATGCAATATAAGTAGAAATATGCATCTAATTACTCGGGAACAAAGCTCTATTTTCAACTTTTAGAGTGATGAATCACAGATTCATCAAGCCCCTATACTTAAACCTTGCTCGTCCCCGAGCAATCTAAATGGAATGCAAGAGTGAAATGATTTTGGGTTCCATACCAAGGTCATGAACAAAAGATGAAAATGGAGCTTGACTCGACCTTTGGATTAACTGTGTAGCGGAACCTTATTGGGACATGAACTTAAGACCTAACAGACTTCAAGTTCCACAAGTCTTCTATTCAAGATTCCTCAATAGTCAGGTCAGAACAAATACTCAGACGCAAATTTCTGATGACTGTGATTCTTAGTTGTACTGTGTAAGTGTAAAATAGCTCTCCACATAAGAAATGGCTTATAACCAGCCTCCTCTAACAAGGTAACTCTAATTCCTCGGTCCAGTAACTCTTTCCTCGAGGAGCGGGATATTCCCTTCTAAGTTCAAGTGCGACTAGTTCAAGAGGAGGGGGTGGAGAAAGAATGGACGGTAGCCAGTGTAGCTACCTATCCCGGTATGCCTGACTAGTGTAGCCAAGTCATCCAGCTGCAGACTTCTTGCTAATATACATACTCCGACAGGTATTTTATTTTCACTTTAGCCTGTCTACTTTTTTGGAGTTCTTGCATTTTTTTTCTTTTTTTCTTCTTTTTTTTGAACTATATACAAGGTGCAACATGTACATCAGGAGATTTTCCTCTTGAGCCAGTAGACTATCCCTCTTTTGAAGCATTATTGCAACGCACAACATCCCATCCTTAGATGTCAACACCACCAGACTAGGTTGAGATGCACTACCCTCCCTAGAGGAGGACAGATGTTTCCACCCGTGTGCTACTCCAAGCTAAAGGATTCTACCTCCTCACCACCTCATCGATGAAGAGCTACGTGCATTGTGCTTGTCCAAGTTAGGTCATTATCTAAAAGAATCATGCGTGTGCACGAGATATTCTACTTAGTCTGATTAAGATGACATGTGAATATAGACTTGCGGACTCAAAGAATTAAGTCACTTGACCTGAGAAATCTTAACTCCAGTTCCTATAAGGTTCCTCTGAAATTATGTGGATTAAGGTCAAATCAAGTCCTTCCTCAACATCTACTCATAACTTGGTTCAGAACCCACTAGCTTTTCACCTTGCATATGCAAGATATGCAGATGAGATGTAGATGACATGCTATGCAGATGAATGAAATACAAGACTCTTTTTCTTTCTTTTCTTTTTTTGGATGCAGAGATGATGTGCAAGAGTAAATAAGAAGCCTATTTTGTTGTTTTTGTTGTTTTTTGTTTTCTCCAAAACTTTAGTATACCTCCCATGTTACAATAATTTACAGGAGTTTATAAGTATTATACAAATTATACAAGTGTTATACAAGTATACAATTTTTTTTTCAATTTTTACCCACCCATAATTATTGCATAATATATACAAAAATACGTGAAAATACACGAAAGTACAAGCTATGGGTAAGGTATATAAGTAATATATACACACCCCCTATACTTAGCGTGCGCTATGTCCTTATAGCATGAAAAGCGAGGAAAAAGACATAGCTCATGATAAGCGTAGGAGAGCTAAAATAACAAAATGTATAGAAGTTGCTCCGCCCCCCTATACTTAGGCTATGGTAGCCTAAGTGTAGAAGAAGATCAAAAATGAGGCGGGCGA
This sequence comes from Ottelia alismoides, assembly GCA_037367405.1. Lineage (NCBI taxonomy): Eukaryota > Viridiplantae > Streptophyta > Magnoliopsida > Alismatales > Hydrocharitaceae > Ottelia > Ottelia alismoides. The sequence continues at coordinate 414,364 of JAZKJV010005597.1, read as the reverse complement.
GGTTAGGAGGGAAAATAGAGGAGTATATACACGGTGGGCATCGGTCTCCCCTATACTTAGGCTCTGGTCAGCCTAAATATAGGACAAGAGTGAGTGTGAGAACTGATGAGATCTAGAGAATATACAACGAATGGTGAATAGACTCGGGTCACTCTCCCCCTATACTTAGGATCTGATCATCCTAAGTATAGCCATAAAATGAAATGATATGGAGCCGGAGCGAGTGATTCGAATCACTGGGAAGGCAGGGAAAGAAAATATATACAAGGAGGATTGAGAATATACAGGAATCAAGAAGGTTTGTGACGAACCTTGTTGCAGGAGCGAGGAGGTGGGTAATATACAAATGTGTCGCTGTCAGAATCGTCCTCAGATGAATAGTAGTGCGGTGAAGGGATCATCCAATGCGGGTCGACACACGACTGCTTGCTTAGATAAGGCTTGAGAACAGTCGAACTAAGCTCACTCATATAAATCACCTTATCCAGACCAGATGAGGACTCCTCAGAAAATTCCTTCTCCGGTTTGTTGAAGGAAACTTTCTTAGTCGGTTTTCTAGAACCTAAATCATTGAGAGGGAGATGAGAGCGACACACCTTGAGAGGTTCGGGGGAACACCTCGAGGAATCAATTCTCGACTTCCTCTCACTAGATAGCCGACTAGAAGAGGGAGCAACCATGTTTTGATGTGAAGTCAATTTAGTCTTGGTTATTTCCTTCGAAGGTCCGGGATGTGGTGCAGTGATGACCATGGGTTCCTCATCAGACGAGTCATCATATAAATTAGAATATTCCTGAAGGGTCAGCACACATCTCGAGAAAGTGCTTGTGATCTCAGTTGGCTTGGCAGTATTGGCCTTTTGTGTCGGATCATCGAAATGATCAAGGCAATCCACAAAGATCGTATCCGACTCAATGATAGCTTCTGGTCGTGAGTCCTCCTTAGAAGCTGTCACGGTGGTGGTGCAAGCAGTTGATGAAGTGGAGGTGTGGGGAGCCTCTGAACCAATGGTCGTCCGGACAGTCGGTCTCTCAGGTGTAGCAAAGAGGTGGGACTCATCTACCTCACGATGGTCACGACTGTCAGCGGATGTGTGGGTCACCTTGGAGTAAAGTGTATCAAAGGGTGGGTGAGGTCGAAGCGCTCCCAATACTGAAAAATCGATCTCCCGAGTCTCGCAATCTATAGTCGCCTTAGCCAAGGCTAAGAACAGCTTCCCGAGAATAATTGAAGACTAGGTAAACTCTCCTCGGTGCTCAATGTCAATGATCGTGAAGTCCACCTGGAGTAGAGCACCTTGGAAAGTAACGATGACTGAAATGTTTCCTCTCGACCGTTTGATAGATCGATCAGCCAGCTGAACGATCTCTCTCGACTTCCTAAGTGGCCTGAGTTTGAGCTTGTCAAACACAGGGGTCAGGAGGATATTTATCGGTGAGTCATCATCGATTCTTGCATGGGTAAAGATGGTGTCTTTGATTTCACACTCAACTTGGGGCAACAACTTCACTCTGCAGCTTTTGGTCTTTCTCCCCATCACCAAGGAGGTGGCCATAGACACTATGTGTCTTTCAGTCCTTATCCTCTTATTGCCCGACCTCTTGGGTATCAATTTACTTCTCACAAATCATTTGAGATCGGGAAAGTGATCTATGGCCTTTATTAAGGGAATATTAAAAATCAATTCTTCATCAAGTGCTCCCCTTAGGGTAGGATCCAATTTTTTTAAGTCATTTTCATTTTCAATTTTTATGTAATTTTTTGGGTTTTTCAATTTTTTTGGTATTTTTAGTGGATGAATGATCAGACTCTGGATTGGAAGGCAAGGGGTTAGTAGAAGAGGGAGATAGAATAGACTCCAGCTGTACATGATGTGTGGGTTCTCAAATGTTCGCTCTGTTTTCAACCTCAAAACTACTCATGTCCTTTTCCACTTTCATTCCCAAGCTGGCAGAAATTGAGTGCAATATTTCCATGACATCTCTCAACTTGTTACCTAATGTTTCATTTTTCGCGATAAGTTGAGAAATGTCATCCTCCAAAAAATTCTCATGACAAATCATGGGAGAGTTCTGCTCAATTGGAGGATACTGCTGAGATATTGAGGTCTCATACTCAACATACCTAGACTCTGGCATGTAATGCTGGGTCGAGTATAGACCATCCAAATGGCAAATATTGGTCGGAGCCTCATGTAATGGAGTCAATGAACGGGGGACTGGTAAGTCTAGCTCATGAGTCCAATCTTGTGAATGTATAGGCTCTCCGAATGAAGGTTGTTTAATGGAAGCTTGATCACTAAAGTCAACCAAGTCTGGGAAATCATGATGTGCAAGCCTCTCCATTCGGGTTGTTTGACCTACCATGTTATGCCCTAAGGTCAAGTAGGGATGTGTATTTGTAAATTGTTGTCTGGTCCCTACTTGAGGTGAGAATGAAGTATGTGGGGGCATATAATTTTGTCAATCATATGTCTCAGCAGTGGCTTGCTCTTCATTCGATTCTTTGATTCCTGCAAGCTCTTGAGAATAAGGACAGTCAGCCCAAGGTGGAAGTGGATCCGGGGTGTTAGAATATGTAGTAGATGAGAAATGTGAAGAAGTGGAGAAGTCAGTCCAAGTTCTGACTTCATAATCGGGTTGAGATGGAGCCGACCACGGGTAAGGGTCTCCCGTGGGTGGAGGAGGATACATGGAAGAAGGTGAAGGTAAAGATGAACGATATATGATCGAGGAGGAATGACCAGAGGTCACAGGGTATGGGGACCAATATCCCTACATTTTGAAGAGGAAAGGTGAATGTAAGAAGATTGAGGTAGAAAACGTGTAATTACACATGATAACACACACGAACAGACACAAAGACAAATACAAGAAAAAACTTCAAGTTCATACTCAATACGGTGAAGGACCCGAAATCGAGTCCGATTAGTCTGGTTGATTTTAGATGTGATTGTTCAAACAAGTAGCAAAGGTTACGCAACCTATGGGAAGTCGGCTCAAAGCCGGATGCGTCTTCACTGTTTAACCTATCGCCTAAGATACCTACGTCCTTCCTTTCTTCGCTCCTATCCCAAGTTGATGGATTCAAAGACCTGCCCCGATCTACCTGTAAGCAGGCGGAGGCTGATAAGGCCGGAACTTTACCCTGGGGGGTTACTAGCAACTTGTCGCGAAGTACTACCTGTGAACAGGCGGAGGCTACTTGGTACTAGTCAGTGAACCTGAAAAATTCAATTTGTGATATTTGCTAGGATTAGTCGGTTCGTGATATGGAAGGCGGGGATTTGGGCTTTTCCTTAAGGTGTTCACACACACTCAAGTACCCTCACTCAGCCTGAAAACAAGGTCGGGGTTAATCTCCCATAAACAAGGGTTAATTTTAGTCAATTGTTTTGGTCCAATTCAATTAGCAGTCCCGATTTTAGAGATTAGTTGCCACTGATATTAATCCACACAAGCAATCATGTCTACCATCCAATACCAATTCCTTTATCCTAGGTTAGAAAACCGAGAGAGAGGAGAGAATCGGAAAAAGCCGATGCAATCGAGAAAACGATGATGAATGCTTGAGTAAGAATACTTACAGTGCCTCCAGCTCTCTACAATGCGGGATGCAATACTGAATTGAAATTTTACACTAAATGAATGCAAATGAAAAAGCCTCTCCTAGACAAGCAGTTCTATTAGCAAGTGAAGCACAAGTTTGATTTGACTAGATTTGCGGTGTAAGCGCGTCTTTTAAGTGCAATGTGTGGTCCTAAAGAATTACGAGCACAAGCAAATCCTAGAGTGGCTCGAGGAGCCGCTAGTGCAAGCCTAGTCTAAAATTCAATCCACACAGCACACATGGGATACGGTTCCACTATGTATACACACGCGAGAACCCAAACAGGAACCGCTGGAAATGCAGACACCTTTTTACAAGTTAACAAAAAAAGAAAATCTTTCTGGCGTCTCAACAACCGACTTGATCCATGAATCGTCGCCCTTCGATGCACTTCGAGATGCATCGACTTCAAGAAAGCCGCTCCAAGTCCACCGGACCCTCGCTCAAAAAGATATAAAAATGTCAGAAATAGAGAATAAAAAAAATAAAAAAAATAATTGAAGAAAAATAGAATAATTACAAGGTGGTTTGGGGATCAGACTACCCGATTGACTGGAAAACCTAAATCTAATTTTTTAAAGTGATCCTAAGCCATTTGCCTCCCCAGCAACGACGCCATTTGATGAACCGCATACCTACCCTTTTTATGTGTCTAATTGACGATTTCGTTGCAGTCGGATAAATTCGGATCGATCAAAAATCAACCGCACGAATCGAATAATCAACAAATGAATGTACGCACGATTTTATGTTTGTTTAGCCTGGGCAAGCCCCAGGGTTGACTCAAGGAGGCAAAGGAACAACTCGAGATCAGCTTAGAGGGATTAGATTGCGGTTTTCCAAGTGGGATTTTTTGTATTTTTTATGCAATAAAAAGCCAAATGAAATGATGCGAATGAAGTAGGTTATTAAGAAAATCAACAACTCAACCAAATTTAAGTTTAATATAAATTATTCCAAAATATTCAAATTGTATTTTTACTGTAAACCTAATTCAATGCTTAATGTAAAATGGATTTTTTTCGTAATTTTTGGGTTTAAAATGCAGAAATGAAAAATGCAAACTTTTTAGGGTTTTTGGTAATTTTTTGTGCAAGTGATACGCAAAAATTATGAAAAAATTACTGGAAGATAAACATGATGAAAGAGAGCTACGCTAATTTTTTTAGAATTTTCTGACACTTTATGATTTTTTATGATTTTTTTAAGAGAACACAGCGATTGTGAATCTTTAATTCCTAATAAATCCACGAAGTCAAATTATCTAGAGAATGAATTATCTCAGGTAGATAGTTTAGTTAGGAATGCAGGAGAGTTGGAATATCTCAAAAATCTTATTTGTAGATTTAATTAAAAATCAATTACAGAAATCACCCTAGAATTTATTTCAGGCACAAGACAATTCTAAATTTGATGAAACTTGGAAAGTAATTAAAGCACAAAGAGGGGCATCATGTATAATATTTTCACAATTTTTAGAGCAAGAAATAAATATGTGCAAATTTCAGAGCTTAAATGGGCAAAATATGACTGATTTTCAATCTCTGATTTTTAATAAATAACTTAATGCTCATAAAATGCAAATAATTAGCCAGTGATAAAAAATTAGTTGCTCTACAACATGCTATGTTTGTATTAAAAAAGGATGCAAAAATACTATCCAAATTAATGCTCAAAGCCAGGGGTCTTTTTGCAATACAGAAATTTAAATAAACTAATTAAAACTATGCACAAGGGCACTTTTATTTTAAAAACCTGAGCGGATGAAAATGCAATTTTCACAATAAAAATAAAATAAACGTCTGTGTTCTCCCGCAACTAAGTCTCACGAACGGACTAGGGCACGCGAGGCGACTGGATTTGGAGGGATGGAGGGTGCGGCGGCGCATGGATGGCGCGAGGGGGGCACACCGCGGCGGCTGGCTTGGCGTTCGAGCACGGCGGAGGTCGTGTGGCTGGCAGGCGACGAAGAGCGGACGGTGCGGGGCCTCGCGAGGTGGTGGTCCACTGCCGGCTGCGCAGAGTCACGGCGCGCCTGGGCAACGGGAGGAGTGGGACGCGTATCTGGCGTGCGGCGCTGCGGATGGCGGTACGGCAGGCGACCGCGAGGGACGGCGGGGATGGTGGCAGAGCTCGGTCGTCGACTCAGCGACGGTGATGGCGGTCGCGTGGGCGGAGTGCTTGCAGGCGCGAGGCGGTGATGGCGGTCGGAGCGCACGCACGACTGGAGCTGGAATCGCTCAGGGCGACGCACGCGGGACAGCGGCACGACGCACCGCGACGGTTGGCGATTGGCTGGAGGGGCGGTGATGGAGCAGCCCGCTCGTGCAGCATGCGATGCGTGGCGCTGTGGCCAGCCACAGAAGCGGCGATGGTTGGCTGGGCTGCTGCTAACATGAGGCTTCGCAGTGAGGGCGCAGCCGCAACGTGGGGCGGCGCAGCGAGATCGAGGGCGGCCTGGCGATGGGGCTCACGGCGGCGCGCTTGGAGGTGGGGTGGAGGCGTGCAGCTGGCTGCTGGAGGCACGACCGGGCTGGCGGAGGCTGGGCTGTGCGAGGAGGTCGCGGCTGGGGGCGGGAGAAGGCGGCCTGGCTGGGCCTTTCTGGGGAGGAGCCCGATGGCGAAGGGCTTCCGCGGCGGTTGGCGGAGCGACCGTCGACGGTGGCGGCTGAGATGATGAAGGTGGCGCACGACGACTAAGGATGGAGGCTGCGCACAACGAGCTACCAGTGGCTGCTTTTTTTTTTTATTTTTTTAGTTTTTTTTGCAGTGAATGAAAAATGTAAAAAAATGGAATGAATAGATGGGCTGGTGGTGTATGATATGTAGAAAAAAATATGATTAGGAGATGGTGTGCTTTGTATGATGAAATTGATGGTGGTGATGTTGATTGGTGAAAAATGTGGTGATAGAGATGAGATGATGTTTGTGAGTGTGGTGGTGTTTATGAAATGTTTTAGTGATGAACAACAATAATAAAAATGTGTTAAGATAAAATAAAATGACAAGATGAAGATAGAGTACTTACCTGTGAGAATCGCCGAATTTGGAGGCACAATGCTGCACTCTGATTGTCGCTTCAAGGAGATGGCGTGTGCTCCGAAGCTCAACGAGCGTCGTGAAACTCGTGAAGGTGGTGCGGACCACCGGATCTCGCCTTGAGGTTGTCATTGCTCAACTCGTCTCCTACAACTGTCACCTGCAGGTTAAAGGGGCTCGACCTCACTTCTCTCGAAAACGACGGATGAAGAAAAATGGTGGAGGATGATGGGAATAAAAAGGGAGAGGAGAGGGAAGTTGGAGAAGAAGTGGGGAGAATGGAGTAGTGGGGAGAGTTGTGACTTGGAGTGGAAGACAAGTAAGGAGGAAGAAGTACAAGGGAAATAAAAGAAATAAAATAATAAAATAATATAGTAGGCTACTAAAAATAATTAAAATAGTAATAATAAAATAATAATAAAAATAAATCCGAAAATAATAAAATAAATCTCGAAAATAATTAAAAATGGGGTGACATGTGGCCGCTCCAGGAGCTGCCACATGTCGCTCCTAGAAAATTCAAAAATTAAATGTAAAGAAAATAAAAAAGAAATAACAAAAGGGATTAAATCAAAAAGTGATCAACACGAAAGTTGCTCGTCTCGACGAGATCTAAAACTTTTGTGAAGGGCTGAAAATCAAAAGAAGTCATCTGTACAAAATGTATTTCTGGGTGGTACCTTATAGATATAAAATACTGCATTTTATCTTTTGTATTTTTTTATTATTTTTAAAAGAGAGAAAAATCAAAATAAAGTTAGAAAAAACATGAAAGGAATATTTACAACTTAATCTATTTTTTGGATTTTTAACGATTAAAAAAAATAAAAGGATAAAATGAAGGGCAAAACAGTCAATATGTACAATATACAAAAGGGGTCCAAAACCCAAGTTTTGCATACGAGCTCCGATTTTAATGAAATTGGTCTTGTTTTGAAGGTCTTTGAATGCATATTACTTTAAAAGTGAGTAGTCCTAATTCAGAGGTTGTATGAGAGAGATATGTGCATTTAAGGCTCCTAGTTTTAAACTTGGATTGGGGTTTTATTGGTCAATTTTACAAGTTAGTATGTTTTGATATTTTCCCTTATTAGTGTTAGTAATATATACACTATAGTGTTAGTTTTATTAGATTCAGAGTTAGTATAATATATATACAAATAAGGTATTTTAGCTAATATACATGTGAATGTTTACAAGTGAAATTGGCTTCTTATTTAATTCAAATGTGAATGCTAAAATGCAGATATTAGTTATGCATGCATGAATGCTAATTATGCAATATAAGTAGAAATATGCATCTAATTACTCGGGAACAAAACTCTATTTTCAACTTTTAGAGTGATGAATCACATATTCATCAACGAGCGACTGAGTAATTTGCTCCGCTTCTCCTGCAGTTCTTTTCTGCTATTATTTAGTCTGTAAAATAATAGTTACACCGTGGACCATTTTGCACTTTTGATCTTGATATTTGCCTTATTTACGTTTTAGTCCTTCTTGTGTAGCAGCATGTGCTTCGTCACGTGTAGTAGTGGGTTAATTGCAGTTAGTTCCTTGGACTTTTTTCCTGTTACATTTTGAAATTATAGTTTCATTAATTGCAATTATACCCCTGTGAGTGTGGATTTTGGACATTGCGTGAATTTGTGCGAATATTGCAGACCGACCCTTGAGTTTTTTATGTCTGTTATCATTTATCCCCTGAAACATGTTTTTGTTGCGATTTGGTCCCTGTGTACCGTGCGCTCTATTTTAGTTTTAATAAATAGCAAACTTTATTCAAAATCTGTGAAAGTTTGACACACAGCTCCTGCCATGGTGTAAGAATTTCTATGAATTTTTGGGTTTATTTTGTTTCCATTTATTATTTTTAAAAATTCAAAAACATCAAAAATTACTTCTGTCTATTTTCAAAAATCCATTAAAAATATTAAAACCCCTTTAAAAATTTCAAAAAATTTGTTGTATGTTTGTTTTGTTGTGTTTTCACTTCTTTCTTATTTTTGTCACATTTGCCTTTATGAAAACCCTAAAAATTGAAAACATTAAAAATCTTATAAAAATCATTAAAAAATCATAAAAACTCAAAAAAATGCATTTTTAGTTTCTGTAGTTAGGTTTTTATTTCTAGTTCATCATAAAATTGTTGCTCATATTTTATAGCTTTTAAGTATTTTTAAATAGCTTTTAGATTCTGGCTGCACACTGCCTCTTATTTTTGGCCTTGTTTCCTTTTTGTAAAATTCATCAAAAATCAGAAAAATCCAAGAAAAATATCAAAAACACTTGAATATTTATAAAAACCAAAAATATTTTTATTTTAATTTTCTGAGCTTTTTTGGGTGTGTTAAATAATTGTGTGTTTGTGCCTTTTTGATTTCTTTTACACCTTTTATTCATTTTAAAAATTACTAGAAAAATTTGAAAAACCTATAATCCACCATTTTATTTTATTCCTTTATTTTATTTAGATTTTAGACTACTTCGTAGCCTAGGCATACCGTGCTCCTTGTGTTCGACCATGGTAGCTATACTAGGTAAAATAAAATAGCGAGATCGCTATTTGATTTGCTTGATTGATTTATCTTTTTATTTTGGTCGTCTTCCTTGAGTTTCTTGATTGAGCCCGATCCGAGAGGTTGAGGTCGCAACGACCATTGATACCTTCTTACCTTAGTCGCTCGGGTCGCCTCATCAGAATGACGTCGTTGCCGGGGAGCACGGCTTAGTAGTCGGCTTTCCTTTTCGGCTTTCTTTCTTTTTCGACTTTTCTTTTTCTTCTTTTATTTTTCTTTTGTTTGTTTTATTTTTATTTTTGTTTTTGTTTCTTTTTATTTTATTTGTTTTTATTTTTTTACATCTATTTTTCATTTCATTTTTTCTTTTATTTTATTATAATAACCGTGGACTGACACTCTTCTGTTTCAATTTTCTTGCGAGGGCCTTTAGATCGAGGGCGACTTTCTTCGGGAAGCCGACGCACCCGTGGGACTTGGAGGCATCTCTTTTCTGCATAGACCCGCAGGAGAGCGCGAGAGAGGAGAGCAGGAGTGCGAGGAGAGTTTAGCTTAGATTTAGCTTAGTTTTATTTCAGCACTATATTGTTGTAATAATACAGGATACTCAGAGACTCTCAAACTTGGTGATTTCCCAGGGCCTGTTTCGCCGAGCACCGGTGTGCTCGGGGGACCTCACCGTGATGTTCACCGGTTTTGTTTTATCGATTTTATTTTCTTTTGATTCTCGAAGATTTTTGCCTTAGCCTTAGGATTTTCTCTTGCCTTGTGACGTAATTATTAAGGCCCAGCCCTAATTACATTACCTGTTCCTATAGATAGAATAATTGGACCTTATTAATTAAATCACTAATAAAAAAGTTAACCTGGTCACTTGAGGGGTCACGTGCCGCTAGAGTCCATATACAACGCTAGCGGGATCTCTTGTGGCGGACACCGATTGGCATCAGAGACCAGACCCCGACCCCTCTCGTTGACCCGTTAGCTATTGTGCTTTGCGTGTAGATATTTCTGCTTAAGGCCGATTTCTTCATGCATCATATAGATTGGTTTTATTTCTATCTTTTAATTATGTGCGGATCACTTTGCATGTAGAGAGCTGGTGGCAAGGTACACATTTCTTACTCGGCATGCATCATCGTGTTTAGTCGCGCATCGACTTTTTCGACTTCTCCCCTTGTTTTTGACTTAATAATAATCAGGAGAACCGAAGAATTTGTTAGGCGTTGTTTGTTTTGAAAAATACCTAAAAAACAAAAACTATAAAATTGGGACTATTTAAGCAAACTTGATCTTAAAATACACTTTACAAAAAAATTTTGTCTTGAGAGAGCAATCCCCTCCTTGTAAGGTTTGGATGAGCGAGAGAGTGACCCACACCCTAGGCTAGAGCCACATCCGACCCTTCTTCAGACTACTGGTCTCGGGTTAGTCATTCTCCAGTGAGGATCGCTCTGGTCTCCGATAAAGCGGGCCGTGATATCCTTAACAGAGCGAGTCGATCGATAGCCGGTAAATGGTCCGCGGCTTGTACTGGCTGGGAAAGATCTAACCTTGGATCAGGACAATCTCCTGGAGGTGTTGGATTCGCAACAGCTCGCTTAATCGCTCTGAAAGACTGTTTGATCACATAATAAAATTGACAAGATAAAAGACCGAACCTTCACGGTCATCAGCTCTGAGTGCGTAGGTGAATCAGGGGTTTGTTTGACTGATCTTGTTTGCTATTCAGATCTCATCTGCCTTCACTCGCCAGATCAAGATGATGGGTCAGAGGTCCCTTAGGCACCCTTTGGCTGCACCGTTTTCGAGCACTCTGGCCTGCTCATCTAGGTTGGTTCGTGAGAGCCGAGACCTGCTCTCCGAACCCGAGTTTGACTCCTCCCTGTTCCCCCTCGACCACCCTTCTACCAGTCTTGAGGTGCCCGATCAAAGACAACAACAACCAATTGATTTATCGATACCTGAGTTTGGGTCTTTTGTCTTTGCAAAGACCATGGCCAGTAGCGAGGAGCGCACTGATGGACCTAGCGAGAACCAGACATATGTATTGGATTAGGGTGCCATCAACAACACCCTGTTAGCCTCCCTTGAGACGATGCAGAGACAGATCCGGGATCAGGGGGCTTTCATGGTGGACATGCGCAGGGAGATGGAGCAGATGCGAGCAGACAGAGAGCGTAGAGCCGGAGGAGGAGGAGGAGATGGTCCCGATGCCCGACAGCCTGAGGAGCCCATACAGCCAGCAGCAGCAGCCGCGAGACCGATGAGGGAGTTGCACAACCCTGGTGCAACTCTCATCCACAGATGGATAGTGTTGCATGCTATTTTTGGAGATTTCAAGCTCCCACCTCAGACGATTCAGCTTCTTCCCTGCTTCCACGGACTCGCCACGGAGGAGGGCACACCTTCATCTCCAGGAGTTTGAGATGATCTGTAGTACCGTCCATGACCGCCTTGTGGACAAGGACACCATCAGGATGATGGCCTTCCCTTTCTCCCTGGTAGGCAGAGCAACCAACTGGCTGAAGCATTTAGGGAGATTCGTCACCACTTGGGAACATCTCCGGAACGAGTACCTCAACAAGTATTATCCACTCGGCCGGACCAATGCAGCTAGGGCCCTGATCAGCAATTTCTCCATGCTCCCCAATGAGCAGTTTCACGAGGCATGGGATCACTTCAGGGAGCTCACAGACCTATGCCCCAACCATGATATTTCGAATCCCAATCTCGTCCAGAGTTTCTTCTGCGGGATGACACCGGAGTTGCAGGGGCTAGTTAACGCATCCTGTGGGGGCTCGTATTTTTCCAAGGATGAGGATCAGGTTTGGGCCATCTACGAGGAGATGGCCGAGAACTATACTGTGATGTCCCAGACCTGACTCTATACTCAGGGGAAGCCCAAACCACAGGCTGTGTCCTATCAGAGGATAACACGAGTATACGCCGGTCCATCCACTTCATCAGCAGCCGCATCACAGGAAGAGTAGACGACCTCTGATATGGGGATCATCAACGAGAAGTTGGACCTGATAGAGTTGATTGAGAAGAAGTAGTGTCAGGACATGACGCAGATTGATTAGATGGCACAGACGGTGAGTGACCTGAAGACCCAGATCATGTGTCTTCAGGAGGCACAGACAGCTTCTCAACCCCATCTCAGGTCACGGGCAGACACCGACAGCAGCAACAGCTTGACCCAACCCTCCGCCCACTACCGACAGGTTCACCATGTTCAGGACGAGCCGTTCTAGCAGCAGCAGCAGTACGTTCAGCCACCACCATCTCAGGTCAGCCAGATGGTGGTGTATCAGCCGGACCAGTGCTTGGCAGTACTTCCCCCACCCACCTACGAGCAGGAGCCGTTGATGGATGTCAATGGGATCTGGTATGACCGACCTCAGCCTAGGATCCAACGAGACCATCCCGGATTCCGTTGGTCGACCGGAGGTACAAGTTCCCAGCAACAGACTCCAGTTCAAGGTGGCCAGTACGACCAACAGCGAGAGCAGCACCAACAACCCCAGGTCCCACCACACCAGCAACAGCCACATCTACAGTAGTCTTACTAGCATGGTTCTCGTCCCTATCAGCATGGACAATCTTGGAGGCAGCAGCAGCAGCCTCAGTAGTATCACTCTCAGCCCCATTATCCCTCTCACTCCCAGCAGCAGCAGCCTCACTTTCAGAGAGGCCACCCGTCAGGTTCCCATGGGCCTACCTATGAGAACCTAGCCTTAGATGATTTAGCCCGCCTCATCTCCGAGCAGCAAGCTACCTTCAGGCGGGAGATGGACGAGTTCCGCCAGGAGATGAGAGAGATCATGAAAGGAAAGGCCACCATATCTGCCCAGATTGAGCCGAACCTGAAAAACCTCAAGAGGAAGTCTGAGCAGCTAGAGTTTATAGAGGTTACCACTCCTAGTGATTCACTTGGTGATATTATTGCATACACTTTTGATGCTGACTTTGTTACACTTAGGAGCAGTAGGATACCAGCCGGCAGTGCCTCGTCTGAGCGATGACCCCATGCAGCTTCAGGAGCGCCATACGAAGAGGAGAGCGGTGCTGATGCCGCTCGTGATGATGATGATGACGGTGGTGCTGACGCCACCAAGGACGTTGATCCAGCTGACGGTACTTTGGTCGTCATTTCACCAGATGCACGAGGTGGTGCTGATGCCACCAGAGATGCTGAGCTAGAGTGGTACTGATGCCGTGAGTCCAGATGCCGAGGGTGGTATTGATGCCACCATTTCCATTCCTGTTGCATTTCCTTCAGTTCATGTATCTCAAGACTATTCTGTGAATAAAGGAAAGGGTTCTTCATTTACAAATCCATCTGTGATTATTGGAGATATTTGTATGGATTCTTCTTTGCAGCAGCAAGGACACGATCCTAGCCCTCCATCTGAGGAGGGCCCATCTATCCCCTTTCCCCAAGCACTCCGCTTGGTTAAGAGGCCTAAAAAAGAAAACAAAAAAATCCCATCAGTTAGAGTTCAGCCGGGAGATGATGGATAGATTTCATATACAGCTGACTCTACAAGAGGCCTTGGAGCACACCCCCTCTTCTAGAGGAACCTTAGAGACAAGACCACCATTCGCAGGAAGAGGAGGAACCATCAGTCAGAGATCTATGTGCTCACTCACGCCACCTGCTTCACCATCTAGAACCGTCTGCCAGCCAAGAGGCCATATGCAGGAGCTCCTTATGTCAGATGCCACATTCACGAGAAGAGGTTCGATCGGACTCTATTAGACAGCGGCTCTTCTATCAACCTACTTCCGGCAACCTTACTCGATCGATTCGAGTTTGGCCCTCTACGACAGAGCAGGACGGTCCTTCAGTTTGCTGATCAATCTGTCAAGAGGTCGAAGGGGTTGCTGAAGGACGTTGTCATCATAATTCAAGGCTTGAAGTTCCCCGTGGACTTCGTTGTGTTGGACATGGAGATCCCCGAGTCTGTGACCGATACCCCCATCATTTTAGGATGCCCATTCTTGGCCACAACCAAGGCATTGTTTGACCATGATAGCAGGAAGGTGTACATGTTGGACATGCGAGCCCACGGCGAGCCATTATGCAATAAATGTTATTGCAATTCACTCCTTAATCTGAAATGAAGAATACATAATTTGCATAATAGGTCCCTTAGTACAATTAGGGTTATGTACCATGGCCATCTTAATGATCATACAGCTGTTGATTCAATTATTGAATCATAGAGGCTGGTGCTTAGATGAATATCTAATGAGTTAGATTGAGGACTCATCGAGCACCGTCAAATGATTATTAAGAGATGATCTCCAGCCTGAGTAGGAGATGGCAATCCTATCTCATTTAGGTTGATATCTGACCGACCTCTTGATGCAGGTCCTCTGCATAGGAATAGAGATTCGGAGGTGTCAGATAAGTTAGGTCAAAGAGTTGACTTAACGAGATCGAGATAACCAAAGTCCCATATCATATGCTGTCATGATATAGGCACACATCCTCTGACCGAAGACAGATGTGTTACTATATGTCTAAGTATGTACATTTGGCAGACCAATAGGTTGATGGACTAATCAAGGTCTATACACCGGCGCGCTGGTGTGCATACAAGGGCATATGAGTAATACAATCTCTCAAAGGGATCATACAGGTTCACTACTGAACCGGAAGACATGAGCTCACTCATGAGATATTGGGAAGAATCAAATTCCGTGCGCACGGTCGTCTCGCTTTGGAAGCTTGACTGATTTTGTAGGTTTGATATATACTTTTGGAAAGTATATAATCAAGACCTAGGTATGATATATGCTTTTGGAAAGTATATGATCAATACCGACTCCCAATGATCGAATGAGAAACTTACTGATAAAACCCTGAAGTAGACAGTGTAAAGTTGATCTAATACTTCTGGTTTAATCTGAGTCTTCCAGTATGCAGGATGTACAGGTATTGGGAATGCCTGAGGGTGATGTGATCATAAACGGTTGTATAACCATGACGCTTCCATTCCTAGGGAGTGATGAAACGGGTCTGGATTTTAGTGACTCCTCTCAGTAGAGAAGTAATCTGATCTTAGTCCAAATGTTGGACATTAATCTGAATGTGATTCAGATTCAATGAGAAGATTAGATTTGCGGTCTTGATTTAATCAAGCATCTATGGGAGGCCCGAGATCTGGATTTGAGATGTGATCTCAATATCCATGTCACTATACGTGGAACAATACAATCGCCCTGTCCTTATCTCCAAGTATTCGCGGAGAAAGCGCATTGTCCTTGAAAGAGTTCATGGATAATTCTATTGTTGATATATGTATCCGAGCATTGAGAAAAAGGATAATTAAATGTGATTTAATTATCATGAATAATATGAATTTGATTCATATTATAAGGAGAGTTATCTTAGATAATTAAATGTGATTTAATTATCAAAGATGTGAATAATGTGAATGTGATTCATGTTATTTGAACACATGAGATAAAGAGATCCAAGATGATTAAATATGATTTAATTATCAAGGATAAGAATAATGTGGATAGTAATATCCAATTATTCATAATATATTATAAATGTGATTTATAATGTATTAGAGAGAGTTAAATATAATTTATATTAGTAGATTAATTATTAATGTGTATTGGATACACATTGTTTAATTAATTGAAAATGTAAATTACATTTTGTTTTGGGTTGTGAATGTGATTCACAATATTCCAATGTCAAGATTGCAATATTCCCAAAATTAATTGAGAATTATTTTTTGGTGAATAATTGTTGGAAAATAAGTTGAGAGAAAAACAAGGAGATATGCAATCCCATGGGAATACATGGGATTGCCCTCCCCATATGGGAAGAGGGGGGCGGCACCAATTCCTTTATGGAATTGGTGGCCGTCCACTCCTCCCAATAGGGAAGGAGGCTCTCATTTGTTTTTTCACTCCTTATTTAGTTGGTTTAATTTGGTATTAATATATAGTTGATTTATCAAATATATTTAATCAAAATTAAATCACAAGTTGTTGGCTTTTACCAACAACAATCTTGACCATTGGATTGTCATAAATCAATCTCAACCATTGATTTTATATGACACATGGATTGAGATCCATGGATCCCAAAACCCTATAAATAGAGAGGCATACCCATGCTCTCTCTTTACACACAATGCTTGAGAAGCATCTCTCTCTCTCTCTTTCTCTCTAGAGGTCATCCCTCTCTCTCCCTCTCATGGCCGTCCACCATGGATGCTATGGAGAGGTTCTCCATCGCCGCGGCATCGTCGTTATGCTGCCCGTTCTTCTGCTCGTGGATCTCCGTCTCCTTCGGTGCGCCTCGCTCGTGAAGAAGACGATAGATCTCGTGTGTCGAGATCAGGAGATCCGCCGCTTGGATCATCAACATGGATTGCGAGAAGCACGCGGTTCATCCCCGCGCTCGCAAGCGTCTTCTCCGTTGGATCGGACTTGAGACAGGAGGTCTCTTCGTTTAGAGACTCGATCGCAACCACGCTTCAAGAGGTAATCCTATTACTTGTTTGTGGTTTAGATGAAATGATCCAGGAAGTGTTCTTGGATCATGTGGTTTCGTCGTATAAAAATTTTTTAAATTCCGCTGCATCGAGCAACTAGTGCGACTAGTCGCGCCTCGTCGTATTCGATACGACGCTCACGCTTCCGTGATGCGCTTGAGGATCTAACCATATCCTTCAAGTGGTATCAGAGCCTTAGGTCGACGGTTTCGAATAGTGATTCGTTAACCAAGGACGACTTGGGTTCGTTTAGGTCGCGAAATTTTTTATCGCATTTGATTTCGCAGATCTGTTTGGTGTATTTTTTCGGCCATGTTTAAATTGTTTAAACACGAAAATAGCACTTGAATTTAGTTCCCCATTAAATAAGGAAACCATAGGATCTGAGTTTGCGTAAATCAGATTTCGTATGCTCTAGATATGGTAGTTTTAATGAACATGTATGCACTGTTGCGGGAACTGTGAATCTGAACGTGATTAAAGTGTTAATTACTGTTTAGACTTGCCTCGAAATGCGTGAAACATCACTTAGGTTCTGTCCTAAATCAAATTAGCAAACTTTAGAAATTGACTTTGCTTAATTTGGATTTAATATGATTGAGATATGCCAATTTTAGTAAGTAGGGGTCACTGCTGAAATTGCTTTCCTAATCTAGAACCAAGTGATTGTCAATTAGTGAAATTAATTGTTAATTTCGTGAAATAATCTTGAAAAATATTTGTGAAATATTGAAACATGATTATTTGCCTAATTGACTTGACCCCAACCAATTAGTTGATTAGATTTGATCTAAACCTTAATTGGAATTACAATCATCAAACTTCTTGCTTGAATAGGACTTGGGAATTTGCCTAGCAAATTTCCTTAAAATCAAAATTGTTTTGATTACTATATGGTATAATTTCGGTTGAAGAACCGATGATCATCTCAAGTACAAAATAATCAATTTGGCATTATCCTTTCCCGAGGTGGATATGGTGTCTAGTCGGGGATCGCTGGTCAGCGGGTTGCAACGTATGTGGTCCGCCCCACTCCCGTCGGTACTGGCCATGACAGCGGGTAGGGCCAGGATAATGTCCGAGGGATTATGATGTATTTTTCTAATTATTAAAATTCAAATTAATACGTACTTTGAGAATAATATCATATATGTATATTCAAGCATAAAATTAAGTTTGATTGATTAAATTGGATTGATAATTAATTTAATATGATTAAGTTAATTATGTCCAATTAAGAATACTCTAATATGATTAGAGTTAATAATTCCCTTGGAAGAATTAATTATATGAATGTGATTCATAGAAATTAATTTAATTTGAATAAGATATGGAGGATCACATAAGTGACATCCATGGTCTCCCGTCAAGGCGAAGAGTTTCGTCGCCAGATATTATATGTAGGAGACGCCTGTCCGAAGTGACAGCTCCTGCATATGATCCATTTGGATCGGGCTCGTCGCTTCTCGAAAGAGTAAGGACGTATGCGTAGTGACCCCAATATCGGGTCCTCATATTATTGGGGCGATATTGGATTGCGCATAGCGAGTTGTATTCCTGTTGATGGTTGGTTCAATTAATAACGGGTCAACATCACCTTAGGGGTGGTGGGCTCGGGTATTAAAAACCGAATTGGGAGATGCAAGTTGGACTTGCAAGGCGGAATGTGTTCCCGCTTCTTTTTATCCGAGTTGTAGGTTCTCATATTATTGGGATGCAACAAAGATAAGGAAGGAGATCCCAGATCTTGCTTGAGATATGATGGTAAGTATATCTCTTACATTGAAAGTGATTAAGGGAATGAACTTTCATTGTTGACATGGCAAGACAACTTTGATATAAAATTCCTAATTCAAAGTAAAACATGTATATATATAAATATATACACTCATGCAAATTTCTTATTTCAGATAATCCTTCATTAAACCCACTCAATATTATACTCAATAATAACTAGTAAAATATCGTGGATTGGACCCTATAATCCAGATATTGTACTTGCGATTGGACGCATAATGTATGTGGTTGCAATGTGCAAGATTCCTCATAATAATGAGAAGTGATAATTAAATAAGACAATAGGACTAAAACCCTAGGGTTTGTATGTCTCTATAAGTCTTGATCTTATCGAATGTATTTTTAAAGTGACATGTCGATGATGATCGTAATTATCAAATTAATCCTTATAAAATCAATAAAGATATTCTGGCATATATATGTGCTCTTGACATTTAATCATGAATGACATGGTTCTCTACATCATGTAGAATGGTAGCTCTATAAGAGATGATGTATTCAAATTATTTGAATACCTACCTGAACCTATGTTTTAAGAGTTTAGATGGATGTAGATGATGAGTGTCATCATTCTACTGTCTATACTCTAGTCATTCATGAAGCTTCATAATATTCATATTGTATGAATTGGGTGAAGCTTGATAAATGTTGAAATACTCTTATATTGAAATTTTTGATTTTGACATAAGAGATCATTATTCTTAAGCAATGGTTGTTTATAGATAAAGGGAGCGCAGTGGAAGCATGGGTTGGACTCAAGCAAGAAGTATAATCAAATAGTTGACTGTACTTCTGTGACTTCCATATGACATCCAAAGAGTTGGATGAATGCCAATACTGCAATAAATTGATGTGTTGATTGTATGACTATCAAGTCTGTCTAGAATCCTCAGAAAAGGACTCGGATAGAGCATCAGTATAATCTACATATAATCATTAAAATTGACTTACTTATTTGATAAGGTAAAGTCTAATAATTGTATCTCAAATTTTCTAATGACACTTGCAATTGGTTGCATATGTATTAGAAATTTGATCTTAAGGTTTATTGGTCATCCATGTTGAAAGTGATGCAACTGTTGCAACAATTTCCATGAGATCAATAGACTTCATATTTTCAGTGGGAGCCCTTAGTCTTAGAGAATGTCTCTATGACCTAGATATTAGAATACACTCATTGTTTATTTCTAATTGTTGGATATAAACATGAATTCTGTAATAAATCTATCATAAAGAGTTATGATGGAAATATTTCAGATAGTAATCTAAAAATCTAGTGGACTCTATTAAATTAGAAAATTATTGAATGGTTCATTGAGATTTCTAATACTGAAAATTAAACCTTTAAAAGATCAATAGGAGGATAAAGATCATTTGAAAATGATCTGGCATCAAATTTTGGACATATGTCTGTTGATGAAATCAATGGACTTGTAAGACATGAAACTTTAGATTGTCTAAAGATTCAAATCTCACATACTTGTGAATATTGTATTCAAAGTAAAATGTCTAATACATCCTTCCTTGGGAAGGGTGTAAGATGCCTAGGTATTAAGGATCTCATACATTTTGATGTATGCAGATCATCTATATCATAGTAAACATTATGGATATGTGATATCTGTTAATGATTATGTATGATATGAGATCTCTTCTCTTCACCTAAGAAACCTTTGAAATGTTCAAAGATTTCACAATTTTGGTTTAGAACCAAAGTTTGAAGGAAGATGAAATGAATTTGATCTAACCAAGGTAGCCTGTACCTATTAGATGAATTCAATAAATACCTTATGGAGATATGAATATCATTCCTATCTCAATCCTCCTAATAAACCTTAACTCAATGGAGTTGTAGGAAGATACAATTGATCATGTGTGACATGATTTAATCAATGATTAATCCTAGAATAATTATCTATTAGTTTCCAGGTATATGTATATGTGGTAGAGACTACATTATATATCCTTAATAAGGTTCCATGTGATTAAGCTGGAATCTGGCACTAGAGAGTGCTACTTCATTAGGAAATTAAGGATGGTATTGGATACCTACTTTATGACCTTGAGATTCTTTAAAAATCTCATCTTTGAGAATATGATTCTTATAGGATGACTCTCTTGAGAATCAAGATGAAAATGAAGTAAAGGAACTCATTTAATCTTGAAAAGATAATGAGGCTCCTGAAATCGGAAACTAAAATAGATAATTAAAGATGAAACATTAATACCTCTTCAAATAGGTTTGAGGATGGATTCCATGTGTCAGTTAAATCTGACAATGATTGGATTTCATGTGATGAAGCTCCTGAGGATCATGACATGGAAAGATGGATGTTAGCAATAAAAGTCTAATGTAGACTTCATATACAAGTGTCGTATATGGACCCTCGAGGATCCACCTATATGGGTCATACCCATTAAGGTCTAAATGGATCTTCAATAGAAAGAGGGAACCTGATGAGAAGGTAGAGACCTTCAAAGCACGGTTCGTAGCCATGAGCTACACACCGAAGAGAAGACATCGCTTCCGATGAGACTTGCTCTCCAGTGGCCTTGCTTTAACCCATCAGGATGTTGCTAACTATAGCTGCACAACTTGACTATGGCATCTTCATGATGTGAGTCAAGATTGCATTCCTCTATGAATACCTCTCTGAGGATATTCATATGAAGTAGCCCCAGGGCTTCATGGTTGAGGAAAGCAAGGTGTGCTAGCTGAAGAACTCCATATTTGGACTCCAATAAGTTTCTTGTAGTTGGAACATAAGATTTGATGAAATTATAAATGTTGTGATTTCAGATAAAATCTTGATGAACCATGTGAAGCTTAGTGGGAGTGCCATTGTGTTCATCGTGCTTAATGTAGATATTATTCTAATCATATAAGAATAAATGATAAGTGTTTTATAATTTGGTTGTTCCATACCTTGAGATACGATTTCAAGGATACCTCTTAGATCTTAATTCTGAAGTCGTTCAGAAGCAAAGAGAAGAGGGTATTGGGACCTTCACATTAGTAATACACCTTAGACTTATTCCATTTTCTGGACAATTCCAAGAAAAGCTTCCTTCCCTTAAGATGTGGTAGTGACCTGTCTAGAGGGATAGCACCTCAAAGAGTTGAGGAAGTGAATGCTAGAACTGCTTGCACTTGTGCATCAGTTATGAGAAGCTGGGTATATGCTAGATGTGTACAAGAGCCAGATGTCTGCCATGCAGTGGGAGTAGTAAATTGTTACTAATCCTACTATGGAGATAAAACACTTGATTGCAGTAATAACAATATCTTCAAAGATGATAAAACTTAGAGATAGTGATCTCAAAGTCTTATCTTCAAAGGTTTAAGACCTTGTAGATAGTGATCTATAAGGGTCTTAACTGTAGATACCTTAGGAGATAGAGATCTTCAGGAATGAAGGTATTCTAATAAGGATTATGGAAATACTGGTTATGATAATTGATAAGATGTAGTGTCAAGGACACTATAACCAACAAAATTGAGTATCGGTTGCATGAGATGCAACATTCGCATTGATGCGAGCACTGTTACTAGGAGATATGCAAGTGCCGTAAAAGGACTTGGCGTAGTCTCTTGAGAACAGAGTGACTGATCAGCTTACCTAGCTATTTTCTAAATAGCCTATGATTGTCACATGAGTGTGGGTTTAAATGATTAGCCCATTAATGGCTCTTTGGGCTAGTGGGAGATTGTTGGACATGTGAGCCCACGGCGAGCCATTATGCAATAAATGTTATTGCAATTCACTCCTTAATCTGAAATGAAGAATACATAATTTGCATAATAGGTCCCTTAGTACAATTAGGGTTATGTACCATGGCCATCTTAATAATCATACAGCTGTTGATTCAATTATTGAATCATAGAGGCTGGTGCTTAGATGAATATCTAATGAGTTAGATTGAGGACTCATCGAGCACCGTCAAATGATTATTAAGAGATGATCTCCAGCCTGAGTAGGAGATGGCAATCCTATCTCATTTAGGTTGATATCTGACCGACCTCTTGATGCAGGTCCTCTGCATAGGAATAGAGATTCGGAGGTGTCAGATAAGTTAGGTCAAAGAGTTGACTTAACGAGATCGAGATAACCAAAGTCCCATATCATATGCTGTCATGATATAGGCACACATCCTCTGACCGAAGACAGATGTGTTACTATATGTCTGAGTATGTACATTTGGCAGACCAATAGGTTGATGGCCTAATCAAGGTCTATACACCGGCGCGCTGGTGTGCATACAAGGGCATATGAGTAATACAATCTCTCAAAGGGATCATACAGGTTCACTACTGAACCGGAAGACATGAGCTCACTCATGAGATATTGGGAAGAATCAAATTCCGTGCGCACGGTCGTCTCGCTTTGGAAGCTTGACTGATTTTGTAGGTTTGATATATACTTTTGGAAAGTATATAATCAAGACCTAGGTATGATATATGCTTTTGGAAAGTATATGATCAATACCGACTCCCAATGATCGAATGAGAAACTTACTGATAAAACCCTGAAGTAGACAGTGTAAAGTTGATCTAATACTTCTGGTTTAATCTGAGTCTTCCAGTATGCAGGATGTACAGGTATTGGGAATGCCTGAGGGTGATGTGATCATAAACGGTTGTATAACCATGACGCTTCCATTCCTAGGGAGTGATGAAACAGGTCTGGATTTTAGTGACTCCTCTCAGTAGAGAAGTAATCTGATCTTAGTCCAAATGTTGGACATTAATCTGAATGTGATTCAGATTCAATGAGAAGATTAGATTTGCGGTCTTGATTTAATCAAGCATCTATGGGAGGCCCGAGATCTGGATTTGAGATGTGATCTCAATATCCATGTCACTATACGTGGAACAATACAATCGCCCTGTCCTTATCTCCAAGTATTCGCGGAGAAAGCGCATTGTCCTTGAAAGAGTTCATGGATAATTCTATTGTTGATATATGTATCCGAGCATTGAGAAAAAGGATAATTAAATGTGATTTAATTATCATGAATAATATGAATTTGATTCATATTATAAGGAGAGTTATCTTAGATAATTAAATGTGATTTAAAGATGTGAATAATGTGAATGTGATTCATGTTATTTGAACACATGAGATAAAGAGATCCAAGATGATTAAATATGATTTAATTATCAAGGATAAGAATAATGTGGATAGTAATATCCAATTATTCATAATATATTATAAATGTGATTTATAATGTATTAGAGAGAGTTAAATATAATTTATATTAGTAGATTAATTATTAATGTGTATTGGATACACATTGTTTAATTAATTGAAAATGTAAATTACATTTTGTTTTGGGTTGTGAATGTGATTCACAATATTCCAATGTCAAGATTGCAATATTCCCAAAATTAATTGAGAATTATTTTTTGGTGAATAATTGTTGGAAAATAAGTTGAGAGAAAAACAAGGAGATATGCAATCCCATGGGAATCCATGGGATTGCCCTCCCCATATGGGAAGAGGGGGCGGCACCAATTCCTTTATGGAATTGGTGGCCGTCCACTCCTCCCAATAGGGAAGGAGGCTCTCATTTGTTTTTTCACTCCTTATTTAGTTGGTTTAATTTGGTATTAATATATAGTTGATTTATCAAATATATTTAATCAAAATTAAATCACAAGTTGTTGGCTTTTACCAACAACAATCTTGACCATTGGATTGTCATAAATCAATCTCAACCATTGATTTTATATGACACATGGATTGAGATCCATGGATCCCAAAACCCTATAAATAGAGAGGCATACCCATGCTCTCTCTTTACACACAATGCTTGAGAAGCATCTCTCTCTCTCTCTCTTTCTCTCTAGAGGTCATCCCTCTCTCTCCCTCTCATGGCCGTCCACCATGGATGCTATGGAGAGGTTCTCCATCGCCGCGGCATCGTCGTTATGCTGCCCGTTCTTCTGCTCGTGGATCTCCGTCTCCTTCGATGCGCCTCACTCGTGACGAAGACGATGGATCTCGTGTGTCGAGATCAGGAGATCCGCCGCTTGGATCATCAACATGGATTGCGAGAAGCACGCGGTTCATCCCCGCGCTCGCAAGCGTCTCCTCCGTCGGATCGGACTTGAGACAGGAGGTCTCTTCGTTTAGAGACTCGATCGCAACCATGCTTCAAGAGGTAATCCTATTACTTGTTTGTGGTTTAGACGAAACGATCCAAGAAGTGTTCTTGGATCATGTGGTTTCGTCGTATAAAAATTTTTTAATTTCCGCTGCATCGAGCAACTAGTGCGACTAGTCGCTCCTCGTCGTATTCGATACGACGCTCACGCTTCCGTGATGCGCTTGAGGATCTAACCATATCCTTCAGTACATTCGCGTCGAGGGCGAGAGTATACAAATAGAGATGATCGACGAGACCAGAGCGCAGGATTTAGCTTGCTCAGAGCCACTCACCGATTCAGAGCAGATGACAGAGGCAGAGAGAGACATCCACCAGGACTGTGATTTTGTGATTACAGATGATGAGGCAGTTTGGTCCGACCTAGTTTCACAAGCCATCCTCTCACCTTCAAAGTCCGCTGATGCACAGAATCTAGTAGAGGAGAGCTTGGAGAGCACATTCCTGGTACATGATACAATTCAGGCAGCAGATCGCGTTCAGGAGGGCGAGGCAGTTGATTTTTCTCTTGAACAGATTCAGATCCCTCGGAGTCAGATATTGATTGGGCAGAGTTTGATGATATGATTCCATGTCTGGTTTCCACAGAGCTAGCAGTTAGGGTGGAGACTGATCCCATTCAGAGCACAGACACACCAGCAGAGCAGTCTTCACTAGATTTTCAGCGAGAGTTCTCCCATGCAGATTTGGTCGCATTCACTTAGACGTTTCAGAGGTCAGATCTGCCAGCACCCAATTGTCCAGAGCTGAAGCCCTCGCCGTCATCGCTGAAGTATAGGTTCCTTGCGGGCGAGCATGAGATGCACCCAGTCATCATCTCAGTGGATTTGACTGGAGAGCAAGAATCTCGTTTGATGGAGGTTCTTGAAAAGAACCGCAAGGCGATAGGATGGAGCGTAACTGATCTCCAAGGGATAAGTCCGGCCCTGTGCTCCCACCATATCTATCTCGAGGAGGACGCAAAGTCGTCGCGTGAGTTCCAGCGCCAGCTGAACCCGAATCTTCGAGAGGTTGTCATGAAGGAGATCTTGAAATGGTGGAGCGCCGATTTTATCCACCCCATCTGTGACTCCAAGTGGGTTAGTCCATTGCATGTGGTGCCCAAGAAGACGGGCATCACCAAGGTTGTGAGTGAGTCTGGAGAGGAGATCACTACCCAGGTACCCACTTCTTAGAGGGTCTGTGTGGACTACAGACGATTGAACCAGGCCACCAAGAAGGATCATTTCCCGCTGCCTTTTATTGATCAGATTATAGAGAGGCTAGCTGGGAAGAGTCACTACTGCTTTTTTGATGGGTACTCTGGATATAATCAGGTGGCCATTGCGCCTGAAGACCAGGACAAGACTTCATTCACCTGTCCCTTTGGGACATATGCTTTCAGACGGATGCCCTTTGGTCTATGCAACGCTCTGACGACATTCCAAAGGTGCATGTTGTCCATCTTTTCGAACATGGTGGGTGAGTGCTTGGAGGTCTTCATAGATGACTTTTCGGTCTATGGCGATGGGTTTGATGCTTGGCTTGACTTCCTAGACCGCATCCTTCAACGATGCATTGAGGTCCATCTTGTGCTTTCTTGGGAGAAGAGTCACTTCATGGTGACAAGGGACGGTGCTTGGCCATATCATCTCCAACAGGGGCATGGAGGTTGATCCGACCAAGGTGGATATCATTAGGAAACTCAGTCCACCGTTCAACTTACGACAGTTACGATCTTTTCTGGGGCACGCCGATTTCTACCGGCACTTCATTCATGATTTCAGCAGGATTGCCCGACCGTTGACTGATTTGCTGATGAAAGACACTGAGTTCATTGTGGATGATAAGTGTCTAGCGTCATTTGAGACTCTCAAGAGTCTAGTTGTTGAGGCTCTTGTCCTCCAGCCGCCTGATTGGTCTCTCCCATTCGAGATCATGACATATGCCTCTGATTTTGCCGTAGGGGCTGTGCTGGGACAGAGGAGGGATGGAGCACCATTTGCCATTCACTACGCTAGCCGTACTTTGGATGCCGCTCAGAGGAACTACATCGCCACTGAGAAGGAGATGCTAGCCGTAGCCTTTTCCCTAGATAAGTTCAGATCATACATCATTGGATCTAAGGTGACCATATTTACTGATCATACCGCCATCAGGTACCTCATGGCAAAGAAGGATGCCAAAGCTAGATTGACCATATGGATCCCTCTACTCCAGGAGTTTGACATAGAGATTAAGGATAAGCCTGGAGTCAAGAATGTGGTGGCGGATCATCTCTCCCGACTAGAGCATCTTGAGGATTCTGAGCAGATTGACACTATCTCTGAGACCTTCCCAGATGAGTCGATCCTTGTTATCGCCTCTCTCCCGTGGTACGCCGACATTGTGAACTATCTTGTTGCCAAGAAAGTTCCATAAGGTTGGCCCAGGCTGCGACTTGAGACCTTCCTCGCGAAGGCCAAGTTCTATCATTGGGAGGATCCCGTCCTTTATTATGAAGGAGGGGATAACATTTGGCATCGGTGTATTCCTCAGGAGGAGCACCATAGCGTCCTCACTTATTGCCACAAGCTTGAGACATGAGGACATCACTCTGGGAGGAGAACGACACAGAAAGTGCTTTAATCCGGCCTATGGTGGCATACCCTCTTCAAGGATTCTGATGAATTCGTGAAGAGGTGTACTGACTGTCAGAGGATGGGCACTTGTGGACAACGTGATATGATGTCGTTCAGGCCGTTCACTTCTGTGAGGTTTTTGACGCATGGGGCATCGATTTCATGGGTCCATTCCCTAAGAGTCAGGGATTCGAGTACATTCTGTTGGCCGTTGATTATGTGAGCTGTTGGGTTGAGGCCATCCCCGCCCTAACCGCAGATGTTAGGACTGTATGCCGATTTTTGAGGAAGAATATCATTTCACGGTTTGGGGTGCCTAGAGTATTGATATCTGACGCGGGGTCTCATTTAGTCAACGACAAGCTAAAGGCCCTTGCTAGCGAGTTCAGCATTGTCCATCGAGTATGCACACCGTATAATCCTCAGACCAATGGTCTTGCTGAAGTGTTGAATAGGAAGATCAAGACTATTTTGCAGAAGGTCGTCCGCCCTGACCGAAAGGATTGGTCACAGCTTTTGGACTCGGTCTTGTGGTCATATCGGACATCCTTCAAGACTCCTTTGGGTACATCTCCCTTTCACCTCGTTTATGGCAAGCCTTTCCATTTACCTGTTGAGCTGAGACATATGTCACTTTGGGAAGTCACAGATATACTTTTGGATCCAATGAGTGTAGGAGACCAGAGGAGGGCAGAGTGGGCAGCCCTGGAGGAGCTTAGAGATGCAGCCTTTTCGAGCAGCCTTCAGTATAAGGAGAGAGTGAAGGAGTGGCATGATTCTCATATCAGCCACAAGCAGTTTGAGCCATGACATAGAGTATGGTTGTTCGATGCTAGGTTGAGATTATTTCCAGGGAAGTTGCAGAGCAAGTGGAAGGGACCTTACCTGGTCCGAAAGGTACATGACAACAGAAGCATTGACATCTCCGAGTTGTCATCTGAGTCTACCTTTCGTGTTAACGGGCATCGGCTCAAACCATATCTAGATCATGAGCCACTGGTCATTGACGTCGCCCCTATTCATTTTGCGTGAGATGTGGTCTCTTGACTCACATCTATTGTATCTCACGCCTGATTATCACTGTCTTCCGCCTTGTATAGATCCAGATGTCCATATCACACCATTCTTCAGTCTCACACCCCATTTGCATCTTTGATTATGCTATACTTAGGGTGTGCTTTACCCTAAGTATGGGGGGGGGTGTGAGAATTTTGATTTCCTTTTGATTCTTTTCTATCTCTGTTTTGCTGCCTATACTTAGGGATATTTTACCCTAAGTATAGGGGAGGTAGACCCTGTACATTCTTCCACTCGGATTTCCCTTTGTGTACAGCCTACTACACTTAGGATTACTTGATCCTAAGTATAGGGGGAAACCCTGAAATTCTTCTTCCATTCTATTCTTTCATTTGTCTTTGTAGTATAGGATTCCTTTTCACTTCCCTATTCTAAGCACGAGTTATGTCTTCTTCATCGCTCTTGATTCACTTTGAGGACATCGTTCGAGCTAAGTATAGGGGGGTGCCGTACATATTTCATATATACTTCAGCCATAACTCGTACTTTGTGTGACCGTGTTAATAAATAAAATGGATAAAATTCGTAAAAATCCATAAAAAATAAATTTTTCTTGTACATAAAATTCTTTATTGCACATACATAGCTATTTACAAAATTATTTTTGTAAAAATGTTTGTAAAAATCTTTTGTGTAAAGAGTTTGTAAATATTTTGATATCAAAATTTTGTATATATTACAAAATTGTTGTAAAATGTTTTAAAAATAAAAAGTTTGCAAAAACCCTTTTGTAAATGTGTGTAAATATTTTGCAAAACTTCTCCATTCATGCATACATCCATGTGTTCAAACATTTTCAAAATTTTTTGCATGTTTTCAAAAATTTTCAGAAATTGCATTTTTGTATATATATGTATAGTTTTTCTGAATCATAGTTGACATTTAAACTAGCCTGTAATTAAATTGAAAAATGGAGCTTGGTTAAGATCTTAGTCCACCTAATTTCTAGAGGAACCTTATAGGGCTTAGGGTTGAGACTTTTCAGGTCCATGGTGACTTAATTCTTTGAGTCCACTAGGCTATGATCATATGTCATCTTGATGAGCCTAAGTAGAACACTTAACAACACACACATGACTCTCACAGACAATGTCTTTACTTGCACCAACACTTTACACCTAGCTCTCCACGGATGAGGTGGTGAGGAGGCAGTCTTCTTTGACTTGGGGTAGCATATGAGGGTAGTACTTCTAGGCGGATCCTCTCTTCTTCTTTTAGTGAAGGAAGTGCATCTCAACTTGGTCTGGTAGCAATGAGGTCTATAGACAGGAGTTGTGGGTTGCAATAAAGCTTCAAAAGAAGGATAGTCTACTGGCTCAAGAGGAAAAATTCCTTATGTATATATGCTGCACCATGTAGATATGTTGTACATATGCACATAAAAAATGTGCAAAAAGAAAAACTCCAAAAAAGTGGTGGGTCTGATAGAAAATGAAATACCCACCGGAGTGTATATAGTCAAATAAAGCAAAGCTTATGCTACCCATGCCCATCTCACGAAGCTTGCAGCAGGGAGACTTAGCTACACTGGTTAGGCTCCCAAGGATACATGGCTACACTGGCCATGGTCCATTCTCTTCTTCCTCCTCTTCTTGAGCCAGTTTCTTGAACTTAGAAGGGAATACCCCGTTCCTCGAGGAAAGAGTTGCCGGACTAGGGTATTAGAGTTACCTTGTTGAGGGGGGTTGTCACCTTGCCATTTCTGAGGTGGGGAGCTATATATCACTTACACAGTACAAGAAAAGATTCATGGTCATTAGAGTTTGTGTATGTAGACTTGTTCTGATCTGGATTATTGAGGAGTCTTGACCATAGATTGGTGGAACTTAGAGGTTGTTGAGTTTTAAACCTAAGTCCAAATAAGGTTTCGATAAACTAATAATCCAAAGATCTGACTGAGCTCCATACTTCAATTTAATGAAGACAAGTTTAATAATCAGCCTTGTTTCACCTTCTTTTTCTTCTTTTTCTTTGCCTTTCTCCTTTTCACTTCTTTTTCAAATAAGTGTTTGCTAAGGGACTAGCAAAAGTAAAGTATAGGGAGGTAATGAATACTCATTCATCACTCTTTATTCTTTTATTTTAACTAAATATCTTGGCAAAATACCATGTAGATAACTGTAAATACAATAAGTTACCAATAAGCATGCTTTTGTTAAATATCAATAATTAACATGTATATGTGCAAAAATAAAAGAATAAAGAATAAAAGAAAAAGAAAGGAATATTTAGAAGACATATTGAGTGACCTAATCCCAAGAGAGGGTCCAATATGGACCTGATCGCCAAACAAAACAAGTAGAGAGAGATAGGGCCATTCAACCTTGTGTATATTCCCTCCCTTAAGTATATATTTTATTTTCACAAAAATAAAAATAAAGATATGGGACTTGCGATAAAGTCTTCATTCCTTTCCCCAGAGTGGTAGCTCGCGCCACACACTCTCTTTCTACCCTAGACCCTTCCCCTTGGTGACAGCAACCGGAAGATCACCTGGGTGACCGGAGAGAGCTGCTGCCGCTGACGCTCAAGCTTCGTGGCCGGACTTCCGCTGCGACGAGCCTCCCCTCCTTCCGCAGCGTGGTCGAGGCGAAGACCCACTTCGACTTCATCCCCTGGAGCCAAGGATTCAGCTCGGACCATCAGGTATCCCCCATTTCGATCCTAGTTCTATTTATTCCGATTCCTTCATCCGCCGCTCCGCCAGCACCGACCCGCTGGTCAAAGCATCATCAACCACCCTTCGCCATTCAGATCGACTCATTCACTCGCCGTCACCCTTCCCCTGCAGCCTGATCATCCTAGGATTGGCTTGGATAGCCAAGATTAGGACAGAGGTTCCTCCTGCCATGTCGCCGGAACCTCCACCCCCATTCGTCGTCGCTTCTAGTCTTTTCAGGTCAAATAACCCCGACCGGAGTTTCCCTCCGAGTCGAAGCTTTCATATGCAGGTCGAAGCACGCGTGGACTCGCTCCAGACCGCATTCGCTCCATCTCGCCGGAGCTCGCCCATGTCACATAGCCATTCTCGGAGATCCGATCGTCGGCGAGTTCATCCGACTCATCCACCCGACGCGGAGGAGGCACACGATCCTGTTGCCGCCGTCCGATTGTCCATCAGAGTGCCGGATTGCCGCCGGTGCTCTGGTGAACTTTGCCCATGCGGAGTTCGTCCAGAATCTCCCTCTACCATTGGATCATAGCCTTCGCCCCAGATTTGATCGCAGCCGTCCCGAGCCTGGTCTTGTCAGGCCATTAGATCTGACATCTAACGGCCCCCATATGCCCACGTTCGTCATCCAGCCAGGACCGTTGGATTTGCCACCTGTACGCGTCAGAGCGGCACGTTGTCATCCAACCAAAGCGCGGCACCTGGCACCCCCACGCGCGACGCACGAGCGGTTGGGTAATTTGCTCCGCTTCCCCTGTAGTTCTTTTCTGTTATTATTTAGTCTGTAAAATAATAGTTACACTGTGGACCATTTTGCACTTTTGATTCTGATATTTGCCTTATTTACATTTTAGTCCTTCTTGTGTAACAGCACGTACTTCGTCACGCGTAGTAGTGGGTTAATTGCAGTTAGTTCCTTGGACTTTTTTCCTATTATATTTTGAAATTATAGTTTCATTAATTGCAGTTATACCCTTATGAGTGTGGATTTTGGACATGTGCGCGAATTTGTGTGAATATTGCAGATCAACCCTTGAGTTTTTTAAGCATGTTATCATTTAGCCCCTGAAACATGTTTTTGTTGTGATTTGGTCCCTGTGTACTGTGTGCTCTATTTTAGTTTTAATAAATAGCAAACTTTATCCAAAATTCGTGAAATTTTGACACATGGCTCCTGCCATGGTGTAGGAATTTCTATGATTTTTTAGGTTTATTTTATTTACATTTATTATTTTTAAAAATTCAAAAACCTCGAAAATTGCTTCTGTCTGTTTTCAAAAATCCATTAAAAATATTAAAATCCCTTTAAAAATTCTAAAAAAATTGTTGTATTTTTTGTGTTTTCACTTCTGTCCAATTTTTGTCACATTTGCCTTTATAAAAACCCTAAAAATTGAAAAACATTAAAAACCTTATAGAAATCATAAAAAATTCATAAAAACTAAAAAAAATGCATTTTCGATTTCTATAGTTAGGTTTTTATTTCTAGTTCATCATGAAATTATTGCTCGAATTTTATAGCTTTTTAAGTATTTTTAAATAGCCTTTAGATTCTAGCTGCACACTACCCCTTATTTTTGGCCTTATTTCCTTTTTATAAAATTCACTAAAAATTAGAAAAAAAATCCAAGAAAAATACCAAAAACACTTGAATATTTATAAAAACCAAAAGTATTTTTATTTTAATTTTCTGAGCTTTTTTTGGTGTGTTAAATAATTGTGTGTTTGTGCCTTTTTGATTTCTTTTACACCTTTTATTCATTTTAAAAATTACAAAAAAATTGATAAACCTAAAATCCACCATTTTATTTTATTCCTTTATTTTATTTAGATTTTCGACTACTTCGTAGCCTAGGCATACCGTGCTCCTTGTGTTCGACCCTGGTAGCTATACAAGGTAAAATAAAATAGCGAGACTAATATTTAAAATGATTGATTGATTTATCTTTTTATTTTGGTGGTCTTCCTTGAATTTCTTGATTGAGCCCGATCCGAGAGATTGAGGTCGCAACGACCATTGATACCTTCTTACGTTAGTCGCTCGGGTCGCCTCATCAGTGGCGACCTTTCACGAAAGTCAGATTATTCAATTATTAACCCACAAAATAAATCAAACGATGTGAAGCAAAATGTGGAGTTAAATTTATCATAATTCTACAAAATGTGTGTATAGGTGCAAGTATGTAGAGTGTCGAACATAGGGAGCACACAAGATAGATTGGGAAAATTAATTACAAAAAGTCCTCTTAGTCTTCTTTTCTTATATTTTTGTGTGGGTTTTTAAATATATATTTATAGATTTTTTATTTTAATTGTTTTTAAATGTTTAGTTTCTTTTCTTTTTATATTTTTTGTTGATTTTTAATTTTTTCTTGAATTTTAAAAGATAAAAAATTAAGATATAAATACTAATATATAAGATAGACTAATAAATATATAAATATAGCTATAAATACTCAAAATATTGAAATAAATTATTATTGTCTTTTTTATATTTTTTGCTATCTTTTTAATTTTCTAGTAGTTTTGTAAAATTTTAGGTATTTTTAAAGTCTAAAATATCTCAAAATAGGAATTAAATAAATACGCTGACTTTTTTTACAAAAATAGATCAATGATCCAAAATTCCTGAACACTAATTTTAATAGATAATATATTATATAAAGAAAATTTAGAGACCGAAATAAATATTTTTGGATTTTCAAAATAATTTTTAAAAAATTTTAAAGTATTTTTAGTGTTTACGATTTTTAAGAGTTTTCTTTTGTGATATTTAGTGATTATTGGTCTGTAATTGTACAATAAAATGATAAATGAAAGATATTTTTGGAATTTTTCAAAAAGTTTTTGTAATTTTTATGTATTTTTTAATGCAAATAGGGATAAAATGAAGTATTTTTGTATTTTTTAAAATAGTAGAATTAATTTAAATGCCCCACAAAAAGTATATGTGATTTATGATATTATTAGGTACTTAAAATAATTATACTATAAATTTTGAATGCAAGCTAATATTTTAAATAATGCAAATAAAATAACAAACTTAAATTGACTGGTAGGAACCTAAACATAATTAGTCAAAAATAAACTTTGTTTCCAGGACCCCCAAAGAACTATAGGGCTAAATATGCAAAACACCCAAGATATTTAAATAATTATATGTTGGTAGGGATATAAATGTAAATAACAAAAAGCAACATGTCACAAATGTAATTTATCCAAAAATTATACATTGGATTTAACATTTAATAAAATTGAAAAAATACAATTACATGCAAGGGTGCCTTAAAAAAACCCACCTCCTCATTCGCACTAACATATGAGTTGACATGGTGGAGGACTAAAGTGCAAATCACAAAAAGTTCAAGGTCAAAACTGTAAATATTACAAAAGTTTTTGAACTGTAGATGAATGATTTAAAACTAAATAATAAATACAAAAAGTGGGGGGGGGGTGAAAAGTGCAAAATACCCTAATTAAAGCGTGAGGCGACGACTCTAATCTGCCACTTATCTACGTGTCGTCATCGCAACAGTGGATGATAGTTCATCGAGAGCAACCAAGATTAGATTTCCAGATGAGATCTGACGGTGGCTGGAACTTGCATCGGATGGCAACTTTTCCACCTGGAGCTTGAGGAAGATCAAACGACTGAGAGGTCACCTGGATGAATAGGGAAGAACGTTCGCCCAAGCGAGCTTTGAATCGATGGTTTAGGGCCTCCAACCTCTTCCTTTGCTGCAAAATGGGGCCAAAGCTTCCCGGAGGTTTGCTTCAACGGTTGGAGGGCTAAAAAGACTCCACAGACTACCGAGCAGTCCACGTTGTCGGGAATGATTAGGAGACTTAGGTACCACCCCCGGCTCAAAAATCACCCTTAGCTAGAAATGGGGCTTCAAAACCTGCACATGAAGAAGGGAGGGTCAAGGGCAGACTACCTCGACCCGTAAGAAGGTGGAATGGACACGAAATGGGGTGATGCGACGATGACTCCGACGAGTGGCGGAGGTGGAGTGTCGAACTCCTGATCTAGCGAGGATTAGGTTGAATGGAGTGGGTCGAGGTGTAAAGAAGGCGAAGGGGAATGAAATGGTGGTGGAATGTGGGGTGGAGCACAATCAAGGCACATGGGAACGCCAATTGGAGCAGAGCTCCAGCGAACTACGTGCCTAAAGATCTAAGCTACTACAATGCATAAAAACTTAATCTAAAAGTGTAAAACTAATCCTAAGGCTAATAACTACTAATAAAGCAAAAAAGAATGAGCTCGTACTTTCTCGGAGGCAAGGAACTCGAAACCTCATGACGACGGAGCTCACCAGGAGGTGGATCAACCTCAATTCGACACCAACCACGCACGCTGAACCACCAGAGATGACCTTGCTATCACCAAGGTCTTCGATCAAACCTAAAGTTTAGGTGTAGGAGGCGGAAGAGGGATAAAAAATCAAAGTTGGGTGAAGGGGAGGTATATGAACATGCGGGACTTTGATGAGGGCTTTTGCCCAAAGCAATGCTCCTCCTATTGAGGAATGATCTGCGCATGAAAGCTCAACGATCAAGGAAGAAATTTGCAAAAGGAATCGAGCAAAATGGGCAAAAAAATCAGGAAGACGGGTCAACTACCAAGATATAGGACCTAAGGGTTAGAGGGGCACAGTTCACTGGCGGGTCAACCGAGGCCTGCCTCTGATTGGTCCACATGGCGCAACGGGACAAAATCAATAAGAAGTTCAAAATAAATTCAAAATAAAATAATAAACGATTATTTTTTATTAAAACATGAAAACTAATTATTATTTTATGAAGTATTTTATTATGATTTTTATTTATTTTTACAACTTAATTTATAATAAGTTACTTTTATAGGCTCATTTATAGGTATATTAACCTATGTTATGTGTATTTTATTTTTATTTTGTATTTATTTAATTATTTTATATACATAATTTATGTATTTATAACTTATTTAAATATAGACCAATATATTTTTATTATACTTTCCTGAGTTTATTTGTACACTTAATTAAATATAAGTATTTATTATATAGGTATATGTATAGTGCATTCATCTATGTATTTTTGTATATTTATTTTGGTTTATTCTTAATGGTTTTATTTTATTCTTATCATGTACACATATTATAAATAATATTTACAAAATTATAAAAATATAAAATTATGAAAAATATAAAGAATAAATATAATTAATATTTTATTCAAGTATATTGTCAACTATTGTTAATAGGGGTCCAAAACCTAACTTTTGCATCTTAACTC
This sequence comes from Ottelia alismoides, assembly GCA_037367405.1. Lineage (NCBI taxonomy): Eukaryota > Viridiplantae > Streptophyta > Magnoliopsida > Alismatales > Hydrocharitaceae > Ottelia > Ottelia alismoides. Next base: position 378,074 of record JAZKJV010005597.1, on the reverse strand, counting down.
CAAATTGAATGAAACAACCTTTATTAAATAACTAATTAAAAGTTATATACAATTAAAGTGATTTTGTTGGATTTTGAGTTTATATGGAGAAGGTATGAGTCTGAGAAGTTTGGATTTTTATTTTGAGTATAAAATATACACTATATATTATTTTAATGTGAATTATTTTTTGTATTTTTCTATGCATTTTTATCTACAACTCTCATGTAAAAAGTTTATTGATTTGACGTATAAATAATAAAGAATAAAACAAGTCCCAAAAATGAATTATTGGGCATTTATGAATTAGTGTTTCCTTTATTTATTGACCCTTATCCCCCTACTTTATTCCTTCTCGACCCAGTCATGATGCCTAGGTCTCAGAGTCTAGGTTCATAAAATACCTTTGGCATTTTATTTCTTTTTTTTTCTTATCTATAGTCTTTTATTTTGACTTCAAATACAGTATTATACAATATTTATATAATAAAATAATGGATATTAATTGATGCAAAATAATGATATATACATGCATTTATGTAGGGTTTAAAGGCCAAAATGAAATATTAAAGGTGATAAAATGGAGATTCATCAGTGACCACATCCGTGAGCTTGTAAATATTTGTCTTCTCACCTAACTCTAAAATTTGGCAAGATAAAAGACTGAATTTTCACGATCTTCAATGTGTTGAGTTGGTGAATTGAGGGGTTTTGGTTGTTTTTATTTGTGTTTGTTTTGTGTTTATACTCTATCTTCTCTGTGCATTTGCATCTTTTTCTTGCATACCTTGACTTGATTATCGTAATCCCTCGATCCATGTCTTTTATTTCGGAGCTAGCAGGCTGGAGTTATTTTTATCTGGACATCACTGATCCATCTTCTTCTCCAGTCGGTCCACCTCCATTTTATCAGGAGGACTTTGCTCTTGAGTTTTATTTTTGTACATATCCACCTCTCCATAGTTTCTGGCATCGGATTTTTATTACCCACCACCACCTTCACATAGTCCACCCGAGACTGAGCTGTTGGAGTCACCTCTCATGGACACCACTCTTGAGTACATGATCCGGGTAGTAGAGCAAATGAAGAAGAGAATAGATGAACTCACTAGTATAAATAAGAGTCATACTACCGCTTCAACTTTTGTAACCATGGATTCACGAGAGGACACCCATGAGATCTTGCAATCACCCAAAATACAAAAAATGAGAAAATTATAAAAATACAAAAAGAAAATGGGAGACACCTAGCCAGGTCAGCTTGTGAGGAGAGGGCACCCGTGCCATATCTTTTGCTCGCACATACACTCATCACAGTTCCCACTTCCTCCACCCCCAAGGATGACACTGTACAGACTACTCTTCGTCACTGTTGTTTAGATGATGATTCCGATCTCTTCCCTAGTATGGAAGAGATAGAAAATCTAAAAAAATGTTGACCAACCATGAAGTGGAGATGGCGATTCAGGATACTATTGAAGGCCCATTTCGAAAAATCATGAACCAGATGTCTGCTCCCACACCTAAAAAGAGAAAGCAAAGATGCAAAACCGAGCCACACCTTCTTACCATGATCACCGCCCACACCATCACACGCTGTCTGCCCTATAGGAAAGGGGGCGCTAGTACACCCACCATAAGATGTACTATTTGTGACTACCACCGTGATCATACTCTCCTTGATGGCGGTGCATCGATTAATATAATACCCTTCTTACTTGTACAATCTCTCAGTCGGGGGCCTCTTAAGAAAACTAGGATGGTTTGTCAATTTGCTGATGGATCAATAAAGAGGTCGAAGGGTATTATTGAAAACATCGTCATTCATATCCAAGGCATGAGCTTCACTTTAAACTTTGTTGTATTGCCCGTGGAGACCTCCACCCTTATGAAGCGAACTCTAACCATCCTGGGACGACCCTTTCTCGCCACTACGAGAGCAGTTATTGATTATAGATATGGAGAGGTATGCTTTCATTCTGACAATGAGAGCATCTTGATTTAAAAATAACTACACCCACCACAGATCAGAGACCTACATCTAATGAGAGTGTACCTGTGCCAGCCAACCCCTAGGACTATGACCTAGATGCTGATATCAGAGAGGTTTGTTTTATCATGGACGATACTGAGGCCCGGGAATTCCTCTTTAGGGAAGAAGACTTGGATAGCATAGACCTTGGAGTTCCGATTTTGACTTGCACCTTGTTATATCCATTCCTCAACGGTCATACAAGAAGGTCCACCACTTTTTATATTCGCTTTCATTTCCTTCATTCCATCTACTGTTTCCCTTGCCCGCCTCAATCCATGTGTTTGCCTTTCTTAGGATGTACTTTATCCTAAGTGTAGAGGAGGTGGACGGGTCAAGTCTTCTTTCTTTATTCTGTTCTGTCATTCATGTTGTTGTCTATACTTAGGAATATATTACCCTACGTATAGGGGGAGTGGCGCGCATTCCCATAATTTGTTTTTTCTTCTTTTTTCCAGTTTATCATTCCCCTTAAATGTCTCCTCTCCTGTTGATATTTATGTCTATACTTAGGGATCTCTTACTATATGGGGAGGTAGACCGAGTTGTGATTTGTTCATTCCCACCCTCAACCCTCCCTGCTTTTTACGCAATCTACTATACTTAGGATGAATTTATCCTAAGTATAGGGGGGACATGACAATCAACTTCTCATTCTTTTATTATCGAGTCGTTGTTGTATAGGCTCTTTTATACTCAGTACCAGATATGTCTTCTTCTTTTTTCTTTGATCTATGTGGACAAAGCTCAAGCTAAGTATGGGGCGGGGGCGTATATACATTGTATATACTTTAGCCATAACTTGTACTTTCATACTTTTGAATAATATGGCTAATATATGATTAATTAATTGTAAAGAATAAACATGTAAAAATATGTATAAAATTCTTCAAAGTTCTTTGTAATAATGACTAATAAGCCGGTTTAAAATATTTCGCAAAATGTTTGAAAAATGGTTGGAAAATTATTTGAAAAATCTTCGAAACTATTTCGAAAATAATTTGTACAATATTTTCAAACCTTTGTAAAAATATTTTGTTTGTAAAAATTTCTTTTCTTTATTTGAATAAAAAGTAGTGAAAATCTATTTGCAAAAGGTTTGGAAAATGGTTGCAAAAATATTTTGAAAAATATATACATACAGTTTGAAAAATCTTTTGCAAATTGATTATCAAATTTTGTAATTATTTGCAAAAATGTTTTTCAAAATAAAGCTTTCAAAAAGTTCATGAAAATCTTTTCAAATTATTTTGAGAACTTTGTACATAATTCAAGAAAATAAAAATCCTTTACAAACTCTGTATATAAAACCTGTAAATAATCACTAACTTCATTCTTGTAAATACCTTGTGTAAATTCTTCAATCAATTCTTGTAAATATTGACACAATCCTGTGTAAATAGCTACACATAATTCTTTCACTAACTTTTATTCAAAAATCCTGAAAAAGTTCAAAAATTTTCAAACATATAAAAATCTGTAAAATGTTTTCAAAAACTACATAAAAATGTACAAAACTTTTTTCAAAAATCCATAAAATTTTAAAATTAGAAAATTACTTCACAAAAATATTTTCTTGCATTGTACATAGCATTTGTATTTTTCAGATTACTAACGATAATTGAACTAGTCTGAATAAAATTCGAAAATTAGAGCTTGGTTGGACCTTAATCCACTTAATCATAGGAACCTTATAGGAATTGGAATGGATACACTTCAGGTCTGTTAGAATTAATTCATTGAGACCACAAGACTAGGTTCAATGTCTTGATTGCCTATGTAGAATATTTTAGAACACACACATGACTCTTGTTGATAGTAACCTAACTTGCACACCTGCACCTTAGACCTTGCTCAACTCAGTTGAAGTGGTAGAGGGATGGATTTACCGACATGAGACACAAGTGAATGGAAATATATGAAGTCATAAATCTGTGGCCATTATGCCCCAACCCGATCCAGTAGCCATGAGGTAGAATGACCGGATGCCGTGGATTGTAATAATGCTTCAAAAGAGGGATAATCTACTGGCTCAAAAGGAAAAAGTCCTTACATAAATGCTGCTGAATATAGTATTAGAAAAAGGTAAAATCAAAAACTCAAAAAAGACAGGCAACGTCAAAGAAAAATCAATTCCCGTTGGAGTATGTACATATGTTTTTAATAAGCAAGCTTGAGCTTCAAAGTCAAATATACATGAGAGCCTGCAACTGGACGACTTGGTTACACTGGTCAAGCATCCTAGGATAGATAGCTACACTAGCTATCATCCATTCTCTTCTCCACCTCTTCTTGAGTCGGTTGCACTTGAACTTAGAAGGGAATGCCCTACTTCTCGAGGAAAGAGTTGCTGGATTGGGGAATTAGGGTCACCATGTTGGAGAAGACTGACTTTTACCACATCAACCGAGAGGAGCTACATAACACTGACATGTACAAGATAAGACCTACAGTCATAAGGGACTGCGTCTGGCATTGATTTGTTCTGACCATGCTTCTAAGGAGACTTAAGTAGAGTTTTGTGGTTCTTGGAGGCTGTTGTGTTTCAAGTCCGCTTGCCAATAAGGTTCCGACTAAACCTTAAATCCAAGGGTCCGACTGAGCTTCGAACTTTAATTTTGTGAAGACAAGTGTAAAAGTTAAAATCAATCCAACTTCTTTCCTTTTCTTTTCTGCACTTATAAGCATAAGTGTTTGCAAGGGTCTAACAAAGGCAAGTATAGTCGCTTGATGAATCTCCATTTCATCACCTTTATTCTTTCATTTTAGCCTTGAATCCATAGCTAAATGCATGTATATATCACTACTTTGTGAAAACAAACACTGTATAATTCACATAAAATACTGTACAAAATACTGCATAAATAATGTATTTAATTCTAAAATAAAAGAATAAAGGAAAGGAAAGAAAAAGAATGAAGTGTCAATGTCAATAATAAATAATTTACTTATTATTTATTATTGATTTTAAAATGATTTTTTGCTGGGAATTTTCTGCGGTCCATGTGCACCAACTAAAGGTGTCCGCTTGTAGACTTCAGTCAACTACACACCCCCCTCAACCGCCTTGTCAAATTAATGAGCCAGCCATTTTCTTCGATTTTTCACTCCACCGCCCTCACCTCCCTTGCCTCGAGCTCACCACCCTTCTGATTCCTGCATCTTCGCCACTTGTGCTGACCCATGCTATTTCACCTACCCTTGCTCCACAACACACAACCATTCCTTGAAATTTGTCGTTCCTTCACCTATAAAACCTTCTCCTCTATACCATTTTTGCACTCGATCATTCCTTGGTCGTCTTTAGACCCTGAAATCCATTGAGCCTCCTTCACTTGGTGACAACAAAGCGATTAGGCAGGTCTGCAACGAGGAGGAGCATCAGGTGGAGCCAATCCATGCCATCGCCAGCCGTCGTCGTTGGAGGTTCTGCTTCTTCAGTCTCCAATCGAATCGAGGCCACTTTCTCATTATTTCTAGATAACTTTAGGTCCAGTTTTATTTCCTGCCTTTAATTTCTTATTTTAGGTCTTAACTTAGGATTAATTGCAAATCTCCAATTTGACCTGGAGCTCAAACTCTAGGTCAAATATTATGTTTCCGACAATTGATCCATTCCCCTTTCCATCCCACTCTACTCATCAATACATTCTCTGCATTTTTCACTCACTGGATCAACCTAGATCTTTCATGGATATGGGAATCGAGCTCCTTCCATCAAATATCTGGAGCTCTTCGCCATTTGTGCATTTCACCGCTTTCAGCTTCATCCAACGACCGAGAAAGATGCCCTTAAGCCTTGGAAATGTTTTATGTATGTCTCATGGACTGAGGACCATTTTGGAGATGATCGAAGCACCTGATGCACCTCCATGGATCCCTTGAACAAAAGGTGCCCCCGATCTTCATCGAGGACACTTGAGCTCATTGGTCGCTACCTGCATGCGCAGAGCGCCATCAGCGAGCCGGAGCCGTCGTCAGATCGAGGAGAGCACACCGAATGAAGGAGTATGGAGCGATTGAAGCGAGCCTCATCGGTGTTCTTGGGTGGTTTTCTAACACCTTAAATGTCATTGGATCAAGAACCCAACACCAGATCTAATCGCAACCCTCCGTGCCCTACGAAGCGACGTGCATCATCGATGTAGAGAGCAGAGATCGACTTTATGAACCAGTGTTACTCATTGTATTTATTAAAGAGTCTTGTAAATATTTAATTAAGTGTAAAAGTAGTTGAAAAATTGCATTGAAGCCCCTGTGTGTTTTGTAAATTACAAGTAGGCCCACTACTAGCTCATCTCACGTGACCCTCCACGTGAGTTGGGTAAATTTCTTGTACCCCGTTGGGTTTCTATATTGCTATTTAGTATATAAAAATCAAATTTCAGTATAAAATTATGGTGTCTTTGAATGTATCCCATCGCATTTATTTGATATTGCAAATATATCCCTACCAGCTTATATAAACTTTAAATTTGCTTTTCCATTTTCTATAAATAGTTCTAATGCACAAAAATTATGAAAAATAGGGATAAATGCTTGATTTAATGCTCATTCACACCATGTACTCCATTTATCATTTTATCTGCATTTACCGTTTATTAAAAATCAAAAGAACACTTTTATTCTCTATTTGGATTAAAAAATACAAAAAATTATAAAACCAACTTAAAAATTCCCCAAAAATTATCTACTATTTATTACTATATTTTATCACTATAGACCAAAAATCACAAAAAATACAAACCCTTGCTAAACCTAAAAAAAGAAAATATTTGTAAAAATCCTAAAAAAATTAGTTTTCTATCATATATATTTACATATATACTTATTACTAGATATTAAAATTAGTTTTGAGAAACTTTAGACCTATTTTTAATTTTTAATTCTCGAAACAATTTGGCCTATTTAAATATTCCCTGTTTTGAACTAATTTGGACTTTAAAAATATCTAAAATTAGCAAAAATCACCAGAAAATAGCAAAAATTGAAGAAAATGTAAAAAAATATTTTATTTTATAATTTTTGACTATATATAGCTATATTTATACATAGATTACCTTATATTGTACTTATATACAAATATATTGTTATATATACTTAATATTAATATTAATTATATAAGTGTCTTAAAAATATTTTAAACCCCTAAAAAAAGGGTAGTATTCTTGTTGGTATTTTCTGATATATATTATATATACCCTATATTATACATATTATTACATCTAGTTATATCTACACTTATTAAATATAAAAAATAAAAAGAAATTAAAAATATAAAATATAAAAATAAAAATAAAAATTATAAATATTAAAAATATAATATAAAAAATAAAAAATGATTAAAAAACTCACCAAAAACATTAAGTAAATACTATAGAGATAAATATATACATAAATATATTATTATTTAGAGGTAAATAATAATACCTGCTACACCAGTTTGTTCCCTATGTTCAACATCTTACTTGTATTTGACCATTATACACATTTATTTGTAGAGTTTATAATGAATTTTGATCCACTTTGAATTGATTGCTCTATTATTTGTTGTGGGTCGATTGTTGAATTTACCGGCTGTCGTGAGCGGCCATCTCAGTGACACCGTAGATCCTGCCTTGTGTGGATGACCTTAGGACCGCCTCGATAGCTGGTATTTCATCTATACACTCCAAATCACGTCTATGCTAGTTTGGGGTTGAGCAAGAGATCCTTGAACCATGCAACATATGCACAATCGATTCAATGGAAGATCAAAGTGGATTGGATCCAATTCCACGCCAATTTTATGGGAATATGGAATAATCGTCGGGAGTACATCATGACCACAGTCCTTATAATACTAAGAAGAGCTAGGTTACTGAAGATTAGTTCTGACCAAAGTGTAGATGAAGACATGTTTTTATATTTGCGGGCTGGGGCGGGTTTTGTGGCACATGTCCATGGCCAGCCCAGTTAATGGATGGGCCAAAGAGTGGCGGGGCCTGCCTGTCCGATTCATGAAATCTCTTTGTCCAAGTCCAACCCATGAGTAGGCTGGGCGAGTGGGCCCCCGACCCTTTGGTCAGGTCTATTAAAGATTACATGGCCTAGTACAACCTTGCCACATGGCGCTTCATTGGCATACATGGATGCATAATCTTTATTGTAATATAAAGTTCTAAAAGTCTTTTTATTTTAACCATTTCAAACTATACCGCAAACACATGGTTACATTTCGAGTGTCACAATTCTCGAAGGTCATCCGGGTTCCAGACAATCTGGAGTGTGTTGCGTATTTGGTGGTTGATTCAGAATGCCAACTAGATGTTGCCATCAACTAGAGGTTGCCATCCAAAGGCAATTTAGAGATGGTGCAGCTACTGATAAGGATGGCAGAGAAGATGATGAATGATGATGGGGTTGCAGAACCACGATATTCATAAAGAGGTCAAGGGTGAGGATGTGAATAATGATGGGGGAGTCTAGTTATAATAGGCCATCATTAGAGGCAAGTGAAGGATCTAGGGGATTGCACATAGCATACAACTGTGGGGCCGACCTTGGGAGTTTATTTTGAGACTCATTTTCACGAGCATACCACCTCAGACAGCCTGTCGACACCAGCAACTTCGATGAAGAAGAGGACACCTATTGATGTCGTTCCCCATTATTGGTGCAAGAAATGGAGGACAATGACAATGGTGATGCATGTGGATCATGGATTTCACATATTGACCATGATAGTCAATAGTGGCCGGTTGCCCAATTGGAGCCTGAGGAACCTCGACAAGAACCAGAAGAAAGGACGACGAAAAAAAATCTTTCGTAAGAGGAAATGAAAATATGTATCACTTATATGCACTCTTTTGTATCACATGTGGAACTATTTAATTTCATATAGTGTAAAATTAATAATGTTTTTTTTGAAATATACAACTTGCTTCTTATCCTAATGTGATGTGTTTGATTGTCTTCTCTAAACATGAGATTCTATGATTGATGGTTATGAGGGATAAGATAATGTAAGCAATTTGAGTTATGGAGACAAGAAGATTATTGATTACAGGGACAAGAAAATGTGGTTTGGTTGTCTTTTTTAGACATGGAATCAAGCGAAAGATGTTGAAAACCATCACAATTTATGGGGACTACTAATGTTGGAGCAGAGTGCAGTCCCTAGTCATTGCTTCTGGCAACAACTACCTTACAAATTTCATGTAGGAGTTGTTGACCCCAGCTACGCCTCCCATTCAAAGGTAGCTGTTGCCAGAGGCAACATATTCCACAGGGTAATAACCAAATTTTTTGCCAGGCATATATGGGGAATAAAGTCCCTCATATACAATCTAGGTGCATTTTTCTCTCAAGGTGCAATAGCAAATCGAGCGACACACACAACATCGTCAGTGGTAGAGTCAAGCCCATATGATCGATGGTAGTGTCACTCGAAAGCGACATAACTTCTCTGTTATTGGAACTGGATATGTACGATTATGGCTCGACGGAGGAGGGGGAGGAGGGGAGGGGGGCAATGACGAGGCTAGCACTGGGTGATGGAAGGGGTTGTCTCGAGGAGGAGCAACTGACGTAGGAGATGAAGAACAAATTTCTGGTAAGAATTTTGGGGGCTCCCATGACTCACTCGAGTTCTTGTTCTTGTTGTGTTTCATCATAGACAAAACACCTATATATAGGGCCTTCCAGTGACCTGTATGCCCCCAACAACTACCCAAAGATTCTGTAACGTCTCTGCATTTACATGAAATGTTTTGATATCGAAATCATCTTATTCATGACCATTATCTTTGTATTCATGACCATTGAAGGTCATTATTCTTGTAACGATCTAACATCTCTCACTTGACCAAAATGGTCATGATATTCCACACTCCCACTATTCAAGAAGTGTATATCTTCTTAGAGATGTTTGCTTGAGATCAATTAGTCATGAAACCTCCAATTTGACTCAGTCATTCCTGAGTCCCATTAAACCACCATTTTTAATGTATGTTCCGGCTGCAATTCCTTTAGTAAAAGAATAAACTAACATATCACTGGTAGGTATATATGTGACATTGATTTCTTGCTTAGCCACTATATCTTGAATATAGTGATAATGGATTTCAATATGCTTTCCCTTGGAACTATTTGCTCCACTGTTAATCAAACTTATTGCAGCTTGATTAAACAATATATTTCAATTGGTTCTTTAACCAATTCGAGACCTAAGTTCTCAAGAAAGCGTCTGATCTAAACTGCATGAGTAGTGGCCATGCTACATGCAATGTACTCGGCATCTTGTGTATGTCTAGAAACACATGTTTGTTTTTTTGCTACCCTAAGAAATAATCGCTACACCAAACATGAAAAGGTAACCTGATGCAGATTTTCTATCATCAACATCTCCTCCGAAATCTGCATCGGAGTATCCAACCACCTCAAGTGAATCGGCCTGATAAATTAGTTTTAATTGTACAATACCCTTTAGGTATCTCATAATCCTCTTTATAGCTTCCCAATGTGCCATTCCGGGATTACTTTGATATCTACTTACCATGCTTACAGGAAAAGCCAAATCAGGTCTTGTACACATCATTGCATACATCAAACTTCCTACTGCTTGTGCATATGGAATATTAAGGGATTTTTGCCCCTTTCCGGGACACTGACTTTTGCTAAGTCTTTTTCCTATCACAAGTGGTGTAGGCGCTGGAGTGCTATTTTGCATTCCAAACCTCTTCAAAATTGTATGCAAATATTTCTCTTGACTTAGAATCAAGTTCCTTGAGCCTCTATCTCTAATTATTTGGATACCAAGAACATAGGATGCTTCGCTCATGTCCTTCATCTCAAATTCATTCCTCAGTTTTTCTTTTGTTTCATTGAGCATTAGCATGTCATTTACAGCAAGCAAAATATCATCAACATATAGTGACATTATAACAAATTTGCTCCAATTTTCTTGACATACACACAATTATCCTACTTATTTGCAAGAAATCTGAATTTGATAACAATGTCATGAAATTTGAGATACCATTGTCGTGAAGACTGTTTCAAGTCATTTAGTGACCTTTTTAATTTGTACACCTTTTTCTCCTTTCCTTCTACCTGAAAACCTTTAGGTTATCACATATAAATATCTTCTTTCAATTCTCCATTGAGAAAAGTTGTCTTCACATCCATTTGAATTCTAAATCCATATATACGACTATTGCCAAAATCATCAGTATAGATGCGAATTTGGCTACCGGAGAGTAGGTTTCTTGGAAATCTATTCCAACCTTTTGGGTATAACCCTTGGCAACTAATGTAGCTTTGTATTTATCAACAATACCATCAACACGATACTTCCTTTTAAATACCAACTTGCACCCTATGGATTGCCTACCTTATGGCAAGTCACATAGTTCCCAAACACCGTTTCACTCAACTGAGTCCAATTCATCCCTCATGGCAGCCGTCCATGATTCCGACTCATTAGAAGCCATTGCTTCATTAAAAGAAATAGGATCTGTACAATCCTCTATATCCTCATCTACGTTGTAACACGAAACCTCGCATCTGTACAGATAATAACCATCCATCCATGCAGATTGTGTCCGGGGTCTCTTGTTGCCGATTATACTCGTGGGTTGTGTGGGTCCGCCCACTTCCTCCAAAGGTTATATATATTTACTATAGGTTCATATTCTATCTCCGGATGAGGTATGCCATCCAATATTTCTTGTCTCGTTTCTATATCATTTTCATTATCTTCTAAGATAATTAGAAGTTTTGTTTCCTCTATTTCATGCTCCTTTTCATATTGATTTTCAAGAAAGGTAGCATCACGACTTTCAACGAACCTCAAGTATCATGAAAGAACATATACCCTTTGGATTTTTCACAATATCCAATAAATCTGCACTTTAATGTCTTAAATTCAAGATTACCTCTAAGCTGACTTGGAAGCAAGACATGTGCAGTGCATCCCCATTTCCGGAGATGACTCAATTCTAGTTTTCTACCATTCCATATTTCGTATGGAGTTGAATCCAAAGATTTGGTGGGAATCCGATTCAATATGTAATTAGCTGTCAACACAGCTTCTCCCCAAAATCTCTTGGAGAGACATGAGTGTGATAGCATACACCTTACTGCATTCATTAAGGTTCTATTCTTCCTTTTTGCTACACCATTCTGTTGTGGTGTATAAGCCGTTGTAGTATGTTTACTAATGCCTTCCTGAATACAATAATCTTTGAATTCAATTGAGTTGAATTCACCTCCTCTGTCAGTTATAAGTGTTTTAATTGGTCTTCCTAATTTCTTTTCTACTTCCATTCTATATCTCTTGAACATTTCAAAAGCTTCTGTTTTTCTACTTAAGAGATAAATGTAAGTGTACTGGAATAGTCATCAATAAAAGTAATGAAATATTCCTTATTACCATGTGTACTCACACTCAAAGGACCGTAAATGTCAGAATGGATCAAACCTAAAAGTTCCTTTGACCTTGTACCTTCAAAGAAAGATTTCCTTGTCATTTTACCAGTCAAACAATGCTCACAGGGCAATGTTCTCACTCCTATCATATTAGGTATTAGGTTCATCTTAACCAACCGGTCCATTTTTGAATTTCTTGGGTGTCCTAACTGCATATGCCAAAGATTATACATTGACAAGCAACACAAGGAATAATCATAACTTTCTTTCATTGATTCATAAGTGACATTCAGACAGAACATATCATCACACGGTACAAATTTCCCCATGGCAAAGATTTTTCTATCTTTGCTGATGGTAACACGATTGTTGTAGAAACAGACTTCAAACATCTTTTTCAATAGAACGGGGACAGAGACAAGGTTCCGACGGATTCCAAGAGCATACAATACATTATTCAAGACCATTATGCTACTTCCTAGATCCAGTTTGTATGTTCCAACACCTTCAACATCAAGGTAGGTGTTATTTCCCTTGTAAATTCTCTGTTCTCCCTTTTGAAGTTCCTTGAAATCCACTAGGACCTCTTTGGTCTTCGAAATATGGCGGGTTGCACCGGAGTCAATCCACCATCCTTCGCACTCTGTCACCGCATAGTTACATTCTACCACTGCTGTAAATTCTGGCTTATGCTAATTTTTACGTTCTTGTCTCTTGGAGGCACTTGCATTCTTTCGCTTCGGGCAGTTGGCCTTGAAATGACCAAAACTCCCACAACCATAGCATGAGCCTCGCGGCACTTTTCCGCGTTTTCCTTTGAATACAGCTTTGGAAGGTCCCCATCGCTTCTTGCTTTGCACCGCATTTGCTTCATCTTCAGGTTCAACTTGGAAGACCTTTGTCCTCTTTCTCTGATTGGCCAAATCTTGTTCCATCACTAACTGAGCAGGAAGATCCGAAACATTCTTAATGGTCCCACTCAACCTAAGAGATGTCGCCGCTACATCAAAGGAGGATGGCAAACTAGTGAGAATAGTTGCCACTTGCATCTGTTAGGAATTTCTGACCCTGCTGCCACTAGGTATTTTGCCATGACGATCATTTCATTCATGTGATTGATTACGTTTTCGTATTCCTTCATTTTAAGGGAATTATATTTATGCAAAAAAGTTGAATACTCACCTCTGACTTAGAGTGGTATTTTTCTTTCACGACATTCCATAGCTTAAAAGCATTTTCTTGGGTTTCGAAAACCCGAATCAAGTTATCCTCTATGTGAATTAACATGAAGATTCTCGTCCGGTTATCCATTTTTTTCCATTGCTCATGTGTCCTCATTTGTTCAATAGTAGGATTCTTAGGCAATTCGGGAGTGGACTTATCGATCATGGAATGGATATTATCATGCACAAGACCATATCGAATTCTACGGCTCCACATCTCATAGTTTGTACCATTAAGATGCTCTAATTTCACAAGTTCAGTTGCGACTAATTTTCCGGCCATTTTTCTGAATTTAAGAGAATAAATAGATGAGAATTAGAAGAAGAGAGAGACGAGAAGGTTGATGAAGATGGATGAGAAGAGAATGTACATTTTTAAAACTTATATCTAGATTTTTAAAAAAAACTCAGATAAAGGTTGCAAAAAAAATGTCTCTAAATCAGACCTTTGAGAAATCTGCCTAAAAAATAAAAAAAACTCAGTTAAAAAAACTTATGAGTGAATTATGATAAAAAAAGAGGATAGACGTGTTAGCGTTATTAACAAAAAAAGAAGACAGTAATTTCATAAATTTTGATTGTGATGAGTTTAAGCAAATTGCAAAAAAAACTAGGGGATAAATGATATTAAAAGTAGCACCAACAAATAAGTTCAAAAAAACGTTCAAGCTTGATTCCACATCAAAAAATAAATAAATGATATTATAAATAAAATCTCAATAAGGTAGTTTTAATCCGAAGAAACGGATGCAATAGAAAAAGTTTAAATTTAGAATGTAGAGAGAGTAAGATAATATTTTTTTAATAAAGTTGATTGCAATATAACATCTAACCAGTAAAAAAGATAAAAAAGGTAACCTCGAATATTATTTACAAAACCTTAAAAGGAAAAAGAATGAATCAAGGATGCAAAAATAGTACAAATTAGCCAACAATGATGATGCCCAAAAAAAGGAAATTATTAAAAACATGTGTGGTAAATAAAGAATCGTGCGATGGAGAAAAAAACGAGATGAAATCTTGGTTGTCTGAGGCAAAAAAATGCAGCAACAGAATTTGCCAAAAAAAAAGCTTTCTAACAAAGAAGAGTTGCCAAAAAAGAACGTTATTAATGGTTGTAGATTATAGCCAAAATAAAAAACCTAATAAGCGGAAGCTGGATAAGGGAACGAAAAAAAGGTAAAAGAAAAGATACCTTTCTTACTTTTCTAATTTTGAAGCACCGAGTTGCGTGGAGCAACGATGTTGAAGTTATTCTCTCGCGACAGATCGAGAATAGATGTGCTCCGAGAAAGATGTGCGATCAGGGGCACAATGAGATGAGGGCAATGCGTCGTGATCGAAGGGGATGAGGTACAACCGTGATCAGAAGACCGAGACAACGTCAGCACGATCTGGATGTTGAGTATACGCTGTTGAGTTCACAGCTCTGATGCCATTTGAAGAACCAATTTTTGGTAAGAATTTTGGGGGCTCCGAGGACTCACTCGAGTTCTTGTTCTTGTCGTGTTTCATCATAAACAGAACACCTATATATAGGGCCTTCCAGTGATCCATACGCCCCCAATAACTGCCCAAAGATTCTGTAACGTCTCTGCATTTACATGAGATATTTTGATATTAAAATCATCTTATTCACGGCCATTATCTTTGTATTCATGACCATTGAAGGTCATTTTCTTTTAACGATCTAACAGAAGAGGCGATAGAGGAGAAGGAAGCTCGAAGGCGGTGCAATGGAGGGGAAATTACGTAGAGTTATGTAGGGGGAAGAGAGGGAGGGGCACCGAACATCGGGCTGCAACCACCCTTAAGGGCCCATTTGGTAACCGGGCTGCAATCACCTTTAAGGACCTGTTTGGTAACCGAGTTACCTCGAGGTAACCCGATTTACCCCTCTCTTTTCTTGGGTTGGAATTCTATCACAAATTATAGTAACAACATATCACATTCCTTCTTCCAACCCTATCCAACCCTCATAACCATACCAAACAGCTACTATTCACATCAGGTTACCCCAACTCACCCCATCCTATTAACCAAACAGGTAAAGCTCGAGGAGTGCACAGGGGAACGGAGCGTAGTGACTGTCTTGTCGATTGCAGAAGACATCAGAAGTGGTCAATCGGCTGTCACTACAGTGTCTCGTCGATGGCAAACGAAGACAGTGTGGGGGAGGGGAGCGGAAGGAGGCGATGCGCTACAGAGGAGGAGGCGACGCTGGAGAACCGGGGGGGGGGGGGGGGTAGGGGAGTGGAACCGGATCGCCTGGACAAAATGCAGTTGTGCCCATGGGAACCGCTCGATCTTGATCGAGCGGTTGGCACGATTTTGTACTTTTGTGGACCCGTACCATGCAAAATCGTGTGAACCGCTCGATTAAGATCGAGCGGTTCCAACGATTACAGCAGACACATCACCACAGCAGACGATCCTCTCTAGTAGTGGAGTCCAGGGGATGATAAATGTCGCATTTTTTACCGATTCTGCTTACTTTAATGATCGCATTAACATGAGTTAACTACATGGATCATAGTAAGAGTTAGTAAGTTTGCAATGGTCGTGGAATAAATATAAAGAAGCCCGTGACGTGTAAATGCAACAATTTATAGAGGTCATGATGTAAAAATGCCATATTTAGATGTAATTAGATATATAGGATAAAAATAAAAATAATAATAAATTGATCAGAACCGGCAAAATATATAGAAATGGAACTAACAAGAAAAACAATAAAAAACCTTCTTATTCGTAAAAAAAACATGATGTGTTTTATCACCATATGTTTCACCTAAGAAAAGAACGGGGTTTTGAAAGTCACGGTGAGTAAATATCCTGGTAAAAGGTTTTTACTGAGTTGGTTGGCTCTTTAAATCATTGTGTTCATTTTGATACATCTTTTGGGAAATATGATATTATGACTTGGTTAATAGTTAACCATTTATAAAAATTAATTTGCAGAACCAGTACGTCAATTATTACAAATACTACAATTCCCCTCTTATGGTAATTTCACTTCCAACCAAGCCGAATTGGGAGTGAAGGGAGACGAACAATAAGGAGATTTTCTAAGGCATAATTAAAGATTGAGATGACAACAGGGAGAGCGTTCCAGATCCTATGGCAGCAGTGGAGCAGCATGGTACAATAGTGGACCGGATTGCAATTAAATTCCGATCATTTGATAGATTATTTGCACTGTTTTTAAAATATACTTGTTTGCATTGTTCCTACAATATTTTTTTAGATTGTAAAATTGCAATATCAAGGAAGATTTACATTATTCTGATTTAATAAAAAAGATAATTCGTATGCTAAGACTCATGTGCTTAATAGATTTGGTGAACGGTTTCTTTACTCTTTAACCTTGTATGTATACATGTACAAATTGACAAATACAGCTGTAGAGGTCCAAGTCCTCAGAGCAATTTATACGTTTTCCCTCCCTAACTCACAGATACGGCTTCGTGCCTGCATGTATGAAGACTTTTCAACCATCCATTTGGTTGAACAAAAATCGACATACTTTGCATGAATGGCGCTATCCTTCCTTTGAACTTACAGGAGCAGGTAGTGAGGAATAGCCATATATTCATCAACACCACATTATTGTCAAGGCTTCCAGCAACTGCCATACATGACTTCCATCAGTTCGGCAGCCCATCAAGCCCGAGAACTAAACAGTATATACAGACTTTGGGCCCCACAAACTTAAAGCAAATCATTTATTTATGTTACAAATCGAGGAAGCACACACAAACACAATCAATCACACAAGCATGAAGACACGGATTTACAAGATTCACTCGTAACTGGACTTTGACCTTGGACAGCAACGATTGATTTTCACTGTAGAGAAAGAAGAATACACATGATTACAAACAACACTAACCCTAGGGAGTTTATATACCACTCCCATACAAGAATTATACACATAAGAAAAAAAATCGGAATTTAGGAAGCTTAGTGCGCCACGTGCCCAGAAATATGCAGGCACCTGCAATGACTAATAGATCACAAAAGAAAAGAGAATTGGATATCTGTAGGGCTCTGAATCATACCTGCAAAAAACAAACCTGCCTCAAGATGCAAACAATTTCAGGAGCTTCTCTTGAAACCATGCAAATGTAAAATCCTTTTAGGTATTATTGACATTGTTTGAAATACAACAGACAAATCGTCCACTCATCCCATCCAGGTAGAATCAAAGAAACTTTCAATGTCAATAATACATAAAGCAACTAGGACTTTATATACTGACATTTACATAATTTGTTGCATCAGTAAAAGAATAAGACAAGGGGTTAACATGTTATCTATCTCTTCTATACCCCAACTACATCATATCTGTAAAATCAATGTATGCTGTACAAACACTGTCACCCCCTCAACCTTCATTCTCGACACAAGGAGAGCATATAGATACAGTAGAATACACAAGTACAACGGCACTCCACATGAATGATTGCCATTAGCTCCACCAACCACTGTCCTGTCAATGTTGGGTTTCGCAGTGACTCGAGAAAGATGAAAAGAATAAGAGACACGCCACATAGTCAGGTACCCAGAAACTGCTATTTGGAAGCTAGTTGTTAGTTTCCCCATCTGACAGAGGGCTATTTCACCCGGAAATCATGTCTAAACATTGTCAGATTTTGGGTGAATTTATCCCTGTTCTTTGAATCCAAACTTCTGGTTACATCTGCCATCAGCTTGCTAAAACATAGAGACAGGCGCTCATGTTGATCAGGGGGCTGTGTTTAGAAAACCAAGTGAGATATGAAGGAGCACAAATGTAAAGGAAATAGCAAGAGAAAAAAAAGAGTATCGGATCTGAAGATACAGGACACAACAAAAAGCAAAAAGATCCACTTATGCAACATGACAAAGACAACTATGTAAACATGTGTTCACATGCACGTGCTTTTTTGTAACCAATACATATGCATGTGCATGCGATGAGTAATAATAAGTTGTTTGGGTATTGTCACAAGTATTTTTATTAACTGAGAAATACTACCAAATGAATCTAGAAATGAGTTTGCAGATCCAAGGATGTACGTCTACACAACAAAATGACCCATATTTTAATAGCTTTAAACCACACCCATACATGAAGAATTCTTGTCCATATCGTTAAAGTGTGTTTGATATGCAGGTAAAAATCCCAACGGAACGAGATCAACCAAGGAATGGAAAGAAATTAATACATTCTTTATCAATGTGTGGTTCAACCCTAATGGGATCATAGAAGGGGGCACCTGATTCCTTTCATGTGTTTGTAGTGGCCTGCGCTATTTGAATAGGTTTTGTTCGTGCAATTTAGTGCTATCCTTCCAAGAAATACATATTTTTACAAATTCCATAATATAAAACTTAACAGAAAAAAGGCCGCACTTTTTTACCAGGAAATTGTAAAAACTAAACTTCTGAACACTATCAATCTTCAAAAACTAAAACGAGGATCCACTGGTGATAGTTGTATCTCAATATAATCCTACTATGCCAGCATTCATAACCTAGCATGCCATACTTTGACACAATCACTGATGGATTTACAAGGTATTAATATCATGGCCTCATATGTTGATTACAGTGTCATTTTGCCAAACATGGAAAGAAAAATTTCATGAAATTTCATCGATATTTCATCAATACCGTTGAAAAACTAGAAAATGACTCTTTAAACTGAATCCTTTCTCATAAATTAAATATTTCAATATTATTTAATCAATAAATAAGATAGAAATATACACTTATTTACTAAAATGAATTAGGAGGTATGGCTTGTACCACATCGTAATACCATATGTTGATCTATCAATATATGTGTTAAAAAGTAAAACGGGACATTAAGAAGAGAAAATATAATGGTTACAAGTTTAAGGATAAAAGAGTTCATAAAAAACAAAAAATATTATATAAAAAAACTTGGCAGTAAATACGTACTCCATTGCCAGTAATAACAAGAGATTCCAGTAATGTACGGGTGAGTAGATTGAAACCTAATCAATATAATCTATAATTTGAGTATTAGTAATATCTACATTAAGACATGTTTATATTGGGAGAAAATGTAAATAAAATACAGAATTATTACAAATAATCATCAACAAGCTAATGATATAAGCTATACACAAAAAACTTAGATCTCAAGCTTCTTATTATAGAAAGAAGGCCCGCGTAAGTAGTAGTATAAACTCCCTTAGAAAACATTGAGATATGGCAAAAGGAGGATAAATTTCACAAATATCAAGCGAAATCTAAAAAAATACGTCGATATTGGACAAGATATTTCTCTTAAGGAATTATTGTCGATATCGACAAGGCATTTCTCCCAAGGAATATTGTCGATAATGGACAAGATATTGCCTAAAATTAGTAAGGAATATTTCTCCTATTTAGTCAATACTTTTTGGTATATTCTCGATACTGGACAAGATATTTAGAGAAATCTTGGAGATGGATAGCCCAAGGAATATTGATGTTGGGGAGCTTAGGAAATGAAAATCCAAAGGCTTTGGGAGAGAACAAGGAAGAAATTTGCAGAGGGAGCAAGATGATTGTGGAGGACAGCAGGAAAAGTCAAGCTGTGCGCCAATGTATACAGGGAAACATCATAAGTTTTCATACACAAGTCTTAGCGGGCAACAAGAAAAATTGGAGCAATAACGACAGTGTGAAGGGAGAAAAATGACAACTTCAAGGGGGTATGCAGGAATCAACATTGCCAAATCTGTAGAAGTCTGCCATCCTAGGAATAAGGATTTCTTTTAAAATATACTGTTCAAAAAAAGAATATCGAATTTACCCCCTCCTTTCTTGAATAACAGACATGTAGTGTTAGGATTTTTGTTTGTTGCAAATCGCGGAAGCGGATCACGCACAAACATGAAACGGATTTACAAGGTTTACCTGTACTGTAACGGCTACATCCTTGGACAATAGCAACAGGTTTTCACTATGCGAAGAAAGAAGAATTTAAAGGATACTGAGAGGCCTAACCTCAGGGGAGTTCATATACTGCTCCCGTACAGACGGATCGCTGAAACAAACGGATCCATATATCTGAATAGAACGGTTTTCCCATCCAGTGGGGTATGGTATGGCCGGGGGGTGGGGGTTTGGGGGGGGGGGGTCATACGACTGTTCTCCAACTGGGTTCAAGAGAACGGATGATTAGGATTCAAAGCATATCAACATTGATGATTGTTAGTTTCTGTCCAGCCTTTGCAATTTTCAAGTCATCCATCCAAAATAATCACCCTTCCATTCTGGTGTGCTTTAATTTTCTACACCTAGCCACCAATACTGATGAAAAGAAAAAGCACACCCATCTTTCCAGGGTTTACTCTTCATCTCATTTCTTGAGGGAGGCAAAAATCATCAGATGCTAAATAATCTCCAAGTTCCAATCATTTCAAGAGGCTGAAAAATTGCATAAAGCCCTCAAAGAATAAGAGTATTCTGATAACTCATGCCCTCCAAAATGACCATCTAAATCCACCATAATGCCATTTTGCTTCCTTAATCTGTGGTTGTTGCTGCAATACATAAAAAAATGGCAAAGCCTTCACCCACAAATGATGTGTTACTATCATCGAGCATTATTCATTCACTACTTGCATCCTGGTCCCTATGACTTTTGTGGCCTTCATATATTGATCGACTTTCTAAGCCTATAGATGCACAAGCCATTGCCTAGAAGCCCTCCATATCTTACACCCACTTTTCGTCTACTGCTACACCAATACATTGATTCTACATGTAAACTACTTCTGGGATTGTCACCACTATGACCAAGCTATGGGCCTCCTCTTTTACCACATCAAACTAAATGTTGCAGACAACTATACTCTTTGGTCACGGGATTTTCAGATTTTGGTGGGAGGCTAAAAGAAGCGCTATATTCTGACAAGCAACATTATGAAGCCAACTGATGAAGGCTTCAAGAAGAGGGAGCAAGACAAGTACATTGTCATGACTTCGCTCATGAATAACCTGAGCAGAAGCTTGCCGTCCATTGTTGTAATATTTGGTTGAATGTTCTTATTCTATGGGGTGACTGAATATTTGGTCGAATATTCTTATTCTATGGGGTGACTGAATAAAATATTGTTATTCAGTTAATATTCGGTCTAACCCGAATATTCTCGAATGTTCAGGTCAGATATTCATGTACTCGACTGAATATTCGGACGACTATTGCAACTATTGATTTTTTTTATTTTTTAAAGGTTCCCATTTATCCTGATATTACCACAAATGTAGATCTCCATATATGTAACTTGCTAATTGGAACTTTTATCCGGGACTCTTATTGATTGATGACCATATATGTATAGATATGTAAATAATATATATATATATATATATTGTTAATTTGACTTGAATCCTAACCACTTATTGGACTGCTGATGTGGTTGATCTGTGTCCTGCCTTCTGATTGGCTGAGAGCTGTTGGACCATGATTGCTGACAAGTCTGATCTGTGTTCTGCCTTCTGATTGGCTGAGAGCTGTTGGGCCAGGATTGCTGACAAGTCTGATCTGTGTTCTGCCTTCTGATTGGCTGAGAGCTGTTGGGGCAGGACTGCTGACATGTCTGATCTGTGTCCTGTCTTCTGATTGGCTGAGAGCTGTTGGGACGGATTGCTGAATACATATGATATTCTTCTGTTGCAGTATAAAAAGGGCCCCAGGGCCAGCAGATACTGCATCCTCATTTCTGATCCTGTTTCTCATCCCATATCTGTACCTTCTCAGTACCCTCTGTATTACAACTTTCTCCATATAGTGAAACCGATCGCCGCTGCCCAAGGACGTAGCCCATTTACGGGTGAACCTTGTAAATCCTTGTGTTTGTGTCTTGCTTGTTTGATCGTGTTTGTGCGTGTTTGCTTCCGCGATTCGCAACAAACTGGTATCAGAGCTTCAGGTTCCGTCAAGATCATCCAGCAAGATGGCATCACACAATCTGAAGATCGAGAAGTTCACGGGGAAGAACGGATTCAGTCTATAGCAGATCAAGATGCACGCCCTTCTGAAGCAGCAGGGTATCTGGGCATCGTTAGATCAAGAGCGGGCTAAGGCACTCGAGCCGTCTGAGTTGATGGTGCAGGAAGAAAAGGCGCACTCGACGATCATGCTGTGTTTGGCGGACGAGATTATCGCGGAGGTTGCTGATGAGGATTCTGCGGCCGGTCTGTGGTTGAGATTGGAAAGTCTATATATGACGAAGTCTCTGACCAACAAGTTGCTCTTGAAGCAACGTCTGTTCTCTCTCCGCATGCATGAAGGTACATCTCTTAAAGAACATCTAGATCGCTTAAATACATTATTGATGGATTTAAGAAACGTAGATGTTAAGATTGAAGATGAGGATGCTGCCTTAATTTTATTGGTTTCTCTTCCGTTATCATTTGAGAATTTTGTTCAATCATTTATTGTGTGAAGAGAATCCATAACCTTAGAGGAAGTTCGCGCGAGTCTGCATATGCGTGAACTTCGACATATGGCTATTGGGATGCAAGACTCTAATGCTGCAAGTTTGGTTATGACTCATGAGAAGAGTCGCACCGGTTCTAACTAAACAAAGAACGGAAAGCAGAGGTCCAAGAATTACAATGCTAGGGACATCTGCAATTACTGCAAAGAACCCGGACATTGGAAGAAAGACTGCCCAAAGAAGGCCACAATTGCTGCAATGGCTCAAAGTGGCAGAGATTCTGAAGATGATTTCGTTCTCACCGTCACAGATCAGAAGACGACGGATAACACATGGATTCTTGATTCAGGTTGTTCCTACCATATGACTCCTAATGAAGATTGGTTCTGCACCTACAAGAAGATAGATGGTGGAAACGTCATCACAGGGAGTAATACAATGTGGAAAATTGTAGGGATCGGCTCTGTGAAGATCAAGATGCATGATGGAGTCGTGAGGACTGTGACAGAAGTACGACATGTTCCTCATCTGAGAAAGAACCTAATATCTCTTGGAGTCTTGGACTCTAAAGGATACAGGTATAACGCTGAAGGTGGAGTCATGGATGTTGCCAAAGCTGGGGTTGTTGTCATCAAGGGCAACAAGCAGAAGACCTTATATGTCTTGCAAGGGTCTACAGTTCCTGGGAGTAAGTTCAAGCGTCGTTTGGACTTGCTCAATGTCAACAGTTGGCAGTAGCCCCAAGGGCGCGGTGAAGCTTGGCGAAGCTTCTCTGAGGAGAAATTTTAAGGTGAATATTGTTTATAATTCCTTGATTCCTGTTATCTGAATTTTAAGTGGTAAATTATAGTAGTGGGTAATTCTACTATATGAGAATTCAACCCCGGTGGAGTATAGCAGTGGTTAATTCTGCTAGTGGAGAATTCAATCCATGGAGGAGTATAGTAGTGGGTAATTCTACTATATGAGAATTCAACCCCGGTGGAGTCTAGCAGTGGTTAATTCTGCTAGTGGAGAATTCAACTCATGATGGAGTAATAGTAGTGGTTCATTCTACTATATGAGGATTCAATTCAAGGTGGAGATTGTTAATTTGACTTGAATCCTAACCACTTATTGGACTGCTGATGTGGCTGATCTGTGTCCTGCCTTCTGATTGGCTGAGAGCTGTTGGGCCATGATTGCTGACAAGTCTGATCTGTGTTCTGCCTTCTGATTGGCTGAGAGCTGTTGGGCCAGGATTGCTGACAAGTCTGATCTGTGTTCTGCCTTCTGATTGGCTGAGAGCTGTTGGGCCAGGACTGTTGACATGTCTGATCTGTGTCCTGTCTTCTGATTGGCTGAGAGCTGTTGGGATGGATTGCTGAATACATATGGTATTCTTCTGTTGCAGTATAAAAAGGGCCCCAGGGCCAGCAGATACTGCATCCTCATTTCTGATCCTGTTTCTCATCCCATATCTGTACCTTCTCAGTACCCTATGTATTACAACTTTCTCCATATAGTGAAACCGATCGCCGCCGCCCAAGGACGTAGCCCATTTACGGGTGAACCTTGTAAATCCTTGTGTTTGTGTCTTGCTTGTTTGATCGTGTTTGTGCGTGTTTGCTTCCGCGATTCGCAACATATATATATATATATATTGGACAATTCTTATATTAAAATAATTAAAAATCCATAATCGAATAATTTTAGAATATTCTCCCGAATATCAAATATTCTTTATGCAGTGACCCTCTGACGGAATACCGAATACCGACTTCTGCAACACTGTTGCCCCTAACTGTTCTACGTCAAGGACGCCTGCATAGTGTTGATGGTAAGTACTCTTATATGTTAAAAAATATTAGATTTGCGGATATCTATTGAAGGATCTGGTCTTCAACCAAAATGACATGCCCTCAGTTGACAACTACAATATTATGGAGTCTCTTTTCGAAGGAATGACCATCTTTGAACCGACTCGCTACAAGTAATTACTCAAAGATCCAAGGGTAGATAAACAAATTCCTGGATGATGTTAACCATCGATATCGGGCCCCTAGAGTTCATTTATTAACATTAGAGTCCATTCCTGATACAAAAATAATCTATAATCGTCTTTATAAGATCGATGTTACTACTTTGCAAATTGTCCAACCATCTAATATAAATTATGGAAACTACTCCTCGGTGCTCTTACTGCTCTTTTCAGCCATCACAACGCTTAGTAACATGAGAAAGAGATTGTCAATGATGGTTAAAATAACCTAGAGATTGTTCTCTAAATTAGATAAGGAAGAAGATACAGTGACATATGGCTAGGCATCTCATTTAGGTATTTCTCTACGTGAGAAGAGGAAGACCTTGGCAGTTGGTGTCCATCCATCCGCCTAGTCCATTAAGATAAAATGTATATCTTAACAGCAGCAGTACCAACAACTGAAGAATGTGAATACATGTGACAAAGGTAATGGCAAGTGCATTTCAACACTTCTGGCTTGGGTTGTCATACATTTTCATGACAATCCCAAGCACACGTGTTGATTAGTCCTCACATCAATCTTCCAAGATTTGATGGAATACATTAACTGCACACATCAAGAAACAACCTGTGCATAATTAGAGGAAATGAGAAGCAATAGTGGTGTAGGGGAGATTTGTAGGGGATTATGACGACGTTTTAGAAGGAAATTACATCGGTAACCAAGAAGGAAAGCAATGACGATCATCAGTAACATAGCTTATTATAAAGGGATGGAATGACTGCATTTGAGGGATAAAATTTTTTGTTTAGTTTGTAAATTTTCCAATTTAAGTCGAATCTTACCCCTTGGATCATCTTAAAAATGTAAACTAACATATATGTAAACGTCTTTTTGAACTAGAGTAGTAAATTCATATTGGGGGGCATAATGGAGTTGTTTCTCAGTAGTATCCTAACCGCTATTGTAGTATTGTTTTGATTTTATGAGTAAACACGTAATTCAAATGTTTGACTTATGTACTTCAAAAGCATCATTAAACAAAGAATATAATTCAAATTTCTCATAAACTTCCATACGTGAAAACGGGATTCTATATAAATCAGCAATAACCTTTCACTTGTATTTTAATGTAAAATAAAATTATTAATTCTTTTTTATTCTTTACTTTATTTTCTTATTAGTTTTAATAATTTATGATATTATTAATTTTGATATTCACTCATTTTAATTAGACTAACATGTACGTTTGATATTATCATATTGCATTGTTGAAACCAAATTAAAGTTTATTGGTCCTTTTTCGCTAACATATCCAGAAATAGATTGATTCTAAAAATTATGGTAAATCACTGATTTGTCTAGTATCTATAAAATAAAAATTTTTTACCAGATCAAAATATTTTATTTTCAAAACTGAAATTTATAAATCCAATGTCACATTCAGTAAAAATGGTAGGAATACCAAAGCCTTTGAATGATTCATATTTTAGAATGAATTTTGCAGACGGATAGCACCTCAAAAAAACACACACAAATAGCAAATCAATTTAAGACCATCATAATTGCACGGCCCTTCAAAAATTTAAGACCATCTAAGTCCGTCTCAATTTTCAATAGTTAGGTACTTATAAAAGTGGAGACTTGGCAAAATTAGAGACCGAGACTCATTATTCAAGTAATTAATGTATCCACACAATTTCCTTTTTCTATTCTATTATGACTGTAAACTATCAGGTTAGATATGGACAGCCCACCCACTTGGGCCTATTCATATATAAGCAGTACCTCCAAGAAGCAGATAAAATGCTAAAAGTTTGACTCTGAAAACATCAAATGTACGTGCATTCCTCTACCATTGTTCATATGCTTACTGATCAGTTCCTTGTGCCACTCAACATGGAGACACAGAGAGTTGTGCCATTATTTCCTGGAGAAAAGATCCACCAAATTTAATGGAAGTAAGAGATTAGAATGGAGCAGATTGACAACAACTCAGGGAAGTGGAAATGAAGATGTGATGGTGCTAATGTAGTCCAGAGGTGGAGGTAGTATAAACGTTATGGGGCAGATTGAAGATGGGTGAGAAGAGAAAAGGAGGGAGAAAGGGGCATATACATAAATCTTTATTGATTTATTGTCCAAAGAATTATTTGGGACTTAACAATGTCCAGGAAGACACGAGGGCATAATCAAGGTTACAAAAGTTGGTAGTCGATACTCGGTCAACGGAGTCACTGATTAGCGACTAAAGGATTTAGGCGGACTGTAGTCTATTTTGTTTTTTTAATTAATTTCAATACATAAATCATTTTTATATGCATATCCCTATATATTTTCAAAAAAATTGTGCATTTTCTTTACAATGGAAAAACATATGAATTCAATTGAACATTAAGCATCGTAGATTAAGTTCGCTTTATTAAACAAACAAAAAAAGAAATATGACACCATTTAATGCTATACATACCAACTTTACGAGGGAATCTTTATATACGGAAATATATAAGGCACCATATGTAAATCAAAAAAATCACAGCAGCATATAACTCCTTCAAGGGAATGAATATAGATACGATCATAGGACATCTATCGTATATTATAATCATTCAAGTAACAGGATGTGCATTTATATGCATGCATGAGCACTTGTATGCGCATGCAGGTGCAGTCCATGTGTATATCTGAATGAATTAATATTCTAATACACATATTATAGATGACTAATTGGACTCTTCCAACTAATAGCCAACTGTCAACACTATTTTTTTCTCTTATAGAAATAAACATTTGGATCTACTCTAAATACGTGGATGATTTCAGCTAGTGGTACTGACATCTTCATATTAGCAGTCATTATGTTATAAAAAGAAACCTGCTTAGCAAAAATGTGTTTTGTTCATAAAAATCAGATTCAGATTCATATCCAGTATGCTTATAACAGATTTAACTCAAACATCTAGATACTTTTGTATATAAAATAAAAAACAGAGAAAGAGGTAATATCAACAGCAACATATCTCCTTATTGAGGGACAAACAATTACAACAACAATCGATTAATGAAAGAGTAAATCGTAGCTAACCTGAGAAGCCAAAATTTGTACTTTCAAATCGTTGAAAATCTGCAAGGAAAACCATATAAATTAGAGACACATGCAAATAGACATGGATGTAAATTTCTCATTTCTAAATAAAATGAAGATCGGAAAAAAACCTCGGTAGTTTTGAAATCATCTCTTATTCACAGAAGACTACACTACAGAAACCATAATTTAACTGCTTCTCTTGTCTACCAAACATGTACACAGTCTCGTACGGAACCCAATTGTAACAAAATCAACTAGCATATCAGATATTTATGAATTTTCATCCAAAATCAAACTAGATCACCTTATTTCCAACCCCTCCCCCATAATATGTACGTACTAACATGCTTGACCCTCTAGATATCTTCTGTATGAAGCTCAGCATCTCTATATTCAGGACTTTTCTATTTCATTCCATGCTGAGAAGGAAAACAGGACTCAAGACAGGCCATCGATGATTAAGAGGATTACATCAAATAGTGAAAGTTGCATATTGACAAGATATCATTTGAAAGTTATACAACTAAATAACAAAAGGATCTCCATTAAGTGGAGTCTAATAAACAATTGCTCCTGCAACCATTCCTCTTTGAGCTCTTACATTCAAACTTTATAATGTTTATGGGATAGAACGACTCATAAACCTTTTTATAATGGTTATGGTATAGAGCGACTCATAAACCTTCATATCCTTATAAAGGCCAATGGGGAATTTCCCCGCATCACTAGAATCCATTTTATTGCTAATTAGTGACCTACCGGCTGGGAAACAAGAACCCATCTAATGACTTGGCATTAATGAAATTGATGACTGGATTAGTTAAACCAAACAAGGGTCCTCTGACCATGCCATTAATTCTCGTTTGTGGATAACTTTGATGTGCCATCGTCTCACATGCATTACACACAAAATTACTTGTTTCTTTACAACTCATCTAGTACTGGCAATATTATGTTTTTGTAAATTATGTAACTACTACTGTGGGATATTCAATTGCAAATTAGCTATGATTGGAAACTTCCAGTTTTTCATACAGTGAACCAGCATAAACATTCGTCCAACAAAAAACAAATCTTATTCACTAACAATTACAACTATGTTAAGCTCTCCTTTTAAGCTTTAGAATCGGCACCTAATCTATATTTGGAATTCAACTCTGAACACTACAAACAATCAATTTAGTTACATCTCGAGACATAAAAATGTTCATCCATCACATTTGTTCCTTGAAATAGTCGTAAACTTGCATAGATGGTCGCAAGATATCTCATAAACCTTATCTTTTCTATCTGCCAAGAAACTGACGACATTTCAAGCATATATCTTCTTTTTTCTCAATTTGCTTTCAAAACAATACTTCATAATAGTTCATATATTCTTTTAAATGTATACATTCCCATATAAATCCATCTCATTCCTGGTTTGTATCTTCCACACAGGAGTTGAGAGAAGAAGATAGCATACAAGGAAAATAGAATTAAAAATGAAACATATAAATTACATTGACCTATCAGCAGATGTCCCAATTTTGAGCTACATTTCGGCATCTGTCCTGGGTGATTGCAGATCAGTGATCACGAGTTATCATTCTCTTCACTTGTCCAATAAAAATAAACAGCATTCTGAACATTTATACCTTTCATGAAACGTAATTTAACCTCAATTTTCTCTTATAGATTCACAATAAGCTAATGAAAATCACCAATGCAAATATAATACTTCTATAGTCCATGACAACTCTTTTTTAAATTTCCTATAATTCTAATTTCTATACCGTCGATTCCACAAAAGGTCTTGTCAAACCACTGTGCCGTAAGGATGTAATTAGCAGGATAACAACAATGGTTGGCCTCCGTAGCATATCCCAACCTCAAGAAAATAGAACTCAATACACCTACCTTTTTCTCTCCATTTCCATGCATGGACATGATAATTCTAACTTGACATGCAATTCACTAATTTCAAAGCTACTCATCATCTTCAAAATCGGGCCTAGTACATAGTGACAATGACAAACACGCACACATGCAAGCATGGGGGCATGTCTGCGCAGGCGCGCGCGTGCGCACACACACACATGTCCTCTAATAAACACATGCACACATTTAAGTAAATACATAGAAAAACGAGCACACAATGCATGCCCATGTAGATACATGCATATGCATGTACATAGGGATGTTTTCAATGAGTGCCCTCGTACTGGCGAAATGAGCCCCATATTTATTCTTTTTAAAATCTAATACTGGCGAGATGAGCCTCACAAAATTGTGCAGGCATACGTTTTTTTCAATAGTTCTTTTCCATGCACGCTATTGTGCAACAATAATAAAACGAGTTAGTATATAAGGACTTGATACAACCACCACAAGTACAAGAAAATTTTGTAGTCACCTTTTTAACTAGTAGTAAAGGTAACACTTTTGCAAGTTTTCTAGATGAAGGTTGTATCTATGTGGGATCAATATTCCTAAGATGAGAGAAGTCTCAAAGGTAAAGCATGCATCCATGAATTTATGTGTGCATGCAAAAAAAAAAAAAATACAGCTGAAGAGAATTCTCGGTGAGTCGAGTAGTTTTCTGTAAACCAAAAGAATATTTAGCGACTTGCATTTCTTAACACTATTTCAGTTGCAAGTCACGGGTGGAAGCAAAAACATCATTACGAACAAGATCACGCTTAAAAAATGGAGCAAAGTAACAAACCTTTGACGAATATAGATATATTTTATATGAAGATATTTTTTGGTGGAAAAAAACTATAGATAGTAAAAAATCATACAGAATGTGTAAGGATCATGCTCAATCAATGTCCAACAATTTTTTTCTTAGAGATCAGTTATAACCCAGGAACACTGCATATTTACACTTTACTAGAGGTAAAAAGTTGTGGTTAAACAAGACTGCTAATTATATAAAACAGTTATACGTTAAGTAGATATGTAAGAGAAGGTCAAGACATCTTTTTTGTTACAAACCGAATCAGCTATGTACAAATGCAAATCTAGATGGTTAATCATGTTTTGATGGGTATATAAATGAATTGTGGGCATTCAAAAGGTGGCAGTAAATATGGATTAGTTGTATTTTTATTTTGTTAAAAAAATATATAGAACAATACACCAAATCTACATGCTTCACAATGGCAGGAGATAGCCCTCCCAGTACACACGAGGTATAATAACTGGATGCCTAGGATCTTTAATAAAGTAACTAACAAGGACTTTTTCTAGCTGTTGAGCTGCTTGAAAAATTATATGTTATTTTCTTTCCTCGTTCTCCTAGATGTTTTCATAAAAATACTATTTTCACTCGATCACTACTAGAAACTCAACCTTTCGAGAGCCTGAAGATTAAATTAATAGATAACTGCGACAAGAAATGGACAGATCAAACATGTCGACCAACATACGAGGAAATATTGTTCTTAAATAGCTTGTCTATAAATTTTGTGCCGGTCAACAAAGCCTAGGTATAAATAGTTCATGTGATTCCACATAAAAAAACAAGCTACTTGGGAAAACTGCACATTAACTTTTTCTCGGATCATTGGGAAATGTAATTTCCATGACATCCGTGTATTATAATAAGAAAACTCAACTCTGGACAATACAACATGCAATTTCCAAGTCCACTTCACTTCAGCAAAACTAGCACATATTGTACATGATAAAAAACAGAGCAAAATACTTCTTCCTGTCACCTGCTCACTGATCAATATTAAACTAAGCATAGGACGGCTTAGGCTCCACTGATTGCCGCAGTCTTCAAACAGAACAATCTCAAATAGGGTTTTCAGCATCTGCAAATAATAGAAACTGTTAGAAATCGAGAATACGGAAGCATAATATCAGAGAAATAGAATAAAAATGAAGAACACCGGGATTTTACGTGGAATCCTACTCCGTAAGGAGCGAGATGAAACCGCGGGAGAATGCCCAAAGGGCTGATGTTTTCATTAACTTTTCTCAATCTCATACAATGGTGTGGGGCTTCCTATATAATCTCCAATAAGTCTCTAAGTTCCACAAATATTAGATGTGTGACTAAACCACTAGACGTGGTAATTGGACCTCGGAGGGATATAATTACCCATCACTACATGTGACGCGTATACTCCAACACCTCCCCTGAAGCTGGAGCATGCAATGCTCAACTTGGACAAATAAAAAGGAATCTCAAACTCACAATACAAGGCACATACTCTATTGTCCGTTGTTGTCGAGGACGTTACTTCTCATGTCGTGCTGGTGAGGATGAACAAAAGGACTGGAGTGTGAGTTAAACTGGGTCTCCTCGTCAGAGAAGATGTACTCTGTACAACATCTGTCATAGTCACTGAAACTGGAATGAGTTTCCACTTGGAGAACTCTGGCCTGCAACTGCTCCATCTCTATGAAGGACCAAACTGGATAAAGTTGTGGAAACATCCTCGTCGGAGTCCATGATCGCTGGAGAATGGAGTCTGAAAGTCTCCTCATCGGAGAACAGGGTCTCTCTCATACTGACCCAAAGAATGGGAACTCTACATTGGAGTCCCCATGAAATCACATCAAAACCCTAGCCCACAATGGCATAGAGAATGAGATCTCTACTCTGGAGTCCCTATGGATCACATGAAAACTCCGAGTTCAAATCAAAGATGGGGACCTCTTAAATACTGATCGCATATCTGTAATCGTATTGAAGACTCTGAAATCAATCTGAATGTAGAGTCTGAATATGAACTGTAGAGTCTGACATGTGGTATGAAATCTGAACTGGAGATCTGTAAAACTCTACACATACTTCTCCTTTCTCCCATATTGGTCAGAAAACAACATCGATCAAGTTGGGAGAAGACATGAAGATGGAGGAAAACCAATCTCAAATAAAAAAATTTTATTTACGGCTATTCCTTTTTTAGCCATCTCCTTTTTCTCAAAGTATTTTCGCGTACTGTTTTTCCTTTCTCTTTTTGTACGCACTGTTTTCCAAAACAAAACAAAAAAATCTCCTTCCCTTTTTAAGGCGTTCACAATTTTTTCCGACTTTCATCTCTCCTTTTTTTATACTGCCCATTTGGGCCCAAACATACAACTCTTCTCTCTCCCTTTTTTTAAAGAACTCATGGCCCAAAAAGAACTCGTCCTTTTTATCAATTACACCGCGGCCCCCTCCACTGTTCACTAAAGGGCCATCGGGCTCACCCTTTTCGTGTGCCACTACGGTACCCAATTTGGGAATCCACCTCACGAAAGCATCCGCCTCCTAGTGGGGGCCTTGCTAGAGCTCACCGCCGCCGCCAGGACATACGAGAAGCAGGAGGTGTGCCACCTGCAAATCGACTGCGCATCCATGAGGTGCACCACCTGTAGAGACTGGGGCCATCGTCAATGGGAAGAAGGGTCTAATTTGGGGCTTCCATCGAGAGCTTGAGGATCGCCCATCACGAGGAGGATCTTGCTGCCGCCTGAGAGGTGTTGTCGCCTCTGCCTGGGGCTGGAGAGGAGCAATAATGGAGGCATGATGTTGGGCTTGAGGGCGGCACCGCCTGCGATGGGGCTCCGCATGAAGGAGCACGAGGAGCAACCGGCTCCTCCTAGAAGAGTTGTAGATCGCCTCCATTTTTTTGTTGGATGCCTGATGGGTGCATGAGATGGGAGATTGAAGATGATGTTATTTCAAATAAACATGTTGTTGGCTATTGCTTCAAGGAATTGCAGGAGGAACCCATGAAAAACCAAGGTCTTCTCTCCACCTAGGGTTCTTGAGAACCCATAGCTAGTCGTTGATCTCTAGCAACGAGTAACTTTCGCGAGATTCCTGATCTGGTAGTCTTCTAGTGACCTGGCGATAGTTGTTCTCCATCGTTGGCCGCTGGAGATGATCGACAAAGCACAGAGAGGTATAACAAAGAGGTGACGACGCTGAAATCAGATCTAGGATTTCTCCAGCAGTTTTTTTACAGCCTAATTCCACGGCAAGTAAAGGTCCCAGAAATTGAACCCTAGAACTCTTCTTGATCATGAATGTCTAAACGGAAATGAACATAATAAAAACTCCAAGAACAAATCCCAAAAAATCGAACCACTCTGATCATGAACTGTGCAGAATTAGGGTTTCAGCAAAACCCCTAGAACTTAATATCAAATCTCGAACAAATTATTAACATAATCATGAATATAATAAAATCCTCAAGAATCGAACCCGCTCTGATATCATGTTAGAAATCGAGAATACGGAAGCATAATATCAGAGAAATAGAATAAACATGAAGAACACTGGGATTTTAAGTGGAACCCAACTCTTTAAGGAACAGGATGAAACTATTGGAGAACACCTCAAAGGCTGATGTTTTCATTAACTTTTCTCATATGATACAATGGGTGTGGGGCTTCTTATATAGTCCCCACCGAGTCTCCAAGTCCCACAAATAGTAGATGTGGGACTAAACCATTGGATGTGGTAATTGGACCCTTGAGGGATCCAATTACCCATCACTACATGTGACGTATATACTCCAACAATAACCATCAAGATGTAACATCTCACACCAGTCATTTTGTAGATTAACCAAAAACTAAATGAGGTGTTACAAGTGATTTAATGCTTCTCGGCCAAAATTACAAATGACTACTTTTAAAACATCTAAATTAAAATAGGAAAATATGGTTGCTATGCATAAATTACAACCAAAAATTGAATTTCAACCACTCACAGACTTACAGAGTAATATTAACTTCTATGTATAGTTTGTATAGTTCCGTTTATCAACGTATTACTAACCATAATCAACAAGTTCACACGTAATATAGTTTTCAATTTATCGAACATTAACGCTCACAGATAGAGTTAAATAGTCCACACATAAGCCACCGGGTCACACGACAGAAGAATACCCAACATCAATATTAAGACTCCTGCATGTTCAATATGAATCTTCATGTGAACTTTTTGGTAGTAGTCGTGACCAATAGCCCTCAGCAGTCGGCTCGTTGGTAATTCAGATCGACCCTTTCATCTATCAGTTATTCTCAGATAGAAGGAACTCCATGTCCACAGGTTCTCGAGCTAAAGATCGGTAGTTCTCGAAGGTTCAAAGCAGCTAAGTTATCAGAGATTCTGGCTGGAGAGAATCCTCGGGGGGGGGGGGGGGGGCTCCAACAAAATACTACATACCGAGGCGAGTACTGAATTCTAGACCCATTTTTGTAAGGGAAAAATGGGGCTGCCCCCTAGGGGCAGCCAACATGGCTGCTCCCACCCCAACTTTCACAAATACTTTTAATTTTTTTGAAAAAAATGTCAACATGTTTATTCATCCCTATATCCCTCCTATATGTCATTCGAATTTCGTCAGAAACAGAGACTCCTACGGCCTCCATCCAGACGTCATTTTTTTAACGGTCGCATGATTTTTTAAATCGACCATGTCTAGATGGAGGCCGTAGGAGTCTTTGTTTCTGACGAAATTTGAATGGCATATAGGAGGGATATAGAGGTGAATATACATGACGATATTTTTCAAAAAAAATAAAAAATTTGCCGAAAAATGGGGCGGGGCAGCCATGTTGGCTGCACCCAGGGGGCAGCCCCATCAACCCCTTTTTGTAATATCTTGTTTTCTTTCTCATTCAAAGTTCAAGTGAGAGCGGACGGAGCGCTCGGAGAAGAGGGAGATTGTCTTGGATGGTGATTCGAATCTTCAAAGATAAGATAAGCCAAATAGTGCACAATGATTATAAGCAACGTTGTAGATGACATAAATCTAAGGTTATATGTCCAACATGGCATTAATCTAAAAGAGAAAAGAACATCAATGGAATGGCTATCAGCGGAATTCAGAAGCATGCTTACTTCAGGGAATATTGTGGGGCACTCTGTAATATGCCGTGCTAGGCTTATGGCAGCTGCAGAAGGAGGCGTCTCTGCTATAGTGATATTGTTGAAATAAAAGGTAGCCAGGTTGTCGACAGCTGATGTA
This sequence comes from Ottelia alismoides, assembly GCA_037367405.1. Taxonomy (NCBI): domain Eukaryota; kingdom Viridiplantae; phylum Streptophyta; class Magnoliopsida; order Alismatales; family Hydrocharitaceae; genus Ottelia; species Ottelia alismoides. Next base: position 341,965 of record JAZKJV010005597.1, on the reverse strand, counting down.
CACTGGTTTAAAGAGTAAATATTCAATTGGTGAGTACTTGCTTTCTTCTCATGGTATAGGAAAACAACCATCTACTAAATATAAAAATGATATGTAATAACTAATTTCTGAGATTGATGACCAACATCGACGTAGTTTGCATGTGACCACAATTCCCAGTTAACTTCTAGTATTAAACTTACCTCAGTTAAATTGGTTCCCATTGGAAAGGAATACGTGTCTCTATTAGATCATTTGACTTGCTCGTTAATACCAGTAATATAAAATTGCAAGTAACATAACATCAAATGTATATCACTTTGAAACTGTTGCAATTGGTTTTATAGAGTAGAGGTGCACAGTAATTTGTTCAGGCCGATCTTAGTCAAATCCAGATTGCAATCAAACCTTTAACAGATTACAAATGTTGTACTCCAATCGAATCCATATAAAACCAAATGTACTCTAAACCCCCAGATTGCATATTGGTTTGGAGTTCTATTAACGATCTAATCCTTCATGATGTAATCCAAACCACTACAGATGGATAACATGCAAACAGCAATCAAGAAAAACTACTTTTACTGATATGAAGAGTGATATGATGACTATGTGAAAAAAATGAATGACTTGTTTATTTTGTCCCTATAAGGCTCCTTTATATAGAAGATTAACCTTAGAAGGAAAATAACCAATGGGAAATTATATAAAAAGAAAATGAGAAATAAAATGGCGAAGCCTTCTCCCACTTTTGAGTAGGGTCGGCTACATAAATTAGTGCTCAAATCCATGTTGAAAGATCCGACTATTTTACGCTGGTTATCGGCTATCTAGCGCAGCCCCCACAAGGGTGGGATTTGAATCCTGGTATTTTGGGTGATAGACACACTACACTACTACCAGACCACTGAAGTGGGTACAAAAAGAAAATAAGAAACATATAAATACTATTTCCTTTAACGCTCCCTCAAAGATGGAGCATATATATCTACAATACCGATCTTGGAAGAACACTTCTAAAATGACCCTCTGGCTAGAGCCTTGATGAAAATTTCTGTTGTTCGTTGCCCTGAGCTAACCATGTGAAGCGGATGTGAAGCCCTTCTGTATTGTTATAAAATAAGAATGCGAAAGCTTAGTCAGAGAAATAGAATAAAACTTGGAGAACACATGATTTTAATGTGGAACTATACTCGCTAAGGAGCGGGAAGAAACCACGAAAGAAGGCCTCAAAGGGTTGATTGTTCATTGAACTTTCTCATTGGATATAGGCGGTCTGGGGCTTCTTATATAGCCTCCACAAACTCTCCAAGTTCCACCACTAGTAGATGTGGGACTAAATACTGGATCTGGTAAATGGATCTTGGAAGGATCCATTTACCCATCTTACATGATAAGTAGCGCATACTCTAACACTCCCCCTCAAGCTGGAGCATGTAATGCTTAGCTTGGACAAATAGAAAGAAATCACTCAAACTCACACTACAAGACACTACAAACAATATCAACTCAACATGCACAACTGTTGGTTGTTGTCGAGGATGTTTCTTCTCACGCCGTGCATGTGAGGAGGAACAAACGGGCTGGAGTGTGAGTAGAACTAAATCTCCCCATCGGAGAGCATGTGTTCTGTATTGTGCCTGTCAGAGTCACTGCAACTGGAAATGAGTCTCCACTTGGAGAACTCTGGCCCGGCACAACATGTGGACAGCTGCTCCATCTCTAAAAGGGCCGAACTGAAAAATTCGTGAAGACATCCTCGTCGGACTTGACAGTCGCTAGAGAATGGAGCCTGAAAAAGTCTTCTCGTCGGAGAACTGGGTCTCTCCCATACTGGCTTAGAGAATGGAATCTCTACTCTGGAGTCCCTATGAAACCACATGAAAACCCTAGCCCACATGGAATAGGGAATGAGATCTCTACTCTAGAGTCCCTATTGAACACATGAAAATTTTGAGACCAAAAAACAAAGATGGGGACCACGACAAATCATCAGCAACCACAAGATGGAAATTGTGCCCCTAGTGATCAGGAACATGATTAAGACCCCAAACATCAAAATGCAACAACTCAAATAAAGTATAACAACTACAACCCTGATGACCGGAAAATTGGTAGAATGATGCCTCCCAAGCTGGCAAGCTACAAACTAAAACATTGACCAAGATAAGATATAGGATTCCACACAGTTTCTGCAGAGTAAGAAGATCGAACTGAAGGTAGAGCATGTACAAAGAGACTGATCCAGTAGGAATAGAAGATCTGCGGGCACAAGGAGACTGGATCAATCTGTAGGGACCCCCTTGTTAGAAAATCGGAAGCGGAAGCATAACATGGAAAAAGAAATAAAGAACAAGAAAGAACGCGGGATTTTTACGTGGAACCCTACTCCGTGAGGAGCGGGATGAAACCACGGGAGAAGCCCTCAAAGGGGCGTGTTATGCATTGCACTTTCTCAATGAGTACGGGAGGTCTGGGGCTCCTTATATAGCCTCTCCAGATCCTCCGAGTCCCACCACTGGACGATGTGGGACTAAACAACTGGGTGGGGTAAATGGATCTCCTCCAGGATCCATTTACCCTGCTACAACACAATAGGCGCTTACAACTTATGCTCCAACACTCCCCCTCAAGCTGGAGCATGCAATGCTCAGCTTGGACAAACAGACAGAAACTCAACTCAACGCTACAAGACACTACGGACAATATCAACCCAACGCACACATGCTGCAGTCGAGGACGTTGCTTCTCATGCCGTGCAGGTGAGGAGGACGCTGAAGACTCGTGACCTGACCATCGAGTCTGAACTTGCGCCTGAAGTCTCCTCGTCGGAGAACTGGGTCTCTCCCATCTGGCTCAGAGAATGGTGCACTGCTCTGGTGTACCTATGATACCACATGAAAACCCTTGCCCTCAATGGCATAGGGAATGGTCCTCTGCTCTGGAGTCCCTATGGCTCACATGAAAACTCTGGCCTGACAACAACAAGAATGATGGGGACCTCGAACAAACGATGGCAACTTATGCTCATCTGACAATGACCGCACACTCGTGCGTGTCTGAAACTGGACTCGGAAGACAATCATCGAGTCTGAACAACTGTAGAGTCTGGAATCTGAATGGTCTGCAAATCTGGATCCTGGAGAATCTGAATAGACCTGTAACTCTACACATACTCCCCCTTTCTCCCATACTTGTCGGAAGACATGAATGTCGACCAAGTTGGGAGAAGACACGATAAATAGGGGGAAAATGAAACAAAATAAGCCGTTACAAATTTTTCGGCTTCTCAACTCATGACTTTTGGCCGTTTCAATTTTTTTTTACGACTTTCAATCAATTTTTTTTTAAAATTGCGTACGACTTTTCTTTGTACGCAGCCCTTTTTTTTCTACAGCGTACGGCTTTTTCAAATGTACGCGCCTTTTTTTTTCTCGAAAATTCATCTTTTTTTTTTAGGAATTCTTTCCCTTTCTTTTTTTTCTCAAAATAAAAGGCTGCCCGACATGGGCCCAGAGAACACAGCCGTTGGCCACTTAGGCCTTACAATAAAAATTTTTTTTTAAGGGGTATCGGGCCCTGTTATGGCACTTTAGGGTTCCCAGGGGGAACCCCTTCGCAAAAGAAATCGCCGCCTGGAAGATGGGGGGCGCGCCTGGGGTTCACGCCAGCGAGATCTGCAGCGGAAGCGGAGATCGGAGGGCCTAGGGGGAGTCGCACCGCCATCGCGCCTGGGCGGTCGGGTGGGCTCGTCGCTGATGGGTTGTTCTGAGCCGCACGCTCTGGATGTGGCTGCGGGTGCCGTGCGCGCGAATCGTCGCTTGCGGGGATCCCGCAAGGGCAGGAGGCGCCTGGAGACCAACGCGAGGGCACGGGACCGCCGCCTGGTGTTTGTGGCAGGAGGAGAACCGGCGCGAGGGTACGGGTGCGCCGCCTTTGGACTGCGAGACGGAGGTGGGTGCGCCGCCTTGGGGCTGCGTGTTCGCGGTGAGATAGCAGCGCCGCTATGCCGCGATGCTGGAGATATGCCGCCTGAGATTGGAGGAGGGCGCGTAGAAGGGGCTTCGCTCGGGAAGCCACTGACTGGAGATGGCCGCCGCCGCCACTAGATGCTCGAACAGGATGATGCCTGAGGCTTGAAGCCTCTGCTTGGACTCAGATGACTCAGATGGCGATGGATCCTGTACTGCCTGCTGGAGATCAGAAGAACTGTAGGCCTACTCTTTTGGATCAAGCCGAGGCTAGGGTTCTTGATAACCCGATGTGCGCGGACCCTATGAAATTAGGGTTTCCAAACCCTTTAATTTCTGGAAAGAGCAGATCTCCAGAACTTGAATGCAGAAAAATCTTCAAACGAATCTCGAATGATCAACAATCTTGACCGTTCTTCAACAATACATGAATCTGAATAATCTTTTAAAAACGATCGAATCTCGAATAAAAATAACGAACAACAAATCCTCGAGAATCGAACCCGCTCTGATACCATGTTAGAAAATCGGAAGCGGAAGCATAACATGGAAAAAGAAATAAAGAACAAGAAAGAACGCGGGATTTTTACGTGGAACCCTACTCCGTGAGGAGCGGGATGAAACCACGGGAGAAGCCCTCAAAGGGGCGTGTTATGCATTGCACTTTCTCAATGAGTACAGGAGGTCTGGGGCTCCTTATATAGCCTCTCCAGATCCTCCGAGTCCCACCACTGGACGATGTGGGACTAAACAACTGGGTGGGGTAAATGGATCTCCTCCAGGATCCATTTACCCTGCTACAACACAATAGGCGCTTACAACTTATGCTCCAACACCCCTTGTTCACGGCCAAATCCAATCAACATGCCCGCAAGTAAATCCTGAAACACAAGAGAACGTGGGTTAAAAATTAAACAAAAATTCAGATCCTTGGTAATCTAACTAATAGAAAATGGATTCATAGAAAATTTAGATGCATGTAGAACACTTTGCAGACGCATGGAAGCTGTTGACTGAATCTTGCCCTGTCATGTAATATGGGTATGCCTCCCATCGACAATGACTACAGATCTACCAAGGTAAATTATATTGTATGATGTGAACTATTCTCTATCATTGCAGAGATGATAAGATGTCATGTAATTCATGACCATTATGAACTATAGTGACATGTGATAAATGTATAATCTATACCTAAGGTACTAAAGAAGGAAAAATGTCTAACGAGGTTGGATGGGTACTAGTAGAGCTAATGAAAAGAGCCATAATATCCCTCAGATAGGAAACACGATCGTCATACTTCTAATCAACATGAGTAGCAATGGGCTTAAAATACTCAGCAACACGAGCAAAGGCATGGAGACCATGCTTCTGATAGCATGTACCCTCGGAGTGCCCTATATAGGTGCAGTATGTGCACTTTTGCTGAGATAGTTCACCTCCTCTGCACATACACCATGTCCTCGGATAGTGCCAGACCTCCTCTATCGTGACATGCAGCCATAACATAGGGGGTATGAGTAGTAGTTGCACGAGGCATCGTGACCCTGCTAAATCTGTTAGAAGCATAGGAGGTATGGAAACATCGATGATGAGCTAGCTAATGTGTCATCATATTGGAATCAAGAGCCAAAAGAAACAAACCCATCATCATGGCTTTCCTATACGACATTTGTCGCTCAATACTCGCATTAAGAGACATGACGAGATGGAACTTCTTGAACATGCCCCTCTGTTGGAGCTGGTGATTCTCGACCATCTTGCTTCACCGTAAAGATGTCATACTTGAGCTGGAGGATCTTCTTCTATTCCTTACTTGAGAATATGTGACGGCAAGAATGTCCAACATCACCTTTGTTGTGGGTTGATGCTATCATTGGTTATCTTTGTTATAAGAGTACTAGAGAGCCAAACACACACACATGTTCATGAATATCACATAGTAGGGACGCACCTAATACTCCAATAAGTTTCATTATACGAAAGGGGTAGTACGATTAATCTGTTGTCTTTCTTCCATGAAGCATTCACCTCAGTCTTCTCGACCATCTCAGGTCGCATCGGGATATATTCTTTGTTGTTGCTCTCCATGATACTCATGAACTGCATTGCCTACAATTCATAATTGGTTCGATCCATCTTCACGATGGGCACTAGACTTTTAAAAGGCCCAAGAGGAGGATATCTTAACCTTGTTCTATGCCATGATGAATGACAACGATTGAGGACATGAATGGAAGATAGATCGGTCTGATTTCTGTCTACATAATTAGATAGGAAACATGTTGCGTGTAGACTCATATCACAATGTTTCCCATAAATACCAAAGATACTCGAAGGCAAACATGACATACTTATATGTCTGAGACACTCTGGACTGCACCACAATCACCGCTCGATCAACTCAAAGATGCGTACGGACACACGACTGCAAGCAGATGGTCTACATGTAGAGGCCACGTATGGGTGGCACAAAGCTCATGTTCTTGTGCACTGTAACCGGATGGGCCAGTGCAGTGGCTTCAGGTAGTGCACGGAGGCGTGAGTGGTGCACATATATGTGGGTCGTTGCTGCGAAGAAGAGCGGGCACGTGGCCAGAGGCACTGACCTTGGAAGCCAAAGTGCGGTTGGGTTGAGAGGATTGTCAGTAGGGTTTTGGGTGGGGGATACTAGGTTCCAATGTATGAGTACCACTTTGATACCGTGCAGAAAGAAATGAATGACTTGTTTACTCCGTGAGCATAAGATTCCTTTATATCGAAGAAAAACCCCTAGAGGGCAAATAACCAATGGAGAAATTATATAAATTGAAATTAAGGAATACGTAAATACTATTTCCTATAACATAATATAATAATTAAAAAGAGGAGCTTGGGCCACGATATCAAGATTGCTTCAACAGGTGAATTTAAAAGTACATGATCATTTTATATTTCCTACTAATCCTAATAATAATGCAATTTAGTGAATGCCAGAAGACAATGATCGGAGTAATTGATTCTGAGAAAAATGTTTTAAAATGTGTTTATAAGTGTTAGAGCAAGAATACTCTATTGTGTTTATTCCATAGGGCCCTAGGGTCTCTTATATAGAGAGAAAACCCTTGGGTAAATTACATAGATGTACATGAGATAAATGAGAAATACGTAACGGTACATCATAACATAACGTAAACCTCTACACTCCCCCTCAAGATGGAGCATAGACATCGATCATGCTCAACTTGGAAGAACATCTCTGGAAAGGTCCTCTGAGCGGTGGCTTGGTAAATATATCAGCAGTCTGGTCCTCTGAATTGACGTGTGAAGTGGAAATCAAGCCCTTCTGGATCATGTCTCTAGTGTAGTGACAATCTACTTCAATGTGCTTTGTTCTCTCATGAAAAGCTGGATTATTGGCAATGAACATTGCTGCCTTGTTGTCACATTGAAGCTGCATCGGTAAAGAGACATCTACTTTCAAATCTTCCAAGACTGCTCGAACCCACATCATTTCTGCGCTTGCTTGTGCCATGGCCCTATATTCGGATTCAGCACTGGATCTTGCCACAACAGTTTGTTTCTTGCTTTTCCAAGAAACCAGAGAGCTTACTATAAAGATAGCAAAAGCTGAAGTAGACTTACGATCCTTTGGGCACCCTGCATAGTCTGCGTCTACACAAGCGGAAATGGACAAATCTGTGTCCCTTCTAAATAACAAACCTGAGCCTGGGGAAGACTTTAGGTATCTCAGTATCATATACAAGGCATCCATATGGACTTGCCTAGGCTGCTCCATAAATTGACTCACCTGGTTTACTGCAAAAGCAATATCCGGTCGAGTTATGGTGATGTATAGAAGCTTACCCACCATCTCTCTGTATCTTCTTTTGTCCACCTCTTCAGTATCATTGTCGTATAGTTTCATATTCAGGTCCATAGGAGTGCTCGATGGTCTGCATCCAACCATTCCTGTTTCGACTAGCAAGTCTGTAACATATTTTCTTTGGGTCATTAACATACCTTGTGCATTTCTTGCAAACTCTATCCCCAGAAAGTACCGTATGGTACCTAGATCCTTCATAATAAACTGACTTCCCAAAAATGATTTAGTCTGTTGACGCATACACATTAGTAGTCGTACCTTTCTGTTATTTCTAATTTCGGTTGTATGCTTTATGTAATTTACCCATAGGCTACTCTCCTATATAAGAAAGCCTAGGGCTTATGGAATAAACAACTTGCTCATTTTCTCCCAACATGGTATCAGAGCGACGGTCCTAGACCGGAGTTCTTGAAACCCTAACCCTAACCCTACCCCACCCGCCGGCCCTCTCTCTCTCTCTCTCTCTCCTCTGCAGATCGGCGCCGCCCTTCTCCTCGGGTACTTCTCCTCCGATCGGTGCCTCTCCAGCGCATCTGCGGCACATCACAACCGCATCTTGACGCACCTCAGGCGCATCTACGGCACGCACCACCGCGTGATCTGCGCATCACCTACGTGCGCACATCCGGTGCGCGATATCGCGCATGATCTGCGCATTCCCAGCGCCTGACCGAGCACCCACAACGCATCCACAGCACCTTACAACGTGCGTGAGCCATACACGCATTCACAGCGCGTGCCCAGCGCATCCAGTGCGCAAGTCCAGCGCACTAAGTGCACAGCACACGCGATCCAGTGCGCATCCAGTGCGCATCAAATGCTCCGAGTCCTGTAGCTCCTGTGCGGGTGCACGGTTTCCAGCCCTAAGACCCAGAACATCATCATGGGTTTAGTTGCGTGAGGTCTACACGTGCAACTAAACCCATTTATGTCGTTGTAGACAAATCACAGTGTTTGTCAATCATTCCAGTCTTCATTTTTCAATATGTCAGAGAGCAAGGCAGATATCCCAACTATTGGCGCATTCCGTGGTCCAGCGCCTATTGTCAAGATGGACGGTACCAACTATGAACTGTGGGCAACGCAGTTCATGAGCATGATGAAGTCTACTGGTAAGAAGCATATTCTTACCGAACCAGAGCCCGCTGAGAAGACTGGAACCTATGCCTCCTGGGAGGCTGATGACGCATACGCCAAAGTTTGGCTATCTGGTACGTTGGCAATTGAGATTGCTAATGACATTCTCCATCAACCCACAGCGAAGGATATGTGGGACATTCTGGCAGCTACATATTCCCAGGCAAAGAACGAGACAAAGATTCTGCAACTCCAGCATGATATCTTCACCATCAAGCAGAATGGTCGCCCTCTACATTCTCTATATACATCACTGAGAGGGATGTTCGAGAAGCTATATAGCTTCATGCCCTTGACAGCCACGCCAGAACAACAAAAGACATATAGAAACGCCACTATGGTGGGCGTGTTCCTAGCTGCACTGGATCCTGAGTATGAGGCAGCACGATCACAGATTTTGGCAGACTCTACTATTCCTCCAATGGAGGAAGCCTTTCATAGACTGAGTCGGATCACAGTTCCCTCAACTGCTGCAAGTCAGAACTCTTCAGCCATGGCAGCAACCAGAGGTCGTGGTTTGTATCACCAGGGTCGTGGACGTGGACCCCGTGGGAGGAGTGGCCGCACTAGGCCAACATGCACCTACTGTCATCGAGTCGGACACAATGAAGACACATGCTACTCGAAGCATGGATTTCCTGCATCAGCTCGAGCTGCTGAGCAAATAGAGCCTCCGTCTGCTGCTACCCTGGATCAGTGGTTTGATGATCTAGTTGCCCGTCTGAGGGGCATTATACCACCATCCAGTCCGGCACCGACTACAGAGTGTCATTCGGATGCTGCTGCTTCTGCCTCCGCATCTACCAGTTCTTCAGGTAGTACACTTGCACTTCACAGTAGTAGATCTGATACATTGCCATGGATTATGGACTCAGGCGCTACACATCATCTATGTGGCGACCAGAGTCTTCTTACGGGATACACTCAGATTCCTCCAGGACGGACAGTAGTCATTGCCAATGGCACCCATTCCCCGATCACTGGTCAGGGGGAGATTAGACTGACATCTTCCATGCAGCTCAAGAATGTGCAGCATGCACCCGATTTTTCATTGAATTTGTTGTCAATTAGTCTGATTACGAAGGATCATCATTGTCGAGCAATTTTTGATCCATCTTCGTTGATTTTTCAGGACATCCATACGGGCAATGTGATTGGTCGTGGCTATGAGCAAGGAGGCCTCTACCGCTTGAATCAGACCCCATTCGCTGGAACCACTTCCTCTCCTGCTGGACAAGTATCCCCTTTACTGTGGCATCTGCGTTTTGGTCATTTACCGCTTCAGAAGTTGCGTCATGTATTACCTTATAGTCTGCCTCACACATCTGTTCAGTGTGAGGCGTGTCAGTTGGGAAAGCATCACAGGTCGTCCTTTCCCAGTCGTCCTGGTCGGAGTAGTACCTCCAAGTTTGAGTTATTTCATGTTGATGTCTGGGGTCCTAGTCGTGTACCTGATCATCAGGGACACAGATTTTATATAGTACTTGTGGATGATTTTTCTAGGGTGTCCTGGGTATTTCTGATGAAAAATAAATCTGAAGCCGGAAATATAAGTATTCATTTCATCAATGAAATACAAAATGTTTTTTCCACTTCGGTAAAATTTGTGAGAAGTGACAATGCTTTAGAATTGTGCACAAATGCTCTTGCTAGTTACTACTCCTCAAAAGGGATTGTCCACCAAACGTCGTGTGCTCATACGTCTCAACAAAATGGAATTGCAGAAAGAAAACACCGTCATCTTCTTGACGTCACGAGATCTCTTCTTATACAGAGTCATGTCCCCTACTCCTACTGGGGTGATGTTGTTCTCACGGCATATTACCTCATTAATCGTATGCCCTCTTCTGTTCTAAATGAACAGATCCCGTTTACCATCATTCACCCCGACAAGGAGTTATTTTCACTTACGCCTCGTGTGTTTGGGTCGGTTGCATTCGTCCACCAGTTGTCCCCTGGTACTGACAAGCTCTCTCCTAGGGCTGTCAAGTGTGTTTTTGTCGGGTACTCCAGAACTCAAAAGGGGTACAAGTGTTTTGATCCTCAGCGTCGGCGGTATATGATCAGTGCAGATGTTACATTTTTTGAAAATATTATGTATTTTTCAGCCTCTGGAGACAAGCAGCAACCACCACTATTCACTGACTCCATATATATGACACCACCTCCACCACCTCAGCCGCCGTCAACACCACCATCACCATCACCACCGTCATCACCACCACCACTGTCGCCACCACAAAATATATCACCGCTACCATATCATTATACCCGCAAGCTTCCTCCCGCTCATGGTCATGACTCGTCTCCTAGCTCGCCTATGGTATGTAATGATAATATTAATGTTGATGGATCTGACGACATTTCTGAGCAGGATACGTTGCAGGGGCCAGAGGAGAACATAGTTGATTTGGAGGTACATTGTTCTGCGAAAGTCGAAGAGAAGCTGTGCTACATATCCCTTATCAGCATCCGTATCTTTTGAGAGGTTATCTGGAGATTTCAGGTCCTTTGTGGTGGCACTTTCAGCTGTCGAGATTCCGAGGAATCATCATGAAGCTATGCAGGATAGCAGATGGAGGCTAGCAATGGAGGAAGAGATGGCGGCACTCCAGTCCAGAGGAACCTGGAGTTTGGTTCCTACACCTCCAGAGGTGAACCCAGTGAGCTGCAAGTGGGTGTTTACAGTGAAGCACAATGCAGATGGTTCGATTGATAGATTCAAGGCACGACTGGTTGCCCGCGGCTTCACACAGATATATGGGGTGGACTACCTTGACACTTTCTCGCCTGTGGCACGTCATTCCACCCTACGGATCTTATTGTCAGTTGCAGTTGCTAGGGACTGGCCACTTCATCAGTTTGACGTGAAGAATGCATTCTTATATGGCGATTTACAGGAGGAAGTGTATATGCAACAACCACCTGGGTTTGCTGTTGAGGGGGAGTGTTCCAAGGTATGCAGGTTACATAAGGCTATCTATGGCCTTAAGCAGAGTCCCAGAGCTTGGTTCCAGAAGCTATCAGATCTCTTTGAGAAACAAGGATACAAGCGCTCCAATGCTGATCACTCCTTGTTTGTGCAGAAGACCACTAGAGGTATTACTGTAATCATGGTTTATGTTGATGACATCTTGATTACAGGAAATGATGAGCAGGGCATAAAGCAGGCGAAAGAAAGACTGGGAACCGAATTTGTCACCAAGGACTTGGGAGTCCTGAGATATTTTCTGGGACTGGAGTTTGCTAGAAATCAATATGGATTAGTGATGTCGCAGAGAAAGTATGTTACAGATCTACTGAGTGAGACAGGTATGCTAGGGTGTCGGCCTGCTACGACACCAATGGATCCCAGCATGAAGCTCTATGATGATGACACGGAAGAGGTGGACAGGAGGAGGTACAGAGAACTGGTAGGCAAACTACTGTATGTCACGATCACTAGACCTGATATATCATTCGCAGCGAGTCGTGTGAGCCAGTTCATGGAGCAACCACGTCAGGTCCATATGGATGCTATACACATGATTCTGAGATATCTGAAATCATCTCCAGGTGCAGGCTTGCTATTTAAGAAGGGAAAGGAGATCTCTGTCACAGCATGTGCTGATGCAGATTATGCAGGATGCCCCAAAGACAGGAAGTCCACCTCAGGATTTGCAGTTTATGTTGGAGAGGCATTAGTCTCGTGGAGGAGCAAGAAACATACAGTGGTAGCCAGATCCAGTGCTGAATCAGAATACAGAGCTATGGCCCAGGCTAGCACAGAAATGATGTGGGTAAAAGCTCTTCTTACAGATCTATATATTGATATACCGCTCCCTATGAAGCTGGAATGTGATAACCAGGCAACCTTGTTCATTGCAAACAATCCAGCCTTCCATGAGAGGACCAAGCACATTGAGGTTGACTGTCACTACATACGTGACATGATTCAGAAGGGTTTCATTGCTACATCTCATGTCACCTCAGAGAATCAGACGGCTGATATCTTCACCAAGGCTTTACTTCGAGGCCCATTCCAGAAGTGTGCATCCAAGCTGAGCATGATAGACATCTATGCTCCATCTTGAGGGGGAGTGTTGACGCATACACATTAGTAGTCGTACCTTTATGTTATTTCTAATTTCGGTTGTATGCTTTATGTAATTTACCCATAGGCTACTCTCCTATATAAGAGAGCCTATGGCTTATGGAATAAACAACTTGCTCATTTTCTCCCAACATAGTCATCTCGATTCCCTGAGCATCATCTCCTGTAACCAGAATATCATCAACATAGACCATGACGACAACTGTACCTCTGGGAGTCTTCTGGATAAACAATGAGCAATGAGTGGTCCGCATTTGACCTTTTGAAACCCTGTCTTTCAATCAGCTAGGAAAGTTTCTGGAACCATGCCCTTGGACTTTGTTTAAGGCCATAAATAGCCTTATGAAGTCTATACACCATGTGAGTCTCCCCCTCAGCAGTAAAACCCGGTGGCTGTTGCATGTAGACTTCCTCCTGTAGATCACCATACAAGAATGCATTCTTGACATCAAGTTGGAAAATGGGCCAGTCACGTACCACAACAACGAAGAGTAGAATGCGAAACGTCGAGTGTCGAGCCACTGGCGAAAAAGTATCCAAATAGTCAACCCCATAGGTTTGGGTGAAGCCCCGTGCAACCAGTTTGGCCTTGTACCGATCTAGACGTCCATCCGCATGATACTTAACTGTGAACACCCACTTGCTACTAATCACAGAAGCACCAGGAGGAATAGGAACTAGGGACCAAGTCCCCCGAGATTGTAGAGCATGCATCTCTTCCTCCATAGCTAAACGCCAGCAATCAATCTTCATGGCCTCTTGATAGGTCCGTGGGATCTCAACCGTCGATACAACATCGACAAACTTCTAAAAATCCCCAGTAAGACGATGATAAGACACCTGAGACGCAAGAGGGTAGGACGCACATTGCCTCTTCTGCTTCCTTTGTGCAATAGGACGATCAAAATCATTATCCACTGTACTGACTGGCGGATCCTCCCCTTGTAGCAAAGATTCCTGCAATGGTACATTATCTAACCCATCATTAGTGACAACATCGGAGCATACCTGAGGCATGAATGGTTGACGTGTAGCTTGAGCAGGCCCGGACCGCCTTGTGTAGAACTTAGGGAACGGTGGAATGGGATGATATGGAGGTGGTGGTGGTGGCGGTGGAGTGGACTCAGAGTGACCCAGGCTTGGAGGTAGAGGAACATAGACATTATCATCCGGAGATGCAGAGGAAACCATCCTGTCACCGGCTAAGGAAAAATACATAACCGGCTCAAAAAAGGTAACATCAGCACTCACATAGTACTTGTCGTTAATAGGGTCATAGCAACGATAACCTTTTTGTGTCCGAGAGTAACCCACAAAGACACACTTAACCGCTCTAGGAGAGAGCTTGTCGAGTCCTGGAGACAAGCGGTGAACAAAGACGACTGTTCCAAAAACACGAGGGGTAAGTGAAAACAAAACTTTATCAGGAAAGAGAATAGAAATTGGAGATTTTTCCCCAAGAATCGAAGAGGGCATGCGATTAACCAGATAACATGCTGTAAGTATAGCATCTCCCCAAAAAGCTAATGGTGAACAACTTGAATAAGTAATGTGCGAGCAATATCAAGAAAATGTCGATGTTTCCTCTCCGCGACACCATTTTGTTGTGATGTGTAAGCACAGGTAGTTTGGTGAATAATGCCCTTAGAGGAAAGAAACTGAGCAAGAGAACGAGTGCATAATTCCAATGCATTATCCGTGCGCACATATTTAACAGTAGAAGAAAAAACATTGTGCACTTCATTGATAAGATTCTTGATAACAATGCATGCTTCAGATTTATTCTTAAGAAGAAAAGTCCAAGAGACGCGAGAGAAATCATCAACCACAACTAGATAAAACCTGTGTCCCTGATGATCAGGAACACGACTTGGACCCCAAATATCTATATGAAACAACTCAAAAGGGAAGCGACTGCTCCGACTCTGACGACCAGGGAAGCTAGAATGATGATGCTTCCCTAACTGACAAGCTTCACAACGAAATGTAGAATTCGGAGAGATCTGTGGCAGGAGGTGACGCATTTTCTGGAGCGGAAGGTGACCAAAGCGAAGATGCCATGTATACGGAGAAACGAATCCCTGAGTGAAGTGAGACGCCAGCATAGGAATTCGGGACTAATCGATAGAGGCCGTTATGCTCAGAACCACAACCAATCACCCTGCTCGTTAGTATGTCCTGAAAAATAACAGATGATGGGTCAAATATAGCACGACAGTGCAAATCTTTTGTAATCTGACTAATTGATAATAAATTCATGGAGAACTCGGGTGCATGTAAAACATCTTGTAAGTGCATGGTAGGTAATAAGGAAGTCTCCCCCTGACCCACAATAGGAGAATGAGTGCCATCAGCTATGAGCACAGACCGACCAGCATGAATATCCCTGTAAGACTGTAGTATATCTCTGTCACGGCAGAGATGATGGGTGGCTCCAGAGTCTACAATCCAACCTGATAGATCATGGCTATGACGAAGGGCAGAAGTACTACCTGAGGTACTGGCAGCAGTAGAGGTACTGGCCGATGCAAGCCGCAACGTCAGATGTATCAGCAGCCTCTGATGATGACTGAGGCATAATGTCACGAAGTCGTGCCACAAGCTCCTCGAACCTGTGATCTGGAGTAGAAGCTGAAGGAGACTGAACATGATCAGCTACACGTGCCGAAGGAGGAAATCCATGCTTGGAATAACATGTATTCTCGGAATGACCAGTGCGACGGCAAAACGAGCACGTTGAACGTATACGACCCCCTCGGCCACGAGCACTACCTCCACGGCCACGAAAAGAAGACGAACTCCCTCGTCCTCTGGAAACCGCCATTGCCGAAGGAGGTGGTGTAGCTGCGCTGGAGGAAACAGAGATACGACTGAGCCTCCTGTAGACTTCCTCCATTGGAGGAATGGTAGCATCGGCAAGGATCTGAGAGCAGGCAGCCTCGTATTCCGGATCAAGTGCAACAAGTAAAACTCCTACCATAGTAGCATTGCGAAATGTCTTCTGTTGCTCGGGGGTGGCTGTGAGTGGGATTGTGCTATATAATTTCTCTAACATCCCTCGTAGGGACGTGTACAGAGAATGTAGAGGTCGCCCATTTTGCTTCATGGTGAAAATATCATGCTGCAACTGCAGCATCTTAGTCTCGTTCCGTACTTGAGAATATGTCGTAGCCAGAATATCCCACATCGCTTTGGCGGTGGGTTGATGAAGGACGTCGTTGGCAATCTCCATCGTAAGCGTCCCTGATAGCCAGACTTTGGCGTAAGCATCATCAGCCTCCCAGGAGGCATATATCCCTGTCTTCTCGGCCGGCTCATCTTCGGTAAGAATGTGTTTCTTACCACACGACTTCATTAGGCTGAGGAACTGCATCGCCCAGAGCTTGTAGTTTGTCCCATCCATTTTGACTATTGGTGCCGACCCTTTGAAGGCACCTATGGAGGGCATATCCACCTTTTGTTCTGACATGATGCCGGAGAAGAAGACCTAGGGTTGATAGACAAAGGGACTGGCGTCTACAACGACCTGATTGGATTCAAGTCTATGCACTTGAATCCATGGAGTAATAGGGACCGGTCGACGAACGAAGTAGCCCTTGAGAGAGGACTGGTCGGCAGGAGGCGGTGAGCCTTCGGCGAGAGGGAGGCGGCGGGAAGGAGGCGGCGGTTGGAGGGCCTCGGCGAGAAGGAGGCTGCCGCGGGAGGGGAGGCGCCGGCGGGAGAGGAGGCGCCGGTGGAAGAGGAGGTGGCGGCAGAAAGAGAGAGAGAGGGGCGGCGGGCGCGAGAGAGGGGGGGGGCGGGCGGCGGTGGAGAAACCCTAGGTTAGGGTTTTGGCTCTGAGACCATGTTAGAGCAAGAATACTCTATTGTGTTTATTCTATAGGGCCCTAGGGTCTCTTATATAGAGAGAAAACCCTTGGGTAAATTACATAGATGTACATGAGATAAATGAGAAATACGTAACAGTACATCATAACATAACGTAAACCTCTACAATAAGCAGAAACATACTGAACACCGAACATATTACAGATTGGATAAGATCAAATGAAGACAACTATCCATATCAACCCATTTTTGATAAAATTAGAAAATCTTGATCTAATTCAATCCAACAAGATGTCCGATCGAACCCAATCCAATGGCTAAGTATTGCATTGTGGATTCTATCCAATCATGTACATCCATGTAATGAGTATTGTTGGAGAAAAATGAAATTGCTCGTTTATTAGAGCGACCTCAGGGCTCTCTTATATAGGAGAAAAGCATTGGGTAAATATCATGAGAGGTACATAAGAAAAATAAACTATGAAATAACAACAAAGATATCAAACTATTTCAACACTCCACCTCAAGCTGGACCATGTATGTCTATCATGCCCAGCTTGGAACAACATCTTTGGAAAGGGCCTCGAGTAAGAGCTTTAGTGAATATATCTGCAGTTTGATCTCTAGTAGGAACATGAGTGGTGGATATGATATCCTTCTGGATCATGTCTCTGGTGTAGTGGCAATCCACCTCTATATGTTTTGTACGTTCATGGAATGCATGATTGTTTGCAATAAAGAGTGTTGCATGATTGTTACATAGATGCAGCATAGGAAGAAGTAAGATCAGTCAAAACCGACTTGGCCCACATCATCTATGTGCTTCTCTGAGCCATAGCCTTGTATTCAGACTCTGTACTAGATCTAGCAACCACTATCTGCTTCTTACTTTTCCATGACACGAGTGAGCTGCCGATAAAAATAACAAAACTAGAAGTAGACTTTCTGTCCCTAGGACATCCTGCATAATCTGCGTCTGCACATGCTGTCACATCAAGAGGTACCTCTGCTGAATATAAGACCAGTGCCTGGTGAAGACTTCAAATATCTCAAAATCATATGGACAACATCCATATGAACCTTCCTGGACTACTCCATGAACTGGCTTACCTTGCTAACCACAAAGTATATATCTGGCCTGATGATGGTAGCATATAGTAGCTTCCCAACCAGTTCCTTGTATCTCCTCTTGTCTATCTCCTCAGTGGCATCATCATATAATCTCATACTTGGATCCATACGAGTAGTAGCAAGCTTGCACCCTGTCATACCTTTCTCTATTAGCAGATCAGTAACAAACTTCCTCTGGGTCATCACAAGACCACGTTGGTTCCTGGCGAACTCTAATCTAAGGAAGTATTGAAAATTGCCAAGGTCTTTAATTACAAACTGCTAACCTAGGAGCTCCTTGACTGACTGAATACCATGCTCATCATCACATGTGACAATAATATCATCAACATAGACGAGAATAACAGAACCTCTCTGTGTCCTCTGAACAAAAAATGTGTGAACCGCAGTGGATCGGGCAAACCCCTGATGTTCTATCAACTCCGAAAGCTTTTGGTACCAAGCTCTCATATCCTGCTTCAGGCCGTAAATCGCCTTGTGGAGCATGTACACCTTCTAAGTCTCCTCCTCAACAGCAAACCCCAGTGGCTATTACATATAAACCTCCTCCTGCAGATCTCCATAAAGAAACACATTCTTTACATCCAATTGGTAAAGAGGTCAGTCCTGTGAAACAACCACAAATAAAAGAATGTGTAATGTTGAGTGTTTGTCCATTAGAGAGAAGGTATCCTGATAATCCACCCCATAAGTCTGAGTGAACCCACGTGCCATAAGCCTTGCCTTGTAGCGATCCACACTGTCCTCTGCTCGCTGCTTCACCGTAAAGATCCATTTGCATCCTAAAACATATGCACATGGAGGGGCAGAAATAACACTCTAGGTGACACGAGAATGCAAAGCGGCCATCTCCTCCTCCATGGGCCCATGGCAAGTCGTCAACTAATATCCTGTATAGCTTCCTGATATGTTCGCAGGATAATAATAGTTGAAAGGCATGTAACATACCTCATGTACTCCTCTGACAGAAGGTCTAAGGAAACATGCGCCGCTAGAGGATAAGTAGCACAGTTACGACGTGGGTTCCTTAGGCAATAGGTACATCGAGGTCATCAGCCTCTCTATTCTCTGGCAACAGTTTCTCCTGTGTAGTATCATGTGGATCAAGCATAGCACCAGTGCCATCAGTAGAAACAATGTGTTAATTACATACCTGGGGCGTGATGGATGACGGGGACGGCGTAAGAGCAGAGAGACGAGTAGAAAACCTGTGAATGTAAAATCGAGGTAGGAACTGAGTCTGGGTAGCCGAAGGTGGAGGTGGTGGAGGTGACTGAGACTCAACATGAGTGGTTCTCGATGACGATAACAGAGGTGGTGGAATAAAGATATCCTCACTAGATACAGCACTAGACAACCTATCACATGTAGGAGAAAAATACATAATAGACTCAAAAAATGTGACATCAGCACTCACATAATATTTTCTCCCAATAGGATCAAAACATCTATACCCTTTTTGGGTACAAGAATAACCGACGAACACAAATTTGACAGCTATAGGAGAGAGCTTGTCACGACCGAGAGTAAAATTGTGGAAAAAAGCAATCAATCAAAAAACACTAGGGGTAAGGGAGAATAAGTCCTCGGGAAACGCAATCAAGAAAAAACTTTTTCTCCAAGGATAGTAGACGACATGCAGATCACCAAGTAACATGCAGTGAGAACCGCATCACCCCAGAACAAATGAGAAGCTCGACTCTGATTCAAAATAGTTCTTGTGACATCCAAAAGATGACAGTGTTTGCATTCAACAACACCATTCTGCTGCGAAGTGTAAGCACACGACGTCTGATGAACAACACCAATAGATCTAAGAAAATCAGACAACTGTAAAGTAGAGAACTCAAAGGCATTGTCAGTACGAATAAATTGTACATTAGCAGAAAAAATATTCTTAATTTCAATAAGAAAAGATTTGATAACAAGACCAGTTTCAGACTTATTCTTCATCAGAAATACCCAATATAATCTAGAAAAATCACCTACAACAACAACATAAAAACGATGTCCCTGATGATCAGGAATACGACTGGGACCCCATATATCAAAGTGAACTAACTCAAACAATTGACCACTGTGAAGACCGACAACTCGGAAAAGAGGAACGATGGTGCTTCCCAAGCTGACATACCTCACACTCCAAGCTAGTACGAGTAGAGATATGCAGGAGGACATGACACAACTTCTGCAGAGGAAGGTGTCCAAAGCAAAAATACCACATAAACAGGGAAACATATCCACAAGGGATAGTAGCAGCCCCCGCACAAGGAGGTTGGACAAGTCTGTAAAGTCCCCTCTGCTCACGGCCACATCCAATCATCCTGCCCATGAGTATGTCCGGAAACACAAGAGAAGAAGGATGAAATATGGCACAACAATGTAAATCTTTTGCAATATGACTAATAGACAAAAAAAATCATCTGAAATGCTTGAGCATGTAAGACATTCTGCAGACGCATCGAGAGAGCTAAAACAAGCTCCCAATGTCCAACAATGGGTAGATGAACCCCATTGGTAATCATCACTGATCTACCTGGAGGGATAGACCTGTAAGAAGTAAACAATACTCGATCGCCACACATATGATGAGATGCTCCAAAGTCCATGATCCAGTCAGACAAATCTGAACTGCTACTACTGGTAAGGGCATAAGTAATACCTGACGAGCTCGAAGAAGCTCTAGCAATATGTACATCTGAATACCCTGTGGGCTAAGTAGTAGGAGTAGCCATCATCTCACGCAACCTGTAAACAATATCATAAAAACGTACATCATGAGCCGGAGCAGGAGTAGAAGTAGGCTCGGTCTACTCAGCAACTCGGACAGAGGCAGGATACCCATGCTTCTGATAGCATGTCTCCTCAGAATGACCAGGACGATGGCAATGTGAACATAGACCTCGCTGACGACCTCCTCCTCGATCACATGGTCCTCAGCCACGAAACTACGAAGTACCCCCTCTGCCACGAGAGTCTCCCATAACAGGAGTCTGAGCCACACTAGTAGAGGATGTAGTAATTCTGCTCAGCCTCTTGTAAACCTCCTCCATCGGAGGTATCGTCTCTCCAGTAAGTAGTTGAGTACGTGTTGCATCGTACTCAGAGTCCAGAGAAGGCAAAAATACGCATGTCATAGGTGCATTCCGATATGCATGTTGTTGCTCAGTGCTAGTAGTAATAGGCATGAAGCTATGCAGACGCTCAAACATGCCTCTAAGATGCGAGAAGTGTGCATGAAGCGGTCGACCATTCTGCCTGGTCGAAAAAATATCAAATTGCAACTGTAAAATTTTGCTCTCATTTTCGTCTGCCCATACGTGGCTGCTAAGATATCCCACGTAGCCTTTGTTGTGGGTTGATTGACAATATTATCGGCAATCTCCGTGGTGAGCATCCCGAAGAGCCAAATGCGAGCATAGGCTTCATCTTGCTTCCAAGAAGCATTAGCCCCAGTCTTGTCCTCCGGCTTTGGATCTGTCAGAATATGCTCCTTGTTATGGCACTGCATCAGGGTGTGAAACTGCATGGACCACAAACTCGTAGTTGGACCCATCCACATTCACGATGGGAGCCGGACCCTTAAGGGCACTGGACGAAAAAACATCACCCTTGTTCTCTGACATGGTAGCAAGAACGCCGAAATCCGGAACAAAACAGAGGAGTAGACCGTTCTAAATGAGTCTACACAATCACATATAGAGGATTGTCTGTATATGTAGACTCATACAACCACCCTCATCTCCTGTTGTTGTAGGCTAGGCCATACGGGCACAAAGGGCAGTGGCGCACACAGATGCACACAGATGCATGAAAGATGGGTGCAAGGTGCGGTGCACTGGGCGCATGGTGCGGGAGGCTAGGCAACACGAGGGGTTGTCGGCGTGCGCTGGGGTGGTGCCACGCGTGGGTCTGCGTGCGCAAGGTTGGCTGGTGATGCGGAGAAGGAGGCCTCTTGCCGACAGTGGGGGAGGGGGGCGTGTAGGACCGTTGCTCCGATACCATGTTGGAGAAAAATGAAATTGTTTGTTTATTAGAGAGACCCTAGCACACCAAGGAACCATGTGGGCATCATCAAGGCCAAAATATAAACATCTATCTCTTGAATCCATTGGTTATCGACACATTGCCCCAGGATTGATGGTTTTGTTAAAACAAAATATGAACATTTAGTAATATAATTGAGTCATATTCCATGGACGTGAAATAAAATTGGATTTCAAATTTAATTGTCTGCGAAATTAGATGGAAAATGATACCATACACAAACTTAAATTCAACATATCAGCCTAAACATGAAGTAAAAATGTCAGATCTTTGGTCGAAGTTTTATTTTCAGATCCAACAACAGATAACGGATGTCTCGAAAAAACACTTACGTACTCTGTCAACAACGGAGATTATTATATCATTAACTTAAACCCTCAACAAGTACAGCCTTCACTCGTCAAAATCTTTTAAACATTTTTCGACTACGATCACAAAACATTTAAATAGATCCTGAAGATCAGTACTTACCTGTGAGGAGATACCAGAATCTAATCCCTTTAAACCTGATTCAAGAGAGCCAACTATATGCATGAATGTCCTCGTATCGAGATTTATAATGAAAATGATGTGGTTATTGAAGAGAACTTCTAAGTATGCAAAATAGGCTTTTGTAACCTGAAATAAACAAGCTCCCAAAATTAGTTTAGCATGAAGTCCAAGAGCACCATAACAAAGATTGCCAAAAAATCACAATAGAAAGGCTACCATTTTTTTCATTGAGAAAAAAACGCAAGCACAAGTGTAATACAACTAAATAAATAATCTTGAATGAGTTCCTAAATGTTGTAATTTCCTTACGGTGAGGATAACTTTTCACATGCAGACTGTTGGTGGAAATGAAGAACTTGTTTATTCCAAGGAACCCTATGCTCTCTTATATAGAGGAAGCCTATGGGTAAATTACATATAACTTTTCACATGCAGACTGTTGGTGGAAATGAAGAACTTGTTTATTCCAAGGAACCCTATGCTCTCTTATATAGAGGAAGCCTATGGGTAAATTACATAAGGTGGAACAATAAAAACAAACATAACACACGAGTACATAAATACTAGAAATATCTCTACACTCCCTCTCAAGATGGAGCATAGATGTCAATCATGCTCAACATGGAAGAGCATTTCTGAAACGACCCTCTGAGCAGCGGCTTAGTAAAGATATATGTAGTATGCTCTCCTGAACTGACATGGAAAGTAGAGATCAAATCCTTCTTAATCATATCCCTAGTATAATAGCAGTCTACCTCAATGTGCTCCGTCCTTTCATGAAATGCATGATTATTAGCAATAAATAATGCTGCTTGATTGTCACACTGTAACTGCATGGGTAATGGTACATCTATATGCAGATATGTTAATACGGCTCGAACCCACATCATCTCCGTGCTTGCCTGTGCCATGGCCTCGTACTCAGATTCAGCACCAGATCTAGCCACCACTGTCTGTTTCTTGCTTTTCCAAGAAACTAAGGAACTGCCAACAAACACTGCAAAACCTGAGGCAAATCTCCAATCTCTAGGACATCCTGCATAATCTGCATCATCACATGCAGAGATAGAGAGATTTGTTTCTTTCCTGAACAACAATCCTGCACCTGGAGACGACTTTAGATATCTTAGTATCATAAATACATCATCCATGTGTACCTGTCTGGGATGTTTCATGAACCGACTCACCCGACTAACTGCAAAAGCAATGTTAGGTCTAGTGATAGTGTTAACATATATTAGTGCTCTTTATGTCTCTCTGTTATTTTTTATTTTCTTCTGTATGCTCTATGTAATTTACCCATAGGCTTCTCCCCTACATAAAAGAGCCTAGGGCTTATGGAATAAACATCTCTTTCATTTTTCCCAACATGGTATCAAAGCGACGGTCCTAGACCGGAGTTCTCGAAACCCTAACCCTACCCCACCCCACCCGCGAGCCCCTCTCTCTCACTCTCATCGCCGGCGCCGCCGCTAGCGCCTCTGCCCCGCCGCTGCGCCTCCGCTGGTGCCTCTGCGCCTGTGCGCGGCTGTGCGCGAGCGACCGTGCGCGAGTGCTTTCACGCTCCTGTGCACACCTTCACTCGCCTGTGCCTGTGCGCATCTTCACGTGCCTGCGCCTGTGCGCGTACGTCAGCGCTTCTGCGTGCGCCTAGCGCACAACTTCACGCGCAGCTGCGCGCTTGTCATCACGCTGCACGACTGACCGATTGATCTTGCGTGCCTGCGAGGTTCAGAGGGCACCGAGGAGCCCTAAACGTGTGCGAAGCCCTAAAGCGCATACCGTCCACTACATGGGTTTAGTTGTTTGAGGTCTACACAAGCAACTAAACCCGTCTATGTCATTGTAGACAAATCTTCAGTCAATCGCTCCAGTCTTCAGTTTCCAGTATGTCAGAGAGCAAGGCGGATATCCCATCCATGGGCGCATTTCGTGGTCCGACGCCTATCGTAAAGATGGACGGTACAAACTATGAACTGTGGGCGATGCAGTTCATGAGTATGATGAAGTCCACGGGTAAGAAGCACATTCTTACCGAAGCAGAGCCTGCTGAGAAGACTGGAGCCTATGCCTCGTGGGAGGCCGATGACGCATACACCAAAGTTTGGTTATCTGGAACGTTGGCGATCGAGATTGCCAATGACATTCTACATCAGCCCAAGGCCAAAGACATGTGGGACATTCTGGCGGCCACATACTCCCAGGCGAAGAATGAGACGAAGATTTTGCAACTCCAGCATGATATATTCACTATAAAGCAGAATGGTCACCATCTACATTCACTCTACACATCTCTACGAGGGATGTTCGAGAAGCTATACAACTTCATGCCCCTGACAGCCACGCCAGAACAACAGAAGACGTATCGGAATGCGACTATGGTGGGCGTGTTCCTTGCTGCACTTGATCTAGAATATGAGGCGGCACGATCCCAGATTTTGGCCGATTCTACTATTCCTCCCATGGAGGAAGCCATTCATAGACTGAGCCGCATCACCGTCCCTTCTACGGCCACGAATCAGAATGCTTCAGCCATGGCTGCCAATAGGGGTCGTGGATCCTATCATCAGACCCGTGGACGTAGACCTCGTGGTAGAGGAGGCCGCACTCGGCCAACATGTACCTACTATCATCGCGTCGGACACAATGAAGACACATGCTACTCTAAGCATGGATTTCCTGCATCTGCACGAGTCGCTGAGCAGATAGAGCCTCCATCTGCTGCCACTTTGGATCAGCGGTTTGATGATCTAGTTGCCCGTCTAAGGGGCATTATTCCTCCATCTGGCCCAACACCTACTACTGAGAGTCCATCTGATGCTGCTGCATCTGCCTCTGCATCTACCAGTGCCTCAGGTAGCATACTTGCATTTACCAATAGTAGATCAGATACATTACCTTGGATTATGGACTCGGGCGCTACACATCATCTATGTGGCGATCAAAGTTTACTTACAGGATATTCTCAGATTCCACCAGGCCGAACAGTGGTCATTGCCAATGGTACACATTCCCCCATCACTGGTCAGGGGGTGATTAGACTGACATCTTCTATGCAGCTCAAGAATGTGCTACATGCACCTGATTTTTCAATGAATTTGTTATCAATCAGTCAGATTACGAAGGATTTACAATGTCGGGCGATTTTTGATCCATCTTCTCTTATTTTTCAGGACATCCGTACGGGCAACGTGATTGGTCGTGGCTATGAGCAAGGAGGCCTCTATCGCCCAAATCAGACTCCATTCGCTGGAACCTCATCCCTTCCCACTGGACCAGTATCTCCTTTGCTGTGGCATCTGCGCTTTGGGCATCTACCGCTTCAGAAGTTGCGTCGTGTGTTACCCCAGGGTCTTCCTCACACATCTGTCCAATGTGAGGCTTGTCAGTTGGGAAAGCATCACCGGTCTACCTTTCCCAATCGTCCAGGTCGGAGTAGTACCTCCAAGTTTGAGTTATTTCATATTGATATCAGGGGTCCGAGTCGTGTACCTGATCATCAGGGACACAAATTTTAT
This sequence comes from Ottelia alismoides, assembly GCA_037367405.1. Taxonomy (NCBI): domain Eukaryota; kingdom Viridiplantae; phylum Streptophyta; class Magnoliopsida; order Alismatales; family Hydrocharitaceae; genus Ottelia; species Ottelia alismoides. The sequence goes on along the minus strand of JAZKJV010005597.1, from coordinate 315,904 downwards.
ATAGTTATTGTGGATGACTTCTCTCGTGTGTCACGAGTATTTTTGATGAAAAATAAATCTGAAGCAGGCAATATTATCATCCATTTTCTGAATGAAATTCAAAATGTTTTCTCCACATCTGTGAAATTTGTGAGAAGCGATAATGCCCTAGAACTGTGCACTCATGTCCTAGCCAACTACTACTCATGTGCTTATACCTCTCAACAAAATGGGATCGCTGAAAGGAAACACCGTCACCTACTAGATGTCACAAGATCACTTCTTATACAGAGTCATGTTCCTTATTCTTACTGGGGTGACGCGGTTCTCACAGCATGTTACCTAATTAACCATATGCTGTCCTCTGTCTTGGATGAACAGATTCCTTTTTCCCTTATCTATCCTGGTAAGGATCTGTTTTCCCTTACTCCTCGTGTGTTTGGTTCAATTGCCTTTGTCCACCAGTTGTCTCCTGGTACTGACAAACTCTCTCCTAGGGATGTCAAGTGTGTGTTTGTTGGGTACTCCAGAACTCAAAAGGGGTACAAGTGTTTTGAATTTTTACGTAGGTGGTATATGGTCAGTGCAGATGTTACATTTTTTGAAGAACTGAGATAGCTGACCAATACAAAATTGCACAGCATTGTCAGAGCAACCATACTTAGTAATAGGCATGATTTTCGTATCCATAGAGAAGGTTGTTAGCGTGTGAATCTATAGTGACTGACACATGGGATGTGTGGTGGTCCCATAATATTTAATACTCAACTCTTGTCTAAAGTCAAAGTCACTATTGTGGATGATTGGGGGGAAAATAAGAGACATCAAGATGTGTAAGGATGGGTAACCTAGGTATGGACATCCCAAATCATGGGTACACAAATAAACATATATATACGCCTACACATGTGAAACACCATGAGATTAAATAAATAATAGACATCTACACCATTATAAATGTAATGAGTGGGATTTAAATGTAAGGGATATGTATTCATAAATGTACAATTCTAGGTACCTACTACTCTAACCTTAAAGGAATAATTTTAAAGACCATTTACACCACTTGTGACTTATTGTAAGTGAAATGAACATATGCATAAGTGTATATGCAAGTCATGGAGAATGGGCTAAAATGAACATATGCATAAGTGACTTATTGGGCTCGGGCACGCTCAAGCCCGAGCCGGGCCCGATTTGATAAATGGGCTAAAATGGCAGCCTAAGCCCGCCCATTTAGATAGTGGCCTCGGGCTTGGGTCGGTCTTGAGCGGGCCAGGTTGCGGGCTGGGTCGGGCCGGCCCGGACCCATGCTCCACCCTACTCGGTAGTGGTCTGATGTAGAATATAATTGTCTACCTATGTTGTAAGAGTAACGAAGAGCCATGCACACACCCATGCATTGTCTTGTTTCCATGAAGCATTCCCCACAATCTTGTCTGTCGGCTCAGATTGTGTTAGAATATATTTTTTATTGTTACTCTCCATAATAATCATGAACTACATTGACTACCTGCAATTCATTGTCGGTCCCATCCATCTTGACGATGGGTATGGACCTTCGAAGGCCCCAAAGGAGGATAAATGAATATTGTTCTTTTCCATAACGAACGACAGATGCTGGGAAAGACACAGCTAAGTGGTAAAATGATCTGACTTTTGTCTACATGATAATGTAGGGATATGTTTGCATATGCAAACTCAGAGCACAACATTTTCCATTATCCAAGTCGACACTCAATGGAAATCAGATTAGATTTAGATACACAAATCTATTCCAAACTACACCAAAATCAACTTGGAGGAACTCCGAGAAGAGTCGAGGAGTCTCAGTTAAGCACATGAGTACCATCAGTTGGGGGTGTGGTTCCCGAGGAAGAACGATGTACCAGTACACCTAGACGACCAACGATGACACTACATGGGTGTTGAGCACCTTGAGGGGAGGTGCGGCTACAGGCATGGAGCCTAATGTGCAACTGGGCACAGAATTCGAGGCAGAGGAGGGTTACACACTAATCTGAACAAGAAAGAGATGTCATGTGTGAGTTGGAGAAGAAGAAAGGGCCAGGCGGTGGGGTTAGGATATGGAATAGATTGTAAAGCTCTGGCCCGAAACAACTGCTCGAATATCATGTAGGAAAGAAATGAATCACTTGTTTATTTTGTGTCCATAAAGCTCCTTTATATATATGGGAAACCGTAGAGGGCAAATATCTAATATAGAAATTACATAAAAAGGAAATCAGAAATACGTAAATACTATTTCCTATAATGCATGTTTTCCCATTAATACAAGCTACCATCCACCCAAAAATTCGAGCAAATAAAGACAATCTCAACACCAAGACCCCCAGTCGAATCCCGGTCTTAGGTGAGAAAAAAGACACCCATGTCACCTTGATATTGTGAACTACAATCAGAGGCCATGCAATTGCACAAATACCATTGGTGGAGAAGACTCTTTACATGTCACAAAAGAAAACACATTCAATACAACCTTTGACATATTAAAGAATACTTAACATACTAATGCAATGGAAAGACCAAAAGACAACCCGATCCTAGTCTTCCAAATGATGCAAAGCAACAACACAGAAGACATCTCACAAGTTAGATGCCTAAATGTTGCAAGAGACCTTTCAGCTTCCTTCTTGGTATTTGAAGTCTCGAGGTTCACATGAGTCAGCATACAAGTTATATTTGGACCCGACCCTTCAACTCCTACGGAGGATAGCATAGAGGCCTCAACAATCACCAGTATTAAATCATCCTCCCACGCTCGTACATCTGCACAAGCCCCTTGATCATACTCCAATATCACCGGAGGCCAAATTAAATTTTGATGCACCTAAGCTATTAGATCCAAGGAAGTCGCCACTTTCAGCGACAATAAGAATATTGTCAAATCCCACCAAGAGGTTAATAACAAAGAACGAAGTGAGATATAGCCATGTCCACCTCGGTTGCCACATCCAAGGGAACTCCATTGGACAAACCATCTAAAATAGTTGCCTTCACTTTACCCACCAGAGACAAAGCTATCAATGAGGGGAATTCACAACATAGGTATGGCTTGCCTTTGACTTAAAGGACACAACATTAGGGATGCAAGGATCAATCATCCCTCGGCTAAGGCCTTTACCAATGTACCCTAGAATGAGCATTCATCGAGCCACTAGACATAAAGAAATGGTCAACGTAGTTGAAAAAGGCCTTGCAGGAAAACCATTGAGTCAAATACCAAAACCATAACCATGTGAAAGGTGTACCAAGAATGCCACCAACACCTGAGGTGGCCACCCAAAGGCACCCTACTAGGCTGGAATAAACTCCCATTAGCACTTAGTCAATCATGGTCAGTTGCATTTCATTGGGATTGAGCTCTGTTAAGTAGAGCGAGTGACCGAGGGGGTAATAGGGGGGATAACCACTGACCAACCATTACAATGTGATGATGTCATACCCCCCCCATTTGTCGTAGTGAAATCACATGAATGGGTTCTATAGGACCTGACCATGTCTCAAACCCCCACAATGAAGCACCCTAACTTCTTTGCATCATCAATTTCGGGTCGCCAAGAAACAACCACCACAAAGCCTCCCCTCCCTAAACACCCCCTTCTACATAGCTTGATGTACTCAGCATCTCCAAGATAGCTTCCGCAATTGCAAGCATTGTCCCCTCCATTCATGTCTATACCCACCACCATCATTGCCCTCATTCATGGCAACTCTCGAGCGTTGAACTCCCTTAGTCTTTATTCCTAAAGAGATGCTAATTGATGATGTCTCCCTCAACATACTTGTACATATGTGCCATGTAAATAAGAAATTTAAAAATAAGAACACCTTATGTTAAGCATTTTACCTCAAAATGGAGCATCTACTATGACCAAAATCAAGCTAGCAAAAGTAGGCAGTTGGTATTTTTCACTAATAAATAATAAACTGTAGGACAACTAATAGGATTCATTCAATTGTGATTTTGTAGTAGTTTTAATATAAAAATCATTTTTATCACATATATTATATATGTTTACATAGAGTTAGACATTCTCAATACTAACATAATGTAATAAAAGTGCTGATTGAAGTCTGCCCATACTTTTATTTCATTTTTGAAAAGAAAAAAAATAAGTAAATAAATAAATAATCATATATCACCATTAAAAAAAGTCAAACCACTAATGTGATTGATTCTGCCGACTAAGAGAGGTGGTTACGAATAACCGAATTCAGATTGGACAATCACCGAAATGCGTAGTCAGGCTAACTAGTCGACCCTGTTGACTGACTTTTGCAACCTTGGTAAAAGCATTAGCAACATGCCAACATATACAACCGTAGAGATATAAGATGTGCATATCTTTCCAATGATGACTACATCTCCGATGAAATTGTATCTCAATATGTCTTGTACATGTGTGCAGGCAGGAGTGATTAATATGAAGGAGCCAACTTTGTCATCACAATACATTGGAATAAGGATCTCAAAGGAAACGATTAAGATATGAAGAATAGATGCCATCCACATTAAATTCATATGTGCAGTCATATTGGTCAATGGAGCAGACAACATAATCTCTTTCTCTCTGCCATGACCACTAGTATAATCTAATCACTCATTCTAACCATGCCTTCAAAGATGAGCATTTTTCAAGCCGATCCCAATGACTCTACATTAACACACACAACTGCCAGAAATAGTCCACGAAAAGGCAAATCCAGTGAGGTGCGAGGTAGCATGCAGACCGGGGAATACATATCACGTTCATTTTTGAAAATATATATCAGGTTCATGTGCATAATGTCCTATATAAACTTCATATATATGTTGTTCAAATCACCTTTTAGGCTCCAGCATCCACGGCCTCATACTAGTTACTGGCACCATTATAGCAAAACCAAATGGGTACAAAGTGGCCCTCCAAGGAAAACACGTAACACCCCTCTTCATAGACAAATCTGAGAGGTTATTCCATGTAGACTTCAACACTACTTTTCTGTAACAAATATGAGAGTTCATTCCACCTAGACTTCTTAAGGTAGATCACCAACTAGTGTGGATGCTTATGAAATGAGCGAACCAAATTTGATGTGAAGAAAATCAAATGACACCGAATTATCGGAAAAACTATTCGAATCTATTAAACCATGTCCATGGAATCATGAAATATTGCTTTCTTAAGCAGCTAAGATTACAAGCCTCGCTTGCTACACAACGAAGCCTCCTTCCTATAAATTTACATTGTCACCTCATTCTCAAAAATACTTTGCATGCATACATCAATAGCTACAACCGTATGTGCAGGATCTACATATCCCATTGTATAGAAGTCAAGGATAACATTTCTTATTAAAGAAATTATTAACATTTGCTGGCCTTTACACAAGGGGGGCTCTATTAATAAGAAAATGATGGACTAAACTAATTGACAGAACTATCATGGTTAAGCATGTTGGTATTAATCTATTATGCATAAATACACAGGCACCTTTCTAGGTGCTTACGTATGCAGAAGATAACACTATGCACACACATTTTTCTTTAATCTGTTATTCAAATAAAGGGGACTCTAATTTGAAAACAAGGGACTGACAAATTAAGTTCAATGACGAAATACACAACGAAGCCTCCCTTCCTCTAAATTTACATTGTCACCTCATTCTCGTAAATACTCGCATGAATACATCATATAGCTACATCCGTATGTGTAGAATCTACATATCCCATTGTATAGAAGTCAAGGATAACGTTTCTTATTAAAGAATTATTAATAATTTCCAGCCTTTACACAATGGGGACTCTATTAACAAGAAAATGGACTAAACTAATTGACAGAACGATCATGGTTAAGCATGTTGATAGTAATCTATTATGCATAAATACACGGGCATTTTTCTAGGTGCTAACGTATGCAGAAGATAACACTATGCACACACAATTTTCTTTAATCTCTATTATTCACATAAAGGGGACTGTAATTTGAAAACAAGGGACTGACAAATTAAGTTCAATGACGAAATAATTTAACAAAATGATTCAGTATTTCCATATTAATCTTTTATGCAGCGACATGGAAAGTTTTAAGCAATACTAACTTATTGAGTGAGAGCCAAGGAACTATGAAAGGTTTTAAAGAGGTTTTTAAAAAAGTTTGGCAGTTTGATGGTTAACCTCCCATCCTACAGATGTGGTACTCGAGGAAGGAGAAATGATGGTTTCGCATGCAAGAGAGCAGAGAAAACCCATGAATCTTACTTTTCGGAATGCCAATATATCTGCCAAGGGAATCGACAATGCCATTTTCAAAGATATATCAAGTGCATCGGTAAGTGCCCGATCGCCATACAATTCAAATACCCCAAAGTTGACGTAGTTTCCTGACAAAGCTGTTAAAAAGATTAAGAAAAAACATTAAATTTGAAGAAAAAATGCATTAAGTGGTCAATCAAAGACAATTTTCTATTAAAAAAGACCGAGAACTAAAAGATAAATGACACCTAACAAAAAAGACATTATGTTGTTCTATAAGGCTTCAAAAATGTTCCCCAAGGAAAAGTTGCAACCAGGAAATCTGGCAAGATAATTTAAATTGAGTCTTTTACTAAAAATATGATATGCACTAATATGACTAATGTATTATTCCAGTAAGAAATGTATGCACATAAAAAATCTAAATGTATTCTTCCAGTAAGAAATGCATGCACATAAAAAATCTAATGTGGAAGAAGGCAAAATTAAATAATAAATTATTAGAATTATTGTAAATTATATGAAAATCCTGACATCCCGTGTTATCAATTTGGTTCCCAGATTTTCAAAAGCATCAATTTGATTCTCAGCCATCGATTATATCAAAGCAGTTTCCAAACACTAAAACCCCACATTGTTAGAAAAGGAGGGTTCGAGACAAATTAGCCACTGATGTAACACTTCTACGGAGAGAGCAAAACATTCAAAGATTGCCGAGTCTGATGAAAAATCCATTTGGGCTGGCATCTAGTAAAAGTAGTAGTGTGCATAGAAAAAAGATTGACTACTCTTTCAGGGTCGAAGACTGAGTCGGTGTACAGAAGAGTAAATTCAGTTCACTGTCAAGGCCATGATCTGAAAGGAGGGACATCAGTATGAGAAGCACAAGACTTCCTGCTAGGCAACAACTCGGAAAGGTTTTGTGCACAGAGATTTGAAATGTCATAAGTACCGTCATCTCGTCAATGCAGATGGGGCCCAGGATCTGGGAAGTTCCCATGTTTTGTTCTTCCGCAAGTTATGGGAGGATTGTGTGGTTGTAGTGGAGTTTGCCCAGGAGAACTGTCTTTAAGGGAGTCAATCGGGCACTTCTTCCCAAGGAGAACGTTTCTCAGAGGTGATGAACTTTCAACCAATTGTGCTCTCTGACGTGTGTATTTGATTGTGGAAGTGCACGTCAACAGAACAAGGGAGGTCATCAACGACATTATTCATGCGTTCCTAACATATTTTATTCCAAAGCAACATATGATGGACAGCTTGATAATGACAACAAAGATTGTGGGCAACTGGAAACACTGGAAGGGAAGTGGTAAACAGTGGAAGTAGGCTTCACCAAGGTTTACGATACGATAGTGTGGACTAACCGTAACGTTTCATTTGGGAATTGTTGGTAAGAGTAGATTTCTCGATCTTTGATGCAGATAAAAATTCTAACGATGGAAAATTTGTTTGGTGGAAGAAATTGAGAGAGGAGAGGAAGAAAGAGATGAACGTGCCGGGTGCGCGGGATTACGGAGACAATTCACGGATATCGCGTGACAGAGAGACAGCGAGAGTGAGAGAGGTAAATCTCAAATTTTCATATATTCTGAACTGACTAAACAAAGAACTACCATCCTCTTTGTATATAAGAGGGAGAATTACAAAAATAGAAATAAATCACAAGAACAACAACAACAACAAAGCCATTTCCCACATTAAATAGGGTCTGCTACATGGATTCTTTGCCTCCATTCAGATCTATCTTGGGTCATTCTCAGGCTTAGATCCAAAAAATAAAGATCCCTTCGTATAGTCTCATCCCAACACTTCTTGGGCCTTCATCGCTCTCTCTTAGCTGGCTCAACATCCCAAAACTCATATATCCTAACCGGTACATCAGTTGGCCCCCTTTCCAAATGGCCAAACCATCTTAAGCGATTTTCTTCGTATCTTATCCTCGATCGAAGCTACACCAACTTTCATTCTGATTGCATCATTCCGAATCGACTCTTTATGTGTGTGTCCACACATCCACCTTAGCAATTTCATTTCTGCTACTATCATTCTCTGCACATGTCTATGGTTCACAGGCCAACATTCAGATCCATAGAGCATAGCAGGTTTTACGGCTGCTTTGTAGAATTTTCCTTTGATTTTCAAAGGAATTTTCTTATCACAGAGAACAACAGAGACTCCTCTCCACTTTAGCCAGCCTGCATTTATTCTATTAGTAACATCTCCGTCAATTTTCCCATCATATTGCAAAATAGATCACATGTATCTAAAAGAATCTCTCTTATGAATGTTCTTGTCACTAATCTTCACCTCGCTTCCTTCATCATTGCTTTCATCAGAAGTGCACTCCACATATTCAGTCTTAGTCATACTTATATGAGATCAGTTAGTCTCCAATGCATGTATCCATACCTCAAGCTTCTCATTTACTCCATTTCTAGTATCATCAATCAACACAATATCATCAACAAATAACAAACACCAAGGTATCTCATCTGAATGTGACTTGTCAACTCATCCATAATCAAAATAAAAAGAAATGAACTCAAAGTTGAACCTTGATGTAAACCAATGTTGATGATAAAATAGTCAATCTTCCAGATTGGATCCTTACACAAGATAAACCACTATAATACATATCCTTTATGAGGTTAATGTATAGGACAGGTACTTGTCTCTTCTCCAAAACTCTCCACAATATCTCATATGGGACATAATCATAAACATTCTCCAAATCAATAAAAATCATATGAACGTTTTTCCTTTTAGCTCTATAAATCTCCACTGTTCTCGACAAATGGATCGCTTCAATGGTTGAGCGATCTGGCATGAATCCGAAATGATTTTCTTTAACTTTGGAAACTTGCCTCAACCTTCTTTGGATCACACATTCCCAAATTTTCATAGTGTGACTCATCAGCTTGATACCTCTATAATTTGAACAAATTTTGAATGTCTCCTTTGTTCTTATAAAGAGGCACCACGATACTTCTCCTCCAATCTTCAGGCATTTTCTTGCTTCCCAAATAAAATTGAATAAATTTGTAAGCCAAGTCAAACCACGTTCACCTAAAACTCTCCATACCTCTATAGGAATGTCATCCGGTCCTACACCTTTCGCATGTCTCATAACCTTCAAAGCCTCCTCTACTTCCTTTCTTTGTATTCGTCTATAGCTTGCACAATTCAAGTAACTTTCACTACTAGCTAGATCACCCAATGTGATCTCTCTATTCGCTTCCTCCAGTGAAAACATTATGGAAATGAGCTTCCATCTAGACCATATATCCTTCTGAGTAACAAGCGTGTGATCTTCCTCGTCCTTAATGCATCTCACTTGAGAAAGGCCGTTGGTCTTTCTTTCTCTTGCTTTGGCTAACCTGAATATATCCTTCTGACCCTCTTAAGAGATGTGATTTTTGTACAAAACTTCATAAGCTTCTGACTTAGCTACGCTTACAGCCTTCTTTGCATCCTTCTTTGTTATTTTTAATTCATGACAGTTTCCTATATTCTATCCTTAGACATAGCTTTAAAGCAAGCTCTTTTATTTTTGAGATTCTCTTACACCCCTCCACTCCACCACCAAGCCTCCTTTTGGCCTGGAGCCCTCCCTTTGACTCGTCTAGCATCTCTTTGGATACCTTCGGATACAAGATGCTACCGCCTCCCACATCTCATTTGCACTTCCGTTACAATCCCAAGATAAGTCTTCTAAAACCTCATTCCTGAAGCTTGATTGCTTCAGTTGAAGATTCCACCATCTAGTCCTAGTGATCTTCGAAACCCTCCTTTCTTTACCAACCCTTTTATTTGTGTGTTCATGACTAACAAGCGATGTTTGGTTGACTCTAACCAACTCTAATTGACCCACTAACTTAATTTAGTCTACCATAAATACTGATATTACAATATATCTCAATTTATTTAATGTAAATAAAAATAGATGAATAAATAAACATGATCAATTAGGGACGGGAAATCCTAATTTTGAAAATCCCAAATGTGTAATTTGGTTCACTTCGATTCGACCTGTCAATTTAGGAATACTTGCATCAATTATCCAACCCTTCAAAAAAGTTCGACTCTCGATCAATTGCTTTATCTGCAATCCGTCGTTGGAGGATTCCATCAGAAGTTGTTGGCTCATCTTCCCAATTTGAGCAACTTTGCCTCCCTTTCAGTGTTGCGTTTATTATTTTTTCCACCATGGGGCGTGGCTACAATTTTTCTACCCCTTCAATAAAATAACTCTTCTTAAGATCCCACCAAATTTCATGTCGGAATAAAATGTTCTTGAAGGAGAGGCTCCATTGAAAAAATCCCAAGTCAATCTTCAATCTTTGATGTGGTGGGATACAGATTGGGAGTGATCTCCTTTTCTTAAGGAAACCCTTGCAAGGGTTTCGTTTCCCCTTAAGTAGAGGCAACAGTGGCATGGTGATCATATGATAGGGAAAGCGACAACTAGGCTCCAGGTCCGTACAGTTGCGACAGCGATAAAGGAGGCTTCGACGAGGGGGGGCCCATTACCTAAGGACAGAGTCCTCTATGCGAGGGAGGCAAACGGGGGTCGCGGAGGTCGGTGTTGCTTGTTGCAGCTACAATGGTGGGCTTGGGAGAGAGGAAGCAGTGGTGGCGGTGGCAACCACGCACGCAGTACGCATGGTGGTTGCAGTGGCCCGGCATATAGCGCACTGTGGCGATTGTGGCATGTAGTTCGAATGCCTCCAGATCGATGGCTTCACAAGGAGGTTGCGATAGGTCGAAGCCGTCATGTACAACAATTGTGATGACATCCAGATCCACTGTTGTAAAAGTCGGCCGACTAGTCGGTCCGACTAGTCGAGTCGGGGGGTACCCGACTCGACTAGGCCAAATCGGCCAATAGTCGGTCAGACCTGATTAATCGCCCGATTAGTCGGCCGACTTTTGCATAGAGATTTCTTGGCTGACTTTTGCATAGGGATTTCGGATATATGTTTCAGCGCAAACCGTAAACTCGATTACCCGTTTAGATTTAGATGAGATTTAGGGCTTGTTGTTAGACAATATGATGAGATATTTAATGTTACATGCTAATAAGTATAACTCACAAATAAATTAAAAATATAAAAATAAAAAAAACTAAAAATGTTAAATAAAAATTATAAGAAAAATCTGTATACTTCTGTACTTTTAATTATAGTTTTTCATCTAGATCTAAAATATCAACTAATTAATATACTATCCTGGATAATTTTACTTAAAACTTTGTGATTTAATTTCATGTTGGTTAACTTATATAAGCTTAGAATTGTGTTTATTACGCCTAAATGTTCGTTAACTTAGATACTTCTTGTTGATTTGCATGATAGTTAGGTAACTTAGGTTATTTACCTTTTGTGGTTGTTGATTAGCTTTGTATTAATTTATTTCTAACTTCAACTCTTGCTATGTACCAAACATTTTGTTCTTAACATTTTGTCCGTGCTATGAACCAAACATTTTATTCTTAACTTGCTTCGTTTTTTCTTCTATTGCTATAATTTTTTGAGCTCTCAAAAATATTAAAACTGCTAAATATATGAATATAAATGAGAGTATATGTTATAAAACTTGATTTATATATTTAAAATAATTAAAAAATTCAAAACCGACTAATGCCCGACTAAATCCGATTACTCTCTCGACAGCCGATTAATCCTTAGTCAGTGACCCTGCCGACCGAGTACCGACGGCCGACTTCTGCAACCTTGTCCAGATCTATGATAATGTTGCTTGTTATCCAGCTGATATTCGTCATATATGAACTCCTTTTCTTCATCTTTGTGTTCCTGGACATCAACTTCAACTGCTAAAAAATTGATGATTTCGTATTTTTCATCTGTACCTGTTGGGAGAAAAAGAAGAGATGTTTATTTCTTGTAATCATAGGCTCTCTTATATAGGCGAGAGACCTACGGGTAAATTACATAAGATACACATAAAGAAATAAAATAATTGGAAAGATAAATGGAATGTAGAAATTTCTCAACACTCCCCCACAAGATGAAGCATAGACGTCAATCATACTCAGCTTGGAAGAACACTTCTGAAATGACCCCTAAGTAAAGCCTTGGTAAAGATATCTGTTGTTTGCTCTCCTGAACTAACATGAGAAGTAAAATTCAGACCCTTCTGAATCATATCTCTAGTACAATGGAATTCTACCTCAATATGTTTTGTTCTTTCATGGAATTTGCGGTTGTTGGCAATAAAAAGAGCAGCTTGATTGTCCTATTGGAGGTGCATGGGAACTAGCACCTCTATAGTCAAGTCAGTAAGAACAGATCTGACCAACATCATCTCCGTGGTAGCTTGTACCATATCCTTGTATTCTGACTCAACACTTGATCTGGCAACCACAGTCTGCTTCTTGCTCTTCCATGAAATCATAAAATTCCATATAAACACAACAAAGCCTGAGGTCGACTTTTTATCCTTTGGACATCCAACATAATCTGCATATGCACATGATGTAACTGAGAGAGACGTGTCGCTGCTGAAAAGAAGTCCCGTACCAGGTGAAGTCTTCAGGTATCTCAGAATCATACGGATTGCATCCATATGTGCATGTCTGGGTTGCTCTGTAAACTGACTTACTTTGCTCACAGCAAAGGATATGTCGGGCCTGGTGATGGTCACATATAGTAGCTTGCCAACAAGCTCCATGTACCTTCTCTTGCCGACCTCCTCAATGTCATCATCATAAAGCTTCATGCTCGGGTCAATAGGAGTAGTGACAGGTCTGCAATCTGCCATGCCTATCTCTGAAAGAAGATATGCAACAAACTTCGTCTGGGTCATCACAAGACCTCGATGGTTCCTTGCAAACTCTAACCCAATGAAGTAACGTAGATGTCCAAGATCCTTGGTCACAAACTGCTGACCTAGGAAGTCATTGGCACCCTGAATGACCTGCTTGTCATCCCCTGTAACAATAATGTCATCAACGTACACAAAAATGACAATAGCACCTCTCTGGGCCTTCTGCACAAACAAGGAGTGATCGGCAGTCGATCGCACAAACCCCTGTTGCTCTATCAAGTCTGAAAGCTCCTGGAACCATGCTCTTGGACTCTGCTTAAGGCCATAAATAGCCTTGTGTAGCATGCACACCTTCTGGCACTCCCTCTCAGCAGTAAACCCAGGTGGTTGCTGCATGTAGACCTCCTCTTGTAGATCACCATACAGGAAGGCATTCTTCACATCAAGCTGATACAGTGGCCAATCTCGTGTCACATCAACTAAAAGAAGAATAAACAGAGTAGAAAGCCTGGACACTAGAGAGAAAGTATCCTGATAGTCTACCCCATATGTCTGGGTGAACCCACGTGCCACAAGTCTCGTCTTATAGCGATCCACACTTCCATCCGCACGATGTTTCACAGTGAACATCCATTTGTATCCCACAACGGATGCGTCAACTGGAGCAGAAACCAGACTCCACGTACCACGTGACTGTAACGCAGCCATCTCCTCCTCCATTGCCAAGCCCCAACGACTATCCATCAATGCCTCCTCATAGTGGAATCTCCACAGTAGATAGAGCCACTGCAAATTTCTGAAAATCCCGTGTTAGACTATGAAAGGAGACCTGAGAAGCCAGGGGGTATGAAGCACAAGATCGCTTCTGCTTTCGAACTGCAATAGGAATATCTAGGTCAGAAGGAACATCCTCCATCTGTGTCCTAATTTCCTGCAATGATTCCTGCACAGATACATCTCCAGACCCATTGTTAGAAGCTATGTTATCAAAACAAACCTGGGGCTCCATGGATGATGGGTGATGACCATGAGTAGAAACAGTCCGACCAGTGAACTTAGGTAGAGATGGAACAAGTGGCGCATGTAACTGTAGTAGGAGGTGGTGGTGGAGGGGTGTAGTGGAGGTGGAGGAGAAGGATTTGGTGGAGGTGGTACAGCAGGCACGGGAGGAGGTTGCATGTAAACTTCATCATCTGAGTTCGATGAAGCCAGCCTATAACCTGTAGGAGAGAAGTACATCACAGACTCAAAAAATGTGACATCAACACTGATATAGTATTTTCTGCGTAGAGGATCATAACACAGATATCCCTTCTGAGTCCTGGAGTATCCAACAAACACACATTTCACAGCTCTAGGATCGAGCTTGTCAAGACCAGGAGTCGAGCAAAAGATCCAAACACGAGTGAGTGAGAATAACTCCTTCTCAGGAAAAGCTATGAAGAAAGGAATTTTCTCATCCAAGACAGATGACGGCATACGATTCATCAAATAGCATGCTGTGAGAACTGCATCACCTCAAAACGAATGTGGTGCACGACTCTAAATGAGAAGAGTCCGAGTTACATCAAGAAGATGACAATGCTTTCTCTCAGCAACACCATTTTGCTGAGAGGTGTGAGGACAAGATGTTTGATGAATAATCCCTCTAGATGAAAGAAAATGAGATAGATCACGAGTACAAAATTCCAACGCATTATCAATTCGCACAAACTTCACAACAACAACAACAACAACAAAGCCTTTTCCCACAATTAAGTAGGGCCGGCTACATGGATTCTTCGCCTCCATTCAGATCTGTCTTGGGTCAATCTCGGACTTATATCCAAAAAACTAAGATCCCTTCGTATAGTCTCTTTCCAACACTTCTTGGGCCGTCCTCGCCCTCTCTTAGCCGGCTCAACATCCCAACACTCGCATCTCCTAACCGGTGCATCAGTTGACCTTCTTTGCAAATGACAAACTTCACAAAGGTAGAGAAAACATTTTGCACTTCAGTAATAAAGGTTTTGATCACAGCCCCTGCTTCAGATTTATTTTTCAAAAGAAACACCCATGACCAATGTGAAAAATCGTCCACAGCTATAAGATAAAATCTGTGTCCCTGATGATCATGCACACGACTCGGACCCCAGATGTCAACATGAAATAACTCAAAAAGGGAGCAATTGCTCTGACTGTGACGACTGGGAAAGGCAGACCAACGATGCTTTCCCAACTGACAAGCTTCACACTGAAAGGAAGAACTAGGTGAAATATGCGGCAGTATATGACACATCTTCTGAAGAGGGAGATGACCAAACCGGAAGTGCCAAGTGAACGGAGAAACTGATGCAGACGAATGAGAAGATAAGCCTGCATATAGAGTTCGGACCAGACGATAGAGACTACCCTGCTCACAGCCACACCCAATCACTTTGCCCGTAAGAATGTCCTGAAAAACAAGAGACGATGGGTCAAAAATAGCTCGGCAGTGCAAATCCTTTATAATCTGACTAATAAAAAGCAAATTCATAGAGAAATCTGTAACATGTAGCACATTCCGCAGACGCATCGAAGGCGTCAAAGTGATCTCCCCCTGTCTTGTGATCGGGGAATGAGTCCCATCAGGTATCACAAGATTCACAACCGTTCTCCCTGGTGTAACATGTCTATATGACGTAAGTTGATATCTGTCTCCACATAGATGATGTGTTGCATTGGAGTCCATAATCCACTATGTAATATCAGATACATGACAGGATGTAAACGCATAAGTACCTGAGGTACTGGCTATAGCAGAGGTATTGGCAGAAGATGAGGCTGCCACATTTGAATGAACTCCTGAGGATAGTGAAGCGAAAGGGGGTATAATATCCCTCAGTCTCGCTACAAGGTGATCAAACCTCTGATCTAGATTAGAAGCAACGGGAGACTTAATATGTTCTGCAATGCTAGCTGATGCTGGGAACCCATGCTTGGAATAGCATGTCTCTGACTTGGGCGGTGACAGAAAGTACAGGGCTGGCGAGTGCTACCTCCTCTACCACGAGGTCTGTGTCCACGGAAGGTAGAATGGCCTCCACTTCCTCGAGAGGTTGCCATGGCCGAGGAAGTCTGACTAGAGGTTGTGGAATGAATAGTAATCCTGTTGAGCCTGCGGAACGCTTCCTCCATAGGGGGAATAGTGGCATCTGCTAGAATCTGAGAGCGAGCAACATCATATTCAGGGTCAAGGGATGCGAGGAATACCCCCGCCATGGTAGCATTCTTATATGTTTTCTGCTGCTCTGGAGTTGCCGTTAGAAGCATGAAACTGTGAAGCTTCTCAAACATCCCACGCAAGGATGTATACAATCAATGCAGAGGACGCCCATTATGCTTTATAGTGCATATGTCATGCTGGAGTTGGAGGATCTTCGTCTCGTTCCTCGCTTAAGAATATGTTGCCACGAGGATATCCCACATTGCCTTAGCAGTAGGTTGATGTAACACATCATTGGCGATCTCAATCGTTAATGTTCCTGAAAGCCGAACTTTGACATACGCGCCGTCCACCATCCATGAGGTATTTACCCCAGTCTTCTCCACCGGCTCCTCGGTAATAATGTGTTTCTTACCATTTGACTTCATAAGGCTCATGAACTGCAAAGACCAGAGCTCATAATTTGTCCCGTCCATTTCAACGATAGGCGATGGACCTCTGAATGCGCCTGTGGCTGGGTACATCAACTTTGTTCGCAGACATCTTGCCGGATGTAGAAGACTATGATTTTGTAGACCAAAGAGTGAATGTCTACACAAACATACATGGATTTGGGTGCATATGTAGACTTATGCCCCAAATCAATTAATGAAATGAAGCGAACGACGCTAGCACGTGGAGGCGCTGCAAGCAGAGGAGTCGCGCGCGAAGGACGACGAACAAGGGTGGCGGCGCGGGAACGAGCTAGGTAGCGTGGGAACGCACTAGGCGGTGCGCGTGAAGGCGCGAGTGGAGGCACGAAGCGCAGCGCGCGTGGGCAGCATGCGTGGGCGGCACGCGGGGCGGCGTGCGGCGGCGATGCACAAAGATGGGGCTGGCGCCGCACGGAGGTGGGGGGGAAGAGCCAGAGGTAGGGTTAGGGTTTTGGATACAAGAGCTTCGATCTAGGACTGCCGCTCTGATACCAAGTTGGGAGAAAGAGAAGATATGTTTATTTCTTGTAACTCTAGGCTCTTATATAAGGGAGAGACCTATGGGTAAATTACATAAGATGAAGAAAAAGAAATAAAATAACTGGAAAGATACACGAAATGTAGAAATATATCAATAGTACCTTCGTCGAATATTGACCACGTGTTTTCTTAGTGATGATGTATCGCAGGTGGAAAAATAAAATTTTCTTATGGACTGAATATACCTTCATTCTCTTGATCGGAATCAGGTTGCACAACAGATGCAACGATCTGATTTTTGTTGTTTACAAATGGTTCTTCCTCATTATCGTTTCCAACCATCCTAAGAGACGATTTTTGAACTTTTATTGACACGAACATAAACCACGAGAGAGGCGACTTAGATCGAACTTCACGTGCCAATAATCGACAGGATCGTCGAATCGTAAGAATGACTCGGTTGCCATGCTCTGATACCAATCGATGCAGATAAAAAAATCCAACGATGGAAAAATTACTTTTGTTTTGACAGTGGAAAATTTGTTTGGTGGAAGAAATTTACAGAGAGAAAGAAAGAGAAGAGTTTGCTGGGTGCGCGGGATTTTGGAGACGAATCGTGGAGATCGGGTGAAGAGAGAGATAAATCTCAATTTTTCATATATTTTGAATTGACTAAACAAAGGACTTACATCCTCTTTATATATAAAAGGTGGAATTACAAAATAGAAATAAGATCAAATCAATAAAATCCTAATTGACTCTAACCGACCCTAATTGACCCGCTAAATTTAATCTACCATAAATATTGAGATTATATCAATCTAAATTATTTAACGTAAATAAAAATAGACAAATAAATAAAACTAATCAATTAGTGACGGAAAACCAAAATTTTGGAAACCTTCAAATCTACAATTTGTTTCAATTCGATTCGACCTATCAATTTGGGAATAATTGCATCATCTTTGGATCCCTTGGATGAAGCGGTGTGTAACTACCATATCTTTGTTAGTACTGGTCAATGGTAGTGCCAAGAAGGGATTTTTTTAACCTCAGTGTGGTGTTCACTAAGGTTTGCCCTCTGACACCACTTCTCTTTTCGGGAAGAATGAATTGTAAATGAATGGGTAAGCTAGTGAATAAGATTGGTGCTTTTAGAGATATGGAATGGACCTCCTTTAGAAGTCCATCCAAAGAATATTAAATAAGATTGGTGATAATATTTGCTACATATTTTGGAGGAAGATTATTCGTACTTTTTTAGGAAAAGATTGTTTGTCAGTTTTATTATATCTATGAAACTATATATTATCTAACATATTATATATAACACTTTTTTATATATGATGAAATTATAGTTATATGAACAACAAAAGAAAAGAAATACCAACTCCATATACCTTCCTACTAAATTTCCATCCAATCAATGAGGGATTCATTAGCTATAATTGTCATTAAAGTATCAATGATTTCATATTTGTCACTAAAATATTTGTGATGCATAAAAATTACGACTATATACACTTCCACATTTTTTACATTTTATGTGTCTAGCATATAATATATGAGGATAATGGGGCTGCCCCAAGCTGCCCCTGCGCCGTTTTCGGCATTTTTTTATTTTGTTTTGAAAAATATCGCCATGTATATTGATCCCTATATCCCTCCTATATGCCATTCGAAATTCGTCAGAAACAGAGACTCTACGGCCTCCATGCAGACAATCATTTTTTAACAGTAACAAGATTTGTTAAATCGACACTATCTCGATGGAGGTCGTAGGAGTCTGTTCTTGACGAAATTCGAATGGCATATAGGAGGGATATAGGGATGAATATACATGGTGATATTTTTCAAAAAAAAATAAAAAAATGACGTCGAAATGGGGGGCGGGGCAGCCATGTTGGGCAGGCCCATTAAATCCATAATATATTATACATAGCAGCATCAAGATGCTTTGATCCTACCTTGTTTGTATACTCGATACATTACATAGCTCACTATGTAACTTCTCCTGAGTTCTAACACTGGCAGGCGCCCACCGTCTAGACCAGGGTCTCAAAATAAAATTAGGTTTATGAGTAATAACTACTTCGAGATTGTGGATTCATACGGTTAGATGCAATGTTAAGACTTGTTGAAATAATTGAACATTTAATGGTAAATATGAACACGAAAGTGACCAAATTTAAGCATTTGTCATGTGTATGTGGGTATGTATATATAAATCATAAACAACTAGATCTTAATAAGCATCTAAAAGAATTAATATAACAATTTAAAGCCAAATAAATGCTTTAAAATCCCAGAAACCACCTTAGACAATGCCTCAGACCGCCTCAAACGATCAAGGTGTGTGCCTCGCGAAAGGAGCCACGTGCACCTTAACGCTATAATGGGATGCCTCAAGTGTTCCGAGGAACGCCTTTTAAAACCATGCATGTGGTGTTGAAAATGAGGTCAAATCCCACACCACCAAATTGGTGGGGTGAGTTTTTCAGGGGTAAACTCCAATCTGGAGAAGTTCCTTACACTTTCAAACAAAGGAGTCCACCCCTCCATTTTTGAGGGGTAAACCCCATATCAAATTAGGCCTAATGTGTAGCTCAACTAAGCTTCAGGATGAGAGAACACCTATCACATGTCGACCTTTACCTAGGATCTACGTGGCCTGCCCTTCAATAGGAATCAAGTAGACACTATTTTGATCTTGATTCTTGCGGACCAAGAAAGACACCATTAGATATGCACATATACAATGCTAATGCAAAAATGCCTTGTTTTTGTTAAATGAAGAATGTTACCCCAGGGTTCCTAGATTCCAAAGACATGGACAAATTGAGTTTTCCTTCACAAAAACAAAAACAAACACAGGAGTTCCAACAGTTATATATTATACAAGTTTTATGAAAAAAATGAACCACTTCAGAAAACATTAAGAAGTTATTCTCCAGACTATCTATCTGTTCATTCAACATCTTACATAAATTCTCTACTCTAAACCAGCGAGAACAAGCACCCACCAACAGCAGCAACATTTCATAATCCAAAATGCACTTAAGACCCTCAGGCTTTTCAAAAACAAAATCAAACAGAGAAGTTTAAGCAATGATATATTATATAGTTTCTGTTTATAAAAAAGAACATATAAATTTTTTTTAAAAAAAACGTAGCCAGTCTATCCACTATAAATTAATACATTGGCAGTGTCCAGCTCCAACGTTTCAATACTCGGAAGTGCAATGAACACCATTAACGTAATGAACAGCACAGCATATGGCAGGCAATAATAACCCACAGATATAAATAGAATCTATAGCATAAAACTGACAGGCTTACCTCTTGATAAGATAGTTAGTGATATCCATATTCCCTTGTACTTGTTAGTGTAAAGATCGGTGCTGATTGGAACTGATAAAATTCTTGTTCCATAAGTAACAAGCAGCTTGCTAACTTCACGGAATAAGAGGATTCCATTAGGTGAGGACGTGTCAAACGTCAATCTCTGAGCTTTGTTTAAAACAAACTCGGACATGAATTTCAATAAGGGTGTTGTAACCTGTAATATTCAAAAAATCAGCCCAGAAAAACAATGAGGAATATTCCCAAGTAATGTTAAGTAAAAGTGTAAAACATATTCCATGATTGAGGTATATAAAAATTTAATTCTGTAAGAAGAGGAGAATAATAACACATTTAAAAATGCATTACACATCGCATGTAACACAACATCAATTACGCACAATTAAACGCACTCTTAAAATACAATGTTACCATTATAAAAAAAACAGTAAACAATTTAAGAATGTGATTTCAAAGGTATGTGCTTCTCAGTTCTCTTCTATGGAATGCGCTTTTAGAAGAAATATTGCATTCAAATCTGTGCAGTTATTTATATCGTGTTTTGGATATGTGATGTAGATAATGTCGTTTCTAAATATGAACCACTCCACTAGTTCCAAAATTATACTTTATGTGACCGCATTCATGCGATGTGTTTTATTTACAGCATTGCTTATGTATTTTTTTTTACAATCCTCCAAAAGTAATTAAAAAAATCATTGGGAAATGTCGACCCCAAAAATATGTGTATTACCGAAAATATGGATTTTTTGATATTTAGTATAATAAAGACTAAATTCATGGAAAAAAGGTCCTCTTCGGTGTCAACATCTCAAAGGTGTTTGTTTATGGTTTTGTAGAACTTCAATAGCCCAGAATTCATCACAGTTTCAGCATAGATGTTGCTTACGCATGGACCATTTACCCCCATTTTACCTACCCATCTATCAAAACTCTCTACGTCACCTTAATTTACTCTTACCCTGATCAATCCCTCACCGAGAAACCTCACCAGAGTCCTTAACACAACCTTCTTGGCCAAACTTATCCCCTATGGACCTCACAGATCCTATTATTAGCTACAGCAACCCCTGCCTTGATGCCCCCCCCCTTCTAAAAAGACTGATGTTCTGGCCCTATCCACCATCCCTCTGCCATGTGAATATACCATGAAATTCAAATCCCATTTGCATGTTAAAGGGGTCGCCAAGAGAGGAATAAGATGAAAGATGACAAACCTGGGCGTGTTTGTCAATGGCAACAAGTTATTCTATTTTCCTCTTAGGATGGCTTATTTTAGCAAAAACTCGTGCTTTTTTTTGGCTAGTTTTGCATAATTCAATTCACGAAAGAAACAGATCAGCGAGAAAAAATGTTGGAGCGAATGAGTTAATTGTTATTCCATATGACCCTAGGCTCTCTTATATAGAGAGAACCCATGGATAAATTACATAGAGGTCCAAGAGAAAAATAGAAAATGAGAAACGGTACATCATAACATAACATAAACCTCTACACTCCCCCTCAAGATGGAGCATAGATGTCAATCATGCTCAGCTTGGAAGAACATCTCTGAAAAGGTCCTCTGAGCAATGGCTTGGTAAATATATCAGCAGTTTGATCCTCTGAACTAACATGTGAAGTAGAATCAAGCCCTTCTGGATCATATCTCTAGTGTAGTGGCAGTCTACTTCGATATGCTTTGTTCTTTCGTGAAATGTTGGATTGTTGGCAATAAACAACGCTGCTTGATTGCCACACTAGAGCCGCATGGGTAAAGGAACATTTGCATGTAGGTCTTCTAATACAGCTCGAACCCACATCATCTCCGTGCTTGCTTGTGCCATGGCCCTATATTCGGATTCAGCACTAGATCTTGCCACAACGGTTTGTTTCTTGCTTTTCCAAGAAACCAGAGAGCTCCCTATAAAAACAGCAAAGCCTGAAGTAGACTTACGATCCTTCGGACATCCTGCATAATCTATGTCTGCACAAGCTGAAATGGATAAATCTATGTTCTTTCTAAATAGCAACCCTGAGCCTAGGGAAGATTTTAGGTATCTCAGTATCATGTATAGGGCTTCCATATGAACTTGTCTAGGCTGCTCCATGAATTGACTCACCCGGCTTACTGCAAAAGCAACATCAGGTCGAGTTATAGTGATATAAAGAAGCTTGCCCACCATTTCTCTGTATCTTCTTTTGTCCACCTCTTCAGTATCATTGTCATACAGTTTCATACTTGGGTCCATAGGAGTGCTCGATGGTCTACAACCAACCATTCCTGTTTCAACCAGGAAGTCTGTAATGTATTTCCTTTGGGTCATCACCAGACCCTGTGAATTTCTTGCAAATTCCAACCCCAGAAAATATCTTAGGGTACCAAGATCCTTCGTGACAAACTGACGGCCCAAGAATGCTTTCGTCATCTCTATTCCCTGAACATCATCTCCTGTAACCAGAATATCATCAACATATACCATGACAGCAACTGTACCTGTGGAGATCTTTTGAGTGAACAACGAGTGATCAGCATTTGATCTTTTGAATCCTTGTCGTTCAATTAGGTGGGAAAGCTTCTGGAACAACGCCCTTGGACTCTGTTTAAGGCCATATATCGCCTGGTGAAGTCTACACATCATATGAGTCTCCCCCTCAGCAGTAAACCCCGGTGGTTGCTGCATGTAGACTTCCTCCTGTAGATCTCCATATAAGAATGCATTCTTGACATCAAGTTGAAAAATGGGCCAGTCACTACCACGGCAACTGATAGAAGTATGCGAAGCGTCGAGTGCCGAGCCTCTGGTGAGAACGTATCCAAATAGTCTACGTCATATGTTTGTGTAAAGCCCCTTGCAACAAGTCTTTCTTTGTACCGATCAAGACTGTCATCTGCATGGTATTTAACTGTGAACACCCATTTGCAACTAACAATAGAAGCACCAGATGGAGTAGGAACCATGCTCCATGTGCCACGGGACTGTAAAGCACGCATTTCTTCCTCCATAGCGAATCTCCATCAATCAATCTTCATAGCCTCTCGATATGTTCGTGGTATCTCCACGGAAGACAGGGCCGCAGCAAACCTATGAAAATCACCTGTGAGACGATGAAAAGAAACCTGGGATGCAAAGGGATAAGACGCACAAGTCTGCTTCTGCTTCCGAAGAGCAATAGCAACATCAAGGTTACCGTCTACCATGGCCTCAAATTTCAGCAAAATTCGGTCGAATTTCTGTCAAATATCGATATCTAGTCGAAATCGAAATTCGACCGAAATGACCGAAATGACCGAAATATGGGTGTCCTAGTACAAAAAATGACCGAAATGACCGAAATTTCGGTCGAAATTCCACCGAAATTCCATCAAAATTCTGTTTTGGTCGATACCGAAATGGTGACCGAAACCGACATTTAAGGCCTTGCCGTCTACTGTACTCAATGGAGTATCATCCTCATGTAACGAAGATTCTTACACAGGCACATTATCCAACCCATCATTAGTAATAGCATCTGAACATACCTGAGGCGTGATGGATGCTTGTCGTGTAGTCTGAGCAGGACCTGACCGACGTGTATAGAACTTAGGCAACGGTGGAATAGGTTGTTGTTGTTGTGGTGGTGGTGGTGGGACCGCAGGAATTGGGTTGGACGTAGGTGGACTCAGACTAGAAGGTAGAGGAACATAGACATCATCATTATGAGATGTAGAAGAAGCCAACCTGTCACCTGCAGGGGAGAAGTACATAACGGGCTCAAAAAAGGTAACGCCAGCACTCACATAATACTTATTGCCAATGGGGTCATAACAGCGATAACCCTTCTGAGTCCGAGAGTAACCGATGAAGACACACTTGACAGCTCTAGGAGGGAGTTTGTCAAGTCCAGGTGACAAGCGGCGAACAAATGCAACCGTACCGAAGACGCGAGGAGTAAGGGAAAATAATTCCTTATCAGGAAAGATAACGGAAATAGGAATTTTCTCCCCAAGGACTGAAGAAGGCATGTGATTGATTAGATAGCAGGCTGTAAGGACAGCATCCCCCCAAAAGGTTATGGGCGCACAACTCTGGGTAAGCAAGATTCGAGCGATATCAAGAAGATGACGATGTTTTCTTTCTGCCATTCTGTTGGGATGTGTAAGCACAGGTGGTTTGGTGAATAAAGCCTTTGGAGGAAAGAAAATGGGAGAGAGAACGAGTGCAGAATTCTAATGCATTATCCGTTCGCACATATTTGACAGTAGAAGAAAAAACATTCTGCACTTCACTGATAAGATTTTTAATAACATCCCTTGCTTCAGATTTATTCTTTAGATGAAAACCCAAGATACACGAGAAAAATCATCAACTACAACTAGGTAGAACCTGTGTCTCTGATGATCAGGTACACAACTCGGACCCCAAATATTAATATGAAATAACTCAAACGGGGAGTTACTGCTCCGACACGAGGGAAGCTAGAACAATGATGCTTCCCCAACTGACAAGCTTTACAACGAAACGAGAATTCGGAGAAATCTGGGGAAACAGATGGCGCATTTTCTGGAGCGGAAGGTGACCAAAGCGAAGATGCCATGTGTACAAAGAAACCGATCTGGTTGAATGGAAGGAGACGCCAGCATATGAATTCCGGGCCAGACGATAGAGACCATTATGCTCAGAGGCACAACCAATCACCCTGCCCGTTAGTATGTCCTGAAAAATGAGAGATGATGGGTCAAATATAGCGCGACAATGCAAATCTTTCATAATCTGACTAATCGATAATAAATTCATGGAAAACTCAGGAGCATGTAAAACATTCTGTAAATGCATGGAGGGTGATAAGGAGATCTCCCCCTGTCCAACAATAGGGGAATGAGTGCCATCAGCTATGAGTACTGAGCGTCCAGGAGGAATGTCCCTGTAGGACTCAAGTCTATCTCTGTCACGACAGAGGACATGGGTGGCTCCAGAATCCATAATCCAATCTGAGAGATCATGGCAAGTTGTAAAGGCAGTAGCACTACCTGATGTACTGGCAGCGGCTGAAGTACTGGCTGATGCTGAAGCTGCAATATCTGAGGATCCACTTGGAGACTCCACGGATGATTGAGGCATAATATCACGAAGACGTGCAACAAGCTATTCGAACATGTGATCTGACCATAGAACCCTAGGCTCTCTTATATAGAGAAAACCCATGGGTAAATTACATAGAGGTCCAAGAGAAAAATAGAAAATGAGAAACGATACATCATAACATAACATAAACCTCTACAGTTCCCAGCTGCGAGTCAACTCTACAAAACAAGCACAATCCATCCGTTTCCAACACACAGTATGACTTATTCTGTTCAATATGCAGTTTTTTAACAGTATGTCGATTTATTCTCCTTTCGGAAAGACTTATATTAGGTAACATATTGTACCATAAAATTATTCTGTTTTTCACCTCATCATTTTGCTATAGTAAGTTCTCATTCAGAAAAGAGGGAACACGCAATGATGTCCGCCCCCACATATTAATTTATAAAAATGTACTACAAAAGAATACATTGTTCTCTATAAAGAAACACACCGCTCAAAAGATTACACCATTTAGTGTTGCAGAAGTCGGTATTCGGTATTCAATCAGAATGGTCACTTAATAAAGAATAATCGGTATTCGGGCAACTATTCGGGATTATTCGATTTTGTATTTTTTATTATAAAAATTATTTATAAAACATATATTCTTATACGATTATACATATATAGTCATTAGTTAACATGAATCCAAGATAAAAGTACCAATCAATATAATAGATATATAGATTTGACATTTGTGGTGATACCATGGTAAAATGTAACCCATAAAACTTGAAAATTGAAAATAAAAAAAATAAAAATATCAAAAGTCAAACTCCAGTCGGTTGACTATTGACCGACTAGAGGTTTGTTCAGTCCGGTATCCCCACCCCCCGCACCGCATAGTCGAACCGACTATTCGGGATAGTCGGCTGACTATTGCAACACTAACACCATTATGAGCAAGCCAAAGAGCTCAAATAACCACAAAAGGTGTCGACTGCATGCTGGCTAGTCTGAATCATGCAATAATCAAAGATTCACATAAGACTTTGAGATCTGACAAATTTACCAACGTAAGAACTGCCTCAGCCCAAACATCTTTAACCTTGCAGCATGATAAGGAGTGAACCACTGTCTATACCTCAACCCGCAAAAAGTGTAGCTGATATCTTGGCCCGGAAAGATTGGGAAGCATCATTGTTCCCCTTTTCCAAGTCGCCATAATCGTCATAGTGGTCAGTTGTTTAAGTTGGTTCACTTTGATATCCGGGGTCCTAGTCGTGTTTCTGATCATCAGGGACATCGATTTTATATGGTTGCTGTGGATGATTCTCTAGACTATCTTAGGTATTCCTGATGAAGAATAAGTCTGAAATTGGACATGTTATCAAATCTTTCTTATTGAGATTAAGAATATTTTTTTGTTAATGTGAAATTTGTTCGCACTGACAATGTCTTGGAGGTTTCTACTTTACAGTTGTCTGATTTTCTTATAACTATTGGTGTTGTTCATCGGAGTTCGTGTGCTCACACTTCACAGCAGAATGGTGTTGCTGAACGCAAACACTATCATCTTTTGGATGTCATGAGGACTCTTTTGATTCCGAGTCGAGCTCCTCATTCATTCTAGGGTGATGCAGTTCTCATTGCATGTACTTGGTGAACCGTATGCCGTCTAGTCTACTATACTTGGAGAAAAAGTTCATTTCTTAATAGTGTTTCTCGAGAAGGACTTATTCTAACTTACCCCCAAAGTCTTTGGATCTGCGGCGTTTGTCCACAATTTTACTCATGGTCGTGACAAGCTCTCTCCTAGAGCTGTCAAATGTGTGTTCGTTGGTTATTCCCGTACCCAACAAGGGTATAGATGTTTTGATCATGTTGGAAGAAAATAATATGAGTGCTGATGTCACGTTTTTTGAGTCTATTATGCATTTTTCTCCTACAGGTGATATGTTGTCTAATGCTGACTATGGTGAGGACATATTTATCCCACCACTTATGCATTTTTCTCCTACAGGTGACAGGTTGTCTAATGCTGACTATGGTGAGGACATATATATCCCACCACATCCGTCATCTCCACAAAGAACTCCTCATGTTGAGTCTCAATCACCTCCACCTCCTCCACCTCCATCTACCCTGACTCAGTTCCTACCTCGGTTTTACATTCACAGGTCCTCTACTCGCCCCTCTGCTCCTACGCTTTCCTCGTCATCCAGCACGCCCCAGGTATATAGTGAACACATTGTTTCTATTGATGGCACTGATGTTATGCTTGATCCACAAGATACTATACAAGAGCAGCTGATACCAGAGAACAGATAGGCTGATGACCTCTGTTGGAGTATTTGATGTATGCATCAGTTATGAGGGAGATGGGTAAATGAATCCCTATCCCATCCACAGTTTAGTCCCACATCTACCAGTGGTGGGACTTGGAGGCTATGTGGAGGCTATATAAAGAGCCCCAGACCTGTATCAGATGAGAAAAAGCAATGCTACATATACCCCTTTGAGGGCTTCTCCCGTGGTTTCATCCCGCTCCTTAGGGAGTAGGGTTCCACATAAAAATTCTTGTTCTTCATTTTCTTTATCTTTATTTCTGATTCCGCTTCCGCTTCCTATTTTCTAACATGGTATGAGAGCGGGCTCGATTCTCGAGGTTTTGTTCTTGAGATTTTTTTATGTATTACTCGAGATTCGGGGTTCGGTTATCATAAGTTCTTGAAGATCTTTCTTGCGAAGACCTTGATATTAGTTCAAGTTCATTTTTAAGGGTTTTGGCGGAAACCCTAATTTCTAGGGTTTTATGTTCACGGTGATTCATTGAAGATCTTCAGATCTACTCCCAGGAAGGGAGCCTCTTCTCCAAGCGGTGCCTGCCACCATCTAGCCACATATTACCCTAGCAGCATATGGCGGCACCCATGTCGTCTCCCCAGATCAGAGTTCCAGGAGCCGCTTTCTCTTTCCAAGTGCAGGCGCATCGCGTGTGCCCTCGTGGTCCTCCTCCAGGCGCTACTGGTGATCTCCACCTGCAGCCCCTTGTGCAAGGGGTGATCTCCATGTCTAGGCGGCGATCAGCTGCACTAGCCGGATCGCGGCTTGCTTTAGATCTCCCAAGAGGAGAGCGGGCTTCTCTGCAGGGTCCCTCCGCGTTGCTCACCAGGCGAGGAGCCTCTTGGCGACAAGCCCTGATCTCATGCGCAAAGCCGCATCCGAGAACCTCCCACCCCATCTCCACCAGGTCCATCAGCGTGGGAGCCCCTCACGCATCTCCAGATCTCCCCAAGTCTGGGCTCTCGTTCTCCCACAGGCGCGCATCACCCAGGGCGGCGGCGACATCCTATCCAGCATCATCTCCTTCCCGTTGGGTGCCGGGTCACGGAGCTCCGCCTATCCGAGCGCGAAGCAGCAGTTGGTATCAGCCTCTGGCACACGCATCCTCCTCATTGAACCCCAAGCGCACCATACTCCCTCGATTCCATGGCGGCGGGCCTCCCCATCGAGGGCGGCATGTCTGTTTGCGAGAGGTGGGTTCCCACGACGGGAACCTTAGGGTTGCGGGAACAAGGGCCCCGATGGCCCTTCGTATATTTAAAAAAACATGTTTCTATTGTAAGCGACCAAGTGGGTCATGTGTTATAAAAAAAGAGGGAAAGCCTGTCGTTTGATGAAAAAAATGATAGAAAAAGTGGGTTGCAAATAAGTATGGGCCGAGGCCTAGCATAAAAAAAAGGCAGTCGTGAGTTCAGAAAAAAAACATTAAAAATGTGTAAAAAATGAATGATTTGCAAAAGCCGGAAAAAAAGGTTGAACGGTTTTTAAAAAAAATAGGGAAAAAGGGGGGGGGGGGGGGGAAGAGCCGTAAAAAAATGACGAAACGGCCAATTGTTATTCATGTTTTCCCCAATTTTCTTGTCTTCTCCCAACTTGGTCGCCATCAATATTTTTCGACAAGTATGGGAGAAAGGGAGAGTATTATGTAGAGTTACAGGTCTATTCAGATGTTCCAGATGTTAGAACTCCAGATTCTAGGCCAGTGAGATTTTCCAGACTCTAAAGCAGATTTTCAGACTCGACGTCAGATTCCAAGTCTCAAGTTGTAAACACGCACGAGTATGCGGTCTTTTCAGATGTGCAGATGTATGCCATCTTTTGTAGAGGTCCCCATCTTTTCTTGTTGTTTCGGCCAGAGTTTTCATGTGAGCCATAGGGATTCCAGAGTAGAGGACCATTCCCTATGCCATGTGGACAAGGGTTTTCATGTAGTATCATAAGGACACCAGAGTAGTGTACCATTCTCTGTGCCAGATGAGAGAGACCCAGTTCTTCGATGAGGAGACTTATTTCAGACTCCATTCTCCAGCAACCGTGGATTCCGACGAGGATTGCACTTCCACGGTCTTTTTCAGTTCGGCCCTTTTTCAGAGATGGAACAGTTGTCCACATGTTGTGGCGGGCCAGAATACTCCGACGAGAAGACTCATTTCCAGTTGCAGTGACTCTGACAGGCGCAGTTCAAAGCACATGCTCTCCGACGAGGAGATTCAACAGACTCACGCTCCAGCCCGTTCGTCCTCCTCACCTGCACGACATGAGGAGCAACGTCCTCGACAACAGCAGTTGTGCACGTTGGGTTGATATTGTTCGTAGTGTCCTGTAACGTGGGTTGAGTTTCTTTCTGTTTGTCCAAGCTGAGCATTGCATGCTCCAGCTTGAGGGGGAGTGTTGGAGTATTTGATGTATGCGTCAGTTATGAGGAAGATGTACCCCATCCACAGTTTAGTCCCACATCTACCAGTGGTGGGACTTGGAGGCTCTGTGGAGGCTATATAAAGAGCCTCAAACCTCCTGAATCAGATGAGAAAAAGCAATGCTAAATATGCCCCTTTGAGGGCTTCTCTCGTGGTTTTATCCCACCCCTTAAGGAGTAGGGTTCCACGTAAAAATTCTTGTTCTTCATTTTCTTTATCTTTATTTCTGATTCCGCTTCCGCTTCCTATTTTCTAACAAACTCGATGTACCTATTGCCTTAAGGAAGCCATGTCGCAACTATTTTATGTACCCTCTAGCTGTGCATGTTTCCTTGGACCATCTTTCAGAGGAGTACAGGAGGTTTGTTATGGGTCTCTCAGCTATTACTATCCCACGAACATATCAGGAGGCCAACAAGATAGCAGATGGCGACTTGCCATGGAGGAGGAGATGGTCGTTTTGCAGTCTCGTGGTACCTAGAGTGTTGCTTCAGCCCCTCCAGGTGCATCTGTTGTGAGGTGCAAATGGATATTTACGGGTGAAATTGCGAGCGGATGGCAGTATGGATTGCTACAAGGCAAGGCTTGTAGCACATGAATTCACCCAGACTTATGGGGTGGATTATCAGGATACATTCTCTCCAGTGATCAGATATTCAACATTACGCACTCTCCTATCAGTTGTTTCACGGGACTGAACTCTTTACCAACTTGATGTAAAGAATGTGTTTCTTTATAGAGATCTACAGGAGGAGGTTTATATGCAATAGCCACCAGGATTTGTTTCTGAGGGGGAGTCTCAACAGAGTCCCAGATCATGGTATCAGAAACTTTCAGAGTTGATAGAGCATCAAGGGTTTGCCCGGTCCACAGCGGATTGCTCACTTTTTGTTCAGAGGACACAGAGAGGTATTGTTAATATTCTCATTTTATATTAACGATATTATTAGCATGGGTGATTATTAGCAGGGCATTCAGGTGGCCCAAGAGTTCCTAGGTCAACAATTTTTGACCAAGGACCTTGGCAATCTTCGATACTTCCTTGGATTAGAGTTCGTCAGGAACCTGTGTGGTCTTGAGATGACCCAGAGGAAGTTTGTTACTGATCTTCTTCTGGAGACAGGCATGACAGGGTGCAAGCCTGCTACTACTATTATGGATACAAGTATGAAACTATATGATGATACTGAGAAGGTAGATCAAAGGAGAAACAGAGAGCTGGTTGGGAAGCTTCTATATGCTACCATCACCAGGCCAGATATATCCTTTGTTGTGAGCAAGGTGAGCCAGTTCATGGAGCAGTCTAGGAAGGTTCATATGGATGTTGTCTATATGATTTTGAGATATTTGAAGCCTTCACCAGGTAGTGGTCTTATATTCAGCAGAGGCACTTATCTTTATGTAACAGCGTGTGCAGACGCAGATTATGCAGGATGCCCTAGGGATAGGAAGTCTACTTTTGGTTATCTTATTTTTGTTGGCAGCTCACTCATGTCATGGAAAAGTAAGAAGCAGATAGGGGTTGTTAGATCTAGTGCAGAGTCCGAATACAGGGTTATGGCTAAGGGAATTACAGAGATGACGTGGGTCAGGTCGATTTTGACTGATATTGCAGTTGATACACCTCTTCCTATGCAGCTTATATGTGACAATCAGGCAGCACTCTTTATTGCAAATAATCATGCATTCCATGAACGTACAAAGCATATAGAGGTGGATTGCGACTACACCAAAAACATGATGCAGAAGGATATCATATCCACCATTCATGTTCCTACTGGAGATCAGACTGCAGATATATTTACCAAAGCTCTTACTCGAGGCCCTTTCCAAAGATGTTGTTCCAAGCTGAGCATGATAGATATATATGCTCCAGCTTGAGGGGGAGTGTTGAGATTATTGTACATCTTTGATTTTACTTTTTATTTTATTTTCTTTAAGTACCTCTCATGATGTTTACCCAGGGCTTTACTCCTATATAAGAGAGCCCCGAAGTCTCGTGAATAAAAAAAGCTATTCATTTTTCCCAACAGTATGCAGTTGCAATCTCGAACTACAAAGTTTGGACAGGTATAAAAAAACCTATATTTTTTTGAATCAGTAAAAAGCCTATAAAATTAGTTGACATTTGCACCAATAGAAATAAGCAAACATGAAGAAAAAAATTAATAAAAATATATCACAACATTGAATACGTCTCTATTTCATGATAGCAAAATCATCACCTCTGGAGTATTTGCCCAATGTGAAACACCTTTTAATACAAGTGGCATGTGAGAAGGATACAGCCAGTCAAATAATAGACTATATGTCCTGCGACTGAAGACAACAAAAATTTCATAATTCAATGTGAACTTGGTGTAAAAGAAACACCATGCTTTTCAAGTTTCCGAAGCACAAACCTGTTAGTTGCCATGGCGATTCCTCTGAGATCTCTCATTAAGCCAATTAAAGCATGTTTCACGGCATCAGTACGAAACAAATTATCTGAAGTTGATTCTAGACTAATCATAACCTAAATCAGTGCAAGAAAACGAAACATAAAAACTATTAGCAATTATAAATGGATAGTAAATTCCAAGGAATAAAGCAACACCATATAAGCCATGAATTCAAAGGTCAAATTACTGCTAACATGGAAAGTAAACGAAGCAAAATGTGAATATAAACTAATGCAAAACATTGTGCAAAAGAGGAGCAACTGATAAACAGTAATATTTAAATTTAGTGGTGGAAAACCTGTAATAGGGGATCCATTGAAGACCTGAATTTAACAGGACTGTCCTCCATAAATATCAACCAGCCTAGAGTATAATAGAAGGTTGTCCGACTGCGGGAGCATCCATGTTCTTCGAGAAATGGA
The DNA here is from genome assembly GCA_037367405.1 of Ottelia alismoides. Taxonomy (NCBI): domain Eukaryota; kingdom Viridiplantae; phylum Streptophyta; class Magnoliopsida; order Alismatales; family Hydrocharitaceae; genus Ottelia; species Ottelia alismoides. The sequence continues at coordinate 282,721 of JAZKJV010005597.1, read as the reverse complement.
AAATGTTCTCTCTGCCATGTACAAGTTGTTAGATTCAACTATCATACTACAAAGAATTTTACAAAACACAAAAAAAAAATATTATGACCAAGTTAAGGTTCAAAGTTATATACAGAGGTCAGACCATTGATCACTCAAATAAACTCTAAATGGAATCACAAGCTCAAAAGAGACACTATATCATGTATAAAAGGAGTAAAAAAACAAAAAAAATACTCATGACTAAAATCATGTTGATTTTGTACAACCAAGTCAGAATAAATGGGAAAAATCGAGGATGACCACAAGGCATATGACTCAGCCTGTGAGAGGTCAGCAAAAAGGAACTACGTCAGAGGGGAGGAGCAGCAGCAACCACCGAATGTTATCATGTGGCTCCAACGTCGGTGCATGTCTGGATATGGAATTAAAATTACCTTCGATCTGAGGAAGTTTATGGACCGCAAAAGGTAGATGAAGTTTTGAGATACTTCTGACTCACCTGCAGTTGGATTTTACTGTATAGGGAAGATTCCTTAAAAGATGAAAGGTAAATAATACAGACTCGAAGTGATACCTTAAAAAGTTGAAAAACCAAAGGATGACTATCCAAGGTGAATAATGTTGAAACAATTGCCCTTAGTGTTTTGATTAAGGAACAAAATATCTTAATTGATTGTTGGACAAAATTCAAAACTATTTAATGAGATAATGAGATTGTGATACAGACACAAAGGTATCTTGCACAAGACTGTATCAAAGAAGTATTTAATGAGATATGAATGCCTTCCATACAAGGTATGAAAGACACTTTAGGAGTAGGGGGTTGTAGAACTTGATTTCTACAAGCTGACGATGATGATGTCCAAGATAAAGTGACTCCTAAAGTGTGTCTTTCTTTTCTCATTGAGCCAGTTTGTAATAATATAATAACAGATTTCAGTTGTACAGCGCATCTAAAACAAAAAGCACCCACACACAAGTTCAGCCAGTACAAATCCTTTTGGACTACTCTCATATTCATATTTACCATTAACATGTCCAATTATTTTAGTGGACTCTTACTATTACACACTTAAACATATAAGAAACTACGTGTAAATTCGAATACCTATATTAGAAAAAAATTTGGGACGGAGACCCCTGTATTGGTAGGGTATGGTGATACAGGGGGGCATCAGATCGTTCTTCATCTAGGTTTCATATGATTCATATTAACAACTTGGATATCTATAATGACAACTATAACTATTCCTTTTTGATAAATATTTTAGTGATAGTTATAGCCAATGATTTCATTTTGACTGGGTAGAAATTTAGTAGAAAGGTTTATGGCATCGACATATCCTCTTTTTTATGTTCTTATCACTGAGGAGGTCGACAAGAGGATGTACATGGAGCTTGTTGGGAAGCTTCTTTATGTCACTATCACCAGGCCATATATATCATTTGCAGTGAGCAACATAAGTCAGTTTATGAAGCAGCCTAGGCAGGCACATATGGATGCAATCCATATGATTCTGAGGTATCCGAAGGCCTCACCTGTCCCTGGTCTTATATTTAGCAGAGGTACATCCCTTGCAGTTACAACATGTGCATATGCAGATTATGTGGGTTGTCCCAAGGACATGAAGTCTACATAAGCTTCGCAGTATTCATTGGAAGTTCCTTGATGTCATGGAAGCAAGGTTTGTAAAAATGAAAGGCGGAACGAGATGTTTTCCCCAGAGGCGAGGCGTAACCTAGAGGCAGTAGACGCGTAAGCCGCAGTTTATATAGTAAAATAATTACAAATGTATAATAAATATATTAATTGATGAAATAATCTAATCTGACAGACATATAATACATAACATTAATATATGATGAAACTATAAAGATAAAAACATGAAAAAAGGATATGTCAATTCCATAAACCTTTCTACCCAATCAAAAAAGGAAATTATTGCCTATAACTCTCTCTAAAATATTTATAAAAGAGGAAGTCATTGGTTATAGTTGTCATTAAAGATATCCGAGATGTCGATATGAGTCATATGATTTGAATCCTAACCATATGTTCTGTTGAACCAAGTTGGAGAACGATCCAATGTCCTCAGTGCCACCATACCCTACTAGATATGGGGGTCCCGAAATTTTTTCTTATATGGGTATTCAAATTCGCATGCATCTGAGATTTGCAGATTCATATGTTTAAGAGTCGGTTCAAATCCCCTTGTGGGGGTTGCATTAGGTAGCACAAGGTTGCACAAATCGGAAGTCGATACAATGTCGGTTGGGTTACTAAATAAGGATTAATCGACAATCAGTGACTAATCGAATTAAATCAGGCATTAACCAGCTTTGAATTTTTTTAATTATTGTAATATATAAAACATTTTATACATATATTCTTATATATTTACATAGATTTGTACATTTTTTATACTATTATAATGAAAGAAACGAAGTAGTTGAATTTGATAAAACACTAAGCGTATTAGAATAGGTTTGCATTTAAAAAATAAAAAAATATAGGGCATCTCTAAAAATATCAATTGACTAATCATTCTAGTCAGAAATAGTCAATATTCAATCGACCACCCCACCTACTAGACTAGTCAGACCTGCTAGTTGGGCCAGTCGGGGGACTTATACAACACTGAGCTAGCTGACAACCATCATAAAAAAATGTTAACGCATATATTAGTTGTCTGTGTGTCTCTCTGTTATTTTTATTTCAGCTGTATGCTTTATGTAATTTACCCATAGGCTACTCTCCTATATAAGAGAGCCTAGGGCATATGGAATAAACATCTCTTTCATTTTTCCCAACATGGTATCAGAGCGACGGTCCTAGACCGGAGTTCTCGAAAGTTCGAAACCCTAACCCTACCCCACCCCACCCGCGAGCCTCTCTCTCTCATCGCCGGCGCCGCCGGCGCTTCTGCTCCGCCGCTGCACCTCCGTCGGTGCCCACGCGCCTGCGCGCCTGCCTGTGTGCCTTCACGCGCCTGTGCGCGTAGGTCTACGCCTGTGCGCGCTCCTTCACGCGCCTGTGCGCACGCCATCACACGCCTGTGCGCGTAGGTCTGCGCCTGTACGCGCTCCTTCACGCGCATGTGTGCGCTCCTTCACGCGCCTGTGCGCGCACCTTCACGCGCGGCTGCGCGCTCGTCTGCGCCTGTGCGCGCAACTTCACGCGTGGCTGTGCGCCTGATCTTATCTTCACGGTGCACGCCTGTGCGTAACTTTACGGTGCACGTTTCTGTGAGGTCAGAGGGCACCAAGGAGCCCTAAGCGTGTACGGAGCCCTAAATAGCACACCGTCACCTACATGGGTTTAGTTGTTTGAGGTCTACACAAGCAACTAAACCCGTCTATGTCATTGTAGACAAATCTTATCTTCATTCAATAGCTCCAGTCTTCAGTTTCCAGTATGTCAGAAAGCAAGGAGGATATCCCATCCATTGGCGCCTTCCGTGGTCCGGCGCCTATCGTCAAAATGGACGGCACAAACTATGAACTGTGGGCGATGCAGTTCATGAGCATGATGAAGTCAACAGGTAAGAAGCATATTCTTACCGAACCAGAGCCTGCTGAGAAGACTGGAGCCAATGCCTCTTGGGAGGCCGATGACGCATACGCCAAAGTTTGGCTATCTGGTACGTTGGCAATTGAGATTGCCAATGACATTCTACATCATCCCACGGCCAAGGATATGTGGAACATTCTGGCGGCAACATATTCGCACGCGAAGAACGAGACAAAGATTCTGCAACTCCAGCATGACATATTCACTATAAAGCAGAATGGTCGCCCTCTACATTCACTCTACACATCCCTGAGAGGGATGTTCGAGAAACTCTACAGCTTCATGCCTCTGACAGCCACGCCAGAACAACAGAAGACATATCGGAATGCGACTATGGTGGGCGTGTTCCTTGCTGCACTTGATCCAGAGTATGAGGCGGCACGATCCCATATCTTGACCGACTCTACTATTCCTCCCATAGAGGAAGCCTTCCATAGACTGAGCCGGATCACCGTACCTTCCACGACCACGAATCAGAATACTTCAGCCATGGCCGCCAACAGGGGTCGCGGATTTCATCATCAGACCCGTGGACGTGGACCTCGTGGCAGAGGAGGCCGCACTCGGCCAACATGTACTTACTGTCATCGCGTTGGATACAATGAAGACACATGCTACTCGAAGCATGGATTTCCAGCATCTGCACGAGTCGCTGAGCAGATAGAGCCTCCATCTGCTGCTACTTTGGATCAACGGTTTGATGATCTAGTTGCCCGTTTAAGGGGCATTATTCCCCCATCTGGCCCAACACCTACTACTGAGAGTCAATCTGATGCTGTTGCTTCTGCTTCTGCGTCTACCAGTGCTTCAGGTAGCATACTTGCACTTACCAGTAGTAGATCAGATACATTATCGTGTATTATGGACTCGGGCGCTACACATCATCTATGTGGCGATCATAGTTTACTTACAGGATATTCTCAGATTCCTCCAGGCCGAACAGTGGTCATTGTCAATGGTACACATTCTCCCATCACTGGTCAGGGGGAGATTAGACTAACATCTTCTATGCAGCTCACGAATGTGCTACATGCACCTGACTTTTCAATGAATTTGTTGTCAATCAATCAGATTACGAAGGATTTACAATGTCGGCAATTTTTTATCCATCTTCTCTTATTTTTCAGGACATCCGTACGGGCAACGTGATTGGTCGTGGCTATGAGCAAGGAGGCCTCTACCGCCTAAATCAGACTCCATTCGCTGGAACCTCATCCCTTCCCACTGGACCTGTATCTCCTTTACTGTGGCATCTGCGCTTTGGGCATCTACCGCTTCAGAAGTTGCGTCGTGTGTTACCCCAGGGTCTTCCTCACACATCTATCCAATGTAAGGCTTGTCAGTTTGGAAAGCATCACAGGTCTATCTTTCCCAGTCGTCCAGGTCGGAGTAGTACCTCCAAGTTTGAGTTATTTCATATTGATATTTGGGGTCCGAGTCGTGTACCTGATCATCAGGGACACAGATTTTATATAGTTATTGTGGATGATTTCTCTCGTCTGTCATGGGTATTTTTGATGAAAAATAAATCTGAAGCAGGTGATATTATTATCCATTTTCTGAATGAAATTCAAAATGTTTTTACCACATCTGTGAAGTTTGTAAGAAGTGATAATGCCCTAGAACTGTGCACTCATATCCTAGCCAACTACTACTCCACAAAAGGGATTATACATCAAACATCCTGTGCTTATACCTCTCAACAAAATGGGATTGCTGAAAGGAAACATCGCCACCTGCTAGATGTCACAAGATCACTTCTTATACAGAGTCATGTTCCTTATTCTTACTGGGATGACGCGGTTCTCACTGCATACTACCTAATTAACCGTATGTCGTCCTCTGTCTTGTATGAACAGATTCCTTTTTCCATTATCTATCCTGGGAAGGATCTGTTTTCCCTTACTCCCCGTGTGTTTGGTTCAGTTGCCTTTATCCACCAGTTGTCTACCGGTATTGACAAGCTCTCTCCTAAGGCTGTCAAGTGTGTGTTTGTTGGGTACTCCAGAACTCAAAAGGGGTACAAGTGTTTTGATCCTTTGCGTAGGCGGTATATGGTCAGTGCAGATGTTACATTTTTTGAATCCGTAATGTATTTTTCATCCTCAGGTGATCAGCAGCTACCTCCACTGACTACCGACGCCATATACATGACACCACCACCTCCAGCACCGTCACCACCATCACCACCACCACCACCATCGATCCTCGTTTCACCACTACCGTTCCATTATACCCGCAGGCCTCCTCCAGCTCATGGTCATGGCTCGTATCCTAGCTCGCCTATGGTATGTACTAAAGATACTTCTCTTGATGGATCTAATGATATTTCTGAGCAGGATATGTTGCAGGGGCCAGATGAGGACACAGCTGATTCAGATGTTCCTATTGCTATACATAAATCGAAAAGGAGCTGTGTTACATATCCATTGGGAGCTTCTGTGTCATTTGAGCGACTATCTGGGGATTTCAGGAACTTTGTGGTGGCCTTGTCAGCTGTTAATATTCCACGGAATTATCAAGATTCTCTGCAGGATAGTAGACGGCGTCTAGCAATGGAGGAGGAAATGGTGGCACTTCAATCTAGGAGAACTTGGAGTCTAGTTCCTATACCTCCAGATGTGAACCCGGTGAGCTGCAAGTGGGTATTTACGATGAAGCAAAATGCAGATGGCAGCATTGACAGATACAAGGCCCGCCTTGTTGCACGTGGTTTTACACAGACATACGGGGTGGATTACCTTGATACATTCTCGCCAGTAGCCCGTCATTCCACTCTCCGGATCTTGCTGTCAGTCGCGGTCAATCGAGAGTGGCCGCTATATCAGTTGGATGTGAAGAACGCTTTCTTATATGGAGACCTGCAGGAGGAAGTCTATATGCAACAGCCACTCGGTTTTGATGTTGAGGGGGAGTGTTCCAAGGTGTGCAGACTTCATAAGGCTATCTATGGCCTTAAGCAGAGCCCCAGAGCATGGTTTCAGAAGCTCTCAGACCTCTTTGAAAAACAGGGATACAAACGCTCCAATGCTGATCATTCCTTGTTTGTACAGAAGACTTCAAGAGGTATTATTGCAATTATGGTTTACGTAGATGACATCTTGATTACAGAAGATGATGAGCAAGTCATAAAGCAGGCGAAAGAGAAGCTGGGGAGCGAATTTGTCACTAAGGATCTTGGAGTCCTTAGATATTTTCTGGGGCTGGAATTTGCTAGAAATCCGTATGGATTAGTAATGTCGCAGAGGAAATATGTTACGAACATGTTGAGTGAAACAGGTATGCTTGGGTGTCGGCCTGCTACGACACCAATGGACCCCAACATGAAGCTCTATGATGATGACACAGAGGAGGTGGACAGGAGAAGATACAGAGAACTGGTAGGCAAACTGTTGTATGTCACGATCACTAGGCCCGATATATCCTTTGCAGTGAGTCGTATAAGCCAGTTCATGGAGCAACCACGTCAGGTTCATATGGATGCCATACATATGATACTTAGATACCTAAAATCATCTCCAGGTGCAGGTTTGCTATTCAAGAAGGGAAAGGGGATCCCTATCTCAGCATGTGCGGATGCAGACTATGCAGGTTGTCCCAAGGACAGGAAGTCCACCTCGGGGTTTGCAGTCTATGTTGGAGATTCTCTAATCTCATGGAGGAGCAAGAAACAGACGGTGGTAGCCAGATCTAGTGTTGAATCCGAATATAGGGCTATGGCCCAGGCTAGCACAGAGATGATGTGGGTGAAGGCTGTACTTACAGATCTATGTCTAGATGTACCACTTCCTATGAACTTAGAATGTGATAATCAGGCAGCCTTGTTCATTGCAAACAATCCAGCTTTCCATGAGCGGACCAAGCATATTGAGGTTGACTGTCACTTCATACGTGACATGATTCAGAAGGGGTTCATTGCTACATCGCATGTCACCTCAGAGAATCAAACTGCCGATATATTCACCAAGGCATTACTACAAGGCTCATTCCAGAAGTGTGCATCCAAGCTGAGCATGATTGATATCTATGCACCATCTTGAGGGGGAGTGTTAACACATATATTAGTTGGCTGTGTGCCTCTCTGTTATTTTTATTTCAGCTGTATGCTTTATGTAATTTACCCATAGGCTACTCTCCTATATAAGAGAGCCTAGGGCTTATGGAATAAACATCTCTTTCATTTTCCCAACAAAAAATATTCAAATCTTTGAACATGGAATTGAGCGAGAATTCACGTAGCCAACCTTACTTAAAATGGGAGAAGGCTTTGCCCTTTATTTTTTAAATTTCTCCCTCTTCCCCGCACATCTCCGCTTTTCTTCTCCACAACCCCTCGCAACCGGCATGTTTTCTCTTCTTCCCCCTCAAATTTTGCTCCACCATTTTTTTTACCTTCCGAATTTTTCCGTTTGCATCACTTCTAGACTTTTGTATCGCTGGTTTTGGAAAGTCTCACCTATGAGGTTGCTCTGATGATTGCGTGGTAGCTAACGACTCTTCCATGAGCTAATACCTCAAACACATCCATTATTTATTTACCTTGGCATGGTGTGGCGTCGGTGGTCTTTATAAACATTCGATCTTTTTGGACACTTAAATCATGTTGGTGAGGTGTACGTAAAGCATGATCTCCTTCATATCTGGAGCTCTTCCCTAATATTTCGTGAAATTGTGGTCATGTTGCCAACCCTGGCACAAAAATCCAAGCCAGTCTCGGTAGTGAAGGTGTGCACACATCACAACAGTATATGCACAAAAAGTATATGCACAAAAAGCTAAGTGCTTCATACTCTCTTCTAAGTGCAAAAATCCAAGCTAGTATTGGTAGTGAAGGCGTGCACACATCACAACAGTACATGCAAACAAAGCTATGTGATTCATACTCTCTTGTTATTCTCTTTTTGCAGTTCCAAGGGTGTGTAGTGTTGAGCTATGCTGCTAAATTTTGGTTTGCTTTTTATAAATTTTTTTTGGTGAGCCCTGCTTTGGAATGATACCCTCTTTGGTTTCAAGAAAAACAAAAAGATGGTTGACCCAAAAAACAAAAGAATAATGCCAAAAAGGAAAAGAAAAATCTAAGTCATATGCTGTGCTACATCACAGCACCACGAAGGCAGGACAACTTACAGTATGGTGACTAATTATAAACTTTATGGCATCCAGTTTAAGCAACAGCTTCCCAGTCATATACCTGTAAAGCAGAAAACAATGACAACAATCAACCGGATCAGAAAAAATCAAATGCACTGGCAATGAAAAAATATCAACGGGACTAAACTAACCCGGATGCCAACTCCAGAAAGAGATTCAAAGTATTCTCTATAACCTCTTCACACTGCAAGAAAAAAATTTTTAACGGAGAGTTTAAGAAAAACTTCGACCAATTTTAAAAATAAAAAAGAGAGATCACCTGAGTGTAACACTTAAGATTTGTAGCAATTTTCCCAACAATAACATTAAGCAATACCAGATGATCCTGAATTCCAAGAAGCTCTGATAATCTTGAATATAATTGCTATAGGAGAGAAATAATAACACATTAAATTTAATAGAAACCACATACTACCATAAGGTAGAGAAACCATGAAGTTAAAGCAGGGCTACCTTCGATGAATGCATGGCTTGGTCTCCTACATAAGACCTTCGGAGATGCTGGAAAAAGGTGATGATAGCACGATCAAGCCTTTGCTTGCTTATTTCATGATATCGCTGTCATTTGTCAAAAGTTAAATGATAATATACCAACCTCAAGAAAAATACTGGAATAAATTTAAATACATTATATGTATACTTGTTAAATAATGTATAAATATAAATTGCAAACAGTCCGATAAAATGCATCATGTAAAATGAGTTGGAAAAGTAGCATGAAAATCCAAAAGGAATACAAAATGCCGAAAATTTTTAAATGGCTCCATCAAAAGAAATTGTAGGCGGCATCTTATGAAAAAGAACAAAACCGAGCCCCTTTCCCATTGCAAGTGGGGTTGGTTATATAAATTCACGGGATCGATACATATCTGAGTGGGGGCAATATCGTGGCTTAGATCTTTGTCCAAAGTACTCGGGAAGTATATATTTCCTCTTCTTTATGTAAAAGAAATTACAAGTAATTAGAACAATTAGTAAAAGATTAATGCTCTGGCCACTTTCCACCATATTTTCCCTGAAACTCATCTAAATTTTCTTGTGCGTGTATTGCATCATCCCACTTAACCTAACTGCAGAGAAAAAGGTAATAAAGGTACACAGAAGATTATGGTTCTACGTATGCTAATTCCGATTTCATTGTAACCATTTATATTGACTTTTCAAAAAAATAACTTACACCTGAAAACTAAAATACATATAAAACGGAAGAGGAGCAATAAAAAGTTATGCCATTAGTCCAATTTTCTCGACATCCAGAAAACAAACCTGAGAATGCAGCCCACTGTCAGTAATATTTATCAGCTGTAGAACACGTGCTGCAAGTTCTGCATCTATTACTTCCTGGGACTCCGAACTAGTTCCGCAGAATGAATAGTGGCATGTAAGATATCACAATTTAGATATAACAATGATGCCCATAAAAAGAACTATAAGTCTATAATACCTGCAACCAGTAGACTGCTTAATTTTAAGGATGGCAGCAATAACATGCACGGCCCATGCTAGTTGCCCCTCAATTATGGAAAGCTCATTGCTATCTTTATGTGGTGGAATTCTAGCCCGTTCCTGAAAGCGAATGCATTGTGCGTATCAGCTTTATGACTTCCATATTTAATGCTGCCAAAATAAAGTAACATAGAGCAGGATAAACATTACCGTGTATGTCTGCAAAATAGGCTCCAAAATCTTTATGATAAAAAAACTGCCGTTTTCATACTGTAGATAAAATAATCAATAGAAAAAAAGTTAAATATCAGATAGCAAATTATGCGCTAAAATAACCCCCAAAAAAGATTTACGGCAAATATATAGTTCAAGTGAGACAGATGAGATCCAAGACCAAATTTTGAAGGTACCTGAAATTTACAAAGGTAGGGGAAGAATTCAAGCTGATCCTGGAGAAGTTCTATGTTATCTAAAGGATTATCACTAAGATCATCAGGAAAACCAGCCTGCAACCAGTGACAAAAATACCAATATCACATTATTATAAGCAGTAACTTCAGAGTGCAATAGCCACTAATTGGAGAGTAACAATAGGCAAGCCACTTCAGTGTAGAGAATAATGATCTATATCGATGTGTTCATTACGTGGTTCACTGGATCGAAGATACCTGAACAGAATCAAATCTTGATGTGATGAAATTTTCGGTAATCTTGGGCACAAACTCGTCAAGCAGACTCGGTGTATCACCCTTAAGGTACGGCACAGATGTCACCAATCTAGACCAAAGCCCTAGAAGATAATAGATACTGCTGCTAGCCCACTACAGATATCACAAGAGCCAAACAAGGATGCCTTGTGAAACATGTAAAAGACATTAGGAATAACATATCAACAGAATGTTAGTCAAACCTGCCATGACTGCAGGGATTTGGTTGTGAAATCCGCTACCAAACGAATCCACTCACTATAGATTTCCACATTCACGAGCTCTGATAACTGTTTCAAATTTTAAAAAAAATCAAACAATAGAACAAATATGTACAGCCATGTTGTACGGTACGTCAAATTTCAGAGACAGTAATTACGTGCTCAAAAAACAAAGCAATATGGCATTCAAGCCAGAAAGACGGAACACAACACTCTTTGAGCATTCAAATAGTGAAGAAAGTCACAATGTTGACAATATCATTTGTTGAGGATTCACAATCAGCAGTGCCCTACTTTATGCAAATTTAAAAATCGAAGTCGTGAACACAATTAAGTGGTTCTGTGGTTGAGAAGTGTGTGTATCACCAAAATGACCAAGGCTCAAACCTTTTGATTGCCATTTCCTCACAAAAGAACAAAGTAATGCAACAAAGTATTGCAATCAACTAAAAAAGGATACATCAGCTCATACTTACAATTGTATTAGTAAAGCACGATAAGGAACCCATCGAGTACCAAAATAACCGTACTTCAAATATACAACAATCAGAGAGATGGTGCAAGCCAACAAGTTGTATTAGGATGTAGGACTATATTGGCCTCTTCAAGACAAAATATAGCAGGCTAGGAAAAAAAGTAACTATATTTAGTTGAAATTGACTCTGCCAAACAGAACAGGCTACATTACATGTTAGGAATGCATATAATGACTCTTTAATACAATCCTTCACATTTAAGCAAAAATGTGTCATTTCTATATGGTTACAGGAGAACAAAAAAATGAGACGCTTTTTTATGGGAAAGAGGGTGAACTCCCGAGGTGGGAGTCACCGCAGCATCTATTTCGTTAAAAAAGTTGAGTACATTACAGTGAGACCCAAAAGTTATAAAGCGCATTACAATGAAACGCAACATTCTCCGAGTAAAACCTCGAGGTATTGAAGATCAAGTCATTTCACCCAACCCAGATGGCTCACTAAACAGCAAACGGCTTGGAACAGTCATCTGTAGAGCAGGTGCCACTGCTCGGACTGACCTCCAAAACTTTGTTGCCCCTCCGGTCACCACCCAAGGAATCCCAACCTCCCTCCAGATCCGCTTAGACGCCGAGCACTTGAAGAACAAATGATCCGAGTCCTCCACCAACCCATTGCACTTGTCGCACAGCGTGTTCGCCAAGCCTAACAACCTCCCCCTCCTTGCTTTATCGCACAAGCGGCCCCTTCTCAGACACTACAAGAATATCTTAACTCTGCACGGGATCTTAGCAGCCCAAACCAACTTCATGTGCTGGTGAAAGATGCAAATCCTGCTCCTCTGCCACTCTCCTCATTTCCTCATAAGCTTTCTTCACAGAGAATCTCACGTCCTCCCACTCAAAATGATCAGCGTTCTACGCAAAGTCCACGGGTGGTGGAATCTCTACCTGCAACCTAACATACTCCTCCAAATGCTGCTCCGAAAGGTCTGACAAGAAGACCGGCGGCCACGTACCCGAATCCGCCACCTGCAAAGGAGGAATCTCCTTCGATGCTGCCAATGCAAATAATCTCGGAAATCTTCCCTCAATTGCTCCCTCTCCGGTCCAGACATCATGCCAGAATCTGAATAAGTGATCATCCCCCACCTTTGGTTGCAGTTTAGGTGCAATCAAAAGCAAAACCTCGCGAAAACCAACCCAGAGCGGTGATTCAAACCGCACTCTTCCAGCCACCAGCTCACCCTTGACACCATGGATTTTTCTCACAAGTCTGGCCGCCAGCGAGATCAATGGACCCCAAATGTGAATCACCCACTTAGCGAGAAGCGTCGTGTTCATGCACTCTACATCATGAACCCCTAGCCCTCCATCGCTACGCCCCTTCGTCACTTCATCCCAGCTCACCAAATGCATCCCGGATCTCTGTTGCTTTCCGTCCAACCAAAAGAAACTCATCATCAAACTCTTTATCCTCTTTCTAAACCCCACCGGCATCAGTCGAGTAGAATAGAAGAATATATGGATGGCCGAGAGCACATTCTTCAAAAGAATCAACTTCCCCCGCCCTAAATAGCATGACCGCCCTCCACCCAGCCAACCTCTTCTCCATTCTCTGCACAACAACATCCAATCAGACTTCTTCAGCCTCCCAAGCCACCAACAGCAACCCCAAGTAGGAGATAGGAAGGTCACCTGGGGGCACTCGATCAACGTCGCTAAATTGGCGTGCTCTGCATCATCCATCCCAAAAGTAATGACCACCGACTTGTGCATGTTGACCTCAAGTCCAGAAAGACTGCTGAAAATTTCGATCAGCTAAACCGCATTGCCATTCTGGTCCTCTGAGCCTCCAAGAAATAATATCGTATCATCTGCATATTGTAGCAGAGGGACAGAGATATCCTCCAGACGGAAGCCCTCACACCACCCTGCCTCCACCGCACGCCTAAAAAGAACTACCAGAGCATCCGCTACAAGTACAAAAAGCATAGGAGACAACGGACATCCCCGCCCCCGTTGGGGCTGAAAGACCCCCCCCCTCCGGCTTTCCATAAACCAGGATCGAATAGGAGGAGATAGTGACACACCTCCTCATCCATTCGACCCAAATATCGGGGAAACCTCTACTCCGTAGAGACGCCCACAAGAAATTCCAGTATACACAGTTATAAGCTCTGGTGTAATCTATCTTCCACAAAGCCCCCTTCTTCCTCGATCGCTTCTAATCAAGACAAATCTCTGAAGCCATTACCAAGCCATCCGCCATCTATCGCCATGGGATGAATGTCGACTGACCCTGAAACACTATCGAGTACAATACCCCTTTAAACTGGTTTGTCAGAATCTTAGCCACAACAAGGTAGAAGGTGTTAGAAAGTGCAATAGGCCCGAAGTCCTCTACCATCACCGGAGTCTCCTTCTTGGGAAGGAGGAACAGCAGAGCCCGGTTGACCTTCTCGAAGCCGTTGTTCCCTTCCCTGAACTCGTTAAGCACCTCCAAGACTTCCTCCTTCAACAACTCCCAGAATTCGCGGTAGAACAGCACCGGGAAACCATCAGGACCAGGAGCACCATCAACATTCAACCCCTAGACAGCTTCACCTCCTCCTCAGAAAAAGGGACCACTAACCTCTCCACTTGCTCAGACAAAGCCTTCACCCCTCTCCCCAGCCACCGCAACCATCCCCCCTTTTTCCATCATGTCGCCTCAACAAAGTGGCCCCGCAACGCACTGCCAATCTGCGCCTCCCCTGATACACTTACCCCCCCCCCAACCCCAATCTCGTGCAAATAGTTTCTTCTTCGCCCCCCATATGCCATAGTGTAGAAAAATCTCATATTGGCATCCCCTTCTTTCAATCACCTTTGCCTAGATCTTTGCCTCCACTCCACCTCTTCTTTTTTGTCTTCCAGAAGTAACTCTTCTAGCAATCCCAGCCTATCTCCCAACTCTTCCTGGTCCAGACCTCTCTCTTCATCTAACACGTCCAACCGAGCAACACCAGCTAGAGCCTCCCCCCTCCTAGCCCTCTGCCTTGCCTCCACCTCTCTCCCGAAATTGGTAAGGAACGACCTCAGCAACAACAACTTCGCCACCAACAACGAGACAGCCGAGCCCTCAGGGGACCAGCCTCTCCATCGCTCTACAACCACCTCCCTAAACCCCTCCTCTAAGAGCCAATTCCGCTCAAAGCGAAAAAAGAACCTGCTTCTAGTCACCTCCCCGGACGACCAAAGAATCGACGCGTGGCCGGAATGAGCCCGCGGTAGTGCCCAGGCACGCGAAAGGGGGAACACCTCTGCTCCTCAGGCGATGGAAAAAATATGTCCAACCTGGACCACGATCTCACTTTGCACCAATTGATGAACCTCAGATTCATCATGCTAAAATCCATATATTAATCCCCTAGCTAAAAAAATTCAATAAAAAATTAGATTAAATACTGTATATATTTTGGTTATAAAAACAAATTAAAAATACAAAAAAAAATACAAAACAAAAAATGCAGTGTTTTTATCACTTAAAAACGCTCCCAAAAATTCCTCCCTCTGTTTGACTTATTTTGTGTTTTTTGTCAACATGAAACTTGTAAATCTCATCAAGATCTACAACTTTCATGTTTGGAGTTTTTTCTAATTTGACCTTTTTCTAATTATTTGTGATTTTTCCTTTATTTTTATCTTTGAATAAATCTCATTGGACCACGTGGTTCCTTCTGGTTGAGCTACGTGGCCCGGCTCTTCAGTGTCGCCCGCCTCACGTCCTAACCCCGCGATCCAACGGCCACACCTTCATCTCCTACCTCTAGCCTCTCTCTCTCTCTCCCACGACCACCACGAAAACCCGTCACCCCCTTCCTATTTCCCCGACCTCCATAGCCACCTCCACCGCTCTTTGAACATGACCACTTCAAGCTCCAATTGCCGTCTCCCTCACGGGCCACCTGGCTCTGCACGTCCCCCTCTCTCTCTCGTTCCATACCACGATCTCTAAAGCTCGACTCCCATCACCTGGGACCCCCAAACTTCACCTTCAAATATGTCGCCCCAGCCCTTTTTCTCCCTTGTCCACCTTTACGCGGGTCAAGGTCCAGTGCCTCTCATTCCTTTTGTGACAGAGAGCGGGGGATTGAGGATGCAACAACGGCCTCCGGCCTCGGTGTCGATCCATGGCCATGGTAGTCCATGACAAGGCCCCAGCCTGGCAGAGGAGCTGCTCTGAAGGGTCGCCGGGGTCCAGCGAAGACCGGAGCTCACCTTGGAGCTCAGCCCAAGACCGCCTCGTCCACCATATGCCTCTTAAATATCCAGGTAAGTCCTCTCTTCCGTCTTATTTCTCCTAATTAATTAGGCGCGCGCACATTCATTCACCAAGCATTGACCACCTCACGAGTTTCGCCTCACTCCACTCATCATCGTGCCACTCCAAGCTCACCTCCTCCTCTTCTCCATAACCTGACCACATCTGCACTACCTCCTCTTTGGCTCGCCGGAGAAGGAGCTCCGGTCCCCCAATCCTCTGTTCGCACGGGACCCCATTCCACTCGCTTTGCACAAGACATGCATGGTTCGGCTATTTCCCACTAACACTTGCAGGTACACTCCTTCAAAGGTCGAACTTCGGGCGGAGCTAAGTTCCCGAGCTTCGCCTCTGGCGTAGGTTCATCTACAGCCACCTCCAGGAAGCCATGCGTCTTTCCCGTGCTCCAACCTCGGTCGCCAAGCTTCCAAGGTTCTTCTTAGATCTTCAGCAAGCCTGGAGGATGACGATGGAGCTCTGGCGGTCCTGTCGGCAGTCCATTTGCGCCGCCAACTAGCAATGGCGGAGAAAGCGCCAGAAGGTACAGATGCCATTGGATGGCACCCCTCTGGTGCCAATCCAACGACTCATAATCAACCATGTCGCCACTTCAAGGCATGGAGGTTCGGGCAGTCCGAGCCAGCATCTGAAGCTCTCGAACCCTCCATGTGTCGCCCTAGCCTCCCGAGCCAAGCACCGAGCCTCGCCTCCATTCGAGCCAAGCCCTCACGTCTGGTCATGTGGGTGTGGGTAAATTGCATCGATGCCCCGCCATTTTCTCCAAATTGCATTCAGGTCCTTCCAGGTGTGTGTAATGCATGCGTGTCTGGGTTATTTGCAAACCAGCCCCTCCGGGTTTCAATAATTGCAATATAGCCCCCGCGTGCATGGTAAATTTACAGGGAAGCCCTTGCGGTTATTTTTTAATTACATTTATGCCTTTCTAGGGACCTGTTTGTGATGATTTTGTAATTATTTTTATGTTTTCTTTACGTTTATACCCCTGGACAATTTTGCGAATATCTTGATCATATGATTTATATTTAAGTTGATTTCAATTTCATTTTGAAGCATGTTTCATTGTTTATCCATTGGCAATGTTCGTTTCCTGTTCTGACACTTAAATTGGGATGATAAATTCTAGTTATTTAGTGTCATATGTTTGTTGAATTTTAATGCCATTTGCCAGTTAATTGACCAAATTTGATACATGAATTGCTCCTGAAATTGACCACACTTTTATTGCTCAATGATTTTATTTATGTAGGACATATCTGCACATTTTTACAATTGTATCACGTTGCATTATAAAAATCAAATAAAAAAATACCTTCGGTTCATGCATCATTTGTCTTCATTGATTGCATCATATTTCCTTGTTTATTGACCGATTTAGCTGTTAATTAATCACTCGATCCAAATATTAAGAGTCTGAATAGCAACTTAAGAGGCTCGTGTCACTGAGTTCGACCTTGCTACACCTACCTAGTAAAATAAATTCTCCACCTATTCGAAAGGGTGGTCTTTAACGAGGATATGTTTTCGCCTCCTGTGCTACTGTTAAAATGATGATATCAGAGAGGTGAAAATGTGGCTCGTCAGCGATGAAGCCTCGCAAAATGCTGTGGTGCCACCACGCACATGAGCCACGCTTTGGAGAATCCCTATATCGCCCGGAGCAAGCAACTCGTTCGGGTCCAGAAGTTGCAGGCTCGTTGTTCGGGTCTTCAAGATGGATCCGAGACTTCTCAGATCCGGAAGCTGCAGGTTCTCTGATCGGGTCCTCAAAATGAAACTGGAACTTCTCGGGTAGCCGGAACACCCCGGGTCCGAGTTCCGGACCCTCAGGCTAACCCCCAGATCCGACTAGCTTCTCGGATCAGGCATCCAATGCGGCTGAGGATCCGAAAGATCATTCGAAAGAATGGACCGAGGACGCCCATCCACACCACATGACCCTTTAATGGGAACATTCCTCTTTCCTGTCGTTCTCGAAGAGAAGGCTTGAAAATGAATCGTCACCATATTTGGGGAAAAAGGAAACTGCTCCTCGATAAAAGCGTTGAAACAGATTCACGATGGAAGACGAGGAGCCCTCCCCGACGATTGTGTTGCCCCGTCGTTCGACCGTTGCGCCGCCTGGCCTGGAGCACCACCGACCTCCGCCACTGGCACCACCTCTGCCCGGATGTCGAGACGACGCTCCTGATCACGACCCCAATGTACCTGCCCTGCCATCGCGAACTTCAGGTGCACGATACTCCCCTCCGAGCCGACCCTCCACCAGCCCAACTGCTACGGGACGAGACCCCTCACCCGAAGGATAGGATCCAGAGGCTCCCCTAGGCGGCAACCAAAACTTTCAACCTCGACTACCTCAGTTATACCGCTCAGCAGCTCCCGAAACTTTGACAGGCCCCATGCGACGAGTGGGATCCCCCTCACATGAACTTGGTCCGGAGGCTTTGGCTCCATCAAACCATTGCTAGCCCGCAGCCTACGCCTTCACAGAAGTGTCAAACCCTCCCTCGACCATCGCAGCAACTCGCTAGCATCAACCTCGATGAGCCCCCTCGCCACCACCTGCCAGGGGCTCACCTGAGCAACATCCACGCAGAACGGCGCGGCCGAGACCGCACCCACATCCAACGAGCCCAGGAACAAAGCCTCCGAGCCGCCTCCCTCTCCAACCAACATCCCCAAGCCCTGGCTATTCCTCTGCAATGATGGGCACGATCTGATCTTGTGTGATGAGCGGCGACAACGGAAGCACCAGACAAGCTCCCGGCACTGCCGAGCCCAGTGCCCCATGGAGCCACAATGATAGCAGCCCCCCCGAACAGATTGGCAAAAGGTTGATGACGACTACTTCATAAAATGGCGTGGTTACCGAGGACATGGCTCCTCGTTTGTTTTATTTGTATTTTACTGTTTGATTGTGATAATTTCTAACTTTTAGGTCAAGTAGTTCATTTCCGCTTGCATTGTTTAATTAATTCTCTAATATCCATCTAATGCTTGATTGTTGTGGTAGGTACCCTTGGCGACCAAGGACACTTGGAAGACATGGAGGCAAGGAGCGGGAGCTCCCGTTGCGAGGAGCTGTAGAAGCACCATTGGAGAAATCAACGAGAATTAATGCCTCTCGCATTCTCCATATATTCATGTAACAATTGTCTTTACATCGGTCTTCATTTGAAGACTCGCGATTGTAAATGAACAAAGAGACATTGTTGTTGTGTGGGATCTACCCCACTTGAGTGTCGACTCAGGATTAGGCGTGCGGCTCTCCGAGTTATTTTATTTCAAATCTTATATGTTTGATCATAGGTAGGACACACTAAAAAATCGAGACGCACGTAGACATCGCTTCACCTAGCCAAAAACAAATCTATTCTTTTCCCGCTAATAGAAGCACGCTAGGTGCGGTTTTCATCGACTTGCATACATTTAGTATTGGATTCTAATTCAGTCTCACAAAGAAAGCTTAAGACACTGAGAGTTTTCTCTTTAGCATAGATCATGATTCTCTCGACTTTTCCACCTGGATTGATCACCTAGGATTTAAATGGAAATTAGGAATGGATGTTAGACGATGTATGCTTGATTTGTGCTCACATTAAAATCAGTGATAACCTTGAAGCTAAAATTGGGACTGTCAATGCAAGTCGAACAAATAAAATGGAGTAAAATTATTCTGGAAGAGCAACACCCTCTTTACGTAGGATATTATGATTTGATGTACCATTAAGCCTTGCGTAAACGAGAATAAACTTGTATTGATCACCAATAAAAATGAAAAGATAAATGACCGGTTTCATGTGTAACTTGGTGAATCAAAGGTGCTTCTTGGTTAATTAAGCCTTATTTCTGGATTTTCCAAACCCTCCCATAGATACTAAGGAACCCCATTCATCTCCAAAGATTCATTCAAGTGTAAATCCATCCTAACTTCACTGTTCTCCTCAGGTCTCTCCAACTACACTTATCCATCTCTTTACTTAGGCCATTCTCAGCCTAAGTTTAGGGCGACCTAAGTCCCTGTGAATTCCAAACTCATTTATCCTTTTTTCCAACACTTAGGTTATTTTAACCCAAGTGTAGGGGGTGTCCTCCTCAGTTCCAATATATCCTCCTATATCTTAAATTGAGTTATGGCTTAGTATCACTTAGTGCTACGAGGACATAGTCACATAGCATAAGTTAAGTATAGGGGGTATATCGTATATACTATACATATACTTTAGCCATGGCTCTTATTTTGAACACAACACAACAACAACAACAAAGCCTTTTCCCACAATTAAGTAGGGTCGGCTACATGGATTCTTCACCTCCATTCAGATCTATCTTGGGTCAATCTCGGACTTATATCCAAAAAACCAAGATCCCTTCGTATAGTCTCTTTCCAACACTTCTTGGGTCGTCCTCGCCCTCTCTTAGCCGGCTCAACATCCCAACACTCGCATCTCCTAACCGGTGCATCAGTTGACCTTCTTTGCAAATGACCAAACCATCTTAAGCGGTTTTCTCGCATCTTATCCTCGATCGGAGCTACACCAACTTTCTTTCTGATTGCATCATTCCGAATCCGATCTTTACGTGTATGTCCACACATCCATCTTAGCATTTTCATTTCTTCTACAGCCATTCTCTGCACATGTCTATGGTTTACAGGCCAACATTCAGAACCATAAAGCATAGCAGGTCTCACGGCTGCTTTGTAAAACTTTCCTTTAATTTTTAAAGGAATTTTCTTATCACAGAGAACAGCGGAGGCTCCTCTCCACTTTAGCCAGGCTGCATTTATTCTATTAGTAACATCTCCATCAATTTCCCCATCATGTTGCAAAATAGATCCCAGATATCTAAAAGAATCTCTCTTCTGAATGTTATCGTCACCAATCTTCACCTCGATTCCTTCACCATTGCTTCCATCAAATGTGCATTCCATATATTCCGTCTTAGCCCTACTTATACGAAAACCTTTAGTCTCCAATGCATGTCTCCAAACCTCAAGCTTCTCATTTACTCCATCTCTAGTCTCGTCAATCAACACAATATCATCAGCAAATAACATACACCAAGGTAACTCATCTTGAATGTGACTTGTCAACTCGTCCATAATCAAAGTAAAAAGAAATGGACTCAAAGATGAACCTTGATGTAAACCAATGTTGATATCAAAATAGTCAGTCTTCCCCGTCGGGGTCCTTACACAAGATAAAGCCCTATCATACATTTTTTGAAAATTTTGAAAAATTTGAAACTTTTTTTGGGCTAGAGTATACATTTTTTGAACTAAGTTGGATGAAATGTTTTCAAAGCTTGGAAAATTCTCTAAACTATGTTACATTATTTTGAAGAAAATATCTTGAAAAAGGATTGAAAATGGGTTTTACTGGTTTTGAAAAATCATTTGAATAAATGAGACTAATTTGTGTTTGTAAATCTTCTTCTTCCAAAAAAACCTAACTAATGAGTCGGTTTAGTCACTGACACTTACACATTCACACAAGAATAGTGAAGTTCAAGGACACTTGGTTTATGAGGTCTTGAGATTTTGAGTTAACCAACCTTAGTCATTAGGGTTTTTGACTTAATTATTCACATTTCCCTAGTTTGAAAGATTTGTGTGCTATATTGCATGATTAGTATCTACCTAAAGAATATGATCAGCACCTCACATACACGACTGCAGTTGTGATAAGATGAGTTGAAATTTCACTTGAGGAACTGGGATGAGGGATTTGAGTTTGGACCTGATTTTATGACGCTCGAGGATGGGATAAAATCAATGAAGGTTTCATGAAACCTGAGTGTAGCACCTTTAGTCAGTATGAGAACATGGTTCTTGTACTATCTCTTGACGTTTACCTATGTGCCAGAGTGTGATGAAATATAAAAGCAGTGGAGCTAGCCAAAATTTCAAAAAAAAAGAAATGTAGAAAAGCTCTAACCATACAAAGTCAAATATCAAAGAGCTTCCACCAAAGGCGAGCGCTCCCAACATTTCAAAGTGTCCACTTGGACCACCGTTATTAGGACCAGGAGTCGGGCTAGCATCCAAAAAGGGTTCTGCATGGTATAGTGATACAAGTCTGAGTGTCGAAGGTATCTTAGATACTCAAAAGAGACACACCCCGGTGTACTCCCAGGAAAACATGTGCAGATGACTCTGAATTCTCTTGATGGACAAACTGATCAACAACCAAAAAAATACATGTGTTGAGTTAATAAGGCACTCAAGAGGATCCTTGTTCCAATGAAAGGGAGAGAAGAAATGACACAATCCTATGCCCTCCATCAACTGGCTTTCCATCTATATTTTTAAGTCTGACAACTAAAGAGACGATAGATTGGATGCAAGAAATGGTTTATACCTAGTGTTGAGGATCGGGTTCTTAGGAGAGTCTCGTGGACTGGAACCTTGGGTGAAGTTGCGACTCTACTCTTGTAACTGCAGTCTACACTTAAAGTCATATCCATATTATATATGTATACAGAGAGAGTCTGATGATTAGGGAAATTGGATACCTTTTGATGAGAGCTTGGTTCAGCTTAGATATTTAGAATCTCTAAAATCGGGAGTTCTTGAACGGATCATGTCTTGTATTCACATGCACAATCAAGGTTAATCCAACTTATCCATCCTTTAGATGCTCGAGGACGAATAAAGTTTAAGTGTAGGGGGATGATGAACCTCAGATTCATCATGCTAAAATCTATATATTAATCCCCTAGCTTAAAAAAATCAATAAAAAAATAGATAAAATATTATATATATTTTGGCTTTAAAAATAAATTAAAAATACAAAAAAAACCAAAAAATGCAGTGTTTTTATCCCTTAAGAACGCTCTCAAAAATATTTCTCCCTTTCCTTGACTTATTTTGTGTTTTTGGTCAACATGAAACTTGTCCATCACATTTCTTCAAAGCTACAACTTGCAGATTGGAGATGAAACCAGAGTAAGGGAGCAAAGAATGAGAGCGGAACGAGGGGAGCGAGGGGAGCGGCTGCGAGGGGAGCGGTGACAGGCGAAGGGAGCAAGGGGAGAGGGGCGTCGGCGTGAGACTGTTTGGAGGGAGTCTTTGCGGTGGGAGGCCCGTCGGAGAAATCGTGAGAGTGCTCTGCAGAGTGAGGCTCGTGCGTAGCCCTGCGGGGGTGCGGTCGATGATGCTGCTTGGACGGTGGTCTCTCATCGAAAGCCCGATCGGAGGTGTTTCAGGTACGGTGAGTGGGGACACATGGCGTATGCATGTGCCTTCCCCCCAAGTTGCTTCTCCTGCAGCCGCGTTGGACACCAACGCAACTCATGTCCGTTGATGGTTGATTGACCTGTCCCTGATCGGTCGGTAGCGGTTGCTCCTGCTCCTACGGGGGAGAAACCGCTCGGCTCTTTCCCGAATGTGGGTTGGGAGGGCTCTGCCTTGCCGGTCTCGCCTGGGAGGTTTGGCAGGTCTTTTAATGGGATCCTGGCTAGAGAGTTCCGAACTTGCGCGCTCGAAGCTGTCGGTCAAAGCGGAGATCTCGAGCCGGCTCGACGGCCTGTTCGAAGGTGACATCGCCATGTTGGGAGACGGGCGATGTTGCGTCCGAGGTTTGTCGAGGCTTCAAAAGGACGCCTTGTTGATTCCGCAGGATAGGGACGTTGTCGTTTGGAGGCGTCCTAGGTTCGCCGATGGTACAGTCGATCGCTTGGTCACACGGTTGGTGCATGTTCGCGGGGCACCTTTTCTTTCCCGTAATGTCCAGTCTTTGGGACCGTTATTGGTGCATGTGGGCTTGCTGATCCTGATTCTTAAGGATGGTTCGTCGCCGGGCTCTGACCCGGAGGTTGTTCTGGTCTAGATGGAATGTCCTTTCGACGTGGTTTCGGATTGGTGGGGTACCTGACCGTTGGTCGTTTCTCGTTCCAACTCCATGTCCGGCTTCTTTCTCCTGCGCCCCCGCCGAGCTGGGCGGGGGTAGGCTGCAATGCTTCCTCTCCTCCTCTGGGAGTGGAAGGGTTGGCAGCGCACGTGTCAGACATCGGGTCTGTTGTGGTTGCGGAACCAAAGCATCAGGAGGATTTCGAGGCACCTGTTCCAAATGTGTGCGCCTCTCCTGCGCCTTTTGCATCTCCCTTTGATTTCGCGGGAGCCGCTTGGGTGAGCCACCTCCTTTCGTCTTCCACGGATTAGAGATCGGGTTGCCAGATCCTTTGTGTGGATCTAGCTCTCCTCTCGCGGGGGTGCGTTGGTTGGTTTGTCTCTCGGGTCTTCCTTAATGGGTGGTTGTGACTCGGGCATGGGCGGGACTCCATCAGTTACAAGGTCGGATCCGGTTTTGGCTATCCAGAGAGATTTGTTGCTTCACCCGTTGGGTTCGACCGAGTCCTGGAGGCCCTCAGACACGTTGTGCCTGGCTGGCCCCGTTGGGATGGAGCCACCTTTCGCTAGTGAGTCTGACCGTCCCGTCCTGGATTCTTCTGTTGCTAGCGTTGGAGAGACGAGCTCTGGTGCAGTTCCTGTAGGGCTCTGTGAGGAGGGGTCTGCGGAGACTCGGTTTGTTGGATCTTCCATGATCTCTGAATCGGGGGCTGATAAAAGGTCCGGGAAGAGGTATAGAAGAAGGCAGCGCGCTAGGACGTAGCAAGTGGCACCTTCGCCTATCTCCGAACAAAAAGCAAGAATTGCAGAGTTGGCAGGAGCGGTGCAGATAGGGGGGCTCATAGCTGGTTCCAAATGAAGGTGCTTTCTAGGAACGTCAGGGGTCTGGGGGACCCGGAGAAGAGGCGTATTCTGGGGTCGAGATTCGTAGAGTGGGGTTGTGATGTTATCTTCCTACGAGAAACTAAGTTGGATTCTGTCTCGGTTATGACTTGGCGCTCCTTTGATGCGAGGTCGCTCTCTGAGTTTAGTTCGATTGGGGTTTGTAGGTTCTGTGGGTAGCCTACTGGTGACCTGGAAGAATTCGACGTTTGTGCTTCGGGCGGAGCTGAAGGGCACCCATGTTCTCACGGTGCTTTTGGAGTACCTTAGTTCAGGTTCCTTACTCGCTCTTTCTTGCGTGTACGGGTCGTGCCAACGCTCGACGCGACATCAGCTTTGGGCAGATTTGCGAGATTCTCGGGATGCTTTCCACGGCTGCCCCTGGTTGATTGGTGGTGACTTCAATGTTACGATGCTCTCTTCGAATAGGTCGCGGATGCGAGACGGTCAAGACCCTGGCTCTATGGATTTTGTGGAGGTGGTGGGCTTTTTGGAGCTGGAAGTTTTGGATGCGGTTGGGACTAAATTCACCAGGAGAAACTCGGGCTCCCGCTCCTGTCTTGATCGTTTCCTGGCCTCGGCGGAGATGTTGGAACTCTTTCCTCTTTCATTTGTTACTACCAGGACGCGAACGAGATCGGACCACGCTCCGATCCGTTGGGACTTTGGTGACCTTTCGCCCCCACAGGGTTTTTCCGTTACGAGAGGGCTTGACTGCTGGAGCACTCCTTCAGGGACTTGGTGACGTCCCACTGGACTTCGGTTCCTGCCATTAGTTCTGCGGCTGCGCGGTTTGTGCAGAAGTTGACCTATTTACGGATGCGGGTGTGCGCCTTTAAGAGGGAGCCGAGGTAGGCTCGCTGCGTGGCCAGATTGGCGACTGAGGAGGAGATTCGCGATCTTGACGGTATTGAGGATATCAAGCCTCTGACTGTGGCTGAGCTGATTCGGAGAGCGGAGGCTCAAAAGAAGATTTCTTATGAGGACAAGAAAAGAGTGACTGAGTGGAAGCAGAGATCCAGACACGTCTGGCTCAGAGAGGGTGATGCGAATACGGCCTTCTTTCACAAGGTGGCTAGCGGGAGACGTCGTGGTAACGCCATCAGTTCGTTGGTTGTTGGTGGAGTCAGGGTGGATGGAAACA
This sequence comes from Ottelia alismoides, assembly GCA_037367405.1. Classification (NCBI taxonomy): domain Eukaryota; kingdom Viridiplantae; phylum Streptophyta; class Magnoliopsida; order Alismatales; family Hydrocharitaceae; genus Ottelia; species Ottelia alismoides. Next base: position 256,963 of record JAZKJV010005597.1, on the reverse strand, counting down.
GGGAACTTGGGACGGCGATTGCAGACCATTTTCTTGAATTTTCCTCGAGAGGCTTAGGAAGGCGGTGGAGATGGACAGGGTTGGGCGCGGATCGGCTTTCAGTTGCCCATACCGCTAGCTTGATTCAAGAGGTTACCATGGAGGAGCGTCGGTTGGTTGTTTGGAATCTGAACGGCGATGGCGCACCAGGGTCGGATGGTTTTCCGATCTCATTCTACAAGGACTTTTGGGATCTGCTTGGTTTGGAAGTGCTCGACGTTGTGTTGGAGTGTTGTCGCTGCAATGCGGGCTTTGATAGCATCAATAAGGCTCTGTTTGCCCTCCCCCCAAAGGGAGCGGGAGCGGACAGGATTGAAGATTTTAGGCCAATTGCATTGTCCAACGCTTTGTATTTGATCATGGCGAAGGTCTTCGCTATCAGACTGAGTAGGGTGTTCAAGTATATTATCTCCCCTTTTCAGTCTACTTTCGTTCCTGGGAGACAGATCGCGAAGAGCTTTGTTTTGGCTTCTGAGATTATTACTGATTGGATGAGGCTGGAGAGGAAGGCTCTACTCTGGAAGGTGGATTTTGCAAAGACTTACGATACTTTAGACTAGCACTTTCTATGGGCGATATTGCATAGAAGGGGGTTCCCTGAGCTCTGGATCTCTTGGATGAAGCATTGCGTGACTACTGTGTCGTTGTCGGATCTCGTGAATGGGTGTCCTGAGGCGTCTCTTTTCAGTCGCAGCGGGGCGTCAGACAGGGTCGCCCGCTTGCTCCTTTGCTCTTCATCATTGCTTCGGGTGTGCTCGCCTGTATTATAACCCGGGTGCAGGACAGCGGGTTCACTTGTGGTTACTCGAGGGATGGCATGCGGATCCCTCTGCTGTAGTATGCTGATAACATCAGTTTCTTCATCGAGGGGGCAGCGGTGAGGCCAGCGACATGGCTATCACTCTCGAGCTCTTTGGGGAGATGTCGAGGCTGGCGCAGAACGCCAGCAAGTCCAAGGTGGTTACGTTTGGCCTATCAGACGAGGAGTCGCGCCTTTGCAGTGATGTGCTAAGAACATCTTGTGCCCAGCTTCCCCTGCACTACCTGAGCATTCCTCTGACCGTTGGCAGGATGAAACTTGCAGACTAGTTACCACTTGTTGAGAAGCTGGAGAAGAGACTCGCAGGGTGGAAGCCATCGAATCTTTCCAAGGGAGGTCGTCTGGTGCTTCTGAAGGCGGTACTCTCGGCCATTCCGATTTACTTCGCCTATGCGAGACTCATGTCAGCTGGTATAAGGAGATTGGAGGGACAGATGCGCCGTTTTCTTTGGGCCAAGAGCGGTCAGGAGGCCTCCGGCATCCACCTGGTCGATTGGGAGACTATCACTCTCCTGAACGAGGATGGCCTCGGAATTAGGTGTCTTGATGCGTTGAATGAAGCCCTCTTGCTGAAATGGGTGAGCAGGATCTGGGGGAGCATTGAGGACCATTGCACTGCGTTTATTCGTCAGATCTACAACGTCTCTGGCTCTGTGCCGCAGAGCAGCGGTCGTGGGCTGCGTCCTTCGCCTTTTTGGAAGGGGATTTTGACGGTCATCCCCCGTCTTCGGACTCTGTTCAGACCGGTTCTGGGAAACGGAGAGTCGTTTGCCTTCTGGAAGGATGATTGGAAGGATGGTGGTGCGTTATGTGATTGTTTCCCCCGTATATTTGCCTTGGTAGCGGACCAGGAGGTGTGGGTTGCTTCCTGCTGGACGGATGGCAACTGGATGTTGTTGTTTCGATCTAATTTCTCGGAGCACCGTTTGGAGGACTTTCTACTTCTGCTTGACTCCCTGCGGATCTTCGACGTCCCTCTAGAGATCGAGATCACTGGGTGTGGTGTGGGAATGGTTTCTCAGTCAGAAAGGCTTATATGACTATTTTTCGACCTCCTCCTTCGCAACCGGCCGAGCTTGCGAGGGACTGCAGTTTCTTTTGGGGACTTGGCCTCCCCGAGAGAATAGGCTTTTTCTTGTGGTTGTTTAGAAGAAAGAGATTGATGATTCGAGATCGTTGTGCTAGGCTGCTTGGGACGGTTTCAGACAGATGCCCTTTGTGTGGGACCAGCATTGAGACTATAGAACAATTATTCTTCCTTCGTCGGGTTACGGCGCCAATTTGGGTGGACCCGGATCTAGACTGGGTCGATACGGGGAACCTTTCCTCTTTCTGCGAGACCTTAGTGGCGGTCAGGCATCGTCCGAGGAGGATCCCGCTACGTCCGATGGCCATTGTCTGGACCATCTGGTTGGCCAGGAATGCCCTGTTGTTTTCTGGCCAACAGTTTTATAAGGAGAATATTTGTATCCAGGTATCGGGTTTGTTAGACTTCTGGCTTTCCTAATTGCATGTTGTGTATTAGTTTTATGTTTTATTTAATGCATTTGTGGGGCGAACACCTCTGAGTGTTTCCCCCTTGTTTGGCTTCAAAAAAAAGATCTGCAACTTTCATGTTTTTGAGTTTTTTTCTAATTTGACCTTTTTCTAATTATTTTTTTATTTTTCTTTATTTTTATCTTTGAATAAATCTCGTTGGGTCACGTGGCTCCTTCTGGTTGAGTCACGCGGCTCGGCTCTTCAGTGCCACCCGCCTCGCTTGCAGCCCTTCGATTCGATCTGATCGGTCAGATCAGCGCTGCTCTATAGTGCCCTACCTCCGACCATTGGATCGCAAGATCCAACGACCGAACCTTCATCTCCTACCTCCTACCTCCTACCTCCAGCCTCTCTCCCTCTCCCATGACCACCACGAAAACCTATCGCCCCCTTCCTATTTCCCCAACCTCCATAGCCACCTCCACCACTCTATGAACACGACCACTTCAAGCCCCAACTGTTGTCACCCTCGCGGGCCACCTGGCTCTACACGTCCCCCTCTCTCTCTCGTTCCATAGCACAATCTCCAAAGCTCGACTCCCATCACCTGGAACCCCCAAACTTCGCTTTCAAATATGTTGCCTCCGCCCTTCTTCTCCCTTGTCCACCTTTACGCGAGTCGAGGCCCAGCGCCTCTCCTCCCCTTTGTGACAGAGAGGGGACGGATTGAGGATGCAACGACGACCTCCGACCTCGGTGTCGATCCATGGCCATGGTAGGCCATGACACGGCCTAGCCCAGCCGAGGAGCCGCTCTGAAGGGTTGTCGGAGTCCAGCGAAGACCGGAGCTCACCTTGGAGTTCAGCCTAGACCGCCTCATCCACCATATGCCTCTTAGATCTCCAGGTAAGTCCTCTCTTCTCTTCCATCTTGTTTCACCTTATTAATTAGGCGCACACACATTCATTCACCAAGCATTGACCACCTCACGAGCTTCGCCTCACTCCATTCATCATCGTGCCACTCCAAGCTCACCTCCTCCTCTTCTCCATAACCTGACCACACCCGCACCACCTCCTCTTTGGCTTGACGGAGAAGGAGCTTTGGTCCCCCAATCCTCTGTTCGCACGGGACCCCATTCCACTCGCTTTGCACAAAACCTGCACGCTTCGGCTATTTCCCATTAACACTTGCAGGTACACTCCTTCGAAGCCCGGACTTCGGGCGGAGCTAAGTTCTTGAGCCCCGCCTACGACGTAGGTTCATCAACAGCCACCTCCAGGAAGCCAAGCGCCTTCCCCGTGCTCCAACCTTGGTCACCAAGCTTCCAGGGTTCTTCTTAGATCTTCAGCGAGCCTGGAGGACGACGGTAGAGCTTTGACGGTCCTGCTGGCGGTCCATTTACACCACCAACTAGCGACGGAGGAGAAAGCGCCAAAAGGTACAGGTGATGTTGGATGGCACCCTTCGGTGCCCATCCAACGGCTCATAATCAGCCATGTTGCCACTTCGAGGCATGGAGGTTCGTGTGGTCAGAGCTAGCACTTGAAGCTCCCGAACCCTCCGCGTGCTGCCCTAGCCTCCCGAGCCAAGCACCGAGCCTCGCCTTCATCCGAGCCTAGCCCTCACGTGCTCTGGTCACATGGGAGTGGGTAAATTGCATCGGTGCCCTGCCATTTTCTCCAAATAGCATTCAGGCCCTTCCATGCATGTGCAATGCATGCGCGTCTGGGTTATTTGAAAACCAGCCCCTCTGGGTTTCAATAATTGCAATATAGCCCCCGCATGGATGGCAAATTTACAGGGAAGTCCTTGCGGTTATTTTTTAATTACATTTATGCCCTTCCAAGAACCTTTTTGTGATGATTTTGTAATTATTTTTAGGGATTTTTACCTGCAGACCCTATAATCTTTGTCAATTACCTCTATGACCTTTGAAACATCGTAATTCTTCCATCGACCCTGTAAACTTGCTCTGTCTTACCCCACAAACACTACCGTTAAATTAACACATCATGAGTTAACTTCCTTGAGTTAAAAATGAGTTAATCTAACCAATCCGCGATCGGACGGCTAGAATTAACCAAGACCTCTTCCATCTCTCCTCCCTCAATAAGGGCATTAGCCTGGCTGGAGGAGGTGTGCACGAGGGGCGTAGCGCTGCAGCTCGACCTGGGCTGGAGAGGGGAGGGGGCTGGCCTGGAGGAGGTGCGTGGAGGGGAGGAGGTTGGCGGCGGCCTGGGCTGGAGGGAGGCGGGGAGGTGGGTGTGCGTGAGGCGGGCTGGCGGTGGGTCCCGGGGGGGGGGGGGGCTCGAATGGCGTGTGGCGGGCTTCGACCAGCAGGTCCTGGGGGGGGAGGAGGGTGCTCGAGCGTCGTGAGGCGGGCTGGGGGCTTCGACCAGCAGGTCCCGGGGGGGGGGGGGGGGGGGGTCGAGCGTCGTAAGGCGGGTTGGGGGCTTCGACCAGCGGGTCTCGACGGGGGGATGGGGCTGGGGGTGCGGGGGCTTTGCGCGGCAGGGGCCCGGGGGGCTCGAGCGGCGTGAGGCGAGCTGGGGGCTTCGAGCAGCGGGTCCTGGTGGGGGCAGGGAGCTGGGGGTGCGGGGGGGTTTAAGCGGCGGGACCGGGGGGGAGGGGCTCGAGCGGCGGGAGGTGGGATGGAGGCTTTGAGCGGCGGGGGCCCGAGGGGGGGGGGGACTCAAGCGGCAGGAGGCAGGGGATGTGGGGGGCTTCGCGCGGCGGGGGGAGGGTGTACGGGGGGCTTTGTGCGGCGGGGCCGGGGCGCTCGAGCGGCAGGACGCAGGGGGTCTCAAGGGCGGGAGGCAGGGGCTACGGGGGGCTTTGCGCGGCGGGGCGATGGAGGGAGGAGGTGGAGGGTGCTGTGTGGTGGGGAAAAGGAGGAGTGTGAGAGGGAGTGGCAATTAATGTAAATTCAGCAAAAAATAGGCATAATAAAAAAGAATGTAACGGAATCCGGTTAGTTTTAACAGGTAAATGGATGGGGGTTAACCACAGGATTTATAGGGTAAGGGTTAGCAAGTTTACAGGGTCGAGGGAAGAATTACGATGTTTCAAAGGTCGTAGAGGTAATTGACAAAGATTATAGGGTCTGCCGGGTAATCCCTTATTTTTACGTTTTCTTCACGTTTATGCCACTGGACTTTTTTGCAAATATCTTGAGCATATGACCTACGTTTAAGTTGATTTCAATTTCATTTTGAAGAATGTTTCATTGTCTATCCATTGGCATCGTTCGTTTCATGTTCTGACACTTCAACCAGGATGATAAATTCTGGTTATTTAGTGGCATATGTTTGTTGATTTTAATGCCATTTGCCTGTTAATTGACCGAATTTGATACATGAATAGCTCTTGAAATTGACCACTTTTATTGCTCAATGATTTTATTTATGTAGGACATATTTGTACGTTTTTGCATTTGTATCACATTGCATTATAAAAACCAAATAAAAAATACCTTCTGTTCATGAATCATTTGTCTTCATTGACAGCATCATATTTCCTTGTTTGTTGACCGATTTAGTTGTTAATTAATCACTTGATCTGAATATTAAGAGTCTGAATAGCAACTTAAGAGGTGTGTGTCCCTGAGTTCGACCTTGCTACACTTACCAAGTAAAATAAATTCTTCACCTATTCGAAAGGGTGGTCTCTGACGAAGATCCGTTTTTGCATCATGTGCTACTGTTAAAATGATGATATTAGAGAGGCGAAAATGTGGCTCGTCAGCAATGAAGCCTCGCAAACCACCGTGGTGCCACCACGCCCATGAGCCACGCTGTGCAGAGTCCATGTACCGCCCCGAGCAAGCAACCCGTTCGGGTCCAGAAGTTGCAGGCTTGTTGTTCGGGTCTTCGAGATGGATCCGGGACTTCTCGGATTCGGAAGCTGCAGGTTCTCTGATCGGGTCCTCAAGATGAAACTGGAACTTCTCGGGTAGCTGGAACACCCCGGGTCTGAGTTACGGACCCTCAAGCTAAACCCCAGATCCGAATGGCTTCTCGGATCAGGCATCCAAAGCGGTTGAGGAACCGGAAGATCAATCGAAAGAATGGACTGAGGACGCCCATCCACACCACATGACCCTTTAATGGGAACATTACCCTTTCCTGTCGTTCTCGAAGATAAGGCTTCAAAATGAATCGTCGCCGCATTTGGGGAAAAAGGAAACCGCTCCTCGGTAAAAGCATCGAAACAGGTCCACGACGAAAGACGAGGAGCCCTCCCCGACGATTGTGTTGCCCCGTTGTTCGACCGTTGCGCAGCTTGGTCTGGAGCACCGCCGGCCTCCACCGATGGCACCACCTCTGCCTGGATGTCGAGACGACGCTCCTGACCATGACCCCAATGTACCTGCCCAGCCATCGCGAGCTCCAGGTGCACGATCTTCCCCTCCTAGCCGACCCTCCACCAACCCAACTGCTATGGGCCGAGACCCCTCACCCGGAGGACAGTATCCAGAGGCCCCCCTGGGCGGCAACCAAAACTTTCAACCTCGACTACCTCAGCTATACCGCTCAGCAGCTCCCGGAACTTTGATGGGCCACATGCGACGAGCGGGATTCCCCTCACACGAACTTGGTCCAGAGGCTTTGGCTCCATCAAACCATTGCTAGCCCGCAGCCTACGCTATCACAGAAGTGTCCAACTCTCCCTCGATCATCGCAACAACTCGCTAGCCCGAAATGAAGCTATCTTTGCGGGGCAACGTTTTTACAAAGAGAATGTGCTTTTACAATGTACACGTTTAGTTGACGATTGGATGTTAGTTTAGCTTCATGTTTGGTATCGCGGTTGATACCTTGTAAACTTCCTTTTTTCCTTTCTTATGTTTTATTAAAGCAGGGGCGAGCACCACTGAGTGATTCCCCCTATTTTCTGGACTTCAAAAAAAACAACTCGCTAGCATCAACCTCGATGAACCCCCTCGCCACCACTCTCCAAGGGCTCACCTGAGCAACATCCCCGCAAAACCGCACCGACGAGACCGCACCCACATCCAACAAGCCCAGAAACAAAGCCTTCAAGTCACCCCCCTCTCCAATCAGCATCCCCAAGCCCTGGTTATTCCTCTGCAACGATGGGCATGATCTACTCTTGTATGAAGAGCAGCGACAACGGAAGCACCAGACAAGCTCCCGGCACTATCGGGCCCAGTGTCCCATGGAGAAACAACGATAACAGCCCCTCTCGAACAGATTGGCGAAAGGTTGATGACGACTACTTCGTAACTATGGCTTGCAACGACCGCCCCTCCCAAACAGATTGGCGAAAGGTTGATGACGACTACTTCGTAACTATGGCTTGCAGCGACCGCCCCTCCTAGCGCAAACCTCCAACCACTCATCGACAGAGCCCTCACCGACGACCCCTCCCTCTCCACCCCTCATGTCCTTCCCTCCTGAGTTCATAGCGTATGCCCCCAGAATAAAAAGGATAAAGTTATATCATCAAAAATCATTTGTGAGCATATCATTGTGGGGTGGTGGTTCGTTCTGCGACGATGCCCCAACAGTTGTGGTTGAAGATCGGGAGGGTTGCTTTCCTGGTGGTGGCGGAGGAGCACTCCTTGGTCGAAGATGGCTCCCGTCGTCGGAGTTCCTCCAGTGGAAATCGAATCGAAGCAACACGTTAGTTGGGATCCCCCAAGCGGTTACTATGGAAGTTCATCCCCTCATCATGTTGGGCGTCGTGGGAAGGAATTTGCGCCTCAATAGCTGAACTTTTTTGAAGATGTGTCGCCTAGAGATGTCGTGCTCACGAATTCAGAGCTACAAAGGTAATTGTTGCGAGATTCGAGGGAGATCCAATTGGGTGGTTTCGGGCAAGATTGGCACGAGAGGGCCCGATTGTTGGGGACCTGATTAATGGGACTCCTTTCGAGGTTTTTGAGGACCCACCAATACAGGTCCATTGTTGGAGGCGACCCTGTATCCGCTCTTGTAGGCGCATGAGGATGTACTCTTAGGCAGAAAAACGAATGCTAGAGGGCCCTTCCCTCGATCCTCTTTCGTGTAAGATTTCGATGAATCAAATGTTGGGCTTCAGGCGACGATGGTAGGACCCCCTCTGGTAGGTGTCTACTAAATGATGGCGTGGCTATGGAGATTAACAATGAGAATGGAGAGGTGGGTACATTGCCTCAGTCGAAGACTCCTTGAGGAGCATTGGAACATGGAGAGTTTTCATGTGAGCCATAGGGACTCCAAAGTAGAGGATCATTCCCTATGCCATGTGTGCAAAGGTTTTCATGTGGTATCATAGGGACTTCAGAGTAGAGTACCATTCTCTGTGCCAGATGGGAGAGACCCAGTACTCTGATCAGGAGACTTCTTTCCGACTCCATTCACCAGTGACCGTGGACTCCGACGAGGATTGCACTCCACGGCCCTTTCCAGTTCGGCCCTTTTCAGAGATGGAGTAGTTGTCCACAAGTTGTGATGGGCCAGAGTTCTCCAGGTGGAGACTTATTTTCAGTTGCAGTGACTCTGACAGACGCAGTACAGAGCACATGCTCTCCGACGAGGAGATTCAGTTTACTCATACTCCATCCCATTCGTCCTCCTCGCATGTACGGCATGAGAAGCAACGTCCTCGACAGCAGCCGACAGTTGTGCGCGTTGAGTTGATATTGCATGTAGTGTCTTGTAGCATGAGTTGAGTTTTCTTTTTGTTTGTCCAAGCTGAGCATTGCATGCTCCAGCTTGAGGGGGAGTTTTGGAGTATTTGGTTATGCGTCTCTTATATGAGAGATGGGTAAATGGATCTCTCCAGGATCCATTTACCCATCCAGAGTTTAGTCCCACATCTACCAGGGTGGGGGCTATATATAGACCCCCACACCCCTTATATTCAGATGAGAAAAGCAATAGACTATCAGCCCTCTGAGGCGTTCTCCCGTGGTTTCAACCCACTCCTTAGGGAGTAGGATTCCACGTTAAAAATCTCTTGCTTTTCATTATTTTATTTATTTATCTCCGATATGCTTCCGCATTCCTATTTTCTAACACCAACCATACTCCTTCAATGGGTATTGGGGTGGTTAGTGGGCCCGATGTCTTCCACCAAATCCAACCAAACAACATGAACTATCACTACGGGCAACCCCTGCTTAGAATTCACCTAATCCCATCAATAATATTTACTCTATGAAGTTTAGAACACTAAATCATAATATATATCGTGTTTTTACTTCTCAATCGCCTATCTAAGATCGTAGTCAACTAGTCGGCCTTAACTCCCCAAGCTTCAATTCATTTGCTTTCAACCATGTTTCGACTCCCCCAACTTTTTCTGTAGTGACCCCAACCCAACTGGTCCACCATAGCCTCTTTATACCCTCAACACTTCAAGCCTTGCCCAGAAACTATTGAGCCTACCCCATCTCCCCATAACTGCTCCAACACTAATACAACTCAGGTACCTCCTGATAACCATCTAGCCTCCACATAAGTCGATCCCCACAAATCCATCTCCAAACATTTTCCATCCTTCTCGACCTTAACTCATGCATGCTTTGGCATCATGTGTCTTGTGCTAATGGCCCCAGCCCAATTCCATCCAACCTTCGATTAACCTTGTTTACGTGAATACAATTTGGTTTTCAACCACCCTATCAACCCAAATTGCTTGTTTAACATCTAAACTCGATCTTATGTAATTGAATGATGGGTGGTATTTTTCAATCCAAATTGAATTCAACCCAGATCAAATAACTCAATCCCACCAAAATTGATTGGATATCCACCCCTAAAATTAACCACAAAATTCGAAGTACATCAATCAAGACTTGAAAGGAGTATTTACATACGTCATCTCATTCTTAATATAGGATGTTTTCTAATGGAAAATCACTACATTTCTGGCAGACCCCATCACTCAAAACAGTGTTGCAATAGTCGGCCGACTATCCCGAATAGTCGGTCCGACTACGCGGTGCGGGGGGTCCCTGATTGAACAGACTCTATTAGGTCAATAGTCGGCCCGACCGAATAGTCGGTCGACTATTCGGCCGACTGGCCCGACTATTCTGCCGACTGGAGTTTGACTTTTGATATTTTTTATTTTCAGTTTTCAATTTTTATGGGTTACATTTTACCACGTTATCGCCACAAAAGTCAAATTTTATATATCTATTATATTGATTGGTACTTTTATCTTGGATTCATGTTAACTAATGACCATATATGTATAAAAATATAAGAATATATGTGTATAAATAATTTTTATAATAAAATATACAAAACCGAATAATCCTGAATAGTCGCCTGAATACCGATTATTCTTTATTAAGTGACCCCTCCGACTGAATACCGAATACCGACTTCTGCAACATTGAATCAAACAAAAGATAATGTCTTAATATGATCTCTAGTAGAACAAAAAATTGTCACGAAGGGAACTCCAGAGCCCTTCATGACATATGGTGCCATCCCAATTCAAAGTCACTTCCCGATCCTTTAAGTCACCAAACCATACAGAGAAATCATTATCAATACTATGGACAATCCTCACCTTGAACACCTTAGTCATAATTCTTAATACCACATGAAGATTTTCACTTCCAATGCTTGGCCTACCACTTCAATCTATAATCCATGACAACATTCCCATCATCCTACCCAAGGGATATCAAAAGCACCTTAAAAGCCTTTTAACAGAGAAGTCGCATTTGCACTAAGTCCTGATCTTTATGCTCTCATGAGCCCTCCACTCAGCCTCGAAAACTCCAGCATCCTCGATTCAATAACATTACAAAAACAAATAAGTGTCCATGTTCGATATAACCACATTTCTCCACTAACTCCTTCTAGGGAGCCAAAATAAAAAGGCCACATAAACATATTGTAGAGAGATACCTTCTCTGAGCAATAGTCCTTCAAGATTTGAAAGATGTAACACCCCTAAGCATGGTCTTAGATTTGATCGAAATTTCGAATTCGACAAGGAACCGAGCGAAATGGCAATATGAGGGCAGTTTCCAGTCATTTCTTCACAAATTGTGGTCGATATGGGCGAAATGTCGTCAAAATTTCGACGAAACATCATATCGACGGGGTATTGATACGATATCCGAAACCGATATTTAAACCCTTGCCCCTAAGAATCATCAAAGGTAAGATAAGGCCTAGAATCACAAAACAAATAGAACGTACAAAGCAATTCTTCACTGTCGCCCCAAATCATGATCTTTATGCTCTCATGAGCCCTCCACTCAACCTCGAAATTTCTAGCATCCTTGATGGTAAACCCACCAAAACAAATAGGAGCCCATGTTCGATCTGACTGCATTTCTCCACTAACTCCTAGGGAGCCAAAACAAAAAGGCCACAAACATATAGTAGAGATATCCCTTCTCCAACGAATCATCCTTCAAGATTTGAAAGGTGTAACACCCCTAAGAATCATCGAATGAAAGATAAGGTCTAGAATCACATAACAAATAGAACCTACAAAGCAAATCTTCATCATCGCCCCAAATCTTCACCACGCACTACAAAGGCAAGGCCCTCTTAATCAGCTTAAGTTCAATAAACGAATCAAAATAACATAGAATCTCCCAAAAATATTTACAACTCGAAAATCCCTCCCAAACTGCACCACATACACATCATAACACACCAACTTTGTTTCCTACAAACACAATATTCTTGTCCCACTTTGATGGAAACTATTTTGTCAATCCCCCTTCCTCGAGATCATCCATGCCCATACATTCCATAAGACAAGCTCCATTTAGGTGGCCTAAATAGACCCCTTGTCAAGACAATCTCTATATTGTTGGCCACCTCTTTGTAATAGCCAACCACCCATACGGTCTGGCCAACTATAACCCCACTTACTTGATTTTTAAATAAATATGTGTTGTGACTCAACTCGAGCTCACACATGTTCTTCATTCAAAAAAATAGCCAGTCGTCGAGGCCGATTCACCTACCTCAAGAGTCGTACCTTCTAGGAATCAAGTAACCCACGACCACCCAAGTAGATGAGATGTTGCACTTAATGTCAATCCCATTACCATAGAGGAAACCACCCAAACATCTTCTCCTTTGATATCCCTAGTGCACCTTATTTTCTTGGAGAACGCCACCAACTCCTCCCCCATCAGAGACAACTTTTCCGCCCTTCTTTTATGTGCAAATGTACCTTCCCGCCAACCATGCAGTGAGACCCCTAGCCTGCATTTAAACCAGACCACCACCTCCCCCACACACACATCCTTGGACCTTTCTCCAAAATCACCTATAACCGCTACTACTCCACCAAGCACAGCCACCATCACCAGCTAACCCCACTTTTTGCAGGTCGCCGCCCATCGCAAGTCAAGCACCATTCATATCGATCAATTAGAATTGCCTCCCATAACATATATTCTATGTGAAAGTTGTTGGAAAAGATCAAAAAATACAACCAGAAATGGAAATGGTACCTTCTTGTTGAGCTAAATCCAGATAGAAAACTTAGATTGCAGAACAGATTTATATGAGATGCAGTGAATCCATAAAGCCTAAAAATCTAAGTTAGGAGAATCCATAATGTTGACTTTGTGAGTACTGTGGTGCGCAGTCACAAATTGAAATTCCTACTTCAAGAGCAATATTTGAAATGAGACCCCAAGAATAAGGTTATGAAGGACGAGAAACCACACATGTCCAACTTCATGACTAATTCAAACTTCAAAGTGAGCATACAATAAAGCAGCCAAATTGATATTCCAGATACACATCATATGGAATATATTGCATATGATAAACACCATGAATAGCAGGCAAAAGAAAGAGAAAATAGATCACGGAAGCCAATTGACAATCGCAGTAAATGGCGGAAAACATATATACCATGGCAGTTAATAGTTCACAGGACAAACATATCCTACCTGATAGTTCACTTTAAAACGTCCAAGCAGCCGACAGTATTCATGGTAGTTGTCATGATCAGCAAGGCCTGATCAGCAACAAAAAGAAATCAAGTTATTGGAACTAAGAAACCATTTGCTAATGAAACTGAAAGAGGAAGAAATCCCACATGAATTGAAAATAGAATCTTTGTAAACGTGATTCATGAAGACTACTGTAAAACACCTAGTCATGATGCTAGGAAGCGTTATATATAATTTCAGTTTATGAAAACACACTTCGATTAGTCAAAAAAATTATTGTTACAGTGTCCAGCTAAACTAGAATGAAAAAATGCTGCAGTATAAATTGAGGACAAGGGCTAAATTAGGGTTGCCGTCTGTCTATTTCATTCAATTATAATCCATCATAATTTATTTTTGTTTAAATATATTGAGATCTGCATAGTATAGATAATTCAGTTATCTAAATTAGGAATCTTTGGGAAGACAAGTAAGAATATGTTATGGTCTTATTCTATTTCGTGTGATCTCAACCTTTCTCTATGTAAAGAGACTTATGGGTTGAATTAAAATTTCAGATTTTTTTTGAGAAAAATGTGGCTTCCCAACTTGGGACCCATCTCTACGTATATTAATATATCGAAAGGTAAAACATTAAAAGTACATCACGTTACACTTGCCATGACATGCAAAGTGTCCCACAATGCTCAATTACATTCTCTGTATAAAAAATCTTCCCTCCAAAAATAACATTTTCCTGGCGCAGCAAATCGCCCACGCCAACACAAACGAATATGAATTGTCCCCGTGCTCATATCTGCACATTGATCTGAAATCCCGCCAAAAAGTGGTACAGTCATGCCGTGCAAGCTAGGGAATGTTGGCTCTGCTCCACACCTCCGTCAAAGCTGGACACGAGAAAAACAGGTGGTCTGCATCCTCCCCCTTGTCGCCTCGCATCTATCACAAAAAAAATCGTCCAAACCAAACAACCGACCCCGACGCCCCTTGGTGAGGGTCCTCCCACTCCTAAACAACCAAAGAAACACCTTGACCCGATTCGGCACCTTACATCTCCAAATTATACCCATGTCCACCTCCAGCTCTTCCTGCACCACATCCATGTCCCCCATCAGAAAACGGTAGGCTTTCCTCACCATGAAATTGAGTCTCTCGTTTCCCCACACGAAATTATCTTTGCCCGTAGATAGACCATCGCTCCGCGCCAACTCCGACTGCAACGTAAGGAACTCCTCCACTCTCTGATCTGACAAGGATAAAGAGAAACTCGAGGACCACGCCCCGCTATCCCACACATGCATTATTCATGGAAGGGAATTGGCGAGAAGGCCCATTACTAGTTAATTCTTAAATATTCTACTCCAGAGCTAAGTCATTGCATAATCTTCATTGTATGTTTTACACGCATCGCATAATCAAACCTCTAAACCCCCTTAAAGATTCATAAAAATTCAAATTCTAAAAATTAATTCACTTTTAGAGGTGCATTAGCACTCGTCTATAGGTACACACTCAGTTATAGTTTTTAAAAGGAAGAAAGAGTGGTCATCGTAAAGATGTGCGCCCAATTGTTTCAAACTAACATTTCATGTCAATCTGTACACATTAGTTTCTGTAAAAAATCTCTAAGGAAAAACTTTACAAATAACTAACTAATATAAGTCGGCAGCAGTTCTCTGGGCAATTTAGCCCACTCGGAAAGGCATAATCTTCTAGAATTAGCACTTTTATGGGGAAAATGTACTGCTTCATGTCGAGACTCTCCTCAAGTCCTAGCTTCGGTAACATCTTTCAAATAAAATTCTTGGGTAAAAACCTTTGTGTGTTTCACCAATTTTCCCTCCAAAAAAACCAACGAATATATATCAAGACTACATGTTGCAATCAATGACATCCAAATCTATATGCGTTTTAGCTGCGTACGTATTTTTTTATGTCAACACTTAACTTGGTTGAATGGCTGGACAATATACCATGGTCTCTAGCACTCCTATTCAACTGACCCTAATGATACTGGTTTTGGTTCTGGTTTTGTTACATAAGCAACTTAGAAAATCGTATGCATGGAAACTATAAACAGTTCTTCCTCGAATCTACACAAAAAATATTCCATAAAACTTGCTCAAATATCAAATGGGTCAGCCCCATGCAGGAAGCTTCTACAAAAGTGCAGCATTTCAGGGATGGCCAGACCAGGAAGGGTTTTACCTATGCAACCTTAACCAAGCACATGACTACAATGGAAACCACTTTGCGAAGGCTCCACTTTTTAAATATTCAAGATAGAAAGCCAATAAAAAGTAATAACCTTGGCCTGTTTTCATAATTTCCCTTGTTCCAGACATTAAATTAGCAAGAAACTTCGACCGTGCTGCATCATCAGTGAATAAAGAGCGCCTAACAGAAGTAAGCCTCACAAGACATTCCAATGCCTGAAATAAGTCCCAATACATTCATTAAAAAATAAATTCGCAAACAAATAGCCATGTACAAATAAATTTACAAACAAATAGCCACGTACAAGTGAGATGTTAAAGAATGCCTTGATCAATTAATTTACAAAAGCAGTTTATATTATCGAAACACTTTGCAAGAAAAAATACATATGAGCTTATTTAAATAGGAAAGAACATGAACGAACTAACTAAATTGAGGTCAGAAGAATAATCAGCAAACCCTCCTTCAGAAAGGAACATCTGCAGTTAGTTAAAAAATAAGTCGCCACGCCACTGTCAATCAGGGACAGAATCCTACCGTGTGACTATGTCTTCTTCCCAAAATGTTCCCAACAAATAAAAGCCTTCTTGGCTCTCGCTATAATCATAATTTGCCCCTTCCAGGTAGTATGCATACCACTAATAAAATGTTCAATATGACTGTGTAACCTCCCCCCCCCCACACACACATACACTTTTTTGCATGTAAAGGCTCCATATACAAACTAAAAGTCACATGGTTGTAAGGTCACTTTATTTATTACAAAAGAACCCCCTTCAAATGAAAAAAAAAAAGTTGGCAATATCCAAATAGAGGGCATACATACCCAAAGTTGTTGAAATATTAGTTATTTTTTACTCATTCTATGTATTTCCTTTTCTTCTTATCTACATTATGTAATATGTCCAACGGGTTGCTCCACTATATAAGAGACCTCTAGGACCTAATGGATAAACAACTCATTATTTGCTCTCTACATGGTATCAAAGCGACGGTCCTAGATCGGAGTTCTCGTATCCCAAGGCCTAACCCCACATGCCGCCCTTCTCCTCTCCTCGTGCGACCCCCCCGGCAGCCCCCGCACGCTGCTGCTGCCCTCCAAGGACCTAGCGCGCTGCTGCTGCCCTCCAAGGGCCTAGCGCGCTGCTGCTGCCCTCCAAGGGCCTAGCGCGCTGCTGCTGCCCTCCAAGGACATTGCACCCAGCCCTAACCAGGGGCTTCGCGCCACCGCTGGGCTATTCCGGCTTACCTTGTGCCGCCCCTGCCGCTGCCGGAACACCGTTGGGCCTTATGTCAGTGCCACCAGCCCCTAGGGCCCGCCGTAGGCACTCCACCAGCCCCCCATACGACCCTCTCTTACTTTCCAGTGTCGCCCAGCACTCGTGAACAATCTGATTTTGACTGGAAAAGGCGATTTCAGACTGATAAATCGCCTTTTTTGGCCCCGGAGCGGATTGAGGGTTAATGAGGATGTTGTATGAGTCTATACGTACAACCAATCCTCGATATGATCGAGTAGACTCGCTCAGATCGATCTATTACCTCAGTCGAGTTTCATTTCGGCCTCTTTTACATCATGTCAAAGAGCAAGGGTGGCGCGTTATCTTCGCCCGGTGCCTTCAAGGGCCTGGATCCCATCGTAAAGATGGACGGGACCAATGAGTTGTAATCCATGCAGTTCTTGGCCATCATGCAGTGCAATAACAAGGAACACGTCTTGATACAGCCAGAGCCGATGGATAAGACTAAGGAAAATGCTTTGTGGAAGTAAAATGGCGTGTACGTGCGTATTTGACTCTCTAGTACTCTTACCACAGAGATTGTTGATGACATTGAGAACCAGCCCACCATCAAGGCGATGTGGGATACCTGGCAGCCACATATGACCACGCGAAGAATGAGGCCAAGATTCTTCAGTCACAATTTGATATCTACACAGCCAAGCATAATGGTCGTCCTCTTCATACATTCTACTCTTTGATTCATGGCACGTTCGATAATTTTCACAGCTTCAAGTCCGTGACCACATCTACTGAGCAGCAGACGGCATACAGGAACTCCACGATGGTTGGAGTTTTCTTGGCTGCTATTGACCATGAGTACGAGGCAGGCAGCACACGCAGCTTCTTACAGGTGCAACCATACCTCACATGGAGGAAGCGCACAATCGCCTCAGCAAGATTATTGTCCCACCTCCAGCCACCATAGAAACCTCATCAGCAATGGCCGCATCTCGTGGTAGGGGATGCTCTACTCAATTCAGATAGAGATATTTCTCGTGGCAGAGGAAGCGGACGTCAGCGTGGCTTTTACACCTACCATTGTCCGGGTAATTTTGAGGATACATGCTATCAGAAGCATGGATATCCCACCTCTGCTTGTGTGACCGAGCAGATTCAGCCTCTTAATAATTTGACTCCTCCTACAGATTCGTGACTTGATGGCATTGTCTCGTCTGAGGGAGATAATGACTCAAGTTGTCGGCACCACTACAGATCACCCAAATGTTGCAGCATTAGCCAGAGCTTCTTCGAGCTACCCAGGTATAGCTTATGCTTTTACCAGTTGTAGCAGGCAGATATGACAGAGTGGATCATGGACTATGGTGCTTTGCACCATCTGTGTGGAGACAGAGCATAGTTCGGTTAATACAGATCTATACACCCGATTAAATTGGTTGTCATTGTGAACATGGTTCAATTACCTGTTACAGAAAAGGGGGAGGTTCATTTGACGCCATCCATGTGCCAGCAGAATGTACAATATGCACATGATTTTCAGATGAATTTACTTATATTAGTCAAATTACTAAGGATCTGCATTGTCAAGCCTTTTTGACCCCTCTTCTCATATGTTTCAAGACATACTCACAGGCAAGGTGGTTGGATGTGGTTGTAAACAACGGGAGCTCTACGGAATGGTCCAAACTCCTTGTGCTGGTATATATATCGTTCTATATGATTAGTTTACCGTATTTGTGGCATCTTCATTTAGCCACCTTCCTATGTAGAAGTTATGTCATATCCTCCCACAGATCTCCGCATGTCCTTTTACTAGTTGTCATAGTCATAGCAGTGGCCATTTGATTGAGCTTGTTCGTTTCGATATTTGAGGTCCCATTCATGAGCATCAAAGATAGCATTTTTATCTTGTAGCTGTGGATGATTATAATGGACTTTCTTAGTTTTTCTTTTGAAAAATTAGTCTGAAGCTCCATACGTCATTAATCTTTCATTCTTGAAATAAAGAATATTTTCTATGCAACTATTAGTTGTAAAAGTCATCCGAATGACCCGACTAGGAGGTCCGACTAGTCTAGTCGGTGGGGTGGTTGTCCGAGTATTTGATTAATCAATCAATAATCACTCTGCCCAACTAGTCAGCCGATTCGGCTGACTAGTCGGTCGATTTTTGCTTGCGGATACTATACTTTTTTATTTTTTGCTTTATAAAAGCAAACTTATTCTTTTTTTTTTGAAAACTCAAAAAAAGGGGGAGTCACTCGATGGTGATCGCCCCAATATATTAAAATAAAAAGAGAAAAGGGTTAGAAAAGGAAAGAAAAAAGAGTAGCTGTACAGAGACTGGCCTCCGAGAATGGAGGCCACTACGAAAGTCAACCCCCAGGAACCATCAGTAATCTAACCATGATCCCAATCATCCGCGAGACGCTGAGCGCGAAGAATAATATTTTCCTTGTAAAACCGATGCGCAGAGAAGATTGCTTCGTTCCTCCCAAGCCATATGCTCCACACCCGAGCGATTGTATCAAGAATAGCCTTCCTCTCCCTGCCCCTCGAATTAATCAAGCTTTCGCACACCGCTGGAAAGGACACGGAATTGATCCACGGGAGATCCGCCCAAATCGCACATACGTGGCTGCATTCGAAAAGCAAATGAGTAGCGGTTTCCTGTTCCGCATCACAAAGTGCATACAGTGGACTAACGTTCGGAAAGAACGCCGCACACCGATCGCGAGTCAAAATCCTCCCCCGCCGAAGGAGCCACAAAAAAATCCCAATACGCTCAGGAAGCTTAAGGCCCCACAAGAAACGACAATCGCGCACCAATAAATCATCATCGTCAATGAAAGGGATAGCGAGAGCAGTATATGCCTTACGAGAAGAGAAGGACCCCTCCTTCCAAGTCCAATGGTCGCGCCCAGCAGTCGGGCGAGGAGCGTCACCAAGAATAGCCAAAAGAGAAAGAAAATCTTGCATCCGCTGATCGGAAAGAGCCGCAGCGATCGGTGGGTTCCATCCACCATTGTCCCAGCAACGGGCCACAGACGCCTCATTGTCCTGGGCCAAAGCATAAAGCCTTGGAAACAGCAAGCCAAGAGGACCCCTTCCGGACCAGTCGTCGGTCCAGAAGCGGAAGGAGCAACCGTCGCCCAGCACCGGCGAAAAGAAAGAACGGTGAAGACGGAAAGCCGCCGTTACGCCACGCCAGAAGGGAGAAAGCAAGCAAATAGAATTCCCAGCAAAGCCATCAATCAGATGCGCACCCAGCAAAGCGCGCAGGACGTTAAGCATGAAGCTTTCCTCCTTCCCCCACACCCTAGTAGCCCATTTGAGAAGGAGAGCCTCATTCACCAGATGTGGGTGCCTGACACCCAAACCCCCCAAATGCTTCGGCCGAGCCACCACATTCCACCCCACAAGGTGAACCCCTCTTCTCTCCGCCCCGTTAGCCCCCCAGAGGAAACCACGCATACACCTCTCCAACCTCAGACGTATTCCCTTTGGCATACCCCGAACCGCGAATAAGTAGATAGGAATCGAGGAAAGCACAGCTTTAATAAGCACCAAACGCCCACCCTTGGTCAGCATCACCGCGCGCCACCCTGCGAGACGGGCCTCCATTTTCTCCACGACAACCTTCCAATCCCGAAGACAAGAACGACCGACCGCAAGCGGTATCCCCAGATAGTCCATAGGAAGAGCAGAGGGGCCGGATCCGAGGATTTGCGAACAAGCCAAAGTCTCCTCATGAGACATGTCGAAAGGCACCATTTTAGACTTAGCGACATTTATCAACAGGCCCGAGGTTTCACTGAAAAGTTGTACAGTAGTGGCCATGCCGGCCACAGCATCAGGGCCCCCCTCAACAAAAGACAAAGTGTCGTCAGCGAACTGAATGGAAGGAACATGGAGATCAGCAACCCTGCAGCCCCGAGTCAAACCCGCCGAGGCCACGCCCTCAATCATGCGAGGAAGAACATCAGCCGCCAAAACAAATAATAATGGTGCCAAAGGACACCCCTGTCTAATGCCCCGCCTTGGCTGGAAAAAGCCCCCCACAGTGCCCCCGTTCAATAGAATGGAAAGGGAGGCCGTGGATACACATCTACGCATCCAAGAGATCCACGTTGGAGGGAAGCCCCGCCGCCTCAAAACGGACCACAAGAATCTCCAATCAAGGCAATCGTACGCCTTAGCAAAGTCTATCTTCCATAAGATCCCCTTAGCGTTGGACCTACGCCAAGCCGCGATGAGCTCAGAAGCCACCGCAAAGCAGTCTGAAATGTGACGGCCACGGACAAAGGCCGCCTGCGAAGGCGAAACAAGGGACGGCAGAAGTGGAGCCAGCCGCCTGGCTTATAGCTTAGCGATGATTAAATAAATCCCGTTCGAAATAGAGATCGGCCTGAAGTCTTCAATGTGGCAAGCCGGTTGAGCCTTGGGGATCAGAACGATGAGGGCCTTATTAATCCGATCAAAGCCACTGTTGCCATAAACAATTCAAAGTCGATTAACGCCCGACTAATTCTGATTAGCCGCCCTCGGATTAGTTATCCAACAACCGATTAATCCTTAGCCATTGATCAGGCTGATCAAGTATCAACTACCAATTTCTACAACCTTTTGTTAAGTTTATTCGCATTGTTGACGATGCCTCAGGGTTCTGCACATTACAGCTTTCTGAGTTCTTCAAGTCGCTTGGCATCCTACACCATACCCCGTGTGCTTACACTTCTCAACACAATAGGGTTGTTGAATGTAAACGACATCACTTACTATATGTGACTAGGACACTTTTGATCTAGAGTCGTACTCCTCAATCGTTCTAGGGTGATGTGGTTCACACTGCTTGCTATTTGGTGAACTGAATGCTATCTTATGTCTTATGAGAGAAGATCTCTTTCTCGATTGAGTTTCCCAAGAAGGATTTGTTCTCACTTACACCCCATGTGTTTATCTTTTGTTGCCTTTGTTCACCATCTGACACCTGGTCATGACAAGCTCCCTCCTAGAGTTGTCAAGTGTGTCTTTGTAGGCTACTCTCGTACCCATAAGGGGAACGTTGCTACGATCATATTCGACGGAAGTACTATGTAAGTGTTGATGTCACTATCTTTGAGTTGGTTACGTATTTCTCTCCTACATGCAAGTTGACTCTGTTTGACTCTAGATATGAGTTATATGTGACTCCTACAACACTACCACCTAGAGTCCCACCACCACCTCCACCACCATCACATGCTCATGTGGTTACTCCTACACCGCCTAGTACCATGACACAATTGTTAGCATGTTTCTATGTTCGCTAGCCTCTCACGATTCCCACTGCTCATTGACCTTCCCTATCACCCAGCATGCCCCAGGTTTGTCGTAGGGTTGTCAGTCGTGAAGATACCACGAACATGTTAGGAGGCGATACAGAACAGTCAGTGGCATCTTACCATGAAGGAAAAAATGGTTGCATTACAGTCACGTGACACGTGGAGCATTGTTACAGCACCGATAAGAGCCTTTATAGTAAGTTCAAGTGGATATTCAAGTGAAGCATCGAGCAGATGGCAGCGTGAATGGTTACAAGCAAGGTTCAGGAAAGCGGTATGCGTATGCGTTCGGACAGGTCACTGAATAGCGCTTAAGCGGTATGCGGGGGCATATGCGGGGTATATGCGGTTCTACGCGGTTTCCTAATTTTTTATTTAAAAATAAATAAATATATACAAATTTGACTACAACTGAACTAAACTTATGAATAATTGTGGTCCAACATAAGATATAAAAAAGATGACTTTCATTTATCCATCAATCAAATATCAATACTTCGATAGAACAATTAGCAAACATAATAATTAACAACAACCACCAAAATATGTAACAATATGAAAGAAAACTGAAGTTCAAAACAAATAACATGAGCAAAAGTACTGACTAAGATAGCATAAGAAAAGTGAAATGTTCAAACGATAATGAGGTACAAAGTACAAAGCAATTCTAATCTATTCATCATCAAATTCGACTGCGATATTATCTTCATCTTCATCTTCACTTTCTTCCTCGGATAGGAGTACTTCCTCGTTCAAATTCGACAATGAGGTTGAACCAGTAGCATGCCTTTGGCTTCTTCTATGTTGCACGAGATCTTCTGCACTCGTTGCATCAGCCACTAAGTTCCACGTCAGCCCCGATCCTTGGAAAACTTCATCATCTCCTTCATCTTCTTCACCAATCCAATCTCTCAAATGAGTTCTATCATTTGTGGTAAATGGATCCTGGATTGAAATCATCATCAATGATTGACCTCTGTCTGATAGCCAAAGATTTGCCAAATGATCCCTCTGCCCTTTCATACAAAGGCAACTCCTTCCTGGTGATGATATCTTGGATCTCTAAATCAGGATAAAAAATATCCATACAATCCAAGAATCCCTTCAAAGCGAGACCTTCCCTTTGGATTTGAGCATTATCCCTATAAAAGAAATAGGGATTCAAAAAGTACGCAGCAAGGTGGAGGGGGCTATCTAGTCTTCCTTTTGACTTTGAGTCAATGGCATCAACAAAATGTTTGTAAGACGCTTCGACATCTTTGAAAATGCTCATGACCTCTTTTCTGGCATCTTGCAACTCACCATATATAAACCCCATAGCCGGCCTCCTATCTCCATCAACAATCCGCAGAACATGTACCAACGGAGAAAAGACCTTCAATGTCAAAGACACTTGAGTCCAAAATGAAGGACTCAAAACTATGGTTGAAGCCATTTCCCCTTTCTTGGTTTTATACCATTTACAAGCTCTCCATTCATCAGAAAAAAACATAAGTCTCAACTTATCTTTCTTCTCCATCACAGATTGCAAAGTGAGATATGTGGTGGCAAATCTTGTTGTTCCCGGTCTCACTATCTCGCCCTTTTGTGTAAATTGTCTCATTAAGCTCAATGTTTTGGCATGACTATATATGAATACAGTCAATGTCCTTGCCTTTGTGATGCACTTTTCACCTTCCATTCTTTTCCAATCTCTTCTAGCATAAGGTCGATGCAATGTGTTGCACAAGAACTCCAGAATATCCGTGGGTACTTCGTTCTCAAGATTCTGCCTGCAGCCATATTGGCAGATGCATTGTCTGTCACCACTTGGACTACATTCTCGGGCCCAACTTCCTCAATGGACTTATCCACTAAGGAAGCAATGTACTCCGCGGTATGAGAATCTGCAGACGAGTCAATTGAATTCAGAAAACTAGTTCCCAGTTCACAGTTGATGCAAATATTCATTATGCTCCTTCCTCTCCTATCAGTCCATGCATCTGTCATAATGGAACATCCAGAAGTCTTCCATGTATCACGATGCGCTTGTAAGAAATCTGTTGTTTCCTTAACTTGTTCCTTCAAAAGAGTTTCTGAAAGCTCGTAATATGTTGGAGGCTTATATGACCTTCCATACTGCCCAATTGCTTCACACATTTGAAGAAAGGAGTCACTTTTGACAACATTGAAAGGAATGTCATTGTCATAGAAATACTTTGCCACGAAAGAATTCACACGTGCACGCTCCTCCTTGGCAAAGGTATCTTTGATGGTGGATTGGCGGAGATTCTCCGCAGGCACATCTTCTGCTGAAGTTCGGGGCCTTTTCCCATCCCTCTCTTCATCAACCAAGGGTTGATTCATCTTGATGCAGACTTGCCCTTGAATGTCTTTCATCCTCTGTGTCTTCTCGTTCCTTTTCACTTTAATTCCTTCCATGGTGTCCATAATTTCTTTTTTCACCTCAGGAGACACCTTGGGACAAGATGATGTATTGCCTTTAATGTGAGCCAAATGTTGCTTCATGCGATTGATCCCTCCTTTCACAACCTTCCGACACAATCGACAAGTGACCATGCTCAGGCTACTTGGATTCTCTAAAAAAGCATACTTCCATCCCGGATCATTAGAACTATGAGGCACAAAAAACTCTGAAGTATCGCTTCTTTGAATAAGAGGCTCACTTCCAGTTCCAGGCGTAGGAGAAGAACCGCTGTCAGATGGTAGTCTAGATGCCATAGTTTCCTGGCATTCAATCATAATTATAAGATAAAAATATAAACAAAAACTTTAATATGCATATACAAATAAGATGCACATGAAGGAATAAGGATGGGCATGATTGGACATGTGTAAATTCACAATATTTGTAAGTCTAATATATCGACTAAAAGAATAATGAGATTCTATAATTGTATCAACTAAAAGTTTGACCTGTGAATAATGAGATTAAAGAATAATGAGATTTTAGAGATTGTATCATTAGATTCTATAATTGTATCAACATTTGCAATTTATGCTGTAGAGATTGTATCATTAGATTCTATAATTGTATCAACTAAAAGTTTGACCTGTGACGTTTAAAGCACCGTACAAAATCCATTTCCCTAGGTAAAGCAAACAAAAATTTGTAGAATTAATATGTTCATTACCACTACACTAGCAACATAAAACTTGTAGCAGGTAATATCTCATAAATTTGTAGCTAAAATGTCTTTTACTTTGTAACAACCAAAAGTTCATTACAAGCGAAACAATCCATAGCCAAAAATTTTCATTACAACAATTTACAAGTATTATGATATATTGTTGCCATGATTGTAAATATTAAAAGTTTCAAAAAATGTTGGATTAAAAAATGACCATTTTCACTTTCGTGGTTTACCGCCATCAAGGATGATAGTGTGGATAGCAACATCATCGACAAATTATGCATAAATAATTGCATAATCAAATTATGTATGCATATATCATTCACAAAAGTGTGAGTTGGGTGTGAAAACTGTCAATGTATGAAGTTGGCAAATTTAAGGAGGCAACTTTTAGTTATAATTTGTTATCAAAAATGCTAACTACAAAGGCTAGTGTTTATTTATATGAACTATATACATAGATTCTAGACAACAAAATTTGCTTGTGCATTCATACATTTACTATCGTACATAAATGCAATTAGATTAAAATAAAAGCAAATATACAAGCCAAATAGCAAATACAAAACTTCGCTAATTGTAGAACATTTTATACTTTCCAATGATAAAATAAGATACCATAATGAGATTTGGAGGAAATATCCAACAGATATTTTCGAGTAACGACGAAGCACAAATTTTTAAGTGTCTAGAACTAACAGGTAACAGCTTAAATATAACAATGTAGGAAATAAATCAGAATTAACTCAATGTAGGAATCGCGGAGGAGCTGTGAAGAAGAGGAGGACCTGTGAGGAGGCGGAAGAGACGGGAGGAGGCGGAGGAGGCGGAGGAGTCCGGTGGAGGCGCTGGCGCTCGCGAGCCGAGGGCTGGTTAGGGGCGAAGGAGGCGGAGGAGTCCGGTGGAGGCGCTGGAGCTCGCGATTCGAGGGCTAGTTAGGGGCGGAGGAGGCGGAGGAGACCGATGGAGGCGCTGGCGCTCGCGAGAGTGGAGGTCTGATTAGGGCACTCGAGAACTTGAGGAGTCGGGAGGTCTGATCGAAGCCCTAATCCCTTCCTAAAAATCGAAAAGCGGGACTCGGGATGAGGGGGTTACCCTTAATCGGACATACGAGATCCGACAAAGACCGAGCGACCGAACGGACCGCATATGCGGCCGCATAGCCCGCATATGCGGTCCGCTCATGCGCTTGGGGCGCATAGTGGCCCGATTCATGTATGCGGCACGTCATTGAGTCCGCGCGCGCATATGCGGCCGCATATATGGCCGCTCAGGGCGCATTCGTGAACTCTGGTTACAAGGCGAGGATTGTGGTTCATGGATTCACCCAAACATATGGCGGACTATCAGGATACTTTCTCCCCAGTGGCTCAACATTCTACACTGTGATTTATTCTTTTTGTTGCAATGACACAGAATTGGTCCCTTTATAAGCTTAATGTGAAGAATGCTTTTCTATATGATGACAAGCATGAGGAAGTCTACATGCAACAGCTGCCAAGATTCACTATTGAGGGGGAGTGTCATATGGTTTGTAGAGTTCATAAGGCTATCTATGGCCTTAAGTAGAGTCTAAGTGTATGGATTCAGAAGCTCTCGAACTTGATTGAGCAACAGGGATTTGTTAAATCGACTGTAAACCATTCATTGTTTGTTAAGAGGTCAGAGAGAGGTACAGTTGCTATACCAGATTATGGTGATAATATCATTGTTACTGGGGATGAAGGGTAGGGTTTTCAAGCAACTAAAGATTTTCTTGATTAGCAGTTGTAACCAAGGAACTTGGTAGTCTACGTTACTTTCCTAAACTTGAGTTCGCCAGGAACCATCGAGGTCTTGTGATGATTGAAGTGCATTACAGATCTTCTCTCTAAGACTGGCATGATAGACTGCATGCCTGTCACTACTCCCATGGACTCGAACATGAAGATGTATGATGAGGACATAGAGGAGGTAGGCAAGAGGAGGTACAAGGAGTTCGTGGGGAAGCTCATATACATGACCATCACTCATCCAGATATATCCTTTCTAGTAAGCAAAGTGAGTCAGTTTATGGAGCAACCTAGACAGGCATATATGGATGCAGTACATATGACTTTGAGGTATCTGAAGACCTCTCCTGGCACTGATCTTCTATTTAGCAGAGGTACATCCCTTGCTGTCATAGCTTGTACAGATGCAGATTATGCGGGATGTCCAAAGGACAGCAAGTCTACCTCAGGCTTTGTTTTATACATAGGGAACTCTTTGGTGCCATAGAAGAGCGAGAAGCAGAAGGTGGTCGCCAGATCTACCGCATAGTCAGACTACATAGACATGGCACACAAAATACAAAGATGATGTGGGTCATATTCATTCTGACTGACCTAGTTGTTGAGGTGCATCTTCCCATGCACCTCTAATACGAAAATCAGGTTGTTCTTTTCATTGACAACAACTCGGCCTTCCTTGAGAGGACCAAGCATATCGAGATAGACTATCACTACACTCAAGACATGATCCAGAAAGGCTTCATCTCCACCTCTCGTGCTAGCTCAGGAGAACAAACAACAGACGTGTTCACCAAGGTCCTAGCTAGAGGGTCATTCTAGAGATGTTGCTCCAAGCTGAGCATGATTGATCTACGTGCTCCAGCTTGAGGAGTGTTGAGAAATTAGATATCTTTATTCATTCTATGCATTTTCTTTTCTTTCTGTCAACATTATGTAATTTGCCCAATAGGTTTCAAGAGAACCCTAGAGCATCATAAATAAACAACTCATGACTTTCTCTCCACAAAAGCTAATTGACATCCTTCTCTAGATAAATGCTTTTCTTCCTCCAAGAGCAGTTCAATACACAATGCAGGCTAATAAACTACAAACTCACACAACAATAACTGCTTTTTTTCTAAAAATGTGTTGCTTCATTTTACTATCCACTTGAAGGGCCAAATAAAGCCCTCTGTTAAGACATCACTAAATAATTTACTCGTTGGAATAAGCACATACAAAACCAGAAAACCATTTCATGAAAATTTGAATTGGGCTATGATATGATTTATGTAATGCATGTGTCGTTCTTTATTATTTTTTTAACTTTGGGCTTGCCCTATAATTCTTCTATAAGCCCTCCCCATGTATAAGAGAGCATTGGGACTGCCAAATAGAATGAATTATTCCTTTCTTTGTCTGCATCTTATCAGAGCTACCATCTAAAATCCAACCCTAACTACACTCCTGCCCACCCCCTCTAGTGATGCCTCCTCCACCTCTGCCCCTCCAGCATAGACACCGTACCACTGTAGCCAGAAGCAGCCATGACAGAGATAGCAGTAGCATCCACCGTGTGACTATTGTATCGCGGCTGGACCACCATTGGTGGCAATGCGACCAAGTAATCGTCTCTGTTGAGACAACGTTGCGAAGGCTATTGACGCTCTTCTCTCATTCATGAAGTACAATCATTGATATGAGGTGTTTTCTTCACGGAAAATCAACTCCAAATGCTTATATTTTGTGTGCGTTACAACGGTTAACTTGATGAAGTGCTTAAGTGCTACTTTGATTATCTAAGGGCATGTTTGGTAACTGGGTTGGGTTGGGTTGGGTTGGGTTGGGGTATCCTCTTGTGAATAGTAGTTGTTTGGATGGTTGGGAGGGTTGGAGAGGGTTGGAATGATAAATGTGATGTGATGTGACATTGATTATGTGTTATATTATCTTTTTAATGATTATAATATGTTTATTGTATTAATTTTTTTATTTGAATGTGGATAAAAAATATTATAACAAAGAAATTGTATGATCCATACAACTAATTCCAACCCAGGAATGCAGGGATAGAGCAGGGGGTACGCCAGGTTACCTTGAGGTAACCTGGCAACCAAACAGGTCCTAAGAGAAGTTCTCAATCATTTTTCTATGTGCAATAACAAGTTTTTAGTGTTAAATTGGCTTTTATTAGAGAATATTATAAATATATATAATTTATCTGATTTTAATATAAATAAAATATGAAATACAAAAAAAATATTTTTTAATAGATGAAAACTGATTGAATGTGCTATTTTCAAAATTATAAACTATATCTGTATATATTAAAAATATTATAAAATATTATATAACAAATATATATATAATTTACACATTATAAATGTTATATGTATAACAAAATAAATAATAAATCTAAAATGAGGAAATAAAGAAACAGTTATGATATTTTTTGATTCGTGATAATTTCTTCTTTATTTTTATCTTGTATCTTATATGAGTTTAAAACTCTAATTATTAAAAAAAGGCATCTCCATATTATAGGATTATTATATTATAGGGGGTCAGGGGCAAAGACTAGAGGTTTTTATTTCCCCATGATATTGAACCTATTGTTCGGTATCACCCACTTAAATGATCTGGTGGTAGTGCAGTGTACCTGCCACCCAAAAGATCAGGGTTCAAATCCCCCCTTGTAAGGGTTGCAGTAGGTAGTCGACAGCCAGTGTAAAAAAATACTCGAATCTTTCAACATGGATTTGAGCAAGAATCCATATAGCCAACCCTGCTTATAGTGGGAGAAAGTTTCGCCTTTTGTTTTATATTGAGACTACTGAGGTGAAGACGCCATGGCATACTTCACAATGGATGGCAATTACTGCTACTAGCTCACTAGGAATTGAAAGCTATGGTGTTATGGAATGTCCTAGTTGCTAGTCGAACCTGTGTACAATGTTGCATAGCTTATAGGCGAGACCTCACTCCCAAACAAGGAAGATTGTCCCACCCATACTAAATTCCCAACTTTCCATTCCATTGAGCATACCCAAGATTTCCATCTAGTCTCAGCCCACTTAAACTTACAGACAAATAAATAGCTGACGCCTTATCCCAAATCACCTTCCATCTTTTAGTATTACTGGAATGTGAGTAACACCTCTATGGCTTTCTCTGTCTACTAGTTCGTTACATCTTTACGCAA
This sequence comes from Ottelia alismoides, assembly GCA_037367405.1. Taxonomy (NCBI): domain Eukaryota; kingdom Viridiplantae; phylum Streptophyta; class Magnoliopsida; order Alismatales; family Hydrocharitaceae; genus Ottelia; species Ottelia alismoides. The sequence continues at coordinate 226,856 of JAZKJV010005597.1, read as the reverse complement.
TAAGAGATCGTGAAGAAGATATTGTTTCATCATTCAGATCATGAAGGGGCTGGCTCATATTGTCAAGATGAATATGTTAGAAAATAAAAAGCGGAAGCAAAAACATGGAAAAGAATAAACATCAAAAGAAGAACAGCGGGATTTTACGTGGAACCCTATTCTGTGAGGAGCGGGATGAAACCACGGGAGAAGCCCTCAAAGGGGCGTGTTATGCATTGCACTTTCTCATCTGTTACAGGAGGCCTGGGGCTCCTTATATAGCCTCCACAGGGCCTCCAAGTCCCACCACTGGACGATGTGGGACAAACCTGTTGGATGGGGTAAATGGATCCTGGAGGTATCCATTTACCCATCTACAACTCAATAGGCGCACTACCAAATACTCCAACACTCCCCCTCAAGCTGGAGCACGCAATGCTCAGCTTGGACAAACAGAAAGAGACTCAACTCAACGCTACAGGACACTACGGACAATATCAACACAACGCGCACATTGTTGCAGTCGAGGACGTTGCTTCTCATGCCGTGCAGGTGAGGAGGACGAGCGGGCTGGAGTGTGAGTCAACTGAAGACTCGGAATCTGATCATCGAGTCTGAAATTGCGCCTGAAGTCTCCTCGTTGGAGAACTGGGTCTCTCCCATCTGGCTCAGAGAATGGTACTCTACTCTGGAGTACCTATGATACCACATGAAAACCCTTGCCCTCATTGGCATAGGGAATGGTCCTCTGCTCTGGAGTCCCTATGGCTCACATGAAAACTATGGCTGAAACAACCACAAGAATGATGGGGACCTCGAAACTGAAGACCGCACACTCGTGCGTGTCTGAACTGCGGACTCGAAACAATGATCGTCGAGTCTGAAACCGAACTGTAGAGTCTGATCATCTAGCTGGTCTGGAGACTGGTATCTGAATATGGATTCTAGATCTAGACCTGTGACTCTACATATATACTCCCCCTTTCTCCCATACTAGTCGGAATACATGACATCGACTATGTTGGGAGAAGACAATAAAATGGGGAAAAATAAAACTAAAACAACTTAACCGATCACAACTTTATCGGAAAACAAAAGATCAATAAGCCATTCACACATTTGTCGGCCTTTCAAAACATTCATCAAATTTTTGTTTTACAAGCCGTTTGATTTTTTATCGGCTTTTGCAACTCAATTTTTTTTCGAATATTTTGCGTACTGTTTTTCTTTGTACGTGTCCCCATTTTTTTCAAAAACATTTTTTTTACATTTTGCGTACGGCTCTTTTTTTTTAATGTATGCGCCTTTTATCCTTCTCTCTTTTTTTGTAACAAAATAACTCGGCCCAAAACGGGCCCAACATCTCTACCTCCCATCAATTTTTTTTATAACTCACGGCACACTTTTTCTCTCTCTCTCTCCTTTTTTTCTGCAGCTCATATTTAGGTTTATAAAATAACCCCCTCCCTTTTTTTTATTCAACATAGGGACCTAGGGTTCCCATCGTGGGAACCCTTTCTCTTGTGCGAATCACGAGCACCGCCTACGCCAAGGGAGTCCGAGGCGCTTGAAGAATCGAAGTATAATCGAGTGCCGCCGCCTCTGAGCGGCACCGCTGGAGGACTGGCATGGGCTACGGCGAGCCCGCGCGCAGAAGATGGGGATCGACGCCGCCTGGGCTTCGAAGGAGGCCGCCATGGCCTTTGGGGCGGCGTCGCCGCATCCAGCACCGATCACGTCGTTGATCGGTAAGGGCTTCTATTGCGGGATGCACCTGGGCGCGCAGTTGATCGGGGTCGGGGGAGTGGGATCCGGCAGTGCGGCGTCGCTTCACCGCCTGGGAGGTTCTGCAATGCAGGTGATGGGAGGTTCCGCCAGAATGCTGGAAGGCGGTGACGCCGCCTGGGTTACGCGTTGCGCGCGATGCGCGAGGGATGGAGAGCCACCGCTTGGGGTTCTGTAGCCTGGAACCGCGAGGGGAAGTTGCAACGGGGCTTTGCAACATCTTCTTCGAACTGAGATCTGTAGAGATCTGTAGCCTGGTGCACGGTCATCTTCGAACTGTCATACGGAGGATGAGGTTCATGGCGAGGGCGAATGGGGATTCGCTCGATGCAGGACCCTCCGTGCGGCTAGGGTTGATGACGCCTGGAGACTTTGGATCGTGGGCTAATAGCAGGGTCTACCGCCAGGGGTGCCGCTAGGGTTGAAGGATCGAGAGTTCTGCATCTGGAGTTTGACTGCACGCCACCTGTGCGCGCGCTGGGAAGGGAACCGCCTATAGAGTGGCTGATGCGGCTAGGGCTTTGCTAGGAACTGCCGCTCAGATCTGGATCTCGGCTTCTGGACAAAATATCTAGGGTTTCAAAAAACGAAACCCTAGCAATGATAGCATGATGTTGAATGATCTCGTGCAGAACTCAAACAAACTCACATATAAATCTTCATCACAATCAGACTCTCGAAAAATACATAAAACAATTCAAGAACAAATCTCCGAGAATCAAACCCGCTCTGATACCATGTTAGAAAATAGGAAGCGGAAGCAAAAACATGGAAAAGAATAAACATCAAAAGAACAGCGGGATTTTACGTGGAACCCTATTCCGTGAGGAGCGAGATGAAACCACGGGAGAAGCCCTCAAAGGGGCGTGTTATGCATTGCACTTTCTCATCTGTTACAGGAGGCCTGGGGCTCCTTATATAGCCTCCACAAGGCCTCCAAGTCCCACCACTGGACGATGTGAGACAAACCTATTGGATAGGGTAAATGGATCCTGGAGGTATCCATTTACCCATCTACAACTCAACATGCGCACTACCAAATACTCCAACAGGATCCAATTACAATTTTTGTGGAACATGCAATGGAGGGCTTTAACGCAAAATATATGTTTATAAATCCTACGACGGCCAAGAATCGGAATGAATGTGTCATGGAAACAAGATAACGCATGTGTAGAGGTGTGGTTAACAAGCTTATGCTCTCGCTCTCACTTTGTCAATAGCAAATGATATTCTTATTAGCCTACAATGAAAGTAATGTTAGATATCTAAGCCACAACATATTATCCAGCCAAGAACAACACAAAATAATCCAACTCCACCGTGACAATCATGTCACATAACCAGATGGTTGCATTATACTATAGTAACTTGAGAGGCATATTCAAGCTGCATAACTACTTTCCTCCATGCAAATGAGAAGAGCAAAAAAACTACAGGGACATGTATGGTGGGAGTTTTTCTGGCAAGCCTTGATCCAGTCTATGATTCAGGTCATGATCAGTTGCTTACTTGCCATTATCTCACAAATGAAGGAAGCCTAAAACAAACTTAGCCATTTCTACTACTACCTGACCTCTACTATTATGATCACATCAAGTAGCATAGGAGGATTCACATCAAGCGAAAGACGTGGTCTTGGAAGCAGAAGCAGTTGCCGTGGAAGGCCTCGTCATCACCGTAACTACTGCCATCAACTTGGGCACACTGATGACACATGCCAGCAGAAGCATGATAAACCAACCTCAGAGCATGGTACAATAAAGGACACATACAACATCTACTATGACACCCCAACTGAGGAAGATCAGTGTTGCAGAAGACGGTATTCGGTATTCAGCCGGAGGGGACACTAAATAGAGAATAATCGGTATTCGGGCGACTATTCGGAATTATTCGGTTTTGTATTTTTAAATATAAAAATTATTTATAATACATATATACTTATATTTTTAGATATCTGGGATCTATTTTGCAACATGATGGGGAAATTGATGGAGATGTTACTAATAGAATAAATGCAGGCTGGCTAAAGTGGAGAGGAGCCTCCGCTGTTCTCTGTGATAAGAAAATTCCTTTAAAAATTAAAGGAAAGTTTTACAAAGCAGCCGTGAGACCTGCTATGCTTTATGGTTCTGAATGTTGGCCTGTGAACCATAGACATGTGCAGAGAATGGCTGTAGCAGAAATGAAAATGCTAAGATGGATGTGTGGACATACACGTAAAGATCGGATTCGAAATGATGCAATCAGAAATAAAGTTGGTGTAGCTCCGATCGAGGATAAGATGCGAGAAAACCGCTTAAGATGGTTTGGTCATTTGCAAAGAAGGTCAACTGATGCACCGGTTAGGAGATGCGAGTGTTGGGATGTTGAGCCGGCTAAGAGAGGGCGAGGACGGCCCAAAAAGTGTTGGAAAGAGACTATACGAAGGGATCTTAGTTTTTTGGATATAAGTCCGAGATTGACCCAAGATAGATCTGAATGGAGGCGAAGAATCCATGTAGCCGACCCTACTTAATTGTGGGAAAAGGCTTTGTTGTTGTTGTTGTTGTTGACATATATACTTATATTTTTATGCATATATGGTCATTATTTAACATGAATCCAAGATAAAAGTATCAATCAATATAATAGATATATAGAATTTGACTTTTGTGACGATACTATGGTAAAATGTAATCCATAAAAATTGAAAATTGAAAATAAAAAAATAAAAATATCAAATGTCAAACTCCAATCGGCCTAATAGTCGGGCCAGTCGGCCGAATAGTCGGCCGACTATTCGGTCGAGCCGACTATTGCCCGACTGGAGGTCTGTTCAGTCGGGGACCCCCCCGCGCACCTCATAGTCGGACCGACTATTCGGGATAGTCGGCCGACTATTGCAACACTGAGGAAGATAATGCCCTCCCTATCCTAGTCCACCTTCTACCTATGTATTATCTAAATTCATTGTGGATAATGGTCCTTTTTTAGAGTGACTGATAGTCCATAAGGTATAGATTTTGCTCTAACTACCACCAAATATAAAGATGATGCTAGCTAATTCAGGTGGTTCTGGCCTTCTCAACCGATGTAAGAAATAGAAACAGATCACTATATGTAGCACCTCCTTTCTAGGACAGTCAGCTATGTTAGCCAATAGGCATCAGCTATGTTAGCCAATAGGCATCATTCACTTGTTACAAGACATGGTGAGGTTCATATAACCATCTGCTTGTGGTTGTTTTTGTTCCATATGCACCATTTTTCCTTCCAGCGTGCTTTTTATTTTTATTAGTCAGATTACTATAGATCTAAGTTGGCATGCCATCTTTCACATTGTTTCTTGTGTTTCAAGACATTTAATGGTAATGTGATAGAATAGGACCACAATCAAGGTAGTCTCCATGGATTGGAGCAGTCCCCCCTTTATAGGCATTTCTAATGCACTAATAGCCTAATAGGTCATGCTTCAGCCTATATTTGGCATCTGCCCTTTGGTTGTCTCCCTCATTAGAAGAGATGCCATGACGTTCCTCGTATTTCTCCTCAGTTAGAGTTTCAGTGCGAGGCAAGTCATCTAGAAAAGCATCATCGATCTAGTTCCTGAGTCCACCTGCTAGTAACTGTAGTTCGTGTTTTGAGTTGAATCATATAGATGTCTAGGGTCCCAGGCATGATAGTTTTTCTCATGTCTTTGTGGATAAGACCTAAGCACATCTGCACCTTACCGGTACATATAATAGAATATCAAAGTGGAATTTGAGCTGAGGAATAGGTTATAGCCTCAGATAGATATCCGAATAGCCCCGATTAATTAGTTCGCAGTTGGCAGCCTGAATGGAATTAATCGAGGTCTATTTCTCGTTCATTCTCTGGGTCTTCTTCTTCTAGTGGTGACTATCCTCTATGTCTTCCTCTTCTAGTGAGTACTACTTTCTACGCGTCTATAAATGGGGTCATCGTCTACGAAAGCGGTCAGCATCGTCTATGGTGGATCGGGTTCGACTAAAGTCTCTATGGTACTTCGAAATTCCCTCTCAGCCCTGAGCCTTCTTGGTCTGAAACTTTCCCCCCATAGGACCAGGTGCATCTGAGTCTCATTCCTCATTCTCTCATTGTATATCAGTTTGCTTGATTGATGGTCAGTCTAGCTGCTCCTAGCTGCTCCTGGATGATGCACAGTCAGACGGAGGGCTATCTGTTAAGTCAAAATGAAACAACCGCCTACCAATAAGCACCAATCGCCCATCTTCACTATGTATTCCCTGGAGAAGGTTTAGGACTTTGGGGAAGGGGTTTTGGGGGGGAAAGGGGAAAGGGGAAAGGGGGGGTCCTCCTCCCCTATTCTCCGCATTCTCCGTGCTCTTTGGAGGGGAAGGGCGAAAGCATGACGAATAGTAACCGAGCTCATTAGATTTCCTCGGGAACAGAGTCCCCCTCACGCGTCGAGTTCACGCAGAGGCAAACGATCGGACAACTGACACTCAGAGACGTTCCGGACCCTCCACTTCTTCGCCCATCTACCCTGAGGACGAGTAGCCGCCGGACGAATCCAGCCAAGCCAGAATATTTCTCTTGTGTCTCATGACTTTTCCTATTAAAGAATACATATGAAATTGGGAAAGAAAGCGTTTTATATTAGAAATATTGAATTATTTCCTGCTCAGTTCAAATATGTTGCATCTAACAATGCTATTGAGTTTTGCACTTTGTCTCCTACTCAGTTTGTAAAGAGTAGTGATATGTGTTGTTTTTGTCCATGAGAATTCCTCGTCAAACTTTGTGATCTTACACCTCTCAGCAGAATGGGCTTGCTAAGAGGAAATATAACATATCTTGGATGTTACCCACTCTTTATGTTCATAGTCATGCTCCTAACTCATACTAGGGAGATAATGTGCTTCTTAAATGTCACTTAATCAATCATATGCCTTCATCGTTGATTAATGAACAAATCCCTTTGCATGCCATCTTCCCTAGTAAGGATATGTTTACTATACCTCCTCGTGATTTATATGTGCTGTTTTTGTCCATACCATAGCTCTTAAACATGACAAACTATCACCTAAGGTTGTCGAGTATATCTTTGTTGGGTATTCCAACAACTTGAAGGGCTAACGTTGTTATCATATGATTCGTTTTTTATCCAAAGTTATGATCTGATTCTTAGAGGTTCTATAAGAGTGCAAATGGTACTTTCTTTGAGTTTTTAGGCTTCTTCACATCTATGGGATCCTGGATGATGAGTTCAGCTTCTTCTAAAAAAAGACCTTCTTACCTCATCCTCTTGGTTTGAATCTTGTGCCTCCTATCACTACTCTGGTGCCTACTGACTCTGCTTTCCTAATTCCTATTGGTAATGTTATATACCAGGAGACCTAAGATTGCAGCTGTATTGTATGTACAATATACTAAATCATAGGTAAGTAGAGAACCCTTGAAATCTACCGATGGCACTGGTAGTAGTGTCCCCTTATAAGACTAAGGTAATCCACAAGATGAACCAATAGCATGCCCATATCTGCAAACAAGTTACTTTTTCAGTAAAAAGAGGGCGGCACAACAAAATGGAGTCCACCGCGTACTATATTAAAAATATTTTGTTTAGTTTACAGATGGTCACGTCGTACAAACGGCCTTACTATGTGCAATTACATTTTCAGGAAAAAAACGCTGACTGCGCAAAGTGAACTCATTTCTAGTACACCATATTGCCCACGGGAAGGCGAACAGATAAGCGATGTCCGCATGTGAATTGTCACAAACCACCCTTACTGAAGACCAGACCAGAGGAGAGCAATATTGTTGATCTTTCTCCATCAGATTCCTGTCAAGTTCCAAACCTGAGCTAAGAAACCACATTTGAAGAAAAGGTGATCCATGCCTTACTCCTCAACACATCTTTCACATGTCCGACCTCCAACAAATAGAATCTTGTCGTGTCGTTCCTTGGTAAGAAATCGGCCATGACAAATGGCCACAAGAAGATCTTCAACCGAAGCATTATTTTACTTTTCCAAATGATGTTAGTGTCCAAATTGAGGTCGTCATCCATGAGATTTCCATTATCCACGATATGACAATAAACCTTCTTCATTGAGAAACTCCCATCCGCCCATCCGAAGTGATCTCTCCCAGAAGATGGTCCATCCACCGAACTCAGCTCCCGTTGTAATCTCAGAAAGTCCTCGATCCGTTGCTCCGAGAAATCCGTCGTAAAAATTGGTGTCCATGTATTCCGCGACCAAGCCTGACGAACGATAGTGTTCCGCTCCTCCTCAAGCACGAAGAGCCGCAGAAACCGCTCCCCGAGGGCCCCATCACCAGTCCAATCATCTAACCAAAATCAAAACTCTCCCCTACTGTCAAGTACAGGCTACGTAATATCTGTTATATCAGGAAGAACCTTCATAATGCCAAGCCATAATGAGGAGGGGAAACGCATCGTAGTAGCCATCAGCGAAGTACCAATACTGTTCGAGTATTTGGTAGTGCGCCTATTGAGTTGTAGATGGGTAAATGGATACCTCCAGGATCCATTTACCCCACCCAGTTGTTTAGTCCCACATTGTCAAGTGGTGGGACTTGGAGGCTCTGGAGAGGCTATATAAGGAGCCCCAGACCTCCTATATCCATTGAGAAAGTCAATAGACAAACACGGCCCTTTGAGACCTTCTCCTGTGGTTTCATCCCGCTCCTCACCGAGTAGGGTTCCACGTAAAATCCCGTTGTGTTTTTATTTTCTTTATTCCTCTTCCATGTTTCGCTTCCGCTTCCTATTTTCTAACATGGTATCAGAGCGGGTTCGATTCTTCGGGAATTTATGTTGAAGATTTATTTATTTGTAATTCGTTCGAGATTCGAAGTTGGTATTTTATCTTGAAGATTTCTTTGTAAAGATTGAAGATGTATTTGAACATTTTTCGAGATTCAAATCTGCATATGGAGAATCTTGCTGTGGTTCTCCAGGCCGCAGATGGTAGCAGTTCTCAAATCTCGAGTAGGGTTTTTTTACGAAACCCTAACTCCAGGCAGCCCTATCTTCCTCAACATCCAGGGTTCCACATCTCCTTCGGTCCAAGTGGAGGCATCTCTCTAGTGCAGACCTCGGCCTCAACATCATTATCATCAACATCAGAAGATTTTTTTCTCGACATCGTTCCAGGCCCCCCGGTGCGAGATCTAAGGGTCCTGGCGGCAACCTCTTCGTCCAAGGGCCCGCACCCATCTCCTCCTGATCTGCGGTGCCCAGGCGGAAGTCCCAGGCGTAACCACACGCCCAGACGGCGCCCTCCAGGTCTGCGGTGCTCCTTCGCACTCGTCGAGATCTCCGACGAGCTTTGGTTGGTATCTACTTGCGACAGAGATGTTGAAAGCACAGGACGGGTCATCGCCATGACCAACAAGGTAGCGATTTACAGGCTCGATGTGCACGCTAACGTGTGGGTCGAGGTCGACGATTTCAGTAGGGACCTCGCCTTGTTCCTGGGCGCGAACCAGTCTTTCGCCCTTTCGACTCGTGATCTCCCCTGGACCCCATCTCGCGCAGGCGGCGCAGGTGGCCTCCTCCTGCGAAGGCACCCAATTTCTCCAAGCATCAGGCGCGCTCCCCAGATTCGCCGGCAGCGACCCCAGGCGACGCGCACCTTCCTCTCGCCCCCTTTGCTTCGCAGGCGCTGCACTAATCCCCCAGGTCGCAGGAAGCGCGCAAGCATCCTCCCCCCCCCCCCCCCCCCCCGCGGCGGCGATGCCGCTACTCCGCAGGAGCTCTCCAAGTCCTTGCACGGATCCGATCTCGTCGCATCGGCGCAAGGCAGCGCCTCTCCCTTCCCATCGAGTGCGAGGCGGCGGCGTGGTTTAGAAAGGGTTCCCATGGGCCTAACGCAGGGTCTTATGGTTTACCCAAAAAAGGAGAGGGGATTTTTTTTTGGTAAGGGCTAAGGGGGGCTACCACGCGTTAGGAAAAATCTTTGAAGGCCCTGTAATGTCTTTCGGTTGAAAAAAAAAGAGGAGGAAAATGAAAGAAGCCCACTGTTGGGCTAAAAAATATATAAAAAAGAGTCTGGAAAAAAAAGGGAAGAAAATAAAAGAGGGGAAGAGAGAAAGAAAGCCATGTTGGGATGTTGCATGTTTTTTGGGCCCAAGTGGGCCGAGTATTAAAAAAATAAGAGAAAAAAGAGGTATGTACAAATAGAAAAGCCATACGTAAATTATTGCAAAAAAAAATTGAAGTCGAGAAAAAAATGTGACGGCTTATTAAAAAAACGAACAAGCCGCGAGAAATGTTTGAGAATGCTTATATTTTTCTCCCATTTCTTTGTCTTCTCCCAACTTGGTCGACGTCCATGTCATTCCGACCAGTATGGGAGAAAGGGGGAGTATATATGTAGAGTCACAGGTCTAGATCCAGATTCAGATATCAGTCTCCAGACCAGCCAGATGATCAGACTCTATAGTTCAGTTTCAGAATCGACGTCAGATATTTCCGAGTCTCGAGATTCAGACACACACGAGTATGCGGTCCTCAATTTCGTAGTTCCCATCATTCTTGTTGTTGTTCGGCCAGAGTTTTCATGTGAGCCATAGGGACTCCATAGCAAAGGACCATTCCCTCTGCCATTGAGGGCACGGGTTTTCATGTGGTATCATAGGTACTCCAGAGTAGAGTATCATTCTCTGAGCCAGATGGGAGAGACCCAATTCTCCGACGAGGAGACTTCAGGCGCAATTTCAGACGATGGACAGATTCCGAGTCTTCAGTTGACTCACACTCCAGCCCATTCGTCCTCCTCACCTGCACGGCATGAGAAGCAACGTCCTCGACTGCAGCAATGTGCACGTTGGGTTGATATTGTCCGTAGTGTCATGTAGCGTGAGTTGAGTTTCTTTATGTTTATTTGTCCAAGCTGAGCATTGCATGCTCCAGCCTGAGCGGGAGTGTTGGAGTATTTAGTAGTGCGCCTATTGAGTTGTAGATGGTTAAATGGATACCTCCAGGATCCATTTACCCCACCCAGTTGTTTAGTCCCACATTGTCCAGTGGTGGGACTTGGAGGTTCTGGAGAGGCTATATAAGGAGCCCCAGACCTCATGTATCCATTGAGAAAGTCAATAGACAAACACGGCCCTTTGAGGCCTTCTCCCGTGGTTTCATCCCGCTCCTCACCGAGTAGGGTTCCATGTAAAATCCCGTTGTCTTCTTATTTTCTTTATTCCTTTTCCATGTTTCGCTTTCGCTTCCTATTTTCTAACAAATACCATATATTTCCGCATCATATGACATACCAGGCCCTCGAATATGCCCCATACCCGAACCACCCATTTCGCAAGTAAAGCTTTATTAATGTCCTCCACTCTAAGAACCCTGCAGTCCACCTTTCTTCTTCGACTTGGTTATTGTATCCCAACTAATCAGATACAATCCCCTCTTCTCAAGTTTGCCATCCGTCCAAAAAATATGTGCATAATTGCTTCCAACATCTTGCGAACACCAACCGCTAATAGTCGGATAAAGCAAAAAAAAATGGGTAACACAGAAAGAACATGTTTCAATAGGATCAACTTGCCTCCCATAGATGATGTCGTCGCTTTCCATCCCGCCATCTTGCTTTCCATTTGTCCAATACCGGTCTCCAATCAGCCGCTCTAAGTTTGGTTGACATAAGAGTAAGCCCCAGATAGTTAATCAGAAGTTCTGCTTATGGGCCTTACAACATTTCTCCGGCCATCTGAACCTCCAAAGGGGAGTCCAAAAGTTACGTATACCGACTTTTCCCTGTTTATCTTTATGCCCTAGATGTCCCCAAAAATCTCCATAATATGTGCAACCCTCAAGGTCTGCCCCCATCCCTCATCCAGAAAAAGAATAGTATCATCTGCGTATTGTAGCAGTGAGATGGAAATATCATCATTGCGGTATGCACAGTAACAATTCTCGATGGTCGATCTCATCATAACTGCAAGAGCATCTGCCACGATAATAAACAAGAGGGGGGCAATGAGCATCTCTGACGCACACCCTGTTGTAGCTGAAAAAAACCTCTACGAACGACCATTAACAAGGACCGCATAGGATGTCGCGGTGATGCACTGCTAAACCCAAGAAATCCAGACTTCTGAAAAGCCTCGCTTCCATAAGAAAACCCAGAGAAACAGTCAATCCACGCAGTCGTACGCCTTAGAGAAGTTCACTTTCCATAGTAAACCTTGTTTTTGCTCCTCTTCCAATCCAGAATCATCTTCGTGGCCAATAAAAGACTACCCCCATATTCCTACCCGATACGAAAGTAGACTACTCCTGCGAGATAATGCCTCCCACAATATTACAAAGGTGATTGGCTAATACCTTAACAATAACGAGGCACACAATATTTGAAATAGCAATCGGCATGAAGTCCTCTACTCTGGTAGGCACATTCCTCTTCGGCAACAAAAATAAGTGAGCCTTGTTCAGTCGCCCAAAACCACAATTTTCTCTATTGAGCTCATGCATTACCTCAAGGAGATCCAGCTTAATCACATCCCGGAATTCTCTATAAAAGTATACAGGAAAATCGTTAGGCCTCGAAGCTCCATCCGCATTAAGTCCAAAGACGACCCTTCTAACTTCGGTCTCAGAAAATGGTGTGATCGATGTCGCAGCCTGATCTGTTGTTATGCTCTTCACTCCGTTACCTCGACAACCCAGGTTGCACAATTAACTCTCCTGTTATCACCCAAAAAATGGCACCGGAGTGCCCTACCAACTTCTCCATCGACGCGCACCTGGATACCGTCCACATTGATCTCATGAATATAATTCCTTCTCCGTCGACCACACGCCATCGCATGGAAGAATCATGTATTAGCATCTCCCTCCTTCCGCCACCGCAGTCGGGACCTTTGTCTCCACTCGATTTATACCTTCTGGTCTTCCAACATCACCTTACGAATGAAGTTGCCCATGGCTTCTAATTCAGTGACCATCAGCTCTCGATCATCTTCTAATCTATCCAACCTACAAATCTCCCCCAGTGCTTTCAACTTTCTACCACGATGTTGTTCCAGGGTTGTATTCCATGAGAGGAATGAAGCTTCGCTAACTTTGTGACCATATGCATCACAACAGAACCCTCCACCGAACAATCCAGCCAAAAACATTTCACCATATCACGAAAACCATCCTCCAGCATCCAAGCACACTCAAACTTGAAGAACGATCTCGGTCTAATATCCTCTCCTAAGGACCAAATCAGAGGGGTATGGTAAAAGTGTTCCCCCGGTAATGCACACACCCTGGCTAGTGGAAATAGTTGCAACACCTCGTTGGAAATCAAAAAACGGTCAATCCTCGACCTAGACCTCGAGTTCCTCTACGTGTACGGACATTTCATCGCATCCACTACCATCAACCCCATATCACAAATCAAGTGGGAGAGCTCTTGGGATCCCCCCCTCGCAATCTCAATGTTCTCAGCCCTCAAAATTACATTGAAATGCCCCCCACTAAGTATCCATGTCTCAAACAAAAAAGAGGAATGGATCAGACGAAGCTCCTCCACCAGCTCAATGATGCCCAGTGTTGTTAACGCACCATAAACATTTGTAACAACCACCAGGATGCAATCAGCCTTATGTATCAATGGAACAGAGAGGGAGTGTCTGCCCCTAATCTCGTCAGCCCCTAAGGATAATTTATCTTCGTTCCAACCCATTGTAATGCCACCAAACGCATCAAAGGAATCAATAGATTTGAAGCTTGTAAGATATCTTCCTCCAATCACCCTCCATATAGCATCATTATTTTGAGATAACTTAGTTTCTTGAAGCATCACCACATCCGATCTAGCCTCCATAAGCAAGTCGTGTACCCCAACCCGTTTCTCTGGCCTACCAAGGCCTCTAACATTCTAGGTGATTAAATTTATCGATGGGATGATGACCCCTCACGTTGCGGTGGATGACCCCAAGACAAGTCGCTAGATCCACATCCACATCAACCCACCTCGACCTCTTAAAAGGCCTAATCTCTTCCTCTGGCCTATCCTCAAACTCTTTTCTAGGTTGTAGTGAATCTGATACGGCTCTGGACAGTACATCATTCAAATCCCTCCTTGATGACTGTTGTTCACTCCCCTCCGAGATCTAGGAGCCCCCGCCTAACCCAGTGGCTTCCAACGCATGATAGATGGAAATATGTCTTCCTCCTACGCTCCTTCGCCCCCTTCTGAGCATATTATCACCCATATCACCCCTCTGAAGTCTCACGAGCAGTGAGCACCTTCCTACGATAACCCCTCAGTCCATGGGTCTCCTTGGTCTTATGGCGATGGAGATTAGACACCGAGGGATCAACCAGCAACGTAGTCGTGGTTGCCACGGCCATCTCGAGAAGAAGGGGAGCTGGCGACGGAGTCGCGATCAACACAGCTGACCTAACGGGGGCCAAGCACCTCCGAGCTATCATCCGGAGTCGGACTTGGCTCTGCATCCTCCCCCGAGCTGAACATCGGATCTCCCTCCAAGTTGGCAATCGGATACCACCATCGGCTGACCACGACTGAGACCATCTGAAATCAACCGTATTCTCTTTCCAATATGCCCCAACACGTCCAAGATCTTCCCCGTACTCTGATAACGCAACGGCATTCCCCGAACTCTGATCAACCGTGACCAATGATCGTGCAGCGCGTCATCCCATGCCAGCAGCTTCCTCTAATGCAAATTCTCTCTCATTGTGTGACCGAGATCTAACGACTTCTTCATCTTGTCAGCCCTCAATCCCCTGGCACAAATCGTCGAGCCATCCATCCTCGCCACATCTCTAGTAAAAAAGGTTCCAATTGCCATTTCAATATCCATCATGGCCTCTGTAAGGCAATTGCCTTCTTTTCTTCCAACCCCTACCAAGATGTGGTTCTCATCCCCTTCATGAATAATCATCCTTTGCTCAAGCGGACGCCACGGCTTCGCACTGGTGCAAGAAAATCGCATGTGCCCAAACCTGCTGCAAACGAAACATCGTATCGGATCCCAACATTCCTTCGCCCAATGCCTCGTGCCTCCACAACGAAGGCAACAACTCACAAGCTTCTTCACTCTTGGTTTAGGAAACCCATTAGGGGTCTTCGCGTGCATTCGAATGTGGCCGTTGGCGTCGCCACTCGACAACAGTCCACCAACGTTCTCAACCTCCTCTCTCTCCCATACTCATCTCCTATTTCCAAACTTGCGTCCTGCTCACAAGTTACTTAACTTTCAAATGGCCTTCCTAAGAGTGCAGATGAGTTATTCATGGTGTTTTAAAAGAAAAGATCCCAAGACATATCAGGAGTCACTTGTAGGTATCGGATGAAAAAACTATTGCAGAAGAAATGGCATTTACACTATCTAGAAACACATGACTCTTGTATGTTCATGATGATGCAACAATAGTAAATTGCAAATGGGTGTTCACGAAGCGCATAGCATATAGTAGGGTGGAACAATGTAAGGCAAGATTTGAAAGAGGAAGTCTACATGCAGCACCCACCTGGATTTACTACAGAGTGGAGTCTCAAAAGGTGTGTAGACTAAACAAAGCTATCGATGATTTTAAGCAAAGTCCGAAGCATGGTTTACGAAGTTCTTAAATGTCCCTTAGGAATAAGGGTCCACGTGATCTAATGCTAATTCATCACTTTCTACGCCCTATACTGCATATAATTCAATGATTAACTTTGATTATGTTAATGACATCACTATTACATATGATTATCTATTGGAAAAGTGGGGGGCTGAAAGAACTATGGATCTTTATATTACAACAATTTATTATCAAGGACCTGATCCATATTCATTGAATTGAAGTTCGCCAAAAGTGGCATAGGTCTTATGATTAGCCAAAGGAAGTTTACTATTGATCTCCTTTTGAATGAGGTCGGTATGACATGTGGTAGACCGACCACAGTGCTTATAGATCCCAATTTAAAATTATATGATGAGGAACGGCAGGAAGCAGATGCCCGAAGATACGGAGTTCTTGTTGAAAAGCCTTTTTTATGTGATTATAACTAGGTTAGATACTTCTTTTATTGTGAGCCATTTTGGTTAGTTTATGGGGCATCCTAAAGAAGCTCAAGAAGCTCATATTGATGTTGTCATGATGATCCTGAGATATCTAAAGACTTCACTCATGATTGGCCTATTTTGGGAAAGGGGTTTTATTACCATCTCCGGTTATGTTAATGTTGACTATCCCATGTTATTTGGTAAATAGGAAATTCACGACTGGTTTTGCTTAGTATCTAGGTAATTCATTTGTCACATGGAAGAGCTAGAAGCACTAGATTGAATCTAGATCCATTACAGAGTCAGAGTACAGAGTTACGACCCAAGCTACTGTAGAAATGATGCGGGTTAATCCAGTATTTACATATTTACACATGAAGATTCCTTTATGTGGAAGGGAACGAGAAAACTTGTTTATTCATAGAGCCCAAGGATACTCTTATATAGAAGAGAGAAACCCTAATGGGAAAGAAACCCTAATGGGTAAATTACATACTATGAAAAGAAGAAATGCAAAATACATAAAACAATGCTATAACATAAAACTCTTCAACACTCCCCCTCAAGCTGGAGCGTAGATATCAATCAAGTTCAGCTTGGAACAGCATTTCTGAAAAGGTCCTCTGGCTAGAGCATTGGTGAGCACATCTAATGTCTGCTCACTAGAACTAACCTGGGAGGTAGAAATGAGACCCTTCTGGATCATGTCTTTGGTGTAGCGGCAATCTACCTCGATATGCTTGGTTCGTTCATGGAAGAATGGATTGTTGGCAATAAATAGTGCAGCCTGGTTGTCACCGTGGAGATGCATGGGAAGTGGCACCTCAATTGCTAGATCAGTCAGAACTGATCTAACCCACATCACTTATGTGTTGCCTTGTGTCATAGCTCTGTATTCTGATTTAGCACTCGATCTGGCTACCAATATCTGTTTCTTGTTCTTCCATGATACAAGTAAATTCCCCACAAAACTGCAAACCCCGAAGTTGACTTTCTATCCTTGGGGCATCCTGCATAGTCAGCATCTGCACAAGTTGTAATAGCAAGAGATGTTCCTCTACTGAACAAAAGGCCAGTATCAAGTGAGGTCTTCATGTACCTCAAAATCATATGGACTGCATCCATATGTGTCTGCCTTGGCTGCTCCATGAACTGACTCACTTTGTTCACTGCAAATGATATGTCTGGTTTGGTGATGGTTGCATACAACAGCTTTCCTACTAACTTCCGGTATCTTCTTTTGTGAACCTCATCGGTGTCATCATCATAGAATTTCATACACGGGTCCATGGGAGTAGTTGTTGGCCTGCATCCTGTCATACATTTCTCATATAATAGATATGTCACATATTTCCTCTGGGTCATCACAAGACCTCGTTGGTTCCTAGCGAACTCAAGTCCAAGGAAGTAACGTAGACTGCATAGATCCTTGGTCACAAACTGTTGAACTAAGAAATCCATGGTTGATTTAATTCCTTGAGCATTGTCTCATGTAATGATAATGTCATCAACATATATCAATATAGCAACAGTCCCCTTCTGAGACCTCTGGACAAACAAAGAATGATCTGCAGTAGATCTCACAAACCCCCTTTTGTTCTATCACATCGGAGAGCTTCCGAAACCAAGCTCTCGGACTTTGCTTAAGGCCATAAATTGCCTTATGAAGTCCGCATACCTTATCTGTCTCCCCTCAGCAGCAAACCCAGGTGGTTGCTGCATATAGACTTCCTCCTGAAGATCTCCCTAGAGAAAAGCATTCGTCACATCAAGCTAGTAAAGAGGCCAGTCACGTGTAACTGCAACAGAGAGGAGGACCCGAAGTGTAGAGTGACGAGTAACTGGAGAGAAGGTGTCCTGGTAGTCCACCCATAGGTCTGGGTGAACCCACGAACTATTAAACGTGCCTTGTAGCGATCAATTCTACCATCTGCTCAGTTGTTCACAGTGAACACCCACTTGCATCCTACAATAGATGCAACTGTTGGAGCTGTAACCGTACTTCATGTGCCACGGGACTGTAAAGTTGTCATCTCTGCTTTCATAACTAGGCACCATTCACTCACTTGGAGTGCTTCCTGATATGAGCATGGCAGTATAACAGAGGAGAGTCCCACAATAAAATTTCTGAAATCTGGAGAAAGCCGCTCTAGAGATACTTGGCATGCCATGGTATATCGGGCACAAGACCGTTTGCCTTTCCATAAGGCGATAGACCATCCTAGGTCATTCTCTGCTGGTGGTCCCTACTCAACCCATATATTTGTATTGGCATCCTGCAAACCACTAGATCCGTCAGTTATAACCAAGTTTTCCGAATTTACCTGAGGCATGTTGGATGTCGGGGAAGGCGTTGGAACATGGAGAGCAGGTTGAGAAATACAAGGAAGTGGTGGTGGTGATGGTGATGGTGGTGGAAGAACAACCGTCTCATCAGTCTCAGAGGAGCACATGTGGTCACCTGTAGGAGAGTAGTACGTGATGGACTCAAAGAAGTTGACATCAGCGCTAACATAGTATTTGCCACGAACAGGATCAAAACAACGATATCCCTTTTGGGTACGTGAGTACCCAACAAACATGCATTTGACAGCTCGAGGAGCGACTTTATCATGACCAGGTCGTAGTATATGAACAAAAGCCATGCAACCAAAGACACGTGGGGTAAGAGAAAATAAGTCCTTATCAAGAAAGGCAAGAGCAAAAGGGTCTTTTCCCCCAAAATTGGGACGGCATTCTATTAATAAGGTAGCAGGTCGTCATCACAGCATCACCCCAAAAAGAATGTGGGGCACGACTCTGAATGAGAAGAATCCTGGTAACATCAAGAAAATGATGGTGTTTGCGTTCAACAACACCGATTTGTTGAGATGTACGGGGACAAGATGTATGATGAATAATACCCTGTGATGTAAAGAAACAAGACAGGTGTGTAGAACAGAACTCAAGAGCATTATCAGAATGAACATATTTTATTAAGGCAGAGAAAACATTCTTTATTTCAATAACAAAATTGTGGATAATGGTACAAGCCTCAAACTTATGTTTTAAAAGAAACACCCATAACAATCTGGAAAAAACATCTACGCAAACAAGATAATATAAGTGTCCTTGTCAGTCAGGTACACGACTTGGACTCCACATATCAAAGTGAAATAAATCAAACAAACTATGACCACTAGGACTCTGACGATTCAGAAAACTGGACCTGTGATGTTTTCCACGTTTACATGACTCACAATTGAAAGTAGACTTAATTGAAATTCCCGGAATAAGATGACATTTTTTTGCAAAGACAGATGACCAAATCTGAGATGCCATGTATACAGAGACACGGAACCAACAGAAAGAGACGTGGCACCGGCGTATGGAGACTGAGACAAGCGATATAACCCTCCGTGTTCACGGCCACATCCAATCACCCTGTCCATGAGTGTATCCTGAAAAACAAGAGAAATATGGTCAAACATCGCACGATAATGTAAATCCTTCGTGATCCGACTAACTGATAACAAATTCATAGAGAAAGCTGGTGCATGAAGAACATTCTGCGAGTGTATCTGGGGTGTGAGGTGAACCTCCCCATGTCCAGTGATAGGGACTGAGTCCCATCAACAATAACAACAGATCGACTAGGTTGTATCGGGCTATAAGTACCAAACTGTATTCTATCTCCACATAGATGATGCGAGGCACCGGTATCCATGATCCGTTCAGACGGATTTGGTCTGGAGCGACCAATAAAGGCATGAGTAGTACCTGATGTGCTAGAGGATGCATATGCAGCGGTATCAGGTGAACGGGTGCCTGTAGAATCAGCAGCTGGAGGCATGATCTCGTGCAAGCGAGCAACAAAATCATCGTATCGATGATCGGTATGATCAGGATTGATCCGACTATGTTCTGCGGCTCGAGCTGATGGCGGGAATCTATGCTTTGAATAGCATGTGTCCTCTGTATGACCTAACCGATGACAGGATGAGCAGGCCTGAAATGGGAGTGAGCCACCTCTGCCACGAGTAAATCTATCTCTCCCACATGATGCAACCATAGCTAACGGAGTATGGGATGGTGTGGGGAGATATTCAACTGGCTCGGTCGTCGATATGCCTTCTCCATGGGAGGTATAGTCGATATGCCTTCTCATGTCATGATCGAGTCTCTATAGGCCTTGAGTTGCTCTGGAGTAGGGCTGCCTATCGAGCCTAACGAGCCGAGCCAGGGCTAAGATCGAGCTCGGGCTCGATAAGCCCAAGTGGGCTCGGGCTCGGGCTCGATCGAGCCCAGCCGAGCTGGCTCGGGCTCGAGCCCTTATCGAGCTAGCTCGGTCTCGATAAGTCTTGAGTCGAGTCCTTTATCGAGCCCGAGCCTCTTATCAAGCCTGTTCTGGGATCGAGCCTATTCAGGCCCGTTAAGGAAATAGGTGTTTTTTGGTGAAAAAGTGTTTTGCCTGGGCTCAAACCCGAGACCTCTTTTTTAAAAATCATTCACCTTACCAGTAGGCCACCATCCTAACTGTATATAAAAGTTAAATTATAATATATATTGTAACATTCTGTTGTTAATAAAAAAGAAAAAAATACTAGATATCTCACTATAACCTATATTAACATAGATAAAAGGTAGAAAATCCAAGTCTACATCATAGTCCACCCAGCATTGTTGTTACATAAACAACATAAACACATAATCCACCATTAACAATGCTGCAAAACTAATACAAATAAAAATAAAAATCATTGTAGTTTCACAAATAGAATATATATATATATATTCCTTATCGAGCCCGTTATTGAGTTATCGAGCTGAGCAGGACTAGGCTCGGGCTCGGCTCGATAAGCTATCGAGCCCAAAAATCTGGCTCGGGCTCGGCTCAATAGTTTAATGAGCCAAGCTCACGAGCCCTTATCGAGCCGAGCCCGAGCCTGGCTCATCGAGTCGTGACTCAATAGCCAGCCCTACTCTGGAGAGGTCGTAAGAGGTATGTAACTGTGAAGTTTCTCAAACATACCCCGTAATGACATATACAGGGCATGAAGAGGCAGATCACCCTGTTTGGTTGTGAAAATCTCATGTCGAAGCTGTAAAATTTTTGATCCGTTTTTCGCATGTGAATAAGTGGTTGCAAGGTGATCCCACATTACCTTCGTTGTGGGCTGACCTAGAATATCATTTGCCAATCTCCACAGTAACTATACCAGATAGCCACACCTTGGCGTACGCATCATCAGAATCCCATGAGGCATTGGTTCCTGTCTTGTCCACCAGTTCATCCTACATCAGAAGATGCTTCTTGCCATGACTGTGCAGCATATTCATGAATTGCATGGTCCATAATTCATAGTTTGTACCATCCATCTTCACAATAGGTGTTGTACCTTTGAATGCACCCTTAGATGATGTATCAAACCCACTTTCTGACATCATGAACAATCACAAGAACCTTAAATACATCATGTCGTGTTTAAACAATCATACAAGATAATGAACGGACTATAGAAGACAAATCACAATCATCAAGAGCATAAAAGTTGGTCTGTTTTTTATAAAAATAGGGTAAAATGAACTCGAAAAAGATGAAATCAATCCGTAACGAGGCAGAGGAAGGACTGAAATCTGCTACCGAAGCGGCTCGTGGTTGTTGTCGGACCGATGGAGATGCGACACCGTTGGGTTGCCGTTGGGGGCGGCACCGGTCAGATGTGGGGCACCGCTGGGCTGCTAAACTACGGCTGGTGGGCTCTGCAACGTCGCTGGTCACTGCTGAACTGCGGCTGGAAGCCGCTTAATGTGCAGCTAGAAGTCGCTCGATGGGCGGCGCTCAACAGAGTGCCTGTAGGCCGTTGCGGATGCGGCTGGAGGCCGTTGTGGATGAGGCCGGCGGCCGTTGCGGCCAAAGGAGGCGCGGGAGCGTCGCGATATTGAGGAGGCTGGAAGGGTAGGGCACAAGGAACGGGATTCAGAGCCCCGACCTAGGATCGTCGCTCTGATACCATGTGGAAGCGAACGAGAAAGCTTGTTTATTCATAGAAACCAAGGGTTCTCTTATATAGAAGAGAGAAATCCTAATGGGAGAGAAACCCTAATGGGTAAATTACATACTATGGAAAGAAGAACTGCAAAATACATAAAAAATGCTATAACATAAAACTCTTCAACACTTTACCAATGCAATTGTGTTGTGATAATCAAGCAATTTTATTCATCGCAACTAATCCAACTCTTGATGTAAAAATCGAGCACATTGAGGCGGACTATCACTACTGCAAAGATCTTATATAGAAGGGTCCACTCTCACTCACTCATATTTCCTCGTCCAAACACAAACATCTTTACCAAATCACTCTCCGGAGCTCCATGCCGAAAGTGTTTTTCTATGCATCAACTTGAGGTGGAGTATTGCGGATTTGGTAGAAGATTGTGGGTGCTTCGTTATTATATTTAACTTTGGACTTCCTCTGTAATTCTTCCATAGGTCTCTCACTCATATGTAAATGGGTAAATGGATCTCGCCAAGATCCATTACCCCATCCAGTGTTTAGTCTCACATCTACTAATGGTGGCAGTTGGAGGGTCT
This sequence comes from Ottelia alismoides, assembly GCA_037367405.1. Taxonomy (NCBI): domain Eukaryota; kingdom Viridiplantae; phylum Streptophyta; class Magnoliopsida; order Alismatales; family Hydrocharitaceae; genus Ottelia; species Ottelia alismoides. The sequence goes on along the minus strand of JAZKJV010005597.1, from coordinate 204,499 downwards.
GTGGAGGCTATATAAGAAGCCCTAAACCCCCTGTATCCAATGAGAAAGTACAATGCATAAATCAACTCTTTGAATCGTTCTCCTGTGGTTTCATCCCGCTCCTTAGGGAGTAGGGTTTGTGTTAAATCCCGTGTTCTTCATTATTCTTCATTATTTATTTCTGATACGCTTCCACATCATATTTCCTAACATGGTATCAGAATGGGTTCGATTCTCGAGGATTTTAAATTCTTTGTTTTATGTTCTTTTCGAGATTCGATTCAATTATTTGTTCAACTTCAAGATCATGTTCTTTGTTCAAGTTAATTAATATATTAGGGTGGGCACCACTGCGTGTTTCCCCCTTTTTCTGGCTTCAAAAAAGTTCTACGCGACAATTTGCTCCTCTTAGGGTGCACCGCAGAAGCAGTCTAATGGCAGCAGACCCTCGTTCGACGATGGCAGACGTTGAACTCCAGGTAACGATCCCTCCTCTAACCGTGAGCCACGCAGCGGGGGCAGCACTGCCACCTTCAGGTCGTCGTCAAGCTCTCCAAGGTGGTTCCTTGCAGCCTTGTGTGCCTCTATGTCGAAGAAGAAGAAGAAGGCGAAAAAATGCAGATGTGGCATCCTCCAGGGGTGACGATCCCTCCTCTAGCCGTGAGCCACGCAGCGGCGGCAGCACTGCCATCTTCAGGTCGTCGTCAAGCTCTCCAAGGTGGTTCCTTGCAGCCTTGCACGCCTCTATGTCGAAGAAGAAGAAGGCGAAAAAATGAAGATGTGGCATCCTCCTTGGCAGCGATCCCATGTGCAAAGCGGTTCTAGCACCTCCCATGTGCAGCATGTGGTTGCATCTCAACCTCTTCCTTCGTGCCACCAGTTGGCATGACACCCCAGCAGGCGGCACAAGCGGTGCTTCTTCCGTGATTCAAGGAGTAGCTCCAGAGGGGGGGCCCTTCTCGATGCTTCCAAGTTTTAGGCGAAGAAAACTCCTCCTTCACACTTCTAACCGGCGACGGATCCCCCATCGCGACGCCCTCTAGACACAGCCCTAGGCGGTGCTACTCCCCCTATCGACAGTCAACGAGCCCATCGCCTCCTCCTCTCGAGCCCAACTTCTTCGCGGTCTCGATCTCCAATCCCCAGGCGGAGCAACTTCATCGTGATGTCGATCCCCATCGGTCCAAGCGGCAGCCCCTGCTGCGTCAATTCGGATGGCGGCGGCACTCTACAACAAGGCCCCATGGGGGGGAGGGGCGGTGTCTTTCCTGAAGAGGGTTCCCATGATGGGAACCCTAAATAAGGGGCTATGAGTTAAAAAAATCCGAGGTTTGAACCCAAGTTGGGCCCGGGAAAAAAAAGAAAGGGGGTTGTTGCATGTTCAGGCCCAATTGGACTGTGAATATCCAAAAAAGGAGAGGTTTGGGCTTTTGGGCCGAGTGATTTTGTTATATAAAAAAACTTTTGAAAAAGGCGCGTACAAAAGAAAAAGCGTATGCAAGAAAAATTTTGCAAAAAAAACTGTAAAAAAGATGAACGGTTTCTTTTAAAAAAATGGAATAGCGAAATAAATGAAATCGTACAAAAAATATATGTACGAGAAAAAAAGAGAATGATGATTTGAAATAAAAAATTTCAAAGGAAAAGCCAAGGTGGGTTATTCATGTTTCGTGTTTTCCCCATTTTTCATGTCTTCTCCCAACTTTGTCGATGCTATTATATTTCGACAAGTATGGGAGAAAGGGGGAGTATTATGTGGAGTTCTACAAGAGGCCAGATTGTCAGATTCCAGTGCGGATTCAGATCTCCAGTCCATATGCATAGCCAGCTTTCCAAACTCTATAGATGTTCAGACTCGACGTCAGATTGATTCCGAGTCTTCAGTTTCTGACAGGCACACGTATGCGGTCTTCAGTTTGATGTGCACATGTTTGTCGTCTTTTGGGTGGTCCCCATATTTTGTTTTTTCTCAGAGTTTTCATGTGTTCCATAGGGACTCCATAGTAGAGATCGCATTCCCTATGCCATGTGGGCTAGGGTTTTCATGTGGTTTCATAGGAAGTCCAGAGTAGAGATCCCATTCTCTGAGCCAGTATGGGAGAGACCCAGTTCTCCGATGAGGAGATTTCTTCATACTCCATTCTCCAGCGACCGTGAACTCCGATGAGGATGTCTCCACGGCTTTCCAGTTCGGCCCTTCAGAGATGGAGCAGTTGTCCACATGATCCAGTCTTCTACATGTGGCGGGCCAGAGTTCTCCAGGTGGAGACCCGTCCAGTTATAACATCTCTGACAGGCGCAATTCAGAGCGCACCCAGTTTGACTCACTCCAGCCCAGTGTTCCTCGTCACATGCATGGCATGAGAAGCAACATCCTCGACAGCAGCCGACAGTTGTGTGCATTGAGTTGATATTGTTCGTAGTGTCTTGTAGCATGAGTTTGAGATTTCTTTCTATTTGTCCAAGCAGAGCATTACATGGTCCAACTTGAGGGGGAGTGTTGGAATATATTTTGTTATGCATCACTCATATGTAGATGGGTAAATGGGTCTCTCCATGATCCATTTACCCCAACCAGTGTTTAGTCCCACATCTATCAATGGTAGGACTTAGAGGGTCTGTGGAGGCTATATAAGAAGCCCCATACCCCATGTATTCAGTGAGAAAGTGCAATGCATAAATCATCCCTTTGAGGCGTTCTCCCATGGTTTCATCCTGCTCCTTAGGGAGTAGGGTTGACGTTAAATCTAGTGTTCTTCATTGTTCTTCATTATTTATTTCTGATACGCTTCCGCATTATATTTTCTAACAAGAGACATTGGAACTACTTAACAATAAATCTTTTTTTCATTTCCCACAAGTTGTCAACCACAGATCCACTTTATAGATTGGACTATAGAATAAAGAACAGAAAAATAAACTTGGAACGCCAAGATTTTACGTGGAACCCTACTCTCTAAGAAGCGGGATGAAACCGCAGAAGAAGGCCTCAAAGGGACATATGCTTCATTACTTTTTCTCAATGGATACAAGAGGTCTAGGGCTCCTTATATAGCCTCCAAAGAGCCTCCAAGTCCCACCATTGGTAGATGTGGGACTAAACACTGGGATGGGGTAAATGGATCCTGAAGTGATCCATTTACCTATCTACAACTCATGTGACGCACAACCAAATACTCCGACACTCCCCCTCAAGCTGGAGCATGCAATGCTCAGTTTGGAAAAACATAAAGAAAACTCAACTCACGCTACAAGACACTACCGACAATATCAACTCAACGGCGCATAATTGTTAGCTGTTGTCGAGGACGTTGCTTCTCATGCCGTGCAAGTGAGGAGGACGAACAGGCTGGAGTGTGAGTCAACTGAATCACTCGTCGAAGAGCATGTGCTATGCACTGCGCCTGTCAGAGTCACCAACTGAAAATGAGTCTCCACCTGAAGAACTCTGGCCGGCCACAACATGTGGACAATTGCTCCATCTCTAAAAAGGGTCGAACTGAAAAAGCTGTGGAGTGCAATCCTCGTCGGAGTCCACAGTTGCTGGAGAATGGAGTCTGGAAATCTCCTCATTGGAGAACAGGGTCTCTCCTATATGGCACAGAGAATGGTACTCTACTCTGAAGTCCATATGGATCACATGAAAACTCTGGTCGAAACATAAAAGATGTGGACCACACAAAAGATGGCAAACATGTGCACATCTGAAAGAAGACCGCAAACATGTGTGTGTCTGAAACTGAAGACTCGGAACCAATCTGACGTAGAGTCTGAATATCTGATCACTGTAGAGTCTGAACAATCCGGTTGGTCTGGAGATTATGAATCTGAAGACATGTGACTCTACACAATACCCCCCCCCCACCCCACACACATACTAGTCGGAATATTTGTCATCGACTATGTTGGGAGAAGACAAGAAAATGGGAAGAAAAACAAATGAACCATGCATTTTTTATGTCTATTTCATTCAATTTTTTTAAATAGCCGTCATCATTTTTTTACGTAAGTTGCTCACATTTTTAACGGCTTTTCTTTTTTTTTGCAAACATTTTACGTACGGCTTTTCTTTGTATGCGCCTCTTTTTTTTCTTTTTTTTCGTTTTTTAACAATCGACCCAAAAAGGGGCCCAATCTCTCTCTCCTTTTTTCCTTACGGCATGAGCCACTTGGGCATTTCTTTTCTCCCTTTTTCTTTAACCAAAACACAGAGCATCCCCCACACGCCTTTTTTTTAAATAAGAGAGGGCCATCGGGCCCATATCTACTATCTGCATTGACTAGGGTTCCCCTCAATGGGAACCCATCTTTCACCGCTGCCAGGGGGCGCATACTCCTGGAGAACGCCACTGCCGGCACGAGATAGGAGGAGGGAGGTGCGGTGTGCCGCCTATAGTCACAGGGACCGAAGGAGCCTGGAGTATGTCAGATATTGAGAGAGGTCGCCAGCAGGACGAAGGAGCTCTCGGTGAGGAGGATAGCACGAGATCTGGACATCCCTCGCCGCCTGCGTGCGGAGCCGCCGCCTGTAGCTGTAAGGCCTGCTCGTTCTGCCTGGAGCTTGATCAAAAGAGGGCTCGCCAAGTGCGGCTGGAGGATGAATACTCCTGTCGCCTGGATGTTGGCTCGCAGAAGAACATGAGGGATTCGCACGGGGTTCTCCTGGAGGGAGGACTGGTGGTGCAGCCATGAGTTTCCACCGTTGAGGACTGCAGGTGCGCAGCGATGGTGTGCGCAGAATCGTCTGGATCATTGCATGAACTCGCGTAAGGGGGTGTGTGCGGCGATAGGGACTAGCCACCCAGGAGGCCAACACGAAGTGAGGGCGCCGCTTGGGGGTTCGCTCTTTGTTGGATCTTAAAGGTGCCTGGAATAAAGGGATGCCATGGAGAATGGCATCTAATGAAGTTGTTGCGGCGAGAAGAGATCTGCAGCTGATTGGGGTTTTCGTCATGAATCCTAACAATTAGGGTTTCCACCAAAAACCCTTGAAATTGAACTTGAACTAATAGCATGATCTTCGTAAGAATGATTTTCAAGAACTTATGACAATCAAATCTCGAATCAAAAAATAAAGAACTTAAAGAAAATCCTCGAGAATCGATCTGCTCTGATACCATGTTAGAAAATAGGAATGCGGAAGCGATGATGATAAACAAAGCAAAAAGAACAGAAAAATAAACTTGGAATACCAAGATTTTACGTGGAACCCTACTCCCTAAAGAGTGGGATGAAACTACAGGAGAAGGCCTCAAAGGGCCATATGCTTCATTGCTTTTTCTCAATGCATATAGGAGGTCCGGGGCTCCTTATATAGCCTCCAAGTCTCATTACTGGTAGATGTGAGACTGAACATTGGGATGGGGTAAATGGATACTGGAGTGATCCATTGACCCATCTACAACTCATGTGGCGCACAACCAAATACTCCGACATAAATGAAAATCAATAATAGATATGACTGCTCAAAAAGACGTACATATTTCAAAACCAAGTGAGTACTATCCATTGTCCAAAATCAAAACCAAGTCTTTCCCCGTGTTAAGTGTCCATTGCCGACCAAATCAATCTTCGGCCATGCAAGTACTAATAAGTCAAAGGAAATTATAACTATATCATAAGATCCATGCCGACACCAGTTTCCACCCAAGGTTGTAAGGACCCTGTGCTCACTGAGCAGAACCCATGCTTCTCAGTACTTCATAAGGTTCAAGCAAGCTCCTCCCCAAGGGCCCCCTGCTCTCCTTCTTGACAATAGAATGAGAAGAGAAAGTGAACAGAATGAAATGGCAACGACAAGATTAGAAACATTTGCATGTTGCTAAAATACAGGCAAAACCTTCTTTAACAAACTTATTTAATATAAAAATTCAAGAGGTTTTGCAAACATCCAAAGCAAAACAAAGGTACACAATTAAAACCAAACTCTCCAACAATAAAAGAACGCATGATCATAGTCAGTCTACCAAGTCATAAAACCATGTACTAACTAGTAAGAATACATGTGTTTGTGGAAACAGATAACTAATTACATGATTATTAATTTCAATGTCCAATTTTACCTCTTTTGACCTCGGAGGCAACATAGCAGTCAAAGAAAATTACCTCTTTTGACATGGGAGGCTTTGTAAGAACATAGTAATCAAAGAAAATTTGCAAAGTAGAAGGATCCTCTATCAAGGTCTTCCAACCAGATGGAATCTACAGTAATCAGACGGCATGAATATCATGTGCAGAAGTCAAACTAAGCTAATAGAAACTTCACAAAAGTATTTTATGAAATACCTGCACAGTGCCAAATTCTTCCGAACTCTCATCCAAAGATGTTCCAACAAAGTCAAACGATAGGCATCTTAGTGCCAGTGACAGAGCAAGTTCTTTCAACTTGTCTGTGGCTGCAAGAATTCCAAATGGAGTTTAATGTAAAAGAAAGAAAAGGCATCGAACCCAATCCAGTTCTTATAGGATCAAGCATACAAGTAAAACCTTGCAAATTAGAACCATTTTTAAGATGGTTCAATGAGGTCAGAGATATTTGAAATATATGAAGAAGCGATTGATCCCTGAAAGAACAAGCGACCCTTCTATGGTTTGTCAAAGGCAATCCTGAGATGGGCTGCAAAAACATCAGAAAGCAAGGTCTTAATTCAAGTAAAAAAAGAAGCCATAGAAGCATATTAAACATCGTTGCCAACTGTAAAGCCAAATTTCAAAGCAAAGGCAGACTAAAGAAAGAAGCCAGTTCAATTTTTTCATTCCTTTTCCCAAAGTAATCGTTGGTATTTCGTAATAATTAAGATGCAGGGAAGGAAACAATGAAAAACCTAAATAAGATACGGATTTTTACACCCATAACCCTGAGTAATACCGCAATTACAATCATAACCCTGCATAATCATGAATCACATGAGAAACCCCCAGTAATGCTTAACTCTTACATGACATAACCACGTGTTATATTCCATTTGGGATACCCGTTATATTTGACGGTTTCTGTCGAAAAAGACAAAACTGCCCATAAAGCTCATTCTTATTTACAAAACATGACATCCTCTCTTCATGCCCCTCCCTCTCCCCCCTGCTCGAAGCAGCCGCCGGCACCGATCCTCCCCTGCTCGAAGCCACCCCCCCACCCCCGAACAGCTCTCCTCGAAGCCTCCCCCACCCCACCCGCGCCGACCCTGCCCCTCCCTGGAAGCCCCCCTCCCACCCATCCCCTGCTCGAAACCCCCCCCCACGTCGAGCCTTCCTCTCCCGCCCGACGCTGAAGCTCGAAGCCCCACCACCCTCGTGCGCCCCAGCCCGCCTCCGCCAGCAAGCCCCCCACCCCCCACCGACCTGCTCGAAGGTCGAAGCCCTCCTCCCACTGACCTGCAACAAAGCTGCCCTCCCACCGTCGAAGCCCACCGAGCTCGTCTCCTTCCCCCACGCTTCCCCTGCTCCAAGTCCCCCTGTCGCCGAGCTTCCCCTCTCTTGAAGCCCGCCGCCGAAGCTCGACACCCCCCCCCTTCCCACGTCCGACTCCCCCCACTGACCAGCAACGAAGCCGCCCTCCCACCGTCGCCGCATCCGCCTGCAAGTCTGCCTCCGCTTTGTCATTTATTTTTTCCTTTCGCTTTTTTTATTTTAGCTGATCTTAGCCGTTAAATCATAGATTGGTTAGATTAACTCACTCATATGGTTGGGTTAACATATTAAACTAACGGAGGGTTATGAGTGTGAGACGGAGTGACTATCCAAAGTTTCTCATGTAATTCATGATTATGCAGGATTATGTACTCAGGGTTATGGGTGTAAAAATCTCAATAAGATAAATAGGAAATCAGTGATGGAGAAAGGCTCAATGCAAGAAAAGAAAAAGAAGTTGATGGTTCTATTTATCTTATTATGCCATTGATAAATATTTTTGTTACACATTATGCCATGATAAGGGCCTATTCTCGGAAGCTACTTGAGTTTGCAGGTGTGATGACTTGGTGCATTCTTGGACCAGATTATGATTGTTGTTCCATTGAACAATCAACGGTATTTTTATGAGAAGCTCCAAGACACAAGAAACGGCACGTATGTTATGAACTTATGAACATGCTACTCGGCATTACTATGCTGATGTCACATTTAGGTAGTTCTATATTATTCTCCTGCGTGTTAAAGAGTCGGTAGTTCTAGATATAGTAGTGAGGTTATTTTGCTTATTCATGTTCATGTGCTTCATTGGTTTGTAAGCACTGTTAACGGTCACTATTGCCAAATTTATTGTCATCTTCCGACGAAGTTGAGGGTCCTCTTTCATCAATGGGAAAGCCATCACATATATCCAAATCCGTAACCTATTTATATGGATGTGTCTTCTACCAATGATGTACCATGAGAGAGTAAATTGCAAGCTACTAATCCTACTGAGAGAACTGTGACCGAACTTTTCAGTTCTCTATGGAAGACTACTAATCCAAATACCCAGTATCCCATTTCTGGACTACAACTTCGCACACCCCCACCCATGGTCACTATCAACTATTTTATGAAAAGCCAAAACATGACTATCTGATGTTGATAGTCTCCACAAATTCATTAAACCAAACCATGATCAGTTATATAACAAAACATGACATGTCCGCTAAAAGCGAGAACAATGATGCCTAAACAAGTTCTTAGCATTCTGCATTATGTTTCCCATATAATATCTCTGCATTCTTCTAGGTCAACCATGTCCACAAAACAACCAATGGCCGACTCATATCCCACATCAATGTTCAGGAAATCGACCACATGGGTTCCATATGCAGCATGCAAATCAAATTAATATGAATTGGCGCCATAAATGCATATGCGGCCCGCATGTGCCCTGCATAGCATACCGCTCCATCAATTTGGTGGGTCAGTCTCCAGCAGCTCCAACTCTCCGATGCTCTCATTCAGGTGCTTACCTCAGTGGCTCCACCTCTTCCTCCATTCAGCTGTAAGAATATGCAATGCATTTGTGTACAATGGCAATGCATTGTGCCATTATGTATATGCAATGTTTATGTTTTGCGAATGTATTTTTTCATGATTATATGCAATGCAAATGCCATTTGTAACTTTGATTTTTATGCAAATGCCATTTGTAACTCATGAACCTCTTAACGAATCATTGTTCCATTTTATACATTAAAGTGTGCAAATGCCATTTGTAACTTTGATTTTTTTATACTCTTTTCTATAGCTTTTCGGTATATAGGTTTTCAAATTTTTACTAAGAGGGGAAGCGAGTTATCGAGTCGAGTTTCCGAGTTGAACAACGCCCAACTCGGACTCGACTCGATAAGCTAACGAGCCATAAAACCCAACTCGGGCTCGTTAAGCTTTCGAGTCAGGCTCGTGAGCCCTTAACGAGCCGAGCCCGAGTTGAACTCATCGAGCTCGAGCTTTCCAAACAGCCCTAGTGGTAGGTACATGCACTATCACCAGACCATTTAAGTGGATTATATTTATTTATATTTAAATAAAAAATTATAAACCAAATCACATATACTCAATTTATGCCCCCACATACCGCTTATTCAGTATTTGATAACCTGTTCGAATGCATATGCATATTGCTTTCCTGAACCTTATCAAATATCAACAGCTTGTGCATGCAAAGTTTGCCACACCAACAAAAAGCACGAACATCCACATGCCCAAACAAGTTAGCATTGTGCACTATATTTTCCATATAATATGGTGGCACTCCTTTGGGTCTGCATTACTCGGAGAGCAACCATCATTGACTCATATCTTGTCGCAATAGCTTGTAAATGCACAATACGGTACAACGATACCCCAACTTCTCAGCTTTTCAAATCTCAAAGAAATGGCTATAGTGTCGTTTCAACAGTAACTCAAGATTCAACAACTTCTCAGCTTGGGAGGATGTGACACGCTCTAAGGGTGAAGGTGGTTTAGGTGTTCGCGACTTACAGTGTATGAATAAGGCGTTGCTGGCGAAATGAGTACTCTATATCCGGGGAGCCTCGTCGAGACATGCGGTAAGACTCCTGAGGGAAATTTACAAGGTGAGAGGCACTCTTAAGGCCGGGAGGGTCCGCTTTGAGTCTTCGTTATGGGAAGGAGTGTGTTCGGTTCTACCACACTTGGAGCCGAATCTTAAACTGGTGGTAGGCGATGGTGAGATGTTTCATTTTTGGCGTGATAACTGGACTGGAGAGGGGCCTCTTGCTTCCAGGTTCTCGAGACTTTTTGCCCTTGCATCGGTGAAGGATTGTTCGGTGGCTCAGGCGGGTGGCACGGGCAACTGGATGCCAGAGTTCCTTGTGGATTTATACCAACAGAAGATGGATGAGCTTTCCATATTGCAGTTGGAATTGCCTTCGGCAGGTTGCATATCGAAAGGCAGAGACCACTTTGATTGGAGCGATGGTGGAAAATTCTCAACGAAGAGGGCATATGGGGAGTTTAGAGGGGAAGAGGTCAACAGAGATAGAGACCTATGCAGAGCCATGAAGATCATTTGGGCCGCTAAGATCCCTTGCAGGGTCTAGGTTTTCCTATGGTGTCTGAGGAGGTGAAGGCTGTGTGACAAAGCTAGAAGAGGAAGATTGTTTGGTCTCACGGATACGTCCTGCGACAGATGTATGGATCAAGTTGAATATGCGGATCATCTCTTCTTCGGTTACCCAGCGTCGGCACCGACTTGGGCAGAGATTGGACCCTCTCGAATCTCAACCGTGGGTGTTGATGAATTCTGGACTTCCATGAGAGCTCTCAGGGAGAATTCATCGGACGTCTGTGTTTTGCCTTTTGCGGCTTTATGGGCCATTTGGGGAGGGAGGAATGCCCTTATCTTAAAGAGGCAGAGGTTTTATCCTGAAAATGTAAAAGCTCATTGTAATGATCTCTTTCATTTCCGGTCCTTTAAGTAATGTAATCTGAACCCTCTACCAATGAATTGTGGTGAATACCACCTCGGGATTTCACCCTTTGTTTGTCCAAAAAAAACATCTTCTCAGATTTTCAATTCTCGACGAAATGGCTATAAGTAATGCTTCCACCGTAACTCATGACTCAACAATCTTCAAAGCTTGAGAAGCGGACTAAGGTTGGTCCACGTCGAGGGCAGCAGGGAAAAGCCCTACATTGCCACTCCTCGGATGAGAGTCCATTTCTACATTTTTTCCTCTCCATACTCTTCAAAAGAATCATTGTCTCCTTGAAAGAATGCCACCAGAAGACTTCTCGCTAATGGATGGGAAGAAAGCAATTAATGAGAAACATGTGACCTTCAATTACTAGGCACTTCAGCCCTTGTTTGTCCACCGTTGTTAGATTCAAAAAGATTGTTCACATTTAGATATTGCCTGAACGGTTCTATTAAACCATACACAGCCCAAATGGTAGCCAAAAGCTACACCCAGAAATACAAAGTGGATGGGTTCAACATGTACTCCCCAATAACTCGACCATCCACCAATGGAGCAAACTGACCATAGAAGTTGCATACCCAGAAAACTTCCATTGATCACATATCAAAGATGCATGCATCAAAACTCAGATAAAGCCTTAGTATGAAAAGGTATGTTTTTGACATAAAAGCACTCCCTCTTAAACTCTAACACATTCCTAGCCAACTGATTGTCATTGTCATGGTTGATGGGCCCAAAACTCCAAGAATTCCACAAGTTCTAGAAATTTAATGCATCCAATCAATCAATCTCAGTCGCACCCAAGTTTCAGGAATGTGGTATATGTATGGATGCAGACACGTCACCGCATAATAAGTGGAATGCAGAGGCATACGTGGAGTATATGCAGTCATATGTTTTTTTCTATATTTTAATTTATAAATAAATAAACATCTATAGATACTTAGGAATATTAAATTTATGTAACAAAAGTGGAATTACATACTTTTATATAATGTTTAAAATAATTTCTATTGATAATAAAGTTAGCATGAGATAATGCTAATAATCAATATATAAGTATCAAAAATCAAAAATTGACACAAACAATCCTAAACTAGCTGATGTTTGTATTCAAAAAAATATATCTATGAATCTATATCAAGTATTGGATGCATAAATAATAGTATTAAAAAATATAGCCCTAAAATTAGAGAATTTAAAAGCCCTTTATATTTAAAAAACTACATCAACATATTTTCAAGCTTGTAAAAGTCGGCCGACTAGGCCGATTAGTCGACCTGACTAGTCGATTCGAGGGGGTAGCCGACTCGACTAGGCCTAGTCGGCTGACTAATCGGTCGACTTTTACATCAAGGTTTTATAATTTTTTAAGTTTTTTTGCTTTTTTAAAGCAAACTTATTCTAATATGCTTCATGTTATATTTAAAGTCAATTATTTCTTTTGTTTCATTATGAATGTATAGAAAATGTATAAATCTATGTTAATATATAAGCAAACTTATTCTAATATGCAATAATGTTACATTTAACGTCAATTACTTCTTTTGTTTCATTATGAAAGCAAAGAAAATGTACATATCTATGTATAAAAATGATTTATATATTTAAAATAATTAAAAAATCAAAACCGACTAATGGTCGACTAAATCCGATTAGTCGCCTGACTGCCGATTAATCCTTAGTCAGTGACCCCGCCGAACGAGTACCGACTACCGCTTTTTGCAACCCTGCATATTTTAGGATTCGACTACATATACATCACATTTTACGGCAACAATTTTTATATACAATAAATTTCATGTACGGTATATATTCTTAAATCAATAAGTGCATAATGTTAGAAGGAATACTTATATTGTTAATGCACGGCATAGACATTTGCATACATCACTGAATATGCAGTTTAGGTGGCCAAATATGTGGCTATGCAGACCAAATATGCAGTATAGACCGCATAATGCACAGCATAGACAATGCACTTCGGCCTACTAACGCATAGCCATACGTGGTCCCATATGTGGTTCATGTAGGGGCATCATGAACAGTGGTCGTAACTCAAACCTCCTTGGTTTAGAGATAAAAGCACATGCGCCACGAACACCTTAGCAAAAACTCAAGCTTTCCAAAGCAGCCACAAGACCTTAATCCTAAATGATACTTGATACCCCCCATATTAACATGTGACCGTGATGACGTATACATTATGAGTTATAAAGTTGCCAAATAAAGCTTTGTATGCTTATATAAGAAATACCCATTGCACCAAACCAAAAGATCCTTCTCTATGGTTTTAAGTGTTGATGTCGTATTTCCAAGTGTGAAAAAGGGTATCCCAAGGGCATGCCAATGAAATCCCAGAATGTTTTGAGCGCAGCTAAAAATTAAGTCAGTGAAAGTTTCTAATAATTCATATATGCTTGTGTCCAAGGCCTTAAATGTCGGTTTCAGCCACCATTTCGGTATCGACCAAAAAAATTTCGATGAAATTTCGGTGGAATTTCGACCGAAATTTCGGTCATTTCGGTCATTTTTTGTACTAGCACCCCCATATTTCGGTCATTTTGGTCATTTCGGTCGAATTTCGATTTCGACTGGATATCGATATTCGACAGAAATTCGACCGAATTTCGCTGAAATTTGAGGCCATGCTTGTGTCTGACTCGCCTCGAGTCCACATCTCTCTTCTACACAAAAAAAAATGATTCCTATATGCATAAAATAACTTAAAGTTGTTATCCTTTTATATATAAAGTTTTTTTTGACGCTCAAAAATAGGGGGAAACACTCAGTGGTGTTCGCCCCAATATATAAAGTTATATGAGCTAGAAAACATAAAATTACAAGGGATTTAAGAAACCCTTAATTTAAGGTAGACGAAATAACATTGACTTCTATATTTTTGATGTCGAATAAATCACATCAAGCATTAAAAAATTCTAAATGAACAATACATAAATTCTTAAATTTCTACTGTATAGAGAAAGTAAAATGCTTACATCCAAAATGTATAGCTTATAGTACTTCTTACGAAGTGGTCATAATCAACTCCTAGAACGTAAGATAAATGAGCAAGATGGGGATAAAGCCCTACATGTTTTATCAATAATGAAAACCAAATCATTCACCCAAAAAAATTATTTTGTAAGTTAACCTTTTAATACATCTTAAATGATCATAATATACAAATTGGTCGTTGTTATAAGGAATTAAAAGAATATATTTATACTAATAGTTTAAATAGTAAATAACATATACATAAATAAAAGGGAAAAGATCAAGGGTCACGAAAGCGGTATGCGTATACGTTCGGACAGGTCATTGAATAGTGCTTAAGCGGTATGCGGGGGCATATGCGGGGTATATGTGGTTTCCTAATTTTTTTTATTTAAAAATAAATAATATATACAAAAGTGACTACAACAGAACTAAATTTATGTATAATTGTGGTCCAACGGAAGATCTAAGAAAAATAACTGTCATATAGAGTTCAAAACAATCTCTATCAACCAAATATCAATATTTCAAAAGAATGGTTAGCACACAAAATAATTGACAACAATAAACAAATTAGAAAAATTAGCATAAAAAATGCCTCTATTATTGAATATAATATCATTTATCTCTGTCGTTATATTTATAACTAATCCTCCATCAAAAGTACCAAACTTTACATATAATATATTGCATTCATAATAACTATTAGTTGACTAAATTAGTTTGCTAAATTATTGGTACATTATTCTTTTTCTTCCTCGCGTGTGTACTCCAATCTCGCAGTACAACTACTTTGACGATGGATTTAAATGGTCATGGAATTCTTGGTTGGCATACATGCAAAATCAAGGAAAACGTGGCACAAATAACACAATAAAAATGTGGCAAAATAAAAAAATAAAAATAAAATAAAATAATGTGTATGCGGCTGCACAGCCCGCATATGCGGCCTGCATAAGCGCACAGGGCACATAATGGGGGGTTTCATGAAAGTGGTGCGCTGAAGGCACCGCATACGCATATGCGGCCGCATATGCGACCGCACAGACCGCTTTCGTGAACATTGGACAAGATCACAGCAGTGTTGGTTAAAGATCACTACAGCGTTGGTTAAAGATTAGGCACCTTCAGGATATTACACTGGCACGGCAGCGTTGGTTAAAAGAAGGTGATGCAATCATGCAAATACGAGGTTCTTTCACTCTATGGCATCCGGCAAAAAAAAGAAAAAATTATATGCATGACATTATTGCTGATGGGATGATAATTTCTGGTGACAAGGATGTGAGAAGGGTCTTTCGATCTCACTTTGTAGCCGTTGGTAGGAGATCTTTGCGTAGTGGCTGGGGATGGCAAGGCAGAGGTGTGAAGAGGATCTTGGTGGATCATGCAGATGATTTGATCGTCCGTTTCACTAAGGAGGAGATTTATAAGGCTATTACTGAACTGAATGCTGAGGGGGCACCAGGGCTAGAGGGTTTCCCAATTCTCTTCTACAAAGAGTTCTGGCAGGTCGTGAAGCGGATTTCATGAGGGGGTGCAGGAGTTCGTTAGTGGGAATTGTGGATTTGAGCGATTGAACAAGGCACTCATGTCCATGTTACCTAAGAAGGAGGCGCCTAGTCGATCAGACCCATTGCTCTTCCCCATTGTGGCTTATCTTATTATTGTTAAGGCATTAGCTAATCGGTTTCGTAGTGTCATGAATGATATTATCTCCCTGGAGCAGACAACTTTCATACATGGTCGGTCCATGTCAAATGGCTTAGTGCTTGGTTCTAAGATTACGCTGGAATGAAAGAGGAAGAAGGACAAGGGTCTCCTATGGAAGGTGGATTTCTCCAAGGCGAATGATTGCATGGATTGACGCTTTCTGTGGGCTTCAATGTAGAAAAGGTGTTTCCTTGACATCTTGCTAGCTTGGATGAAGTGGTGCGTCACTACGGCCTCTTAATCGACTCTGGTTAATGGGCGCCCTAAGGGTGGCTTCTTTCAACCCCAGCATGGTGTCCGTCAAGGATGCTCGCTTGCTCTACTCTTGTTTGTTATTGCAGCTGATGGGTTGACGACAGCGTTGAAGCTAGCATCGGATAGCGATCTTTGCTCGGGGTACTGCAATGGTGGCATTTCTATATCGTTGCTTCAGTATGCAGATGATACGATGATATTCCTGGAGGAGCCAGAACACACCAGAAGTGTTGCCCATATTTTTGACACCTTTGACGATATCTCGGGTTTGCAAATCAATAGAGAGATATCCCGTATTGGTCCTTTTGCTTGATGTGACCGGAGGTGCAGGCGGTGGTTGACACCCTTTGTTGCCATGCTGGTAAGCTGCCCATTACGTATTTGGGCCTCCCCTTAGTCAGGGGCAAGATGAAGTCATGTGATTGGAAGTTGGGCATGGATCGCTTGTAGTCCAGGATGGCTGGTTGGAAGGCGATCACCCTCTCCAGGGGTGGGAAATTGATTTTACTCAAGCACGTGCTCTCAGTGATACCGGTGTTTTTCTGTTCAACCAGATTGCTGCCAAGTGGTACTCGCAATAAATTGGAGGTTTTGATGAGAAGGTTTTCCTGGTCAGATAGGAAGCAGGATAAGAACGGTCTTCACGAACGGTCTTCACTTGGTTGATTGGTATGTGATTACCTCCACGAAAAAGAATAGTGATTTGGTAGTTCTGAAGGTTGATTGCATGAATAAGGTATTGATTGTGAAATGGTTGGTTAGATTGAGGAGCGAATCACATGATTTGGTGTGTCATCTTCTGAGAAGAATTTATGGCATCAAAGGTTCTTTCGATACTATTGTTATACATTTCCCATCCCCCCTATGGCAGGGCATTAGGAAGATTCTGCCTGAGCTGGCAGAGACGATGCAGTCGGTTCTTGGTAGTGGTGAGTGCTTTAGATTTTGGTTGGATGACTGGACGTGTGATGGTACTTTAGGCACAGTTTCCCCCGTCTTCTAGCAATTGCTGAGGATAAAGGGGCTTAGGGTTTGGTCGCATAACACATGGTATCCGTCCTTTATGGTTGAGTTTTTCGAGCAAAGTTTGGAGGACTTATTGCGTTTACAAAGAGAGCTTGCTTCTGAGAAGAGCCCATCTATGGGCAGGGATCACTTCAGGTGGACGGAAGGGTCATTAGTGTAAAGAAAGCATATCGATTTTTCACAAATGAGGTTTTGGCTCAGTGTGAGGATATTTCTTGTGACTTGAAGATGGTATGGGCTAGCAGGATACCTCGGAGAATTAAGGTCTTCATGTGACTGGTAGTGCATGGTCGCATCCTTACCAAAGCGCATTGACACAGGATCTTACGGTTGATGACAGCTTATGTGACAGGTGTAGCGAGGAGGTTGAGGACCTGGACCATATCTTCTTCAAATGTGATTATTCGGTTCAAGTTTAGCAGTTGGCCGCGATTCCATGGCTGAATGTGGATGATGATATGGGCTTTTGGAATTCCATCCGTACGTATTGTGGCAATTCCCACGACTATCGAGGACTGTTCCAAACCATTTGCGATGCTTTGGGCCATTTGGTGACTATCGAGGACTGCTTCAAACCATTTGCGATGCTTTGGGCCATTTGGTGTGCGTTAAATGAACTTATCTTTTGCAGCCAACGTTTCTATTCACAAAATGTACTTGAGTATTTCAAAGCACTTTGTTCCGTCTGGACTATTATACCTAATTTACCAATATTATTAATATAAGATGCGGTGGTTCCAATTTAGGACGCCACCCTTTATCATTTCAAAAAAAACTAAAAGGGAAAATGGACGATACGTAACAATATTCGCCCATGTCTATCAATGGCATTCCAACAACAGTGATAGCATCATCCCATATAAATGATACTCTAGGTGTATCCAAACTTGCATAAAACAATCGATTGGACCGAGTAGTCAGTTCGTTTAATCAAGTCAACGAGGTGACGGAATCGACTAGCCCAATCACCAATTAGCCGACCAAATGATTAAGCGACCTAGCCGACTGACTAGGTTTAGGATATACCTGAATATCCACCACGCATACCCACCTGAAACACAAGTTCCATTCCACGTTATTTATTATGGGACAAGACACCTTCCCTCCCCCATACCTAAACCTCCCTCCCGATAAACCCTATCTGTGTGCTTGCATCTCCCTCTCGCGCCCACCTCTCAGCAATGACACAACAGCTCTAGCTCCTTCTTTTCACCTCTTCCCCTCAGCTCCCTCTAGCCTCCAATTCCCCCTTCTTGTCTCTACCATCAACAAGTTCATCTCTCCTCTCATAAGTGTTGCATTAGCACCAGCGGCTACTTTTTTCCTATGCCTTTCCCACTAGCTCAACTACATCCTCTCCTCCATCTCCCTCTCGTCTCCTTTGATAAAGGTTTTTATTTTATTTTTTTAATAAATACATATTATTTATCTTTTTTTTTTGAAGCTCTATTATTTATCTTTTTGATTAATTTAAATCATACATGGTCAAATGAACGGTAGTTTCTTTCGATAATAGGTTTAAATATGTATTACATAGTGATTTTTTTAAGAGTTGTGGTGAATGTTAAGTTAGCCTAACATGTTGATATAAAATTATACAGTGATTCGTCATTCATGAATGTTTAGTTTTTAAGTATATAATACAATGCTACGGATGATTATATGGTGAATTGTTTTGATTATAAGGAGAAGCTTGCTACGACGGAGGGTTCGATCGATGCGATGATCTGGATCTGCAGAAACACATCTGGAAGCGAAATCTTTGGAGGAGAAAATATCAGATCTCAAAGCGAAATCTTTGGAGGAGAAAATCTTGGATCTGCCAATTTTCAAATTCAAAAATGCATCCAACCCAGAAGGTGTTCATGACCGGGCACCATTGTTCCTTAGAAGCGTGGGATTTTTTCGTCCTCAGTTACGAATGTGGCACTCGGGGCTTTGCTTCAACTATTATAGATAGCAGGTGGTCTCTTAACCAAGTCTCAATAAATCTGCCTCACCTTTGCTCTTTGGTGGAGCTTCCTGTTGATTGTCCAATGCTTTACATGCCACAGGATCCGAGAAGCGATATGGTACCCAACTCAAGTTGCTATAGATCGGATTCTCCTCGGCCTTCTCTAGTTGTTGCATCCCAGTTTGAGATGCTTCATCCTCATCCGCAATAACAATTGGTGTCCTCAAAATTTCAAGGTCAAACGGCTCATATGATGGGGCCCATGTTTCCGTGGTTGTAATGCCCTCTTAAAAAGACCATTTGTGGTCTGACGTCCCCCTCTGGCATGAGTCCCTTACCTAGGCGGTCATTGCTTTACATACTGCATATGGCCAGGTACCTTCACCAAAACCTTTGTTGCTCTCAAACCATTTGGAATGTGCTTCGTGAGCCTCCTCATCCTCTTCTTCGGGGAGGGCAATATGAGGCGTGGCCATTGACTAGAAAGGCTCCCATTTTTTTTTGTTTCGGATCTCAAAGGTAGACATGATCTAATTATCCTTTTAGAAAATCTAAATTACAGCACATGTTTAGTCGTCTCTTGTGTCTATGGATCGTGACTACCAACACAGAGATAGGATCTATGAACGGATCTTGAGAGAGGTCAAAAGATTTTATCCGATCGTGGCATGGATTGTCGAGGGAGATTTTAGGGTTTCTTTGCTCTCATCGGACAGCACTTGCATGTTTGGTGATCAAGATACGAGTTCCACCAAGTTTGTTGAACTGATAGATGACCTGCAGCTTGAGGTGAAGGATGCGACAGATACCAAACTTGTAAAAATCGGACAACTAGACCCACTAGTTGGCCGATTTTTACATAGAGCTTTTTACGTGGATCAAAGCCAGATAACCGTTGGCCATTTATTGAGAAGTAGGGCTTACTATCAGACTTGAAGCCCTCTTCTCACCTCTACCTTATCCTGAAAACCCCAAAAATACCCTCCAAGTGATAGCATACAGCAACTCATGTCGCATGTACCTTCGTCGATCGTCGCATGCCCCTCCTTGACACCGTAGTGGTGTCGCCAGCAGTTACAGCCCTCTCTCCTCTCCCTGAGCCCTCTCCATCTCACGCCACCTAGGTAATTGAGGCCATGCTCCAGCTTGAGGGGGAGTGTTGAGATATTTATATATCATTATCTTTATTTTGTAGTTTCTTATTTCTTTGGTCCACTTTACATAATTTTCCCTTAGAACTTTTCTCCTATATAAGAGAGCTCTAGAGCTACGATGAATGATAACTTTTCATTTTCACATCTTTCAACAAAATGAATGAAAGAGAAATGAGTTGTTTGAAGTATTAAATAAGAGAAAGAGAAACTATGGTGGGTCCCACAAGAGGGTTAAGGATTTGGGTTTTTTAGGGTAATCCCTCCAAAGAGGGGTAACCCCCCAACCAAACGCATAAGTGTTTCACATCAAATGCTAACATATTCATGTAGTGTTGAAATGACAACAAACAACGAGAACCAAAATGCATCAAACCAAATTCAAAAAAACAACTCAAGCATGTATTCAATGCTAATAGTAGCTAAAAGGTATGCAAGCTTTATTAAACCCCCACTGACCCACTCAATGATCAATTAGAGCAGCAATAATATAACAATTGTTTTATTGAACTAACCATCTATACAAACATTGTCCACTACAAAATATTTTTTTGCACAAATAATCAGCAAGATGACCGGAGAAACTGGCAATGTCCATTATGAGATACTAACCTGATTCATCTCAGACACTAACTGATTCAAGATCTTCAAGCCAATAGAATAGTGACCTGATGTCGCCTGAAAAGATGCAGAATAATACAAATCATGGTTCCAACAAAGCACCAACGTCCCAAATAATTCCTTCAATTAGCCTAAAATAGCCTAACTTAGGTTTCCAGATTACCTGTGATTCAAAATCATAGGTTGCATGTCAGATTCCAGAGGATCAAATTTTGATGAGTAAAATAAAAGCTTCACTTATAGAAACCCACTGAAGGCATACGAATCATATAGACACCCCTTATGAGATAGAGGACTTTGAAAGTGTGCATAATGAAAAACCTGAACCAGAAATGTAGAGGCATGCCCAAGCCATATTCCAATTCTGCTATATAAATAAGACAAACATATGCGACCATTGTTTCTTTTTTTTGAAAGTCCAAGTTAGGGGGTAGTACTCAGCGGTACCCTCCCCACCAAAATTTATTCCAAACAAAAAACAAAAGCCAAAGCTTTACAAAAACAGTACAGCAATTAACCCTCCCTTACAGAAGCATTATAGCACCCAGTCTTCAACCAGCCTATTTGCGAAGATAATGACATTCTCCTTATAAAATCTTTGTCCGGAGAAAAGTAAATCGTTTCTGCCACGCCATATCGCCCAGAGGAAGGCCATGGGCAGCAAGCGATCCTTCCCCAGTCTTCCCCTATTCATGTAGAGCGAATCCCAGAACGCTTGGAACCCCTCAAAGCGGCACCAAGTAAACCCCGTATCCAGCCAAGCCTGAGAAACCACAAGGCAAGCAAAGAAAAGGTGATCCACAGTTTCGATGGCACAGTCACAGATTACACATTTGTTCGCAATGATAGCAAGAAGTTTGACGCACCGGTCGCGCATCATGAGTCTCTTCCGCCTCAAGAGCCAAAGGAAAAACCCCACTCTTTCCGGAAGATCTAGGGCCCAGATGGCAGCACAATCTCTGAACAAGGACTCCGAGTTTGCCGGTGGCGGTCTAGAGATTGCACCATAAGCCCCCTCCGCCGAGAAAGGCCCAGCTCACCAGCACCAATGGTCTCTGCCCTTGGAAGGGTGTATCAGCAGCCGTAAAAAGGCTTCTGCTTGAAATTCAACGGAGAGCAGTGGCTTTCGAAAAAGGGCGTACTCCTGCAACGATGTCGGGCGGTCGTGCGGGTGCAAACGCAAGTGTCGACACGAGCTCGAAAAAGAGCCGAAGACAAGCGAAGCGTCCGGACCCAAAGAGCTTCCAAACGGATCCAAGCCAATCCAAGATCCACCCAAGTCGCCCGACAGAGGGTCCGAAACCACGATCCGACTCCGGATGCTCGAAGAAAGATCCGCGAACGGCCCCTTCGAGGACGATATGAGGAGATTATCGAACATGTCACCATGCAAAGAGAATGATCTTGAAAGCGGACCCGACGGTTGAGTAGACATCTCGAAACGCCGCAACCTGTCATAACCCGCAACCTTTCCGCCGATGGGGTGCCTCGGAAGATCAACCGGCAGCGATGAGTCCAACGCGTCCGTTGAGCTTTCGCCTGGCTCCGACATCGAAAACTCCTTCTGCCACGCCGCCTCCGGCGGAGGCGGCGGCTCGTCGCCGGAGGCGGCGGCTCGTCAACCGTAAGCTCGATCGGGAAAGAGAAGCGCCCCACTTTCAAATTGGCAAAAATGCTTCGACCGCCAAGCTTGTCAAGAAAGGAGCTAGAACATTCGAGCAAAATTTTTGTCTCCTCCACCGCGGAGCCTGGCCGAAGCCCATCATCAAGAACTTGACGAACAAAACCCCAATGGCCCAACGCTCCCCGGAGGCAAGAAAGCGATCGGGAGAGAAAAGGAACACCCCTGACCGTAGCCATGCAGGTTTCCATTCTCGAGCATCCTCCGTCCGCAAAGCGCAGTCTTCTCCAAACAACATTTCCCACGTCCCCATTCCGAAGAAGCCGATCTAGTTGAGGTTCTGATAAACCTCGAGCGCAGCAGCGTTTCTCATCAAGCAAAACGACGTCCCCCGCAAACATCGGACCAAAAAAACAACGAATATGGGAGGAGACCTTCATCAAGTCAATATTGCCAAAACCAGAATGGCCAATTGCCACATGCAGCTTCGAAGAGTCTTCGTTAGTAATTCCGTCGTAAGCATGTCCATCTCCACCATGGGTAACGAAAGGCTGTTTAGCCTTCCCATCAAAAACGTCCGTTTTTCCACCGAGTACGACGCCTTCTCCCTCTTTCACGTTCTGAACCACCTCCGCAAAGGAAGGCCCCCCACGAGTCACTACAGCCGAGTGACGATTCAGGCAGGGACCAACGATAGACGCCCTCCGAGCAACCGGCTCCGCCACCGTGGCCATGCAAGCAGCTTGGCAATGACCAACGTTACCGCACGAGAAGCACCTAGGGGGAAAGCGGCAAGCCGAAGCGCCGTGACCCCTCTCACCGCAGCGGAAGCACCGGCGACCTGGCTTCTTGTGAGACACCAAGGACCATTCATCCTTCCCGTCATTGCACCCTCCCACGCCCATGTCGAGGATCGTCTTTCCTTTTTCCCGTGCTTTTCTCGCTCCCCATCGCCCTCCCTTGAAGCTTCCCCGCCCGTTGTTACCCTCTCCAGCCACGCTCGCCGTGCTCTTCACCTTTTTTCCACCAGCCCCAGTCGCTCCCTTCGCTCTCCACGTCCAGCCCATCTCCTTGTCTGTAATGTCCTTGGTGCAGGTTTTTTCTGCGACCATTGTTTCTTTAGATGTGGTCGTGTATAAAGGGAAAATACATGCATACATATATATGCCTGCATATATATCTTGGCATACCCATTTACCTACTAGCCAATACAAGCTTGTTCCACCCCCAAAGCTGACGAGATGAAGGAATACGCATGTGATGCAAGCAACTAGTAGGACAGCAGAGTGTATGAATTTAAGAACACAGGCTTCTTGAAAATTAGTTGAATAACACATAACAGGTAATAGGAAGCTTCTAGTCTCGCTAAAATTTTTTTAGATATTGATAAAGCTCACATGCTAGCATTATAGATAATGCATTCCATGAGCCTCACACCAAGGTCTCCCCTACCAATACGAGCATGCATTTACCTACTAGCTGATACAAGCATGTCCAACAAACCGCCCAAATCTCGAGTGTGCAGACCATTTCCACATTACTCGAAGCTGAAAAGATAGAAAGGCACCAGCATGTGATGTATTGTGATAGCAGAATGGCAGAGTAGAGCATAGGAAGTTGAGCACTCGAGCTTCTTGAAAATAGTGGAATAACATGTAATAGGTAACATGGAAGTTTTTGGTTCTCCCAACTATCATGTTCTGAGTCTAATAAAGCTAACATAACTCCGGGTAATGCAATCCATGAGCCTCAAACCAATGCCCTCTACCAAAGTTAAAAGGTGAATGCCACTTGATCTACACCTTGTTAGACTAGATCAAAAACTTTGATTAGTCTGGGACACCTGCCACTCAGGCTGTGACAGCTTGTGTCATGTTTGACATTGCACGCGAGGGGCATACAATTTATTGCTTGTAGCATGGCAAAGTGGGCACGACTATACCCGCCTTTGTCATTCAATGTGGTGAAGGAATTGATGTAGATGTCACCCATAAAATTTTAGCAAGGTGGCTAAAGCGTGAAAGAGGCTTCATATTTTTTAATAAAAAACTTCGAAGATAAATGATGCACACTAAAGTTGTGGTGAGATCCACATAAATGTATGACACTGTATTAGTTTGACTGCAGATGAGTATAAAAAGTATTTGTACCAGAGATGAAAACGCTTCAATGGGTATCTGACCACAATAAGATAGATCCTGACCACAACAAGGATCCGGAATTTTACAACAAAAAATGTTACACAAATTTTGATATGGTAACTAAAAGATAAAATTAGGGAATCATTTAAAGTGACATGGACATAAGGCAGAACCAGTATATTATGTTAAGTGTGTTTTCGTGGGCTACTCTAGGACCAAAAAGGATACTGGTGCTTTGATTCGTTTGGACGGAAGTATTATGTTAGTGTTGATATCGCATTCTTTGAGTCTGTCATTTACTTTTCTCCTACATGTGACAAGAGGACCATGTCTGAGTCTCGTAAAGAGGTTTACATATCACCTCCTACGATGCCACCACCTCCTCCTCCTCACATGGTTTCTCCTTCAACACCACCACCTCCTCCTACGTCACTGCCACAACGACCACCACCTCCTCCTTCATGGTTCCTTCACTACCACTACCTTACGTGGTTCCACCGCGACTATGTAGTTCCTCATGTGGCTCAGACTTTGCCTTATTTTTACATTCGCATGTCATTGATTGTACCCATGCTCATGTGTCTTCCTCATCATCCAGCACGTCACAGGTAAATTCTGAGCACTGGATTTCTACCGATAATTTGTATGTACCATAGGCCACTTTACTTTACAGGTTCAGCAGGTAGTTGCATCTCAAGGGGATACTTTACAGGACACATATTGTCCAGAGGACCTTCATAAGCACATTGCTCTTCACATGCGGAGGCGTCGGTAGACTACGTATCCTCTTGTTGCATGTGTATCTTTGGATGTCTTTCAGATGAATTCCGTAGGCTTGTGGTGAGACTGTCATCCGTCAAGATCCCACGCACATATCATGAAGTTATGCGAGAAAGTCAATGGTGTCTTGCTATGGAGGAGGGGATGGCAGCAGTCCAATCCCGTAGCATATGGAGCTTGGTTATTGCCCCAGCAAGGACGTCTGTTGTTGGCTACAAATGGGTCTTTACAGTGAAGCACTAAGCAAATGGCAGTGTTGATCGGTACAAGGCTAAGCTTGTGGCTCGTGAATTCATCCAAACATATGGGGTAGACTATCATGATGCATTCTCTCCCATGGATCACAATTCGATATTTTGGACCTCCTCTCAATTGCTATGGTATGGGACTGCTCTCTTTCCCAACTGGTTGTGAAGAATGCTTTCTATTATGGTGACTTGTAGGAGGAAGTTTATATGCAGCAGCCACATCTGCTAAGGAGTGTCAGAAGATATGCGGGCTTCATAGGTTATCTATGACCTTAGTACAGAGGGCATAGAGATGTATCGTTGTCATTCTGGTTTATGTTGATGACATCATTATTACAGGAGATGACTTACATGGCATTAATGAGGCTGAGGAGTTCCTTGTACAGCAGTTTGTCACCAAGGACATTGATGAATAACTATACTTCATTGGGCTCGAGGCTCGGAGCCAACAAGGACTTATGATGTCACAGAGAAAGTACGTTGCAAATCTCCTTTCAAAGATAAGGATGGCAGACTGTAAACCTGCTACTACTCCAATGGATCCCAGCATGAAGTCATATGATGATGGGACAAAGAAGGTGGACAAGAGAAGATACAGTGAGCTTGTTGGGAAGCTCCTCTACATGACTATTACCAAGGCAAATATCTCCTTTGCAGGGAGCAAAGTCAATCGTCACAATTCACATGGATGTCGTTTACAAGATCCTGAGGTATCTAAAGTCTTCTCCAGCACAGCATGTGCAGATGCCGATTATGCAGGATGCTTCAAAGACAGGAATCTACACCTGACTTCATAGTTTTCATAGGGAGCTCTTTGATCTCATAAAAAAGCAAGAAATAGACAGGGATTTCTATATCGAGTGATGAGTCAGAGTACATAGGTATGACGATAGGAGAGCATTGAGATGATGTGGTTCAAATCTGTTCTGACAAACCTAGTTGTTGGCGCACCTCTTCCCATGCAATTGCTTTATGACAACCAGACTGCTCTTTTCATAGCCAACAATCATATTTTCCATTAGAGAACCAAGCACATGAGATAGATTGCTATTACACATGAGATATGATACATAAGGGCATAAGGGCTTTATCTCTACTTCCCATGTCAACTCAAGGGAACATACAGCAAATGTGTTCACCAAGGCCCTAGCCAGGGGTCGTTCCAGAGGTGTTGTTCGAAGCTGAGCATGATTAACATCTTTGCTCCATCTTGAGGTGGAGGGTTGAGAGCTATTTTGTATTTGCTTATTTATTATGTCTCTATTATATATTTTTGCTCTCTAGGGTTTGTCCTCTCTATATAAGATCTTATGGACCTCATAATAAACAAGTCATTATTTTATCTCCACATATATTCTAATAGTACCCACTTTTTTTTTGACACTCAAAAAAGGGGGATACACTCATAGGTGTTCGCCCCATAATATTATTAAGGAGATAGAAAATACTTACAGTGGGAAAGAAAAGAAAAGTAGGGGTAGATGATATCAATAAGGATACCATCCGCCCCCCAAAAGACGCTACACGGATGACCAATCCATACAAAAGCGATTCGCTTCAATACAAATATTTTCCTTATAGAATCTCTGCCCAGCAAAAAGAGATTTGTTTCTTCCCAGCCAAATACTCCAGATGCGCGCAATGGGAATCAGTCTCTCCGCCCTCGGCTGATTCGCAGCGATAGATAAGCTCTCCCAGAAAGTCACCATCGAGGAACGATTCAGCCAACCCACGTCATCCCAAATGGGCCGCACGAGGTCGCAGTGAAGGAAAAGATGGTCGGGCGTCTCAACATCCGAACCGCACAAACCGCACAAGTTGGTTAAGTTTGGGAAAATAATGGCACAACGATCGCGGGTAAGCAATCTTCCGCGTCTAAGAATCCACAGAAATATACCAATCCTTTCCGGGAGCTAGAGACCCCAAATGAGGATGCAATGACCGAGAAAAGATGCATCCGAAGGCACGACGTTGGGGAGAATAGAGAAATACGCCTTCCGCGAACTGAAGGGCCCATCCTTCCAGGCGAAGTGATCACGGCCCGTCGAGGGCGTAGGGGCGTCCACAAGTAAAGCCATCAAAGCCGAGAAGTCATTCAGCCGCTGATCGGAAAGATTGTCCACCAAAGTCGGACACCAGGAGCCATCGGACCAACACGAAGCCACCGACGCAAATTTATCCCCGGCGAGCGCAAATAGGCGCGGAAAAAGGTTCATGAATATGCCATTGCCAGACCAATCCACCGACCAGAAGCGGAACGAGTTCCCATCGCCGAGAGCCGGCCTAAAGAAGGAACGGTTGCTGTTGAACACAGAGAAGACCTCGCGCCAAAAAATGGGAGAATGACCATGGGGGCGACCGTCAAAGACCGAAAGAAATGCATTCCCCGCCGCCACGCGGAGGCACTGCACCAGTAAACTCTCGTCCCGACCTAAAAGCCTCGACGCCCATTTGAGAAGCAAAGCATCACGCACCACCTCCAAACGCCGCACACCCAGACCCCCGTCGCGTTTTGGACGCGAAATGTCATCCCATCCAACCAGATGAATCCCTCTTCTGTTAATACCATTCTTACCCCACAGGAAGCCCCTCATACATTTCTCTAAGCGAAGCCGGATCCCCGTAGGCAAGCCGCGCGCCGACAAGAAGTAGATTGGGGTAGCCGAGAGGACAGATTTAAGAAGAACCAAACGCCCCCCTCTGGAGAGCAGCGACGCTCGCCACCCTACTAACCTGGCCTCAACCTTCTCCACCACCCGCTGATAATCACGCAAACGCGCGCGGCCCACCGAGAGTGGTAGACCCAGATATTCCAGCGGCAGATCCCCGAGGCAAGTCCCCAAAATAGAGGAACATTCCCCAGCCTCCAATGGCGAAAGAGCAAAAGGCACAAACTTCGACTTGGCCTCATTGATGCGGAGCCCCGACATTTCGCAAAAAAGTTGAACCGTAGTGGCCATCCCCAATGCGTGATTCCGATCCCCCTCGATAAAGCATAAGGTGTCATCCGCAAACTGAAGTAGTGGAATATGAAAATCACCCATAGTGCATCCGCGAGTAAGCCCAGCATTGGTCACACCCTGAATCATACGCGGCAGCACGTCCGCCGCCAAAACAAAGAGAAGAGGGGCGAGGGGGCAGCCCTGACGAACCCCCCTGCGAGGCTGGAATAGGCCCCCAACCGGTCGGCCGTTAAGAGATAAGGAGAAGGATACGGTAGTAACACAGCATCGAACCCACGAAATCCACATCGGCGGGAAGCCCCGAGCTTTCAAAACCGACCATAAGAAACGCCAGTCCAAGGAGTCATAAGCCTTTGCAAAATCAATTTTCCAGAGAATCCCATTCGTACTATTTCTGTGCCATCCGTCAATAATCGCGGAAGCCGAGGCGTAACAATCCGAGATTTGCCTCCCTTGGACAAAAGCGGCTTGGGCGGGAGAAATGAGAGAGCCAAGAAGGGGAGCAAGCCTCCTAGCCAAGGCCTTAGCAATGATTAAATAAATGCCATTTGAGATCGCAATTGGGCGGAAATGCTCAATACGGCTAGCCCCATGGGACTTCGGAATGAGAACCAAGGTAGCCCGGTTAATCCTGTTGAAGCCCCGGTTCCCCTCGCAAAATTCGAGAGCCACATCCAAAACATCGTTGGCGATAACATCCCAGAAGTCCCTATAAAAGGAGATTGGGAACCCATCGGGACCAGGGGAAGCGTCAACGTTAAGGTCCCAAACCGCGCCCTTAAGCTCATCAAGCGAGAAAGGCCTAGTTAATACAGCCGCATCTGAGTTTGGAAGCTCGGGGAGCCCGGACGCCGTCCAACGCCAGGAGGAAGAAGGCTGACGATCGAATAGATTTTTGAAGTGGTTAACCAAAGCGGATCCCAACTCACGATCGCCCCGAAATAAAGCGCCCCCAATATCGAGGGAAGAGATACAATTAGCACGTTTTCGCGCACTGGCGACCCGATGGAAAAAAGCGGTATTAGCGTCCCCATCCTTGAGCCAACGAATCCGCGAACGCTGCCTCCACTCGATGGCTTTTTTCCTGTCATCCTCCAAAACAAGCTTCAAAGCAGAAGAACGTTCAAATAATTCCTCCGGGGAGAGCTCCCTAACGTTCTCCAAGCGATCCAGACGAAGTATAATCGCCTCAGCCTCATTACGATTGGAAAGTCTAGCCTGACGAGTGGAAAATTTAAAGGAGGCGAGAGCACGTCGAAGGGACGATAGCTTAAGAGCAAAGCGCTGAACCGCATCACCAGGAAAGGAAGTCTGGGACCACTGATTGCGCACCAGATCAATGAAATTAGGCTCCAGCAGCCAACTCTTCTCATATCGAAAAATACCACGCGGGCGAGAGGAGTCGCCAGAATCCCAAATGATGGGACTATGATCCGAAAAAGACCGCGGTCGAGAGGTAACCGAGCATAGGGGAAAAGCATCCATCCAACGGGAGTTAGCCAAAAACCGGTCGAGCCGAGATCGAGACGAGTTATTACGCCAAGTGTAGATAATATCTGCAGCCACCATATCTTCAAGAGCCAAAGCATTGATGAAGTCCAAAAATTCGCCAGAGCCCGGATCCCTTCCCCCCCGCCCACGAGGACGGTCAGTTGAAAGCAAAGTAACATTAAAATCACCCCCCCCCAAAATCCAAGGAATTTCCCCTAGAACCGCGGCATCACCAAGCAGGTCCTCCCACAAGTCACGACGGGCACGGTGGCATAAAGGCGCGTAGACACAAGAGAAAGCCATAGATACATTAGTGTCCGCATGCACAAGGATCACAGTGATAGAGTGACGACCCAAACGAGAGCTGGATAAAGAAAATCATGAAGATCGCCAAGCGACAATAACACCACCAGAAGAGCCAACCGCGTCCAAAGAGCAAAAAGCGTCGATCGGCCCCGCCCCAAAAGATTTCCAAAGAGCGTCATCGACCCCAGAGAGCTTTGATTCCTGGAGAAATACGACGTCACAGTCCCAATCAACCAAACGCGAGCCCAAAGCCCTGCGACGCAACGGGTCACCCAGTCCACGAACATTCCAAGAGAGTAGCTTCATTAAATATTACAAAAGAGCCCAAAAAGTGATTGTGGACCAGTGCACAGCTAAATTTGAGGACGGCGCTGACCCACCCGGCGAAGCCCAGCCGCCTCCGCCACGGCCTCGCGAGAGAAGAGAACCGGCGAAGGAGAAGGCCCCTCGAAGGACTGCTCCAAGCGTCGAGCATAAACAATTCCATATCTTGCCGGGGAAGCACACATAGCATTCCATGAGTTCCAGGAGGTAGCAAAGCGGGTCGGTGACACCGGCGCAGCATTCGACGATGATGCCAAGGGATCACCACCCGACCTAGAAATCCGAATAGAGGAAGATGGCTGGCAAATAGGCTGAGAGAACATACCAGCATCGTCCGTGGAGACGCCCACCGAGGGCCCCGAATCAAGCGCCAACAGAGGAGGCGAGGAGATGGAAGTAGATGGAATATAGTCTTCGAAGCAAACCGGCTGATAGAAGGGCACCGCTGATATCGGAAGAGGGCAAGGAATATCTGAAGAGCAAATAAGTGAATCGCATATAGTAACCGGGTCAGGCGCCGCCCATGGGAAGGTCCGAGAATCAAGAGGATCCGACCCGGAGAGCGGAATCGGAAGCGCCACATCGAAACACGAGAGTAGGTAGTGGCCCTGCGAATTGGGAATAACAGAGAAATCTCCCGACTGCGAATCGACCTCGAAAAAGCCCCTTGGCACGTGAGAGGGCGCCCTTCCAGCTTCACACGCGAAACGAAGTCCAGGCGACGCAATCGAAGGGTCGCCATGCACCAGCGACGCATCGAGAAAATCTTTGGTAAGTGACACGTGGGCCTCCGAAGACGAACCGTCGTAGTCAGCAACAGAGAGAGAGCCGGCGACCTCGGCCGGGGAGGGCTTTGCCAGAGCGACCGGCGGCGGGAAGAAGAACTCGAGTTTAAATGACCATGGAGTGGCAAAGGGTAGAGGAGCAATCCACCAGAATCCTCGTGCAGGACCAATCAGAACCGGGGGTCAGGCCATCGTCCAGAATAGCCACCACCTGACCCCAACTGCCAATAATCTTGGATAGACAATGAACCGAGCGAGAGAGGAATGGAACGCCGCGAACCTCCACCACGCACAGTTCGAAGGTCAAGCTCGCACCATCAGCAACCCGAGGCCGTCGCCATTTGACGACCGAGGAATCAGCACGTGAAAGGAGGGTCTCCCGTTGCTCCGGGGAGAGCCCTCGAGCACAGCAGCGATAGTCGTCCAAGAAGAAGAAGTCCCCCGAGAAGGCCTCGCCCAGCAGAAGTAAAGTAGCAGATCGAATCACCTCACGGTCCATGCCCGGCCGCTGCACCACGCCAATCGCCACGCCATATTTGTCACTCAGCGCCTTCGGACCGAATCTCGCCATCGCCGGCCCCTCAGAAGACTCCCCAGCCGAACCTCCAAACTCTTGAGGACGAGCGCGACAGTGGGCGCCACGCCGAGACGAGTCAGGCTGCACCCGCTCCGCCCTCACGCCTTTATGAACATGCTTCCCTGATGCAGAGAAAGTACCAAAACCGCCAGAGCCAGGATGAGGAGGAGAAAGAATGTTCTTCCCCTTAGAAGAGGCGTCGCGGCCGCTCCCGGAAACCACCTGAGCAAACGAACGAGAGTCCCGCAGGGCCGAGGAGCCACGATCACGGGAAGGAGCCTCCAAGCGAGAGGAAAGCTTCTGCTGCCGAAAGTCCATGCTCCCCTTCTTACACGAAATCGAACGATGACCCACCCTTCCGCACCGGAAGCACCGAGGGGGAGCCCAGCATGCGGACGCCAGATGACCTTTAATAGTACCCACTTAAAGGCCTAGCGGTAGTACAGTGCATCTACCACACAAAAGACCAGGGTTCAAATCCCACTCTTGCAGGGGTTGCGTTAGGTAGTCGATGGCCAACGTAAAAAATAGTCGAATCTTTCAACATGGATTTGAGCAAGAATCCATGTAACCAACCCTACTTATAGTGGGAGAAGGCTTAGTACATTTTTTATATATTGGTGTCTAATACCATGTGGTTGGTGCAGATAAAGGGGACGTCATTTGTGGCTTAATGAAGGTCGTCACAAGGTATGTGCATGGTTTGGCTAACTTCAAAAAAATGGGCGATGGTGGGTAGAAAATTGTCCACCTGATCGATGGATGCAATGCTACTATAAGAGAAGAAGCTTGGGAATTGAGACGACCGACGGTGGAGTAGCATGTAAGGATACATGTTGTCAAAGTTTACGGTTATTGACTCTATAGGTAGGTCTAGGGGCACCCACTTCCATGGAATGGTGATCTCTTTCATATGGTCGAAGAGGTAGTTGGTAACACAACATTCTCACTCTCCCTTGGGAGAAGAGACGTCAACTTGATTTTTGTGGTCTCGAGGATGTTGATGAATCTGTGATTCATCCACATAATACTAAAATTTTGTCCTCAATTCTTGACTAAATACAAAAAAACACACAAAATGATAAAATAATAAAGAGCAATCAAAAATAAAAAGAGTAAATGTATATAATAAATTAAAATAAGTCCAATAAATAAAATCAAAAAAAAACATCAAAAATAAGGAATTGAAATGATAAATACTTATATATATAGTGTAAAATCTTTCATGAATTTATTAAAACAACTCCAAATAAACTGTGGACAAATTAAGTGGATTTTTGGATGGTTGGGGAGTGAAAGATTGTTCGGAGAAAGGAAAGAGCATCTAAAGCAGTGAGGTTGAACGGTTTGAAGGAGTTAGAAAATGTCGGTGGGGAGGGCAGTCGTCAATGGCTATTGTCAAGGTTCAATGGGAGATGCATGAGGTCTGGCAGTCGAGGCCACCAAGCACCTGATCGTCATGATCATGCGAGATGATTTGTATGTGGAAGGAATGGACATAGACAAAGGAGTTACAACGGGGGAAGCTTTTGCGCTCATGTTTGCTGGGGAGGAATGAAATAAAAGAGGGATTGGATGTTTGTTCTTATAGGCATATGTAGAGTTATCGACAATTGATGTAATGCCCAATATCAAAATGGCTATTGGCAAAGCTTTTGCAGCGGACAGCATCCCGATTGGGGAGAAAGTAGTATATGCAAGGGGGACTTTCAAAGGCTAAGATTGACAAGTTGTTGGAGCTCAACCATAAGGCGACAAGAAGAGCACATTGGAGAAGACCTCGACCTAGAGATAGCGCTTTAGATGTAACTGGTCGTCGAACACTCTGGGTGAGAGGATTCCCTCTCCTTTATCGGTCTCTTGCATCAATGAAAGATGCTCTTCAGAAGTTTCGCATTGCGCAAAAAGTTCCTTCTATGGTCTTTCTAGTGGACAAGATTGTACCACCCTAACACCCAAACATAGTCCCACATGGGAAACTTGCGAAGTGTAGGTGTGGGTTATAGGTGGTGGGCATTACCACTTGACAACATGAGCATAAGCATTTTAGGTGGTTGTCAACGGGTTCAATCGAGTTCGAGCCCAACAAATTGTCAGGGTCAAGTTTCCTCGATTACGGTCTGGGGACCTAAACTGATGCAGCGTGGACTCGACATGTAGGGCCGTCTAATTATTTAAATTGTGGTCGTTAATTTTATTTACGTTTTTTAAGTTGTCGCAATTTTAAATAAAGAGATCGCATGTGATCTCAATTAGTCTTAATTTGAATTTCAAATTTGGTAGTTAGTCGGTTAATTAGTTAGAGTCAGTTTAGGATAATTGGTTGTCGGTTTAAATTATTTTCTATTCTTGTAATGTCATCCCTCCTATATAAAGGGATGAGGGTCCAATGTTTTAGTCAGTTCAAGATGTGATAAAATAGAGATTTATCTCTCTCCTCTCCCCTCTCTCTCTCCTTCTCCCCGCGTGATCTACACGTGTTCTTCTTCTCCTAAACCCCTCGTATTCCCGACGAGTCTCTTCTCTCTTCCCCTCACGGTCTACGCGTTTCTTCTTCTCCAACCCCGCGCATCCGGCGTGTCTTCTCTTCTCAACCCTTCCAGTTTCTTCTTCTCAACCCCTCTATTTTCTTCTACCATCGAAAATCCACCGTCAAATCTATTTCCCGTACCGCACCGAATTTCATTTTGCATCAATTGGTATCAGAGCATGGCAACCGAATCGTCCCTACGATTCGACGATCCCGTCGCGCATTGGAAGATGCAATATGATTTGAGTTGCATATCTCATGATTCGCGTTCACGCGCACGTCGACACAAGTTCATGAAGCGCCTTATGTCAAGCCTCAAGGTTCAAGCAATTCGTCGGGAGACGAATTTTTTAAAAGCGGAGGAGAGTTGATGCAGCGTGGACTCGACATGTAGGGCCGTCTAATTATTTAAATTGTGGTCGTTAATTTTATTTACGTTTTTTAAGTTGTCGCAATTTTAAATAAAGAGATCGCATGTGATCTCAATTAGTCTTAATTTGAATTTCAAATTTGGTAGTTAGTCGGTTAATTAGTTAGAGTCAGTTTAGGATAATTGGTTGTCGGTTTAAATTATTTTCTATTCTTGTAATGTCATCCCTCCTATATAAAGGGATGAGGGTCCAATGTTTTAGTCAGTTCAAGATGTGATAAAATAGAGATTTATCTCTCTCTCCTCTCCCCTCTCTCTCTCCTTCTTCCCGTGTGATCTACACGTGTTCTTCTTCTCCTAAACCCCTCGTATTCCCGACGAGTCTCTTCTCTCTTCCCCTCGCGGTCTACGCGTTTCTTCTTCTCCAACCCCGCGCATCCGGCGTGCCTTCTCTTCTTGTAGAGATAGTTATTAGTCTTTGATGTTATTTATTATTTTAGTTTCTTTTCGTACCTTTCATGTAATTTACCCAAGGGCTCTCTCCCTATATAAGAGACCCAGGGGCTCTATGGAATAATCATCTCAGTATTCTAACATGGTATCAGAGCCATGACCCTAACCTAGGGTTTCCACCGCCGCCCCCCCCCCTCCCCTCTAGGGTTTCGCCGCCTCCCTCCCAGGCTCCCAGCCTCCAACGCCGCCGCCGGGGTCTCTCACCCTCATCGGGGCCCCTCCCACCGCCGCCGACAGCCCCTGCCGGGCACTCCATCGCCGCCAGCCCCCTTTCGGGCCTCCCACGCCGCCGCCAGCCCCTTTCGGGCCTCTCACGCTGCTGCTGTAGGGCATCCTCGCCGCAGCCAGCCCTCTCCTACCTACCGCCAGCCCCTGTAGGGCATCCTCAACCCCGCCGGGCCCCCCACCAACCGACGCCGGGCCCCTGCACTTGCTGTCCAGCCCCTGACCGACCCTTCTCAGTCACTATTTTGGCGAGGTAGAGGCTCCCACCGCCTCTACTTGTTGCCGGTGTTCCGAGTTCTTCCTAGGACTCGAAGTTATGTTTGATTCAAGTGCATAATCGTCTACCTATGCACTTGGATCCTACAAAGTTCCGGTAGACAGTATATTCTTGGTTATCATTAGTCGCTCTTCTCCGGCATCATGTCAGATCAGAAGCTAGATATGCCCGCCATAGGTGCCTTCAAAGGTTCGGCACCAATCGTCAAGATGGACGGGACGAACTACGAACTGTGGGCGATGCAGTTCCTCAGTCTCATGAAGTCGTGTGGTAAGAAGCATATTCTTACCGAGGATGAACCGCCGGAGAAGACAGGAATCTATGCCTCATGGGAGGCGGATGATGCGTACGCCAAGGTGTGGCTCTCAGGTACGCTCACGACGGAGATAGCAAATGATGTCCTTCACCAGCCCACCGCTAAGGCGATGTGGGATATTTTGGCTATGACGTACTCTCAGGTCCGCAATGAGACGAAGATGCTCCAGTTGCAGCATGACATATTTACCACGAAGCAGAATGGGAGGCCTCTCCATTCACTGTACACGTCGCTTCGTGGAATGTTCGAGAAGCTCTATAGCACCATTCCGCTTACAGCCACACCGGACCAGCAGAAGACGTTCCGCAACGCCACTATGGTTGGCGTATTACTCGCTGCCCTAGACCCGGAGTACGAGGCAGAGGCAGCACGCTCTCAGATCTTAGCAGATGCCACTATCCCGCCAATGGAAGAGGTATACAGGAGACTCAGTCGTGTACCTGTTCCATCCGCTACAACAAATGCACCCCCGTCTGCAATGGCAGTTTCCAGGGGACGTGGTGGTTCGTCCTCGTTTCGTGGCAGAGGAAATGGTGGACGTGGACGTGAAGGTCGCATACGGTCCACGTGTTCTTTTTGCCGTCGTACTGGTCATTCGGAGGATACGTGCTATTCCAAGCACAGTTTTCCCCCTTCTGCACGTGTCGCGGATCATGTTCAGGGTCCTTCAGCTCCAGCCACAGATCACAGGTTCGAAGAGTTGGTGGCACGACTTCGGGACATTATGCCACAATCTTCGTCAGAGGGTGCGGACGTCTCTGATGTTGCGGCTTCGGCATCAGCCAGTACGTCAGCCTCAGCCAGTGCCTCAGGTAGTCCTTCAGCCTCATTTCATAGTCATGACCTAACAGGATGGATTGTTGACTCTGGAGCTACCCATCACCTATGTCGTGAGAAAGATATTCTGCAGTCATACAGAGCCGTTCAGCCAGGTCGCTCTGTACTCATTGCTGATGGCACTCAGTCTCCTATCATTGGTCAGGGGGAGACAGCTTTACTACCATCTATGCACTTACAGAATGTGCTACATGCTCCAGAATTCTCTATGAACCTCTTATCTATTAGTCAGATTACTCGTGATTTGCACTGTCGTGCTATTTTTGATCCATCGTCTGTTATCTTTCAGGACATACTGACGGGCAGGGTGATTGGCTGTGGTTCTGAGCACAATGGCCTTTATCGTCTAGTTCGTAACTCTTATGCTGGCGTCTCCTTGCATTCCCAGGCCTCCGTTTCTCCGTTCACCTGGCATCTTCGGTTCGGTCATCTGCCGCTTCAAAAGATGCATCACCTCCTGCCTCAGATATCTCCGAGTTCCTCGTTTCGATGTGAAGCATGTCAGTTAGGGAAGCACCATCGGTCTAGCTTCCCCGGTCGTCAGAGTCGGAGCAGTAGCTCCCCGTTCGAACTATTTCATATTGATATTTGGGGTCCAAGTCGTGTCCCGGATCATCAGGGGCACAGGTTTTATTTAGTTGTCGTTGACGATTTCTCTAGAGTGTCATGGACTTTTCTTCTTAAGAATAAATCTGAAGCAGGACATGTTCTTCAAAATCTAATTAATGAAGTTCAAAATGTTTTTTCATCTACTGTTAAGTATGTGCGTACTGACAATGCATTGGAGTTCTGCACTCGCTCTCTTGCTAGCTTCCTTTCCTCCAAAGGCATTATTCACCAAACCACATGTGCCTATACCTCTCAACAAAATGGGGTTGCAGAACGAAAACATCGCCACTTCCTTGATATTGCTCGCACTTTACTTATTCAGAGTTGTGCTCCCTTAACGTTTTGGGGGGATGCCATTCTTACTGCATGTTATTTAGTCAATCGAATGCCTACAACTGTTCTAGGGGAAAAATCTCCTATCTCTATTCTTTTTCCTGACAGAGATTTGTTTACACTGACACCTCGGGTTTTTGGTACCGTTGCGTTTGTTCACCGCTTATCTCCGGGGCTTGATAAGCTATCCCCTAGGGCTATCAAGTGTGTTTTTGTGGGTTATTCCAGGACTCAGAAAGGATACCGTTGCTATGACCCGGTCCATGACAAGTACTATGTGAGTGCAGATGTTACATTTTTTGAGCCTGTCATGTATTTCTCCCCTGCTGGTGACAGATTGGTCTCCTCCACATCATCAGATTCCAATGTCTTTGTTCCACCACCTCCAAGCCTGGGTCCATGTTCTACTCAACCGACACCACCACCTCCTCCTCCGCCACCACCACCACCACCACCACCTCCTCCTCCTCCACCACCACCTCCAGTTGTCCAGTTCCCTAAGGTCTACACGAGACGGACAGGCCCTGCTCAAGCTACGTGTCAACCATCCAACACGCCTCAGGTACATACTGATGATAACACTAATGATGGGTTAAATAATGCACCTGTGCAGGAGCTTTTACCACAGGAGGAGGACCAACCAGTCAGCACTGTGTTAGATGACTTGGACCGGCCTATTGCTCATCGGAAGCAGCGAAGACAGTGTGCATCATATCCCCTCGCCTCTCAGGTCTCCTTTCATCGTCTCACTGGGGATTTCCAGAAGTTTGCCGCTGCTGTGTCGTCAGTAGAGATACCTCGGACTTATCAGGATGCCATGAAGATTGAATGCTGGCGTTTAGCGATGGAAGAGGAGATGCGTGCCTTGCAGTCTAGAGGGACTTGGTCTCTTGTCCCTATCCCTCCAGGTGCATCTGTGGTGAGCTGTAAGTGGGTATTTACGGTCAAATATCATGCAGATGGTCGTCTTGACAGATACAAGGCCAGGCTCGTCGCAAGAGGGTTTACACAGACATATGGTGTCGATTACTTGGACACTTTTTCACCGGTGGCGAGGCACTCTACACTTCGTATTCTTCTATCAGTTGCAGTGGTACGTGACTGGACCATATTCCAGCTTGATGTTAAGAATGCTTTCTTGTACGGTGATCTACAGGAGGAAGTCTACATGCAGCAGCCACCTGGGTTTGCTGCTGAGGGGGAGAATCAGAAGGTGTGCAGACTTCATAAGGCTATCTACGGCCTTAAACAGAGTCCTCGAGCATGGTTCCAAAAGCTTTCCCAGCTTATTGAACGACAGGGGTTCAGAAGATCTAATGCGGACCACTCACTGTTCGTCCGGAAGACTCCTAGAGGTACCATCGTTGTTATGGTATATGTTGATGATATATTGGTTACTGGAGATGATGCACAGGGGGTTGAGATAACCAAGTCTATGTTGGGCAGTCAGTTCATTACAAAGGATCTAGGTACAATACGGTATTTTCTGGGGATAGAATTTGCAAGAAATGCACAAGGAATGGTGATGACTCAGAGAAAATATGTCACAGATTTGCTGGTTGAAACAGGAATGACTGGATGCAGACCTTCAAGTACACCTATGGACCCGAGTATGAAGCTGTATGATGATGACACTGAGGAGGTGGACAAGAGAAGGTACAGAGAAATGGTGGGCAAGCTCTTATACATGACTATAACTCGACCGGATATTGCACTTGCAGTTAACCGGGTGAGTCAATTTATGGAGCAGCCGAGGCAAGTACATATGGATGCATTGTACATGATATTGAGATATCTGAAGTCTTCCCCAGGCACAGGGTTGTTGTTCAAGAAAGCCACAGATTTGTCTATTTCAGCCTGCGCAGATGCGGATTATGCAGGATGTCCACGGGATCGTAAGTCTACCTCTGGATTTGCTATCTTTGTAGGAAGCTCTTTAGTCTCCTGGAAAAGCAAGAAGCAGACTGTTGTGGCGAGATCCAGTGCCGAATCCGAGTACAGGGCCATGGCACAGGCAAGCACAGAAATGATGTGGGTTAGAGCAGTCCTAGAAGATCTGAATGTTGAAGTTCCCTTGCCTATGAATCTGCAATGTGACAATCAGGCAGCGTTATTCATTGCCAACAATCCAGCCTTCCATGAGAGAACAAAACATATAGAGGTGGATTGTCATTACACTAGGGACATGATTCAGAAGGGCTTCATCTCCACGTCCCATGTCAGTTCAGAGGACCAGACAGCAGACATATTCACAAAGCCATTGCTCAGAGGACCTTTCCAGAGATGTTCTTCCATGCTGAGCATGATAGATATCTATGCTCCATCTTGAGGGGGAGTGTAGAGATAGTTATTAGTCTTTGATGTTATTTATTATTTTAATTTCTTTTCGTACCTTTCATGTAATTTACCCAAGGGCTCTCTCCCTATATAAGAGACCCAAGGGCTCTATGGAATAATCATCTCAGTATTCTAACACTTCTCAACCCTTCCAGTTTCTTCTTCTCAACCCCTCTATTTTCTTCTACCATCGAAAATCCACCGTCAAATCTATTTCCCGTGCCGCGCCGAATTTCATTTTGCATCATAAACCCAAGAAGTTACAAATGGTGTCAGAGCAGGTACCCTCAGATAGTGGAAAAGGCTACCCAAAAAATGGAAGCCACCTCTACAAAGATATGGGAGGAGAAGGATTACCAGAGCATGCAGCTGTCACTGTCACTGGGAATAAGTAATGAGACAATGTCGCAACGAGGACGTTGCGAATATAAGGAAAGGTAGTAACACCACAACCCCCAAACATAGTCCCACATTTGAAACCCACTAAGTGTGGGTGTGGTTATAAGAGATAGGAATTACTACTTGACAACTTGAGCTTAAGCAATTTGTGTGGTTGTCAACGGGTTCAATCAGGTCCGAGCCCAACAAGTTTTCATGGTCAATTTTCCTCGATAATTATATGCGGACCTACGCCCAAGACATTACAAAGATGTCATGGTGTGGATCTCTATTATTGGAGTTATAGACCCCATTCCCGTGGTGTATGAGGCCATGATCAGAGGTCGAAGTTTGCATCTGGTAATCGAAGAAGATCACATCATGAATATTGCTTCCTCAAAAAAAAACATCCCAAATACTGAAAAGTATGACATCAAGACACCATCACAAGCCTCCGATGAAGATTATCGGGCAACGTTGCCACGATCAGAACTATCAATTTTGGAAGCTAAAAGGTTGTCGAAGATAGAAGATGGAGAGTCACTAATAGTTTCTAAGGCAGAAGTTTCCGGAGAGGAACATGATGGGGGAATAATATTGGCACAATAGATTTATTGGGAAGGAGGCATTCTCAATTTCGATAAAAAAAATCCGTCTTCATTTAACCATCTTCTGCCATATGCAAA
The DNA here is from genome assembly GCA_037367405.1 of Ottelia alismoides. Lineage (NCBI taxonomy): Eukaryota > Viridiplantae > Streptophyta > Magnoliopsida > Alismatales > Hydrocharitaceae > Ottelia > Ottelia alismoides. The sequence goes on along the minus strand of JAZKJV010005597.1, from coordinate 163,252 downwards.
AGTCATGTCGGGCCACCCTTTTGGGTAAGACATTAACAAGGGCCACATCTTTACGTTGGTTCGGATTCCCAGACCCCTCTCTCAATCAACCAATTCTCATTCCTAAACCTGTTGACAGGCCTTAGTCTCAAGGACCCATTTGACAAAACTTTATCATGGACCATGAAGATCGGAATGAAGTGAACATTCATATAGGCCAGCACTCTTAGCAGGGGTTGACATCTCTCAGGATATGTTCAATACCCCATTGTTGCAGATGAGGGATGCCCAAGTCACGAGCTCGAGGGTTGATCTCAGTGCCAATGAGCAAAGCATATACACCTGCTATGTAGGGTCACCTTGCCATGTCCTCTTTCTCCTCAAGGATCGATGCAACTAAGGTTCGGAAAGTCGGCTTGTGGTATTCGTTCGGTCAGACGATCTAAAGCGAGTAAGCGGATAGGCGGAAGTATATGCGAAAGTATTATGCAGTTTCTATTATTTTAATTATAAATAATTAAGAATATTAAAATAAATTCAAATATTAAAGAATTATGTTGAAAAATATAACATAAACAGAATATAAAGCACATCCCATTTAGTAGGATGTGATTTCAGTCAAAGTATTTCGAAAAACATCCATTTAGTTTCAAATGTGCCAAAGAATTTGATTATAAGTAGTTATTCTTGGAAGTAAATAAAATTCCAGCAATTTGGAGGTTTAGATCTAAATAAAATTCCAGCAATTTGAAAGTTTGGATCTAATCTAACTTTATGTCATTATAAGCCTCAAAAGTTGAAGTAAATGAGCAGTAAAATTGAAGAAAAATAAAATGAATAAAATGAAGCAAAATAACTAGTAAGATTGAACCAAAATGAAACAGCTCCAATTATATAAAATGAACCAAAACGAACCAAAATGAGCAGTTTGATACCAAAATGCTTCCAGTACGAGTTGCATGGCATGTATGCCAAATAAACCCTTGTACTCACGACGAGATGGCTGCAGCAGTTTCTGGGGTGGTGATTGAAGGCTCTTGGAGCCTCGAGAAACTATTGGCGGTGCTGCAGATAATGTTTGGAGGTGCTGGATCGATGCCAGGAGATGGTGTATCGACGAACGAAAGCACCGGAAATAGTAAGCAGAAGCGTAGGAAGCGCCGATAGCTACTCGTGGAGAGATTGTGACATGATCAAAGACACTCTAGGTACGAGGGCGACGATGAAGATGCGTTGTAGGCGGTGTTGCAGGCCACATGCAATGGGTTTAGAGTTTTCGGGGGTGTGGGAATATCATAGTTGAGATAGGGTTGGGGGCTCATTAAACCGAAGGAGAGTTTTAGGGATGAGCGTGTTATTAAACTTCTATTACAAATGCGGTTGCATATGTGGTATACTCGGCCGCATATGCGTTCTTACCCCCATAATAACGAGTATAGACTAGGCGGTGTGTTTGAGGGCTCGACTCTGCATATGCAGCGGCATATATCGACTTTGTGAACACTAGATGCAACAATCACCTACTTGGAAAGGGGGGATGATGATCCTTCTGCCACGTGAATCTCGTACTCATCGTCTGGTGATCAAAGACTTGCTTCCGTGCGAAAGGGATTCAGGCAGTTACGGCTTTATCCCTCCAAGCATTTCATGAAGTTCCATATTCGAGGGCGTATGTGCAAGTTGTGGCGTTTTTGACGGATATCTCTCTCCAATGTTGTCTCTACTCTAGTCAATTAGGGAGGAAACATAAAGTGTTACTACGGTTGATATACGCATCTCTGCTAAGTTTCCCCCTAGAGGCGAGGATGGCCCAAATATGGGACTCCTGGGATTGGCTGATGGTGGGGTAAAATTGGCAGCAATAGAGATGACTTTTATTAATGAGTTGGGGTGAATACCGATATGGTCCGCATAAGGGGGGATGTAGCGATTACAACATGAAGATTCTAACATGGAATGTTAAGAGGGGTTGACAAGCCAAACAAGAGAACGGCTATTGCGATACAAGAGATGAAAATCCAGGTGTGGATTACTCAGCTTTGGAAGTCCATAATGGGATCGTATCTCTCATACTTTCATATCATTGGATCGGATGCTAGCTTGAGGGGGTTGCTCATTGGACGGGATGGAGATCAATGGTCCTGCAACAAGTATTAGAAGGGTGTCATATTCTCTCAGTGTGCCTCAAAAATGTCAATAATGACAATGAGATATTATTGTCCAATATTCACGGCCCAATGGATATTAGGGTGCACATGTATCGGATAAAATCCGTAATCCGATCCAACACGATGCTATGGATTGGTTTGGTTTGGTTTTATCATTCTAATAAATCGGATCGGATTGGAATTTTTCAAATCCGTTCAAGTATGGATTGGATCTGATCTTTGTTGAAATCCGATCCGATAATCCTCTAATACACACACATACACATATATATACATATATACATACATACATATAATATCTATGCCACCGATTTCAAATTCCTCTATGACCATAATCAATGTCACTCATCTTATTTTTTTCTCGTATTAATCATAGATACTTCAAAGCCTCCTCTACTTCTTTTCTTTGTATTCGTCAATCGTGCATGCTATAGACGAATACAAAGAAAAGAAGTAGAGGAGGCTTTGAAGGTTATGAGACCTGGGAAAGGTGTTGGGCCAGATGACATCTCTGTAGAAGTATGGAAAGTTTAAGGTGAGCGTGGTTTGACTTGGCTTACGAATCTATTCAATGTTATTTGGCGAAGCAAGAAAATGCCTGAAGATTGGAGGAGGAGTATCGTGGTGCCTCTGTATAAGAACAAAGGAGACATTCAAAATTGTTCAAATTACAGAGGTATCAAGCTGATGAGTCACACTATGAAAATTTGGGAACGTGTGATCGAAAGAAGGTTGAGGCAAGTTTCCCAAGTAAAAGAAAATCAATTCGGATTCATGCCAGGTCGCTCAACTATTGAAGCCATCCATTTGCTGAGGAGAACAATGGAGATTTATAGAGCTAAAAGGAAGAATCTCCATATGATCTTTATTGATTTGGAGAAGGCTTATGATTCCGTCCTACGAGAGATACTGTGGAGAGTTTTGGAGAAGAGACAAGTACATGTCCTATACATTAATCTCATAAAGGATATGTATGATAGGGCTTTATCTTGTGTAAGAACCCCGACAGGGAAGACTGACTATTTTGATATCAACATTGGTTTACATCAAGGTTCAGCTTTGAGTCCATTTCTTTTTACTTTGATTATGGACGAGTTGACAAGTCACATTCAGGATGAGTTACCTTGGTGTATGTTATTTGCTGATGATATTGTGTTGATTGACGAGACTAGAGATGGAGTAAATGAGAAGCTTGAGGTTTGGAGACATGCATTGGAGACTAAAGGTTTTCGTATAAGTAGGAATCGAGGTGAAGATTGGTGACGATAACATTCAAAAGAGAGATTCGTTTAGATATCTGGGATCTATTTTGCAACATGATGGGGAAATTGATGGAGATGTTACTAATAGAATAAATGCAGGCTGGCTAAAGTGGAGAGGAGCCTCCGCTGTTCTCTGTGATAAGAAAATTCCTTTAAAAATTAAAGGAAAGTTTTACAAAGCAGCCGTGAGACCTGCTATGCTTTATGGTTCTGAATGTTGGCATGTGAACCATAGACATGTGCAGAGAATGGTTGTAGCAGAAATGAAAATGCTAAGATGGATGTGTGGACATACACGTAAAGATCGGATTGGAAATGATGCAATCAGAAATAAAGTTGGTGTAGCTCCGATCGAGGATAAGATGCGAGAAAACCGCTTAAGATGGTTTGGTCATTTGCAAAGAAGGTCAACTGATGCACCGGTTAGGAGATGCGAGTGTTGGGATGTTGAGCCGGCTAAGAGAGGGCGAGGAAGGCCCAAAAAGTGTTGGAAAGAGACTATACGAAGGGATCTTAGTTTTTTGGATATAAGTCTGAGATTGACCCAAGATAGATCTGAATGGAGGCGAAGAATCCATGTAGCTGACCCTACTTAATTGTGGGAAAAGGCTTTGTTGTTGTTGTTGTTGTTGTATTAATCATAGATACAAGTCCCTCAGCTACCACCCTTTCTACTCTCTTGAGAGCTAAATATTAAATCTCCAAAATAATAAAGTATGACTACAACTTGTAAAATTGTAAACCATGTTCGGCTATTGTCTTCCTAGTTCCCCATCTCTGTCTCTCTCTCTCTCTCTTCACTCTTGATTGCCAATATTCCTCTTAGTTCTTTCTCAATCCATTGCGATGCGGTCCCACTGTACAATGTTATTCTCCTTAGTACAACCCACTGCCCCCTCTCTCGCGATGTCACCATCTGTCTCATACATCACCATCTCCCTCCCATGCAACACCATTTGTCCTCAGTATGCAAACACTCTTCTGATCTTCATTAAAAGAAATATAGTTTTGGGGTAGTTGCTTAGTACGTTTGTTAGTTATTCTTGAAATTCACCGCAAAATAACATTGGAGAGGAGCCTCTGTTGTTCTCTGTGATAAGAAAATCCCTTTAAAAATTAAAGGAAAGTTTTACCAAGATCAAAATTATAGCTTAGAAGTTGTAACTAACCAAAATACTTTGAACTTGGAAAAATAAGACACATTTACACACAAAAATACAAATCTTTCAAACATGTATGTCTAACATATGCATTGTAGAGCTTGTGATCGTAAAATATATGATATACGAGACAGAAACAAATAAGTTAACACCAAGAAATATATGATATACGAGACAGAAACAAATCAATTAACACCAAGAAATTGCATTGCATTCACAAGCACAATATGTATCCAAGCTAATAGTAGGCGTATCCAAGCTAATAGTAGGCAAATACTTACAGTCACAAGACTTGGAAGGTTGCTAATAAATTAGCACTCGCATTGCCACACATACTCCTTGTAGTAAAGAGAAGCATCAAGAAAGAGTCCAAGAAATGAGCAAATTTCAAATCTCTTGTGTGAAGAAATGACACAGTGTAATTCACCAATATAGAGCTCAAAAAGTATCCTAGTGGTAGAAATTAGGTGAAGGCGTGACCTAAGAGGCTAGGAGGATGAATTTTGATGGAACATGGCTAGCTTCCTCTTTTTCTGTTGTTTTAGTCGAAACTGCACCAAAATGGACAGAAATATCAATAGCTCTGGGAAAAGGAAACGTTATGGGGTATCGATTTCGATCACTTGCTAAAATCAAATATCAACCAAAATTCGGTAGAATTTCAACGAAATTTAACGTGATGGACCGATGGTAAATACTAAGTTTTTCCATAATATAGCATGCGTTAGAAGTCAGCGTATCTATTTTCACTCTTTTGAGATGAGATTGGTGGTAACATTTACAAGAAATGAGGACACTGACTCCATTCCGGATTGCTTTCGCCAACTTAGTAGGCTTGCACCACTTGGCTCGTGGCCCCGTGGATACTGAAAGGGAGGGATGTGGATAAGATCTCGACAATTCAATGATGTGACCTTACAACTCGGTACAGGATGCTTTGATGCAGCTCAATACGGATGGGTCATCGAAACCATATGGTTTTCATGTCGCCTTATATAAATTATTTTAGGATGTTCTAAAAAATGATGTGATGGATAATATTGATGAGTTTCAGAAGGATAATACGTGTATTGAACTTCTTAACATAGCTCTCATTTCTAGATGCCTGAGAGAGAGGTCACACAAGTGGAGGATCTTGCACCCATTGCTCTCTCTAATGGGATATATCTCACAATGGTAAAGGTACTTATTAATCGACTCTGTAGGGTACTTCAAGAATTGTATCTCCCTTGTAGTCTACTTTTATAACGGGTCGGTCTATAAAGGATGGTTTGTTCCTAGTAAATGAAACGATAACTGATTTGGAAGATCAATTTTACAAAGGCATATGCCAGCATTTAATTAGAGATTTATTTGAGCTACGCTAAGAAAGAGGGGCCTTCTAGACTTGCGGATCACGTGATGAAACAATGCTTAACGACCATTTACATTTCTATGTTGATGAACGGTAAACCAAAAGGCGAATATCTCAAACTCCAAAGGGGAATACACCAGCGATACTCTCTCGCACCGCTTATATTTGTGATAGTTGCAGTAAATTGGCTTTCTCGCGAGGGGATCAGTCTCTACATGGTTTCCGTAATGATATCTCCATCTCTTTACTATAATATGTTGATTACACGATACTTTTCATTAAGGAGGCATCTGAGAGGCTAGTGGCATGTCAGTCTCGTTGGAACTCTTTAGTGCCATCTATGGTCTTACTATCAACAAGAATAAATTCTCGTTTATTCCAATTTCCATTTAATTTATCTCAGGAGGAGATCATCGGATGTGGTGTTATCCTTGTTACTCCTAGGATCAATCTCCCCTATCCAATATTTGGGTCTTCTGCTAACTTATAAGCGACTGACAATATTGCAACAACTCCTAATTGAAAAGTTGGATCAACATTTAGCAAGGCCTTAAATGTCATATTTCAGTTTCGTTTCGATAAGAGCATGGAAAGAGAAATTCAGTGGAATTTGGCGAACTGGCCGGAAAACAAGGAAATTACTTGAAAATTAGTTTTTTTTCTAAACCTACGAATTTTAATATCTGGTAATGAATAAATGATATATAAATACAAAGTTTTTTGCTAATAATAAGATGTTAACATAACATGTTACTAGGGATGAGCATTGAGCTAGGCCGGCCCAGGCCGGCCCAGCTCGAAGCCCAAGTTAGACCTGGGTCGGGCTTGGGCCTAAATTCCATGTCCAAATTTTTTTTGGGCCGGGCTCGGGCTTGGCTCAACCCATCCCACCTAGCCCACGAGCCCGACCCGAATGACAGCCTGGTAAAAGGCCCGAAGACCCAGCCTGATTTAGGCCCGGTTACATAGCTTCATTGGACAGCCCAAGTTAGGCCCGATTAGACCCCCTCCCCATCCGCCCATTAGAATTTAGACAAGGCGTTGGAGTTGGACTCCCTCCATCCCCTCCCGGCTCTTCCAAATTTCTGATTAGACAGGAGCCTGGAGTTCCGCACTCCCCTTTATGGGCCTTTTCCATGTAGACAGAGCATTTGGAACGCCCCCATTGGTTTCCCATTTCCACATTCAAACCAGCCCTAACCCTTCTCCACCCATTCCTCTCCCGATCATTAGCGCCGCAACTCCTCTCCTCTGTGCATGCTCTCCCCTGCACGCGCGTGACTCCACATCTCTGTTGCAAACAGCCCACCTGCCACGCCACGATGCCAGGAATACATCACCTCCGCACAACACCTCCAAGGCTCGAAGCAAAGAAGCCCCTCCACCACCTGACACGACTCGATCTATTTTTTATGATGTATGATAACATTATCCATGAGTAAGATCGTTAAAAGTAACCATCAAACTTCATTATGTTTCTATTTGGTTCAGCATAATAGCCCATAATAAACCACGAGATACCATACATATGATAATGATATCTAAGTCATCATCACCTGCAATCATCTGCCTCTCTTCCACCTATCCACCACACAAATATTTCTTCCAATTAGATGGTCAAGTGATCAAACAGTTGGCTGTAAATCCAGCTCCAGTAGTTAAAGCTGAGAAGATAGATTCTTCTAGAGACCATTTTGATGAACATGATGAGGTTGCTCTGTGTTTTGGTATACTTTTTTTTGAAGCCCAAAAAAAGGGGGAGACACTCAACAGTGTTCACCCCAATATATTAGAAGAAAAGAAAAGAAAGAAGGTTGTACAAAGAGCAGAAGCTATACAAAGAAGCAACACAGCCGCCACCACACCAGAGGAAAAACGAGAACTAGACACCACCCCAGTCCTCCACCAACCTCTCACTGCGAATAAGCATGTTCTCCTTGTAATAGCGTTGGCCCGAGAAGATGGCCTCATTCCGAGCGAGCCAAATTGCCCACAGCCTCGCCACCGGAATCAAAAGGTCTCTTCTCGCTCTATTCCTGTTAAGAAACAACGATTCACAGAAGGCCTCCAAGTCAATCGCTCCCACCCAATTCACAATTGGATCGTCCCACACCCCCCTTACCGTGGGGCACTCAAAGAAAAGGTGGTCAAGAGTTTCCACCTCCAATTCGCAAAACACACAGAGATCGGAAACATTCGCCAAGAACCTAGAGCACCGATCCTTCGTCAAAAGCCTCCTCCTGCGGAAGAGCCATAAGAAGAAGCCAATGCGCAAAGGCAATCTTAGCCCCCAGAAAAGCAGCATTCCCACACCAGGGAGTCCGAACGCACCGGCGGAGGAAGAGCCACCGCCCCATAGGCCTTACGCGTCGAGAAGAAACCGTCCCTCCAGACCCAATGGTCCCGCCCCACAGAAGGACCATCAGCAACACCGAGGACGTCAAGGAGGGAAAGAAAGTCAGCAAGTCTTTCCTCCGAAAAGTTCTCCCCGAAGTGCGGGCACCGACACCCATTCTCCCAGCAAGAGGCCACAGACGCATCCTTGTCAGCTACCAGCGCAAACAATCTCGGGAAACGAGCACTCAAAGGATCCCCTCCCAACCAACCGTCCTTCCAAAATAAGAACGATTCACCATTCCCCAGCACCGGCTTAAACCTCACCCGATGCTTCACGAAGACTTCCTCCACACCACGCCAAAAAGGTGTTCGAGCACTACTCAACCCCACCCTCTCCTCCCCCGCCCTTCCCGCCCCATGGATCTCCCTTAACACATCAATAAAGAAATTTCCCCCTGGCCCCAAACCCTACTTGCCCACTTGAGAAAGAAAGCATCATTAACAAACTCCAACTGCCTCACTCCCAAACCCCCTTCCAGCTTCCCCGGCTCACCTCCTCCCACGCCACAAGGTGAATCCCACCCCTCGAACCACCATTCTTTCCCCACAGAAATCTACGCATACAAGTATCAAGCCTCCTACGAATCCCAACCGGCAGCCGACGATTCGACAAGAAGTAAACCGGGATAGAGGAGATCACCGATTTGAGAAGAACAAGCCGTCCCCCCTTGGAAAGAAGCGCCGCACGCCAACCAGCCAGTTGCGCCTCCACCCTCTCGACAACCGGAAACCATTCCCTAGTCCTTGCCCTTCCAACCACCAATGGAAGACCAAGGTACCCAATCGGAAGCACGCCCGGAGTAGACCCCAGAATCCGCCCGCACTCAAGCGCCCTGTCCTCCGTCATTCCGAAAGGAATAACCTTAGACTTGGCCGCATTTATAATCAGCCCCGACATTTCATTAAACAAGTCAAGGGTCATCGCCATGCCAGCAATCTCATCAGCACCGCCCTCAATGAAACAGATGGTGTCATCAGCAAATTGAATCACTGGCACAGAGAGGTTTCCCTTAGAATAGCCCTTTGAAAGGCCAACAGCAACGATCCGATCAGCCATACGCGCCAGGACGTCCGCAGCCACAACAAACAGAAGAGGGGCCAGGGGACACCCCAGGCGCAGCCCCCTTCTAGGCTGGAAGGATCCCCCCTCCAACCGCCATTAACCAGCACCGAGAAAGACACCGTGGTCACACACCGTCGCATCCATGAAATCCAAAGGCCAGGGAAACCCCGCCTTCTGAGAACCGACCATAAGAAGCTCCAGTCTAGGCTATCATACGCTTTAGCAAAATCAATCTTCCAAAGCACCCCTTGCCTCCCCGAGTTCCTCCAATCGACCACCAGCTCCGAAGCCACCGCGATACAGTCAGAAATTTGTCTACCCCAAACAAAAGCGGCATGGATCGGGGAAACAATCGAATCAAGCACCTGAGCAAGCCTCCGGGCCAACGCCTTGGCCACGATCAAGTAAATGGCGTTAGACATTGAAATGGGACGGAAGTCACCAATATCCTCCGTCGCGGGCACCTTCAGGATCAGCAACAAAATGGACCTGTTAATTCGATCGAATCACGCATTCTCGTTGCAGAACTCGGTAACCACCTCAAAAACATCCTCGCCCACCACCTCCCAGAAATCACGATAAAAGGCAACGGAGAAACCGTCAGGCCCCGAGGACCCCTCGTCATTTAATTCCCACACGGCAGCTTTAGTCTCCTCTACAGAAATCGGCCTAGTCAGCATCGCGCAGTCCACCTCCGAGACAGTCGGAGCCCCAAGCCCCAGCCACCTCCAGGTCCTCCGGGAGCACCTCGCCCTGAAACACCTGAAATGCTCAGCGAGCGCACGCCCCATCTCTTTGTCCCCAACAAACCGCGACCCCCCAATGGAGATAGAGCGTAAGAAATTGTTACGCCTCCTACCACTAGCCACACGGTGAAGGAAAGCCGTGTTAGCATCACCTTCTTTGAGCCACTTCAATCTTGATCGCTGCCTCCATTCAGTAGACCGCTTCTTATCCTCCTCCGCAACACGTTTCTGCGCCCTAGACCTCTCACGAAGCTCGTCAGGCGTCAGCTCCCTTTCGTTCTCCAACACATCGAGCTTCGCAATAATGTCCTCCGCCTCAGCCCTGACCGCCACTCTCGCCGACCTGGAGTCCCTCTTGAACAGAGCCAACCTCTTCCGCAGCGATACAAGTTTCTGACTCAGCCTGGAAGCCGCAGAACCCACAAAGCACGACTGAGCCTGTTGGGCAAAATATAAGAGTTGTTTATTCCATCAGCCCTAGGCTCTCTTATATAGGAGAGTAGCCTATGGGTAAATTACATAAAGCATACAGCTGAAAATAAAAATAACAGAGAGATACAAAGGAAACTAATATAGATGTTAACACTCCCCCTCAAGATGGAGCATAGATATCAATCATGCTCAGCTTGGACGCACACTTCTGGAATGGGCCTCGTAGTAATGCCTTGGTGAATATATCGACAGTTTGATTTTCTGAAGTAACATGAGATGTAGAAATGAATCCCTTCAGAATCATGTCACGTATGAAGTGACAGTCAACCTCAATGTGCTTGGTCCGCTCATGGAATGCTGGATTGTTTGCAATGAACAAAGCTGCCTGATTGTCACATTCTAAGTTCATAAGAAGTGGTACATCTATACATACATCTGTAAGCACAGCCTTTACCCACATCATCTATGTGCTAGCCTGGGCCATAGCCCTATATTCAGATTCAGCACTAGATCTGGCTACCACCGTCTGTTTCTTGCTCCTCCATGAGATTAGAGAATCTCCAATGTAGACTGCAAACCCCGAGGTGGACTTTCTGTCCTTGGGACAACCTGCATAGTCTGCATCCGCACATGCTGAGATAGAAATCCCCTTGCCCTTCTTGAATAGCAAACCTGCACCTGGAGATGATTTGAGGTATCTGAGTATCATATGTATGGCATCCATATGAACCTGACGTGGTTGCTCCATGAACTGGCTCACACGACTCACTGCAAAGCATATATCGGGCCTAGTGATCGTGACATACAACAGTTTGCCTACCAGTTCTCTGTATCTTCTCATGTCCACCTCCTCTGTGTCATCATCATATAGCTTCATGCTGGGGTCCATTGGTGTTGTAGCAGACCGACACCCAAGCATACCTGTTTCACTTAACAGGTCCGTAACATATTTTCTCTGCGACATTACTAACCCATACGGATTTCTAGCAAATTCCAGCCCCAGAAAATATCTAAGGACTCCAAGATCCTTAGTGACAAATTCGCTACCCAGCTTCTCTTTCGCCTGCTTTATGCCTTGCTCATCATCTCCTGTAATCAAGATGTCATCTACGTAAACCATAATTGCAATAATACCTCTTGAAGTCTTATGTACAAACAAGGAATGATCAGCATTAGAGCGTTTGTATCCTTGTTTTTCAAAGATGTCTGAAAGCTTCTGAAACCATGCTCTGGGGCTCTGCTTAAAGCCATAGATAGCCTTATGAAGTCTGCACACCTTGGAATACTCCCCCTCAACAGCAAAACCGGGTGGCTGTTGCATGTAGACTTCCTCCTGTAGGTCTCCATATAAGAATGCGTTCTTCACATCCAACTGATATAACGGCCACTCTCAAGTAACCGCGACTGACAGCAAGATCCGTAGGGTAGAATGACGGGCTACTGGCGAGAACGTATCGAGGTAATCCACCCCGTATGTCTGTGTAAAGCCACGTGCAACAAGGCGGGCCTTGTATCTGTCAATACTGCCATCTGCATTTTGCTTTACTGTAAATACCCACTTGCAGCTCACCGGGGTCACATCTGCAGGTATAGGAACTAGACTCCAAGTTCCCCTAGATTGAAGTGCTGCCATTTCTTCCTCCATTGCCAGACGCCATCTACTATCCTGTAGAGCATCTTGATAATTCTGTGGAATATCTACAGCTAACAAGGCAACCACAAAGTTCCTGAAATCCCCAGATAGTCGCTCAAATGACACAGAAGCTGATAAAGGATATGTAGCGCAGCTCCTCTTCGATTTGTGTATAGCAATAGGAACATCTAAATCAGCTGTCCTCATCTGGCCCCTGCAACATATCATGCTCAGAAATATCATTAGATCCATCAAGAGTAGTATCTTCAGTACATACCTTAGGCGAGCTAGGAGATGGGTCATGACCATGAGCTGGAGGAGGCCTGCGGGTATAATGGTATGGTAGTGGTGAAACGGGGATAGTACGTGGAGCTGGTGGTGGTGGTGGTGGTGGTGGTGTCATATATATGGCATCCGTAGTCACTGGAGGTAGTTGTTGATCACCTGAGGATGAAAAATACATTACGGATTCAAAAAATGTAACATCTGCACTGACCATATACCGCCTATGCAAAGGATCAAAGCACTTGTACCCCTTTTGAGTTCTGGAGTACCCAACAAACACACACTTGACAGCCCTAGGAGAGAGCTTGTCAGTACCAGGAGACAACTGGTGGACGAAGGCAACTGAGCCAAACACACGAGGAGTAAGGGAAAACAGATCCTTACCAGGGTAGATAAGGAAAAAAGGAATTTGTTCATCTAAGACAGAGGACGGCATACGGTTAATTAGGTAACATGCTGTGAGAACCGCGTCATCCCAGTAAGAATAAGGAACATGACTCTGTATAAGAAGTGACCTGGTGACATCTAGTAGGTGGCGATGTTTCCTTTCAGCGATCCCATTTTGTTGAGAGGTATAAGCACAGGATGTTTGATGGATAATCCCTTTTGATGAGTAGTAGTTGGCTAGGACATGAGTACACAATTCTAGGGCATTATCACTTCTCACAAATTTCACAGATGTGGAGAAAACATTTTGAATTTCATTCAGAAAATGGATAATAATATTGCCTGCTTCAGATTTATTTTTCAACAAAAATACCCATGACACACGAGAGAAATCATCCACAATAACTACATAAAATCTGTGTCCCTGATGATCAGGTACACGACTCGGACCCCAGATATCAATATGAAGTAACTCAAACTTGGAGGTACTACTCCGACCTGGACGACTGGGAAAGGTAGACCGGTGATGCTTTCCCAACTGACAAGTCTCACATTGGATAGATGTGTGAGGAAGACCCTGGGGTAACACACGACGCAACTTCTGAACGGTAGATGCCCAAAGCGCAGATGCCACAGCAGAGGAGATACTGGTCCAGTAGGAAGGGATGAGGTTCCAGCAAATGGAGTCTGATTTAGGCGATAGAGGCCTCCTTGCTCATAGCCACGACCAATCACGATGCCCGTAAGGATGTCCTGAAAAATAAGAGAAGATGGACCAAAAATTGCCCGGTATTGTAAATCCTTCGTAATCTGACTGATTGATAACAAATTCATTGAAAAATCAGGTGCATGTAACACATTCTTGAGCTGCATAGAAGATGTCAATCTAATCTCCCCCTGACCAGTGATGGGGGAATGTCTACCATTGGCAATGACCAATGTTCGGCCTGGAGGAATCTGAGAATATCCTGTAAGTAAACTCTGATCGCCACATAGATGATGTGTAGCGCCCGAATCCATAATCCAAGGTAATGTATCTGATCTACTACTGGTAAATGCAAGTATGCTACCTGAAGCACTGGTAGACGCAGAGGCAGATGCAGCAGCATCAGATTGACTCTCAATAGTAGGTGCTGGGCCAGATGGGGGAATAATGCCCCTTAGACGGGCAACTAGATCATCAAACCGCTGATCCAAAGTAGCAGCAGATGGAGGCTCTATCTGCTCAGCGACTCGTGCAGATGCAGGAAATCCATGCTTAGAGTAGCATGTGTCTTCATTGTGTCCGACGCGATGACAATAGGTACATGTTGGCCGAGTGCGGCCTCCTCTGCCACGGGGTCCACGTCCACGGGTCTGATGATGAAATCCACGACCCCTGTTGGCGGCCATGGCTGAAGCATTCTGATTCGTGGCCGTGGAAGGAATGGTGATCCGGCTCAGTTTGTGAAAAGCTTCCTCCATGGGAGGAATAGTAGAACCGGCCAAGATCTGGGATCGTGCCGCCTCATACTCTGGATCAAGTGCAGCAAGGAACACGCCCACCATAGTCGCATTCCGATACGTCTTCTGTTGTTCTGGCGTAGCTGTCAGGGGCATGAAGCTGTCTAGCTTCTCGAACATCCCTCGCAGGGATGTGTAGAGGGAATGTAGAGGGTGACCATTCTGCTTTATAGTGAATATATCATGCTGGAGTTGCAGAATCTTCGTCTCATTCTTCGCCTGGGAGTATGTGGCCGCCAGAATGTCCCACATGTCTTTGGTCGTGGGCTGATGTAGAATGGCATTGGCAATCTCGATCGCCAAAGTCCCGAACAACCAGACTTTGGCGTATGCATCATCTGCCTCCCATGAGACATTAGCTCCAGTCTTCTCAGCAGGCTCTACTTCGGTAAGAATGTGCTTCTTACCACTCGACTTCATCATACTCATGAACTGCATCGCCCACAGTTCATACTTTGTACCGTCCATCTTCACGATAGGCGTTGGACCACGAAAGGTGCCTATAGATGGAATATCCGCCTTGCTCTCTGACATACTGGAAATAGAAGATCGGAGCGATAGACTGGTGAGAAGATCGTCTACACGAACATAGAAGGGGTTAGTTGCATGTGTAGACTTCAAGCAACCAAACCCATTTAGTTGACGGTGTGCGCTCTAGATATGTGATTCAAGAGCACACGAACAGGACACTAAGGTGCCCGCTGTAGGCGACGAAGGTGCGCGCGGATGTCTTGGCGCTAGCGCTGGATGAGTGGGGCTGCGCGCACGGACCGCTGGGCGCTGACCATTGGGCGCTAAGGCGCAAGAGCAGGGACCGCAGGCGCGCTAAGGCGCAGTAGTGCGCAGGCACTGATGCACAAGCGCACAGGCGCTAGAGTGCGGGAGCTCAATGCACGGGCGCACAGGCGCGAGGTTGAGACCGCGCAGGCGACGGCGGAGAGGCTCACGGGCACACGCGCAGGCGCTCGACGGCGGAGAGACTCGCAGCCGAGGATGTGCACCGGCGGGGCCAAGGAGAGAGAGAGGCACGCGGGTGGGGGGTAGGGATAGGGTTAGGGTTTCGAGAACTCCGGTCTAGGACCGTCGCTCTGATACCATGTTGGGAAAAATAGAAGAGTTGTTTATTCCATCAGCCCTAGGCTCTCTTATATAGGAGAATAGCCTATGGGTAAATAACATAAAGCATACAGCTGAAAATAAAAATAACAGAGAGATACAAAGGAAACTAATATATATGTTAACAGAGCTCAATGCTCCGACACAACATCCTTGAAGCTCGCCTCCTGATAACCTGAATCCTCCAGCACCTCTCGTATCTAAAGAGGCCACGCACCAGAGGGGCCTCACAAGAGTCCCAAAGAATCGGCGAATGGTCCGAAAAAGATCTGGGCCTAGAGGAAACCGAGCAAAAAGGGAACATCCCCATCATCTTCTCAGATGCCAGAAAACGATCAAGCCTAGAACAGGAGCTATTGCTCCTCCAGGTGTAAAGAATATCTGTTGCCACCAAATTCTCTAAAGCCAAAGAGTCCACAACCTCCGCAAAACAGAGGGATCCCAGGTGTAAAGAATATCTATGTTTTGGTATATACTGCAAATACAAAGCAGAATTACCACTATTTTAATTGTTATAAATGATTGTAAAGTGTGTCTTAGATCTAAAAGAACTGAGGTTTTTCTATGATTCAAGAACTAAGGTTGTTACACCTTAAGATATCTAACCCGATCATATCTTTGTATGTGAATCATAATTTACAATAAAGATTAGAAAATTCATCTCATAGCTGAGATCTAACACGTGTTACTGCCATTATAGTAATCCCTGGAAATATTATACTAATATAAATTCATCACATGTTTCTGCCAAATCTGTCATCCCAATCCCAATCAATAACTCAGGATGATTAAAATGACCAATAATTTTTATAACACGACATACTCTATAGGCCATATAACTGCACAAAGACAAACGAAGCTTTGATCTATACTATTTAAATGCTCTCCTAAAATTCGCCCGACTTGATGATCATTACGAGTTGCCCTCTTAAACAATCATAGCAAGAGCACAATCGAAAAACATATGATCATCACAGTCATAATCCATCCACAGAGGGAGCAGAATAAACTGAAATTAGGCATTCATTTACATTTGCAAGCTCCTGTGTCTTGTTAATACCTCAAAAGCCACACTAATATTCTATAGCAACATTTATCTTTTGATTATATGGGCCGACCCGGCCCAAGCCCGACCCACGATACTTGGGTCGGGCTTGGGCTTGGGCCGCCCCCCACCAAAAAGAGTGGGCCTTGATCCCGGCCCAAGGCCTGAAATTTTAAATGGGCTTGGGCCTGAGCCTTCCAGGGCCCAACCCGGCCCATGCTCATCTCTACATGTTACCCTAAATTTCCATCAAATCTCTCCAACGGTCATCGTATGTTGTCTCAAGTTCAACCTGGCTACTTGTATGAATTTTTGACATTCTCTTTTAGCATACAACGGTAAGTCCCACCTCGGGATCTCACCCTCTTCTTTTCAAAAAAAATCATAATATGTTGCTCAGAGTCATAATCAGATTTAGAATCGGAATTAGAAACCATTAGTTTCACCTCGTAACATGAAAAGAATGGCGACGCGTGCAATAATATCAGAGAATAACATATACCAACAAATAGGACTATAAAAATGATATCTTATGTAAGAAATTGGCGATCGAAATGATAGCTTAGACATTGCATCTAATCAAAATACTTTGAACTCAGAAAATATTTACATTTAGAAATAAAATAAGGCACGCACATATATACACAGACATACAGACCTTTCTAACATGTATATCTATTAGATGCATTGTAGAGCTTGTGATCGTAAAATATATGATATGCGAGACACAAACAAATCAATTAACACCAAGAAACTGCTTAACTTTCTCAAGCACAATCTATATCCAACCACTGTTGCAAAAGTCAGCCGACTAGTCGGCCCGACTATGCGACTCGGGGGGGGGGGGGGGGGGGGGGGGGGGGGGGGGGGGCGATTCGAATAGACTAAATCGGGCTATAGTTGGTTGAGCCCGATTAGTCGGGCACCTAGTCGGTCTAGTCTGGGATCCGGGTTTTGAAATAAAGGGCTACTGTTAAATAGTAACCCTTCACTCACGACAGAACCTTTCGACCCCCCCCCACTCCCGTGCGCGATACCCCCAGCCTCCCCCGCCTCGCCGGTGTGCACCCCTCACCAGTGTCGCCCCCAGCGCCTCGCCGCTCCCAGCACGTTCAGCGCTTCGTCGCCTCCGGTGCCGCCCCCTCGTTCTAGGCTCCAACAGGTGAAGGTTAGGTTTTTTGCTTTTATTTCCTTTTGTTTTTAGGTTGATGATGTTAAAGTTAAATGTTAATATGTTATTGTTAGCAAACAACAATGTTAGGTTATTTATGTTTTCTTCAAATTTTTTTGTTTTTGCTTAGGTTGATCTTAGATGTTATAGCTTTGATTTGCTTAGGTTAATGATGTTGAACTTAGATGTTAATATGTTAATGTTATTGTTAGCAAATAACAATGTTAGGTTTTCTTCAATTTTTTTTTGTTTTTGCTTAGGTTGATCTTAGATGTTAATATGTTATTGCTTTGATTTTCTTAGGTTGATGATGTTGAACTTAGATGTTATTATGTCAATGTTATTTTAGCAAATAACAATGTTAGGTTTTCTTCAAAAAAATTTTGTTTTTGCTTAGGTTGATCTTAGATGTTAATAACATGCTATTGCTTAGATTTGCTTAAGATTAACTTAGATTTTAATGTTAGGATATATTTTCTCTTCTAAGTTTGGTTAGCTTTTTCTTAAGCTCTTGAAAATATTAAATTTGCTAAAATTATGAAGATAAATGATAGTATATGTATTAAAACTTGATTTATATATTAAAAATAATTAAAAAAATCAAAACCGACTAATGCCCGACTAAATCCGATTACTCTCCCGACTGCCGATTAATCCTTAGTCAGTGACCCTGCCGACCGAGTACCGACTGCCGACTTCTGCAACCTTCTATCCAACCTAGGCAAATACTTTCAATCACAAGAGTTGGAAAGTTGCTTTACAACCTAGCATTCGCACATCCATATGTATCCTCGTAGTAGAGAGAAGCAACAAGAAAGAGAGTCCGAGAAATGAGCAAATTTATAATGTCTTGAGATGAAAAGATGCATTGCAATGCACTAATATATAGATCTCAAAAAGTACCCCAAAGTCGATGAGATTAGGTGAAAGAGTGGCCTAAGATGTTAGGCAGACGAATTTCAATGAAATGTGGCTAGATTCCTCTTTTTAAGTTTGTTTCAGCCAAAATTCGACTGAAATGGATCAAAATTCTATTGAAATTGGCCGAAATGGACCGAAATATTGGCAAAATCTGGGAAATGGGATGATTCTCTGTGTGATTTAGAGATTGAGTCGGTGGAACATCTCTTTTTCAGTTGTCAAGCCGCGGTGTCAGTATGGGATGATTCTGAGCTGGGATGGGTCAGTACGGAGAGGATTACTTCTTTTTGTGAGAGCTTGATGGCGGCCAGGAGTCGGCCAAGGATGGAGTTGCTTCGTCCTATCGCCATCATTTGGGCACTTTGGTTGGCTAGAAATGCTCTTGTGTTCTCTGGGCAAAGGTTTTATAAGGAAAACGTTTGTGTCCAGGTGTCGGGGTTACTAGATTCGTGGCTCTGATTGGAGCTTCTTTTTGTATTTGTTTTTTTGCACGCTGCTTTATTAATACATATCTGGGGTGAACACCTATGAGTGTTTCCCCCTTAGCTTCAAAAAAAATCTGGGAAATGGAAATGTTATGGGGTATCGATTTCGATCACTTGCCGAAACGAATTTTGACCGAAATTTGATGGAATTTCGACGAAATTTAAGGCCATGGCATTTGGCTAGATGGAAGTCGTCCAACTTGTTGAAAGAAGGTCGCCTTGTTTTAGTTAATCAATGGTGGCAACTATCCCTATTTACCTTCATTAATCTAAACATATTCCCATTGAGTAAGACATCAATTAATTATGTTGTATTTTCCTTGGGTGAGATCAGATCAAGAACCTCATTACTTTACGCCTGTCACGTGGGATAATGTTACAATGCCTAAACTATTTGGCACCCTTGAAATCAAAAGGCTTAGGGAATTGAATCAAATGCTTCTTATGAAGTGATTCCTTCGCATCTAGGGATCCATGAATGATTTATTGGCCAAGCTAATGCAAGAAATTTATGGAGTCGGGATGAATATGGAGGTCACTCCTTATGCGACTATGCACCCATCAGTTCTATGAAGGAGGATTTGTGAAGTACTACCTCATGCAAGGCAGTTGATGAAACCTACATTAGGCAATCAAACTCTTTTTAGTTTTTTTAAGGATGATTAGACAAGCGAAGGACGTTTGGTTGACCGATACCAGAGGTTGTATGCTCTTGCTAGCAACAAGGAAATTCATGTTGCAAAGATCTAGGACAACAATACAAGGTGCCACATCCTTCCAATCGAGCTTCCCTAACCAATGGATGCAAAACTTCTTGAATTTGAAGCGTGATTTAAGGGACATAGATGGGCCCTCCACCGGAAGGGATGGATGGCAACAAGCGGAGAGGAGATTCACTGCATTTAAGGCATACAAATCCCTTGCTGCTCATATTAGACTGGACAGGGCATACATGCAGATTCATATAGACTTGCATGGCAATCTCCAATTCCTCCTTGAGTAAAGGTATTTCTTTGGCAAATAAAGAGGAACAGATAAACCACTCAAGCACTCGTAGCTAGTTAGTCATGATCAAATGTTTCGGTGTCCCCGTTGCAGGTTATGTCAGGCGGATGATAATCATTTATTTTTCTCATGCCATCAATCTATAGAAATATGGACCCATGTGGACGTTGGCCACGACATGTGAATTAAGATGAGTTTTGGATCTCTACTTTTTTAGCTTGCACTTCTGCCTATGATGGTTTCTTATCTTTAGACCTCTTATTGCTCTTTGGGTGATATGATTTTCCCACAATGGGGTTGTTTTTCTTCATAAACATCGTTATGTTAAGAACATGCTTTTTTCATTTTAGGGCCCTTTGTGAGGCATGGAATATGTAAATTTTAATACTTAATACTTTTTTGTTAAATGAATTTTAACGTGACTCACCTCGATATCACACTCTTGCTTTCAAAATAAAATTCATGTTAAGTCCAATCAACATGAAACAAACTCTATTATGTATGTAATACAAACCTTAATAAATTAAAAAACACCAACCTATAAGTATTGCAAATAAATCGAGACCCTAGTTTAAGAAGACTGAAACTTAAAAGTTGAATGTCTCCCTCATGCAGTCTCTAATGAAACTCTACTCTCTTTGCATTAATGTACATTCAATTATCTGCAAAACAAGATCAAATTCAAAGGAATCGGAGTTTGTATGAGAAACTTGGATTTTGAGCCCTTATTGCAAATTGTACAACTAGTCTAACTTTATACTATTATTTTATGTGCATATTTCTTCCTTTTTATTTCTTTTTCATCTAATCTATTTGTTTTATGTTATACCCACAAAGAAAACAAAAGCCAAAAAATCAAAAAAACTCTTAAAAAAACAAAATGACATTGTACATGTCTTATAAACATATATATTACATATTTCTAAATTTCTTATCCTTTTTCTTAATTACTAAAAATCCAAAAAAATAGATTAATGTATCCATACTTTATTAGCATTTTTAAAATTACTTTATGTATATGGTATTAAGAAAAAATCGAAGAAAAAATACAAAACCATAAATACAGTATTTTAACTATAAAATACCACAAAATGTATTTTTAATATTTAACGACTTTTGTTTTTGAAGTCTTCATGAAATATGTATATCCCATTGAGATCTAAATTACATTTTTATGTACATCAGTTTTTGTTTAGAGTTATTTATTATTTTATTTCTATTAATTTCATTATTTTTTCTTTTAGTCACTCAGCCTTTCCTGGTCAACATCCTAGGTTCATAAAATGCCTCGAGTATATGAACAGCCTTATCATCCATCAGTTCATGCAACGACGCATCAGGGAGATCCGTCTCGAGAGGAGTTGCCACCTACAGTGGCCCAGGAACCATCGATGGAGGAAGGCACTAAACCAACTAGAGGCAAAACATCTTCTTATCAATCATATGTATTGCATTGAAGGACTGACCAGAGTAACAACCCTTCACAACAACTACCACATCAACGTCCTCTCCCAGTAGCATGCCATCAGAAACAATCTCGACCGCCTTCCCCCTCCCAACCAGAGCCGCCTGAAAAGAGTCCAGCCGTCTACAGGTGAAGGGAGCATTCAATCGTTGCACTGAGGTTTCGTCTACCCTCAAAGAGGACAATCTCACGAGGATGCCGTACTCTACGCATCTTGCATTCATGTCGAAGATGACCCCACACATCACATTTGAAGCAACGCCCAAACCTCACCATCGACCACTCAAGCTTTTGCACGCATCTACATCGAATCACTGTCATCCATTCATGACCTTCAATACCCTCTCGTCCGCCAAAACCACATCCTCCTTATTCACAACACCATAGGAGTCTGTAGCCACGCCTCCACAAGAGTCTCCTGCCACAGTCGTCGTTAAGGAGACTGCCCTCACCACACAGCAAAGGTCCTTCGAATGATCATGAGCCCCACCAGCAACCACAAACCCAATTGTGGCCTCCTACACCCCATGCCCTGCTGAAGGGCCGCAACATTCAGAGCAGCATTAAGCAAAGAAGGGAGATCACCCCAGCACCATTGAACCCTCACCCGAGGACCTGTATGCGAAACCCTAGCTTCTTTACATGTGAACGATGATCTCCTTCTCTACACAATCACCTACGCGAGAAACATTCCATTATTATATTGCAGTATCACCACTCATTCCAGCTCTTATACTCCTCGCTGACAATTTTCTACTGATCCAATAAATGCTCTCTCTCCTCCTAAAAAAAGGCATATCATTCTCAATCTGGTTATTTTAGTCCACTTCCCTTATGTCATTCTCCTACTCCTCATGCCTAGCCACCAAATGCTTGTGTAGCTCTTTGAGGGTCATCTTAAGTTCCATAAGCCCTACGCCCTCCATTACTCGGCTAACCGCTCCTTAAACCCATCCCTATCAGTCAAATTTCTCAAATGTAGGTCCAACAGTCTTGACCCCCACCCACCCCCCCCCCCCGCCCTGGGGATTAAAGGAGCGTAGTACGATCTCGTAATGGACACCTTTCATCAAGGAACAATGAAACTCATAAAGAAGATTCACAAATACCAAGAACATGTCCAATATCGACCTAGACAATGAGTTCCTCTAATAAATATATACTTCGAGGCATCTTTAGTCTTCAACTAAAGTTTGTCCGCCAAACGTCCAAACCTCATTTGAGCCCATGTCCTACCCCCTGATATCATTCATACGATCAAAATCAATGGAAGTATAATTAAAGTCATTGTTTAACATATGGAGCCAAGATAAAAAGTGAAGTTGGGCCCCCCATAACTCCAACCAATGGACATCCCCCCACCCATGGTCATAAACTGACAAAATTGTCATTCATAAATCATCTGACAATCCACAAAGAATCGTCGACAATACATGCTACATTTTCCCTGGAAAGATCACCATTTCAAGCCAATAGTATGCATCCATACCTCCCGATGGCGTCTACATTCTTGAATTGAAGCCCCCAAACACTTCTTTGTGTCCACGCATTCCAACTCTTCAGCCAAATTTCCGACAACAAACCATACCCTCCCATTATGCCATCCAACTAGTCACCACCCTTTTCATCTCCATGTCACAAAGATAGCCCATGTTCCAAGTCAAGCACCTTATTTACATACTTGCACAGCAGCACCTACTCCCTTGTGCCGTCAGCCTAAAGGAGTTCCTCCATCACTTCCCTTCTTACCTCACGTGCCTTCTCTTAAGCCTCAAAATCCTAAAACTATCTTGTTTTTTAAGTGCCCCTGAGATCGGGACAACCTTTGTCGCTTCTTAGTATACACCGCCCCACTTGAGATTGTTCTTCCATTCTTTAGGGACTTCCTGTCTGTCGCTCAAGAACCACACAGGATCATGCATCCCTACACAAATTATCTACTACGCCACCCTCACTACCTTAAACCTTCTCATCCATTAATAAAAGGTGGAATATGCCCCTCCGGATTCCTTGGCCACAGAAAAATATCACAGAATCCCTTCATGTGATTAAGAACCATGCCATCCCCTAAAAGATCCAACTCCAATAGCCCCTTCCAATCTGGCACATATACAATCTTTAACGAAAAGGAACTCCTCGAAAGAGCTAACTCATCGAGCTTCGACCCTCGGATAAGTTGGCTAAGAAAAAAAGGTTATAATAGGCTCATAATCGAGTGAGTTATTGCAACAACTTGACCTGCTTTAGCAAACTAAAGTGGGTCTCGTGGCGTGGGGGGAGGTTAAGGAAAATGCAATAGGTGCCAATAGCTTAAATAGGGTGGGCGCCCTCCAATGAGCTATAACGTCCTTTGATTGTCCACCACCCAAAATACCTCCTCGAGGATCAGAAGAGAGATCGCCCATAATCTCACCTTCAACTTCGCCTTCATCATGCACTCATCAACAGTTCTCTCTATAAAATATCATCATCAATGACAACATCCACTCCAATCGTATCCTCAATCATTGCCTCTATCCCAAACTTATCACACCCCCTCTTTCGCCACAACCACCAATAAGTCGCGGAGGCTGGTCCGTGGCTGGGAAAGGAGGCAGCTGGTTTTTCGAAGGGCAAGTGGTTAAGATGTGGTGGGTGGGGTCACTGGGCAGCCGAATGTTGTGATCTGGTCCGTTGCTTTGCGTGCGGCCGCAACGGACATCGATGCTCCCGCTGCAAATGGGGGCAAGGTGGTGAGCAAGAGTCGGGCGGGCCAAAGGTAAAGGAAGTCCAGTATCTGGTGGGGATCTGCATAAGAGGTGGGTTCGACTTGGCCGATGCCATGGAAGATGTGGGGGCGACGATTGGTGTGGGATTCGCTGGTGACGTTGTCCGGATCGACGCCGAGGCGGTGTGAGCGTGGGGCTTGTCGATTGCGGAGGCGAGCTCGCTATTGGGGTTTTCGAAAAGGCCGGCCAGCCGGGTGCACTGGCGTACACCATTGCCTAGAGACGGTGGTAACAAGTCTGCACGACTTGAAACTCATTTTTGGATTCAAGGTCTACCTCTTTTGGGTCGAAGCTTGTAGGCGGTGCAGGCGACGGTAGGGTCGGTGGTGCGGGTCGTGCATGTGATCTCCGGCGGGTTGCAGCGTGGTCAACTTTTGGAGGTGTTGGCAGAAGGGATGGAGTTCTGTTGTCCGATCCCTTTTTAGCTGGACGCGAGGACGCTCGACGGTGTTTGTCAGCTCTGCGAGGCAAACTTGGCTATGGAAGATGCGATGTTGAGGCCGGACGGAGGTGGGCGGTGGCCGGTGTCGTCAGCTTCGGGAAGACCAGCCAGCGCTATCACGCGATTTGAATATGGAATTCCCTTTTGGGAAAAAAAGGGCGGAAAGTGTGCGGGGTCCCGATTCGTTGTATGGGGTTCCTGAAGCGCGCAGTCGTAGGCCTCGCTCCTTCGCTAACGTGGCTTCATGTGTTTTTATCAGGTCGGACCCTTAGCATTTGGTGGTTGCATTGGATGCGAGTCAGGCGAGTTGCTCGAGTTCGGTTCGTGATTCCAAAGAGGACCAGACCAGGGGGTCGGATCGGAACCTCATGGTGGGGGTGTCTTCCGTCTCGGATCTCAATCCGGTGGAGGATCGGGTGCTAGGGGCGTCCTCAGACCTTCTCCGTTTGTAGGATCGGGCGGTGATCCCAGAGGTGGTAATGGCCTCCGGGGATCTTGAGGGCGTGGAAAGGCATCCCTTCGTCTCCGATGGGGCTTGGAAATCGTTTGCAGGGGATGCGGGCAGGAGCCTGGTGTGTATGCCGGAGATGGTGGAGGCCTCCCAGCCTAACTGTGGGGAGGCGACGCAGCATGTGTTGAGGGAGGTGCTGATGCGGCCTCTAAGGGATCGATCGTGCGGATTGGTGCCATCTAATGCGATAGGGGTTGCACTGCATGCAGATCACTCCCCGCTCATGTTGTCTCGTCAAAGCAAGGATGCGTCCAGCTTGGTGTGGGCAAAGCAAATCTGCATGCTGGTACCGTCGTGGCAGGAGTCGATTGGTGTTGAGCAACAAGAAGGCTGAGGGTCATCGGTTAGGCTGGGCGAAGTGGAGATCGAGGAGATGTTGTGTTCTGAGAGGGGTATCGCCTTAGTGCAAGGCGGTTGTTCAGAGGAAGGCAGGGGCGTGCTTTCAGTTCGGGGAGGTGGGAATTTGGCGATCTCCTCTTGCTTGGTCAGGACATCTGTGAGCCAAGAAGACACTTCTGCAGGGGACGGGCTTGGATTCACGAGTGGGAACCTGTAGGCAGGACGACTGGTTTCGTGTCGTTTTGGTTGGAGTTACTCTTGTAGGGGGCTTAGAGAGCGAAGAAGGCACGGGCGGTTGGAGATCTACAAGAGTTTGGGGATGATGGGGGAAGGCGTGCCAAATGTTGCGAGGGGTGAAATCTTGGCAGCTGATGAGGCAGGTTGCGGTACCGGAAGCAGCGATACTGACATGTCTCGACCTTCTAGCACATTCTAGGCTTCAAAAGTTATTAAATGAACTAGGGCGGCCTAAAAAGAGGATGGTGGTTCGATGTACGTTATTGGATCATGGAGCGAACATTGTGCTCATGCAAGAGACGAAGATTTCTCAAGGGGTTATGGAAACATGGAGGGAGGTAGGGGGAAGCAAAATGAGGAAATGTAGGGCGGTGGAACCCGAGGGGGCTTTTGGGGGGCTGATGGTGGGGTGGGATGATGGTAAGTTCTCTTTGGAGGGGGAGGTTTTGCGGGGTCGTTTCTCTATGACGATGTTGCTCGAGCGGAAAGCAGACGGGAAGAAGAGTCTGGTAACGAACATGTATGACCCTCCGAATGGTGCGGGAATATCTCAGCTTGTGGAGGAACTGCATGGCGCTAAGGCGGTGGATACCGATGTGGCTTGGGTTACTGGGGGAGATTTCTACATCACTATGCTCCCTGGGCGGCCTGGGGCGTGAAGGTAGGGATGTTGGTTCGGTTGAAATGTTGGGGGCGGTGATGGAGTTTGGCCTTCAGGTGTTTAATGCGGTGGGTTGTCTTTACACTTGGCATAACGTGTAGTCGCGGTCTCGCCTTGATAGGTTCTTGATGTCTACGGTGGTGTTGCAGGCTTTCTCGTTGGCGGAGGTTCGCGTTCAACCCATGGCGCACTGGGATCATACTCTGATTCTCGGGTTGTTTGGGGAGGCATTGCGACCCAGATGTCCCGCTTCGAGCAGGCTTGGCTTTTGGAGGACGGCTTTCGGGATTCAGTAGTGTCTTTCTAGGAGGGCTGCAACCCTTCTGGCTTCGTCATTGTCAGATTGGTGGCCAAGCAGGTGGCGCTCAAGGGGCATTTGAAGGGATTCAATGGGGCTAACCGCATGCTGAGGAGGAGCCGACGGATGGCGGCCCAGGCGAAGATCTACATATTAGACCGGCTGGAGGATGAGAGGGTTCTGGCGACGGTGGAATTGTTGCTGAGGGGCGGTTGCTTTGAGGAAACTCTTTTAGAAAACAAAAAGAGGAGGTCAGTTGGAAGCAGAGGTGGTTGAGGGAGGGTAATGCAAACACGGAGTGTTTCCATGCCGTGGCTAGAGGGAGAAGACGCAGAAACATGATCCATTCGGTAGTTGTTGGGGGGAGGGTGGTGGAGGAGGACCGGGAGGTGGGTTCGGCTTTGCTTTCGCACTTTCAGGATTTTACCGAACGTAGAGATTGCATGGGTTGGGGTTAGCAGGGGAGGGGTGTTTCACGGATTACGAAGGGGGATACTGAATTGTTGTAGAGTTCTCGGAAGAGGAGGCCAGACGAGCACTTTTCCAGTTGAATGATGATGGTTCGTCGGGTCCAGATGGCTTCCCAATTCTACAGGGAGTTTTGGGAGTTGATGAAGGAGGATGTTATGGAGGTGTTGGAAGAGTTCAGGAATGGAAACATGGGTTTGGAAGGCTGAACAGGACGCTCATCTTTCGGTTGCCCAAAAAGGGCACCCGACGAGGGTAGAGGATTACAGGTCTATTGTGTTGTCCAATGCTATCTACTTGGTGATTTTCAAGATCCTTGCGAATCGATTGCGGGCAGTGCTTCGCAGGATTATCTTACCAGAGCAATCGACTTTCATTCCAGGGAGGGCTATGGCGAACGGGCTGGTTATAGCATCTGAGATTGTCAGTGAATGGAAGAGGTGTGGGGCCAAAGGAGTGCTTTGGAAGATTTATTTTGTGAAGGCATGTGATTACGTGGATTGGCGGTTTATGTGGGCGTCACTAGAGAAGAGGGACTTTCCGGGGTTGTGGATTGCATGGATCAAAAGATGCATTACCACGTGTTCCCTGGCGGTGCTTGTCAATGGGAGGCCGGAGGGGTTTTTTCAAGCCGCAGCAGGGTATTCGGCAGGGATGTTCGCTTGCCCCGCTTTTGTTCGTGTTGGTGGTCGACGCTCTTGCTGTCATGGTGAGACTGGCGGTGGAGGGAAATTGATGTGTTGGTTTTTGCAAGGATGAGATATCCATCCCGATATTACAATATGCTGATGATACAATGCTTTTCATGGAGGATGATCCGAAAAAGATCCGGCGGGTGTCATTTATCATAGACGCTTTTGGGGAAGTTTCTGGGTTCTTGATGAATAGGGAGAAGTCTGTGGTGGTTTCCTTTAGTCTTTCGGATGGGGAGCAGCGACAGGTCGAGGGAATTCTGAGATGCCCGGTAGCCTCGTTGCACATTACGTACATGGGGCTTCCTCTGGTGGTAGGCAAGCCGAAGTCTAGGGTCTGGAGGATTTTGTTGGAACGGCTGGAGGCGAGGTTGGCGAGATGGAAAGCGGCGATGTTGTCTAGGGGTGGAAAGCTGGTCTTGTTGAAGCATGTTCTCTCCGCGATTACAGTGTTCTTCTGCTCTACATGTGCATTTCCCGTGGGGTGCGGAAAAAATTGGCGTCTTGATGAGAAGATTCTTTTGGGATGATGCTCGGCAGGGGAAGGACTTCCACTTGGTGGGATGGGATAAGGTGACTGCATTTAAGGGAACGGGCGGGCTCCGGGTGTTGAGGAGAGGAAGATGAACAAGGCATTTATGGTGAAGTGGGTGGTCCGTATTTGGGGTTGCTCGGACGATTTGGTGTGTTGTTTGATGAGGAAGATATATGGGCTTGATATGCCATTGACGATTGTGTCTGGCCGCTTGCCGTCGTCATTGTGGAAGGGGATCACAGAGGTGGTTTCGGATATTGCGAGAGCTCTGTGACCGATGCTTGGGGATGGTGCAGGATCCTGCTTGTGGTTAGATGATTGAACGGGAGACGGAGCTTTAGGTGAGTGTTACCCGCGGTTGATGCAGCTGGCTAGTGACAAAGGAGTGGCAATGATGCAGGTATGGGAGGGTGGGGCATGGATCCCAATGTTCTTCGTCGGTTTATCTGATAAAAGGGTGGAGGGGGGAGGTGGCGCAGGTGGAGCTGGTGACTGACACGGGTCTGATATGGAGTAGGGTGTCGAAAAGCGTTAAGGTTTGCTTATGGTTGTTTCGGTTGGGGAAGGTACTCACGATGGCACGTCGCGGACTGCTGCTGGGTGCGGAGGAGATTGGATGTGATAGATGCAATGCAGTGGAGGACTTGGATCACATGTTCTTCACGTGCCCGCTTTCGGCGGAGGTCTGGGTCAGAAACGGAGCGGCTTGGCTGGAGAGTCGTGATGCGTCCACGTTCTGGAGGAATATCATATTGATCTGCACTGATGGGCATGACGAGAGCGCTCTCTCTTTTGCGACGGTTTGGGCTATCTGGTGCGCTAGAAATGATGTCATCTTCAAGAGCAGAGATTTTATTTTGAAAATGTGGTTGAGCATGTTAGGGCGTTGGTTGTGTTGTGGCGAGAATGACATTGAATAAGGGCCGTTGAGTTGGATGTACAGTTGGGTATGGTCAATGGGTTGTATATGGCTTAAAGTTGTAACCGTTACTTTTATTTTAATATATACCTGTGCGGTGAGGTGGATCCCATCTTGGGAGGCCACCCATATTTAATTCAAAAAAAACCTCCACGTCCACAACAAAACCGAAGCCCTCACTAATTTGCGTGTCAAGGACACCATTAGTTGAAAAGTAACCCTTCCAACTAGAAGCTCGATCTAGGATGGCAAAGCTAGACCAATCATTTCCACCATCATAGCCACCTCTCTAAAGCGCAACCACATCCTTCAACTTCTTAAGCGACAAAAATGTAGCCGCTAAGGAGGCATGTCCCTTGGCCCTCAACGACATGTCCTCATCCCACAGAAAACAGCACCAAGAATCCAACAAACCATATCTCTGAGTTGATATGTCGTCATGCAATATCGCCTCCTAAAAGGTCTCATCCTTCCTCCAGCAGCAGCCTCCCACTATGATCCTATGAAAGCCATCGCTCAAGAATGCAAACTTCTACTAATCGCAAAATGTCACCAACAAACTCCACACCATGCGCCACATGCACATGCTCAGCGTCTCCCACTACTTCCTCTGCCACTAAGCATCCAACCAAAAGGTCCAAACCTCCAAACTTTCTATCAACTTCCCAGGCATCAAACTCACCATGGTCCATGTTCTCACGCCACATCTAGCATTTAGGGCAAGCTAGGTTACAATAGCCATCAGCCCTAGAACCAGAACTAAAACACTTCATCATATCCTTGCGGTCGTGAGAAACGTGACCTAGGTCCCCAAAATGGTAGCAATGGATCTGACTAACTTTCACCCACACGTTAATTATCGCTCCTCCCACTCGTACCTCTTCCATCCTAATCTTTTACCATCCTTTCCTTGTCAAACCTACCACTCTCATCGACCTCTTCCTTCCACTCGCTCCTCTTTCTCGGCTTTCTCCTTGCTATCTCACATCGTTTGCAATGAGTATTTGTCACCGCACTTATTTAACTAATATAACAGAGTCTGCATCTATTACTATATGTGTATCAACACAGGTGCCATACCCATTTGATTGGCACCAAAACAGGTGGAAGCCAACAATCACCTAAGACAACAGAGAAAAGTTGCTTGATGTATTAACAAGTACATCAAAAACAAAGGTCCAACGAGAAGAATACACATTATCACATGTGAAGGGAAGACGGTTCAGAAGTGGAAGACAAAAATAACCTAAGACAAAAGAGAAAAGTTGCTTGATGTATTAACAATTACATCAAAAACGGAGAAAGTCCAGCGAGAAGAATACACATTATCACACGTGAAGGGAAGACGGTTCGATGATATCACCTAGAAACCTACTAATAATGAAATGTAAATATATGGATAATAAAGTCAGAAACACCAAATAAGATAGAAAGGGACATGAGCACCTAGAAATGATAAAATCTCACTAACAAAAGCAACAAGAACCCATAGCAGCATAAACCAAAAGCCTGGAACAAAATATACAACAGGTAAAACAGGTTAGAAGTTGGACGGGGCCTCACCTGACTTAGAAAGTCCATTGAGTCCTTAACTGCTTCTCTAAATTTATCATCATCGAACCACCCAAACTTCGTCAGTCGGCAAAAGAGCTGGATCAGAGAAGCAGTAACAAAAGTCTGCAAATCAGGCCCTCTTGTGGCCAGATATGTTACCAAGTAGTTACCTTCATTCAAACGACAAAAAAATGAATATAAACACCAATATGTTACCGTATTCCAATCCTTAACTTCAAAATCCAAATAGAATCAAACGAATGCCCATGACAGATAATATTTACATATATCATAATCCTTAGCTTCTAGAACCAAATAAAAGAACAAGAATGACCAAGAACCAAGATAAATAGTATAATCTAAACATAACAGTCACAAGTTTAAGCAGTCTAACAGCAATCCCAGTTTTAGTACAAACACCAACCAAGAATCTAATCTCCAAAGAACGTAGCAAAAAAACAGGAAACAAGTCAGATAATCAAGCATATACAAGGACATGAAACCCAGACGGGGTCTGCATATTTAGGCAGTGTAACCTGGCTTATCTAGCCGTGCAGCTACTAAACATGTGGGTTTCACATGGCTAGTACTGCTGACACTTTTTTTGAGAAATTAGTACTGCTAACAATTGTTCTGGAGAAAATGTCTGAACTCAACAAACCATGTTCTTTCGAACGAAAGCACAAGCCTGAGGTTACATGTGAAATAATTTCTTGACTTATATAGGGTGTGCAATCAAGTTTCCATCCAATCGGCCATGGAATATATGTTACAAACATGAAAGCTAAGAAACGACATTTTTCAACTATGCACTACCAGATGCTTTTAATAGTATGCATGAGCTTAAATTAGGCAAGCATTTGAGAACTAGAATTAATATGTTAATGCATTTAAGAAGCAGAAACGCAACCTGCACTACCGCACTTAAAATTTTTGACACTTTGCGAAAAGAAGGTTAGAAAAACAAGGTATACAAAAAAAGACATTGAACCATGAGGAAAATGTAACAGAAGAATAATATACACAGTGAAGCAAAACTGAAATAATCGATGGAAGAAATAAAAGAGAAACTGAAATTTTATATACAAGGAAAGAAGTAATATATTACGGATATCAAGCCGCAGCTGCAATGAAAGACTGTGCTCTGTCACTTGCTTCAGTAAGCTTGAACTCGCCAGCATCAAAGCATAAGGGGTCAATGCATTGTCCAATATGTACTGACACTGGGCAATGTACTCCGTATTTACAGAAAAGCACTTCAAGGTGCTCTCTGCATGTGCTCGTTCAGCATAATCCTGAGAATTATAAAGCCTTTCGCACAAGGCTTCCAGTTGTGCTAAGCTCTCCATCTATAGAACAATTAGACTTCGAAATTTTCAGAAGATCAGACCACCAGTAATGAATTCAATTGTTCTCCTTTCGCACGTATTGTATTTACATCAACAAATTCCCCATATGATCCTGTTATAGATTTAATAAGCAAGTATAACTGCCTAACGCCGTCTTGATTCAAATTCAAAATAGTATTGAACCACCACGATTCAAGAACTCAGCCACAATGTGACACTAAATAAATTTTCATTAAAATATATGATTACAGAAATGTATTTCAAAGTAAAACTGTTTCATTGTGTACAATGATCAAGAGAAGCCCAAGATACAATCTTGAATTCTAGACAAAAGTCACAGACATCATCTGAATATCTGATCACAGGATCCACAGAGATAACAATCCTGAAAAAAAGACAAATAATAAAATCAAATGCCCAAGCATGGTGGGACAGTGGATAGAGGAAGCATCAATAATATCTCTTACATCATAAAACAAAACTATGACATTGATATCACTTGCTGTAACAAAAATTCATTTTCTAAATTTGAAAACGATATGTTTTGGAAAAACAGATACATGCAAGATAATGTTTCATTTCCAGATTATGATTCCGGGCAGATAAATGAGAAGAACTAGACTCTTTGGGTACCATAAGAACAACATTAGACAAACAAATTTTGGAATATCGTTAACCTCTAATGCTCTTTGGTTTCTCAAAAAAAAGCAACAACACCAGCCAAGATTTTTTAAAAAATATGAGTGGTCAACCCCATACCAAAACTGAGCTCTAGACGTTTGGAAGTGCTTAAAACCATGGAAATTTGGTGGTCGTGGTGGGGTGATGTGTATGTTCCACTTCTACCACAAAAGTATAGTTAACTTAAGTCCATTGCTGATTAATTTCCTTTTATAATATTTTCGAATACAGACCTTTCAAAAATAAGAAAGTACTCGACAGATTTCCATAATTATTGACATTTAAATGAATAGAAGGTCTCCTGTAAACTGCTAAAGTGTTATATAGCCTAAATCCAGTGCTGTGCTAGTAAATTCAATGCTCAAAGCGTGACTCAATCTACAAGTTAAGGTCCAATTATGTGATTGACCAAAAAATGAAAAGAAAAATGGTCGGATCTACTCAAATATAACTTTATGAAATGTAAGAAAGCAATCACGGCCTTTCAGCCCAACATGTTGAACAAGCAGTCCACATGCATAAAATATGTTATGACATTTACGCTTTTCAAAAAAAATGTTACGACATTTTTTTGAGTTAAAAAAAGGGGACACTCCGTAGATGTCCACCCCAAAATATATTAAGTTGAAAAGGTAAAGGGTAGACTTACATTTATATTAAAAAGATAGGGTTATCAATAAATAATTTGGAACTTGAAATTGAATTATAATTCTAAATGAGGATGGGGAGCTTGCACCAAGGTGCATGTAACTTTACATGCACCGGCGCTTATATCTTCCGCATTTTTTACTTTTTTGAAAAATACCATCGTGTATATTCATCTATATATCCCTCCAATATGCCATTCGAATTTCGTCAGAAACAGAGACTCCTATGACCTCCATCTAGAACAGGCCGATTACAACAATT
The DNA here is from genome assembly GCA_037367405.1 of Ottelia alismoides. Taxonomy (NCBI): domain Eukaryota; kingdom Viridiplantae; phylum Streptophyta; class Magnoliopsida; order Alismatales; family Hydrocharitaceae; genus Ottelia; species Ottelia alismoides. The sequence continues at coordinate 129,312 of JAZKJV010005597.1, read as the reverse complement.
CTAAGACCGTTAAAATTACATGTTCTAGATGGAGGTCATAGGAGTCTCTGTTTCTGACGAAATTCGAATGGCATATTGGAGGGATATATAGATGAATATACACGGTGGTATTTTTCAAAAAAGTAAAAAAATGCGGAAGATATAAGCGCCGGTGCATGTAAAATTACATGCACCTTGGTGCAAGCTCCCCATCCTCATTCTAATTTTACATCTTCATTTTTTTCCTTTGGAGGGTGCAGGGAGGCAAGACTACAACAAGCCTACTAATCAAGACAACCCGGGACTTCTTAAGATATGAGCGAACCCTCTAATAGGCAACATTATTCAAACCACTAAATCCCACCAAATTCCCAAAAAAGGAACCATAGAAGCTTCAAGAAGAAAATTGAAGAAAAACTCACTTAACCATGGAGAAAGTAGTTGTTTCAAAAAGACCTCAATACCATGAGTACATTATTCAATAGGAAAATTTCAGATTTAGCATTCTGCAAACAATGAATATAACTAGAAGACAGACATCTAATCCAAACCATGAACATCTTGGCAAATAATTTCTCAAAAGCCATCACGAGTCCATCAATTTCTTAATGACTTGATTGTTTTTTCCATTGACAAACTTGAATTTTTTAAAGGTCAAAGGTTGACCTTTAAAAGAAATCTCCTAATTTCATTCAAAAATTTGCTTAGAAAGCCTGAAGATATCATCCTTCCCAAACCCCCAGTAATAAAAAGGAACGAATGATGTTTTCCAAATAAGGACAGTCTGTTATAGCTTTAAAGATGGCATTGTTTATTTGAACCACAAAACCTAGATAATCATAATAGCGAGAAAGCCCTGGCCCTGGACCGGAAAGTACACTCCTGGTTACACAATTGCCTTCAGAGACCTCGTGATTTTTTAGGGAACTCCTTGGTGATTTTTTCCATCATGGTTGCTGAAAGAATAAGAGAAAGGGAGCTTCCACCATGGCCTCAAATTTCAGCGAAATTCGGTCGAATTTCTGTCGAATATTGATATCCAGTCGAAATCAAAATTCGACCGAAATGACCGAAATGACCGAAATATGGGGGTCCTAGTACAAAAAATGACCGAAATTTCGGTCGAAATTCCACCGAAATTCCATCGAAATTCTATTTTGGTCGATACCGAAATGGTGACCGAAACCGACATTTAGGGCTTTGGCTTCCACACACACACACACACACCCCGCCCATCATTGGGTTTTTTTAAGTGTAATGGGAGACCACCCTTTATAGGTGTTCTCCCGTATACTAACGAAAACAAAAGTCTGTGCACCAACCAGGAATCAAAACAAAAACTTCCATAAGCTGAAATATTCTCCACATGTAGCAGTTTGTTGTGGAAACCATGGCATTCCTAACTAGTTGTGTGTCCCACCAAAAACGAAAAGATCTCGCTCTCTCCCATAGATCCGAAAGTTGTCCAAGAAAAAGAGGCTCAAGAATTATAATGATGGAGGGGTCAAACCAACGCACATTTGCTTACTCTAAAATTCTTGTACCAAACAACAAGAGAAAACATATGACCCGTATCCTTCAGCTCCTCCTGGCAACAAATGCATTTAACCTCTGTCGTAGAAAGCAATCATGCCCCAAACACTTTCATCATCACCTTGGATTTTGGCAATAACCACAAGAAGATTTTCGCTTGTGAGAGGACCAGTCTAAAACAGACTAGTCACTAGAAAGAGACATGTTTCTAAGTACAGATCTCAAAAAAGGCCTTCTAAGCCTTCCAGACTAAGAACTCATGGTCTTCCACCCTTTCAAAAGAATTCATAGTCTTCCAAAGTCCAACGATCATAAAGAGCAGGAGGAAGGCCCTCCACTAAGTCCAACTCCTCCAATAAGTGCTTGCAATCATCAACTCATTTTATAAAAAAAAAACAACGACGAAGTAGGAGTCCGATCCCCTTAGTCTAAGCAGCACTGACCTCCCTACCACAGCCAGAGCAAATAGTCATGCGTAGTGAGTACATAAGCTCTCTATCCAATCATCCTTTCGAAACCTTGAAAGTTGAGCCATCACCAGAACAAAGCGTAGCTTGGATAGAGTTTGGAAGGGAAAAGCAAAGCCCCTCCAGAATGTGGAAAGGTATTCCATGTTATAAGTCGAGCCTAAAGGAGAAGCCATAAACATCTCTTAGCATGCTACATTCAAGGTTTCCTCCGTAACCTCAATTTTGGCAATAACCACATGAAGATCTTCACGGGTGAGAAGTCCAGTTTAAATCAGTCTATAGTCACTAGAAAGAGACATGTTTCTAAGTATATATCTTCAAAAAGACCTTCTAAGCCTTCCAGACTAAGAACTCATAGGGTCCGTTTGGTTGCAGGGTTGGACAGGGTTGGGTGGGCAGGGGTACCCCTGTGAATAGTAAACTGTGAGGAGGAGAACCATGTTTGGTTGCAGGGCCAACCCGGGTTGGGCCAAGCCAACCCTGCCCAACCCTGCAACCAAACGAACCGATAGTCTTCCATCCTTTCAAAAGAACCCCTAGTCTTCTAAAGTCCAATGATCATAAAGAGTGGAAGGAAGGCCCTCCACTTAGTCCAACTCCTCCAATAAGTGCTTGCAATCATCAACCCATTGTTATAAAAAACCAAATGGGAAGTAGGAGTCCAATCCTCTTAGTCTGAGCAGCACTGATCTCCCTATCCACAGCCAAAGCAAATAGTCATGTGTAGCGGCCACATAAGGTTCTCCTCTCTATCCAATCATCCTTTTGAAACCTTGAGAGTTGAACCACTACAAGAACAAAGCGTAAATTAGATATAGAGTTTGGAAGAACAAAGCAGAACCCCTCTAGAAAGTGGAAAGGCATTCCTTGTTATACATCGAGTCTAATGGAGAAGCCAAAAATGCCTCTGAGCATTCTACATTCAAGGTCGTCTCCATAACCTTGGATTTTGGCAATAACCGCGTAAAGATCTTCACTCAAGAGAGGATCGGTCTATAGTCACTAGAAAGAGACATGTTTCTAAGTATAGATCTCAAACAAGGCCTTCTAAGACTTCCAAACTAAGAACTCCTGGTCTTCCATCGTTTCAAAAGAACTCCTAGTCTTCCAAAGTCCAATGATCATAAAGAGCAGGAGGAAGGCCCTCCATTGAGTCCAACTCCTCCAATAAGTGCTTGCAATCCTCAACTCATTGTAATAAAAAGTCAAAGGGGAGGTAGGAGTTTGATCCCCTTAGTCTGAGCAGCACTGGCCTCCCCATCCACAGTCCAAACAAATAGTCGTGTGTAGTGACTACATAAGACTATCCTCACTATCCAATCATCCTTTCGAAACCCTGAAAGTTGAACCATCACTAGAACAAAGCATAGCTTGGTTATAGAGTTTGGAAGAACAAAGCATAGCCCCTCCAGAATGTGGAAAGGTATTCCCTGTTGTAAGTCAATCCTAAAGGAGAAGCCATAAATGTCTCTTAGCATATTTAATTACACAGTGTGGCGGGTCCCATCTTGAGATACCACCCTTCATTCTCTTCAAAAAAAAATAAATGTCACTTAGCATTCTGTATTCATCTCTGTAACCTTGATTTTGGCAATAACAACATGAAGATCTTCACGGGCAAGAGGACCAATTTAAATCAGTCTATAGTCACTACAAAGAGACATGTTTCTAAGTATAGATCTCAATAAGGCCTTCTAAGCCTTCCAGACTAGAACTCTTGGTCTTCCATCCTTTCAAAAGAACTCCTAGTCTTTCAAAGTCCAATGATCATAAAGAGTGGAAGGAAGGCCATCCACTGAGTCCAACTCCTCCAATAAGTGCTTGCAATCCTCAACCCATTATTATAAAAAACCAAAGGGGAAGTAGGAGTATGATACCCTTAGTCTGAGCAGTCGATCTCCCTATGCACAGTCAAAGAAAATAGTCATGCGTAGAACTACATAAGGCTCTCCTCTATCCAATCATCCTTCTGAAAACTTGAAAGTTGAACCATCACCAAAACAAAGCTTAGCTTGGATATGAAGTTTGGAAGGACAAAGTAGAGCCCCTCTAGAATGTGGAAAAGCATTGCTTGTTATAAGTCAAGTCTAATGGAGAAGCCATTAATGCCTCTTCGCATTCTACATTCAAGGTCTTCTCCATAACCTTGGATTTTGGCAATAGCCACATAAAGATCTTCACTCAAGAGAGGACCAGTTTATAGTAACTAGAAGAGACATGTTTCTAAGTCTAGATCTCAAAAAAGGTCGTCTAAGACTTCCATACTAAGAACTCCTAGTCTTCCATCCTTTCAAAAGAACTCCTAGTCTTCCAATGTCCAATGATCATAAAGAGCATGAGGAAGGCACTCCATTGAGTCCAACTCCTCCAATAAGGCTTGTAATCCTCAACTCATTTTTATAAAAAAAACAAAGGGGAAGTAGGAGTTCAATCCCCTTAGTCTGAGCAGCACTGATCTCCCTATCCACAGTCAGAGCAAATAGTCGTGCGTAGTGACTACATAAGGCCCTCCTCTCTATCCAATCATCCTTCTGAAACCTTGAAAGTTGAACCATCACCAGAACAAAGTGCAGCATGGATATAGAGTTTGGAAGGACAAAGCAAAGCCCCTCCATAATGTGGAAAGGCATTCCCTGTTGTAAGTCGAGTCTAATGGAGAAGCCATAAATGCCACTTAGCATTCTGCATTCAGGGTCAGGGTCTCCTCTGTAATCTTGATTTTGGCAATAACCACATGAAGATCTTCACTCGTGAGAGGACCAGTCTAGATCAGCCTATAGTCACTAGAAAGAAACATGTTTCTAAGTATAGATCTTGAAAAAGGCCTTCTAAGCCTTCCAGACTAAGAAGCCATGGTCTTCCATTCTTTCAAAAGAACTCCTAGTTTTCCAAAGTCTAATTATCATAAAGAGCAGGAGGAAAGCCCTCCAATGAGCTCAACTCCTCGAATAAGTGCTTGCAATTCTCACTCATTGTTATAGAAAAGCAAAGAGGAAGTAGGAGTTTGTTTCACTTAGTCTGAGCACCACTGTCCTCCCTATCCACAGCCATAGCAAATAGTTGTGTGTAGTGACTACATAAGGCTTTCCTCTCTATCCAGTCATCTATTCGAAACCTTGAAAGTTGAACCATCACCAAAACAAAGCGTAGCTTCGGTATAGAGTTTGGAAGGACAAAGCAGAGCCCCTCTAGAATGTGGAAAGGCATTCCCTGTTGCAAGTCAAGTCTAAAGGAGAAGCCATAAACACCTTTGAGTGTTCTGCATTCAAGATCTTCTCCATAATTAAAAGCCTCACCGCCTACTTAAGAATGTGTGCTTTATTCTTTCCTCAAGTCAACATCATTGCCACTCCTTTAGTCATACCTTCAAATTGAGCCATGAGTAATTCATGGACACGAAATCCGAGCTCCATCCATAACGACCTAGGCCTGAACATGAGTTGTAATGAGAAAACTAAATATAAACATTTACAAGGTTTAGACCCAATGCCAACCATCCAAAGCTTAAAACGAACCCGTCAAGTAGTAATCACTCACTCTTAATAACACATTCACACTTACTCGAAGTACATGTAAGACATTTCTTGGAAGTTGAGGTACGCTATTTCTTTCTAGTCACCAAATAAGACAACATGTGTACACATTTATAAGTCGAACTTATTAGCCATTCTATTATTTCTTATAGCACAGAACATGTGTTCCTACAAACAAAAGACACAATTTCCCTTAACAATGTCAACTTCATTCCTCATCTCAAATCTCATTTGGTATCTCCATTGAACTTCAAGCCAATCCACCAATGCCAACTCATCATTCCATAGGTACCATTCCACAAGCATCAGTACATCCGACTCCATCCATGTCTTTTAAGTCAATTCACATATTTGTGAATAAAACAGTCCACATATTGTTCTTTTAAAGTTATATTGTATTTCGTACAGGCAACAAAGTCCTCCAACTAGGTTTCAGAATTCCTTTATTCAACTCCAACACGATCAATACCCTCGAAGCAAAAACCACCAGAGAACTCTGGATCAGTCCACCCACGTTGAATCACCGTACTGACGTTCCCATTACGCAAGCATCACACCTCCCACTTCATGCATCTGAGCCAACGCAGCAGCACGATTAGTAACTCACATAGTTCCACCATCCCCTCCTCCATACGCACATCCTAAGAAATACCCGACACAATTCCTAAGATTCTGCATCGCCACCATTGCACAAACATAACAGGGCAGCATCGCAATAGTGCCCATTGATTCATAGATTCCGACAACTCTACTGCACGCATCCGCAACAGCACCACGATACTCTTCAATGGTCATCGCCACCTCACAATCGATCGCACGCATCTAGTCTAAAGCAACAGAAAGCATGATAGAAGATCACACATCGCAAGAACCCTCAAGGACCGTCCAAATCCACGAGAATTGGGAGGGATCGAAGGCTGCTAATCGCAGATCGGAACCGGAATGCGAACCCTAGAATCGAAATTGGGGGCGAAATCGAGAAGGATGGGAAAGGATAGAGGGTGAGCTTACCAGAGGGATTCTCGGAGGAGAACAGTCCCTTGGAGGGATAGACGGAGAGAGATGGAGAGAGGTGGAGAGATTTGGGGGAAGAGGGGAGACGAAGTGAGACCACAGGGCGGTTATAAAGGGGGGTGGGGATCCGGGGGTGGAGACGACGGAGGCGAGAGGAGTGGAGGGCTGGGGATGAGAGTACCTGTTTTCCCCTTTCTTTTGTCCACGGAGTGATGGTGTTTCCTTTTCTATGGCCTTTCCTTGTTACGGTCTCGCGCAAGTCTCTCGGGGGTCTTTTTGAGGTGGGTGTTGGATGGCTTCGAGAAGGGGCCATCTTTTTAGTTTCGGTTGGTGTGCGGGGAAATTTCAAAGGCGGTGGTGAAGGGAGGGGGATTACACGGGGCCCTGTGATCATCATCCGCCTCGGCTTTTTTTTTCCTTTTTCTTTCTTTTTTTTTTGCTGCTGCATGTTTTATAAAACCGGTCGCAACGAATTTAAATGCGTACCGAAATCGTCCCAAATTATGAGTGGAGTGGAGTTTTCCCGAATGAGGAACGAGAGAATATTTGACCAAACAGGCCATGTTTTTGGCATGCAAGTTGGGAGAATGCTCGTGGACAGTCGTGCGTATCCTTTCCCAAACGATTGCCACTATAATATTAGAAGATGGATCCGCCTTTCAAGGCAGATAGATTAAAACATCAAACATTGTTTGAAAATTCTATGAATAATATTTGTCTAAATTTATTCTTTATTAGTTATCGATAAATAATTTGTATGAAACATCTCCATGGAGTATAGATGCACTTTTAATATTGTGAAGAAATAATATGCATGATATAAATTATTTTTTCAGTAATTTTATGTTAATTATATAATATGTTATAAAATGTTAACTCTTTATATTGAACTTTTCGATGATTAAAAAATTGTATTAAATGTTATTTTAAAATTAGATTCTTAAATTAGCATAAATAAATATTCAAATTACCATGCCATTTTATTATTGTATTTAAACTCAAATTCGAAAGGAGACTATTCCGAAGGAGTCTTATTACTTGCACCTAGCTTGAGAATAATTCAAAATAGATCTTAATGGAGGCAAAGAATCCATGTAGCTGGCCTTACTTAATGTGAGAGAAGGCTTTGTTGTTTTTGTTGTTGTTATGTTTACTCAAATCCTTTGGAAAAAAAATAACAGGTTTTACATTCTTACATGAAGTGGGGTACTGGAGTATTTAATTGGTAGCCTCGTAGGGACATCCTTACGAAGTGTTACAATATGACAAAGGATGTCTCTAATAATAGGATATATTAACAAGGGTTTTTATCAATTGTGCCCTTCTGAAATATTGCAATATCAGTTTTACCTTTCTCTTTTTAGAAATATCATCTGTGCCTCTGACTTCTTGTCATTCCATCACTTGTGCCCCTCCGTTACTTTGGTTATCAATAAATTGACTTAACCATGATTTAATCAAACCATGATATAGTAAAGAGGGGCATATCTGGAAGAATAACCCCCAACTGCTCCTCCAACCATCCTCCTTCAGAGGTACGCGTCGAGAACATCCCTCCGCACCATCCCTCATACAGCTTCAGCGTCCTCCTGATGTCCACCGGTCATCACCACATTTGACGGCGATATCATCTTCATCTTTGTGACCCTCCGAATGATGATGTTCAGTGGCATATCTAATTCCCCCACCATGCACTGCCGGATCGCCCCCCACACAGCTTACCATTGTCCAGCTTCCTCTTTACGAGGAAAGTCTTCACTCTACCCTTCGTCAGTGTCTTTGTCACAGCTTCGTCTGCCAGTCCCCTCCCACCATAGCGACGCGGAGCGCGCTCCCTGGAGGCCCTCACCACCAGTGATCGGGCATTGCGGGGGATGGAGCAAAGGCAGAGATAGCGCAGTCCTCGTTGGAAAGTTGTTAGTGGGGGCTAAATAAGGAGGTGAGGGTGACACTCACGGCGGGAGCCAGTGTTGCTCGTGAGGGTCCTGCACATGTCGGGATGCTGGTGTTGCTCGAAGGGTAGCGGAGTGGATGAGGAGGGAGGGGGAAGAGGAGGATTGGGTGGAGGAGGAGGAGGAGAAGGGGGAGGAGGGGGAGTCGTGAGAGGAAGCTAGTATAGAGTGGAGGGGAGGAATGGGGGCCAGAGGAGGAGGCTAGTGCGGGGGAGGAGAGGGGACGGAGGAGAAGCATCGGGTGATGGAGGAGCAGGGGGCAGAGGAGGAGGAGGGGTGAGGAGGATGGGGAACCGGAGGAGGAAGCCAGGACGAAGTAGGACGGGGAGGATCGAGGAGGCTGGGGTGGAGAAGGAGGAGGGGAGGAGGAAGAGGCTGAGGTGGAGGAGGTGGAGGAAAGACTACAATAACCTTTTTTAAAATTTAGTTCCCCTTGAGTCTCAAAAGTTAATGTCTGTTTGCATTGGGGATGGACGACAACTAGCCCGAGAGGTACAAGTGATAGAACACCGAGAAGTCGGGGGAACAACTAATATTCCTAAAAAGGGAGGGATATAATTGATATTTCAATATCTCAGAGGGGCATAGCTGATAAAAACCTATTAAGAAATGCCTCTCGTTTGTGAACCCTCGTTACAGTCGACATTTTTTTATTGATTTATTCCATAATAGATAGACTCCAAAAAGTTATATTTTATTTCTATAATATATATGTGTATATATATGTATGATATGAGAATATCATTTACACTATATATTGTCTTAATCATGTTAGGATTAAATGTCCACATTCATTTTATGCACAATAAAATGCATATATTTGATTAAACCTATGTCACGGAATTCTGTGTGATAAAATTTTAGTCTGTGTGAACAAAGATAAAATCGTAGTATTAACTAATTGAAGGAAGAGTAAAAATACATATCTATTTACAAAATGCCAATATCTATAGTAGATTGCAAAGGTATGCATATGATTAACAATCACTATATTGGAGTTTAATCCATAATATTTATAGGATTAAATTTAATAAAATATATTAACCTTAGAAAAGATAAGTGCATAAATGGTGTTGAAGTGGTTGTTCATAAGGGTTTGAAGGATTGTGTGGTTGAAGTGCAACGATTTGAGGATCGGATTATTTTGCTAAAATTGGTGCTTGAAGAAGAAATTTTGAATACCATCTCAGTTTATGCACCACAATTTGATTTAGATGAAAGGATTAAACAAGTTTTTCGGGAGGATTTGAATAAGATTATGCAAGGAATCCCACAAAGAGAGATGATTTGCCTACGTGAAGATCTTAATGGATATGTGGAAAAGGATGCTTCGGGGTATGCTAGTGCTCATGGAGGACATAGCTTCGAGGATCGAAATGAAGAGGGAAAAGTCATTTTAGATTTTGTAACGATTTGTGATATTTTCATAGAAAACACTCTATTCAAAAAGAGGGAGGAGCATTTTATTACTTATAAGAGTGGCTCGACTAGAACATAAATAAATTACTTTACGTTGAGGAGAAGAGATCGGTTATGTTACAAAAACGGTAAAATAATCCCAGGAGAGAGTTTGACAACCCAACATCGTTTGTTAGTCATGGATGTGCAAATAAAATAGTTGGTAAAGAAAAGAAGGACTTCCAAGATTACTAGAATTAGATAGTGGAATCTTCAATTGAAGCAATCAAGCTTCGGGGAGAAGATTTCTGAAGACTTATCTTAGGATTGCAACGAAAGTGCAAATAAGATGTGGGAGGAAGTAGCATCTTGCATCCGAAGGGTAGCCAAAGAGATGCTAGGAGAGCCAAAGGGAGGAGTTCCATGCTAAAAGGAGGCTTGGTGGTGGAGTGGTGGGGTGCAAGAGAAGCTCAAAATTAAAAGAGCATGCTTTAAAGCTATATCTAAGGATAGAACAGAGGAAATTGTCACAAGGTATAAAATAGCGAAGAAGGAAGCAAAGAAGGTTGTAAGCGAAGCTAAGTTAAAAGCTTTATGAAGTTTTGTACGAAAATCTCAACTCTAAGGAGGACCATAAGGATATATTCGGGTTGGCCAAAGTAAGATAAAGAAAGATCAAAGACATTTCTCAAGTGAGATGCATTGAGGATGAGGAAGGACACATGCTTATTTCTCAGAAGGATATAGAGACTAGATGGAAGCAGTATTTCCATAAGCTTTCACTGGAGAAGAACATAGAGAGATAACTTCGGGGGATCTGGCTAGTAGTGAAAGTTACTTAGATGGTTGCAAGCTATAGACGAATACAGTGGAAGAAAGTAGAGAGGTTTTGAAGGTTATGAGATCTGGGAAAAGTGTAGGACCTGATGACATTCCTATAGAAGTATGGAGAGTTTTAGATGGGCGTGGTTTGCCTTGGGTACAAATTTATTCAATGTTATTAGGCGAAGTAAGAAAATGCATGAAGATTGCAGGAAAAGCATCGCAGTGCCTCTTTATAAGAACAAAGAAGACATTCAAAATTGTTCAAATTATAGAGGTATCGAGCTGATGAGTCACACTATGCATTGGGAACGTGTGATAGAAAGAAAGTTGAGTCAAGTTTCTAAAGTAAAAAGAAACCCAATTCAAATCCATGCAAGGCTACTTAACTATTGAAGCCATCCACCTGCTGAGGAGAACAACGGAGTGTTATATAACTAAAAGGAAGAATATCCATGTGATTATTATTGATTTGGAGAAGGCTTATGATTTCGTCCCACAGGATATATTGTGGAGAGTTTTGGAGAAGAGACAAGCACATGCCCTATGCATTAATTTCGTAAAGGATATGTATGACAAGGCTTCATCTTGTGTAAGGATCCAGTATGGGAAGACTGGCTATTTTGACATCAACTTTGGTATGCATCAAGGTTTAACTTTGAGTCCATTCCTTTTTACTTTGATTATGGACGAGTTGACATGTCACATTTAGGATGAGATACATTGGTGTATGTTATTCGATGATGATATTGTGTTGATTGATGGGACTAGATATGGAGTAAATGAGAAGCTTGAGATCTGAAGACATGCTTTGGAGACTAAAGGAATTCATATAAGTAGGGCTAAGACTAGATATACGGAGTGCACTTTTGATGGAAAGTGATGGTGAAGGAATCAGGGTGAATATTGGTGATGATAACATTCAAAAGAGAGATTCTTTTAGATACTTGGGATCTATTTTACAATATGATGGGGTAATTGATGAAGATATTACTAATAGAGTAAATGCAGGTTGGCTAACATGGAGAGGACCTCTATTATTCTATGTGACAAGAAAATTCCTTAGAAAATAAAAGGAAAGTTTTACAAAGCAGTCGTGAGATTGAAGGCTAGGGTTCGGTCCTTAGCACACCACGAAAGTGTGAAGATTGCATCATATGTAATCAAGAGCGACTAGTCAAATAGTTGCAAGGGGCTACACAAATTATTTTTTTATAGAGATGAGATTACATGGTTCGAAAACACTTCTCACATCGTTTCATCAAGATCGCAAACAAGTTATAGGAATACATCTTGAAGTGTGTTTGTGATCGTTGTCTCTAAAGTAAGAGACCTCCTATCTCAAGTATGATAAGGCAGAGGAGATATTTGCGAGAGTGTGGATGAGACGTGTGCTTCTCGCAATCTATGTCAAAGATCTGAGCAATGAATTCTTGATTTCGTCTCACGAAATCTGATGTCTTCTTCATTAGTAAGGGGCACCGAAGAAGATGAAGATCCACAAGCAATCGATCGAGCAACACAATGACATAGCGACGACGGCGACGTTCTCTAGGTCGAGGTGTGGACGGCCACTCTTGAGGGGGTGATGAGAATGAAGGAGAGAGTTTGCACTTGCAATTATGTTGTAAAAGAAATGCTAGTGTTGCCCTTTCTTTTATAATAAATTGGATGTCCATGGATCCTAATCCATGTGCTCACAAAATCAATGGGTTAGGGGATTAACAACGTTGTCAGCAGAGGTCACCTTGGTGATGATGATGGTCACCATGCTTTTGAATCTCCCAAGTGATGTGGTATTTCCTTTCCATGTGCTTTCCCTTCTAATGCCACCTGAGTTCCTTCACCTGAGTTATGGCTCATACGTTATCACAGAGCAGTGGGATGAAAGTATCAGAGGAAACTATGCCAAGTTTTAGGATGAACTTGCGCAACCACACCTTCTCCTTTGTAGCATTTGATGCGATTGTGTATTCAGCTTCAATTGTTGAATCAGTTGTAGTGTCATGCTTCTTGCTTCTCCAATTCACAACACCACTGTTAAAAAAGAACACAAACCCTGAAGTTGACTCGCGATCATCTGTATCAGATTGGAAGTTTGAATCTTTTTGCCCTAAGACTTGGAGATCACCATCTCCATAGACCAAGATGTAATCATGCGTCCGTATTAAATACTTGAAGATGTTCTTCATTGTATTTCAATGTTGTTCTCCATAGTAGCATTTGTATCATCTTACCACTCCCACTGCATGGTAGATATCTGTCCTTGTGCACATCATGGCGTACATTAGACTTCCCACAGCTGGTGCGTAGGGGCATCCATCCATGGCTCTCTTATCCTCGACGCTTTGAGGAGCCACCCCTTTAGATAGGTGGATACCACGTCTTGAGGGAAGGAAACCTTTCTTGGAATTCTCCATATGGAAACGTTCCAAGATCTTTTTAATGTACCGATGTTGTGACAATCCCAAAATTCTCTTTTCTCTGTTTTTGAACAACTTCAGACCCAAGATATAAGAGGCTTCTCCAAGACCTTTCATCTCGAAGGTATGGGATAGTCAGATCTTAACACTAGTCATCATTTCTATATCATTCCCAATGATAAGGATGCCATCTACGTAAAGCATAATGAATACAATGACCCCCCCCCCCCCACTAAGCTTCTTAGACACACACGGTTCATCAGGATTTTGAATGAAATCATAACTCTTTGTGGTTTCAACAAATCCGATGTTCCATCTACGAGAAGCTTATTTGAGCCCATAGATGGATTTCTTTATCTTGCATACTTTGCCTTCCCTAGTTATGAAACCCCAGGGCCGCTCCATATAGATATCCTCCTCAAGGTATCCATTGAGTAAATCGTCTTGACGTTCATCTGCTAGATGTCGTAGTCAAGATATGCAACTATAGCCAGCAATGCCATGATGGATTTAAACATAGCTATAGAAGAGAATGTCTCATCGTAGTAGATGCCTTCTCTCTATGTGTAGCCCTTGGCTACAAGTCGTGCATTGAAGGTCTCTACACTCCCATCATGTCCCCTCTCTCTCTTAAAGATCCATTTAGACCCAATGTGTTTTCCCCCTCTAAGTGGATCCTCTAGGGTCCACACACCATTCTTGTACATAGAGTCTATTTCAGACTTTATTGTCAACATCTATCTATCCATGTCATGATCCACGAGTGTTTCATCAAATGAAGTTGGATCATTGTCAGTTTCACCTTATATATGGAATCCGTACCTTTTATGTGGTGCAACTATCCTCAAACTCCTTCGAAGAGGTACGCGTGTTTCATCTTTATTTACATCTTTAGTTCTGGTTCTGGAATCTCAATATCTTCAGGGTATTAAATGAGTTCATTCGGTTCATTTTTGTCTTGATCTCTTAAGGAGGTCATCCTCTAGAAATTTTACATCTGTAGAGACAAAACCTTATGAGTCTCAGGGTCGTCAATTTGGCATCTAAATATCGGCCTTTAAATATCCAATGAAGTAGCACTCTCGAGTGCGAGATTCTAGCCCATCATACATAACCTTAATTGTACTAAGGCACCTGCTACATAAATTAATTATTCTTCATTTCACATTAAGGACTAATATGCAATAACTTTTATTGAATAATGGCTCGCCATGGGCTCAAATGTCCAACAGTAACACTACGAGTGTGGAGGGGGATGGGTATAGCAGCTTGTGCTACTTGTGTACAAAAGAGAAGATGGAGGTTTTAGAGCCACGTTGGCCGCTAGAAGTGGTTGTGTTGATTGTGCACAAATGAGAAGATGATGGAGGAGATATGAGAGAAGGAACCATAGCGCTACACGTAGAAAGAGGGATGTATATCAACCATATGGATTTTTTTTACTTTGTCACTTTGTTAATTACATGGAATTGGAAGTTGTAGAAAAAACTATTAATTAAGATATATAATGGGACACAACTATAAATAATTTCTTGGTGTTGCACCATTTCTTCCTCGTATTTATATATCATGTGTGCACATTTTTAATGGAAAATGTATAAATAACAATAAAATAAAAATGAGTTATATATTTGAGTTATCGAGTTGAGCACGCATCAACTTGAACCCGACCCGAATACCTTAATGAGAATTTTTCCGATGCAACAAAACAACCTTTTTATTACTTAAACCATATCATCTCATCTATCATGCATTTTAATATAAAGTTAACAAGTCAGGAGTACGACTGGAAGGAGGAGCTAGGGGTTAGCAAGGGAGACAGATGTGCGGGCTATCCGGAGCTGGAGTGATGAAAACTTAGCGTCGATTCTGCAAAAATCCCAAACAAATCACGCACATGCTCAATATACTACACACAGGGGTATAAAAGATAACATTCAATCCACAATAGTAGAGAAGTCCAAGGCAAAAAGTGCAAATGACCCAAAAATACGCGTGAGCACGCACGCGCTTCAGACTCAGAGGGACTAAAGTGCAAAAATCTAAAAACACAAGGTCAAATGTAAATGTCTTAAACTACCATTTTTATTTACTGGACTAGAGCAAAATAGCAAAACATGCAAGGGGGACTATGCAATATACCTTGAGGCACATGAGGTGCGCGTGGTGGCTCTGACGGTTCTGATCTCCCACTGCAAAGTGATCTAACGGTCTAGGAAATGTCGGGGACATGCGGTCGGATCTGACATGTCGGGTCTGATCCAACGGCCTAGAAAGTTGCTCTGACGGTCGGCTCAAATGCGAACCGGCGCTCCACTCCTCATCCTACGGCGAAGAGTGATAGTGCAAGAACAGGTGGTTGGGGGACTTTGATCGGGGACTGGCGCTGCTCCGTTGGGCTGATCGAGCCTCCAGAAGGTCAAGCACCTCTGAAAGGGTGCTCCGCGGCTGATGCGAGGTATGATGGTCAGATGGTCGGAGCGAAGGTGCTCCACCTAGAGCTGCTCCGACAGGCAACTGGAAGTCCAAATAAGCTCCTCTCATGCGAGGGTGCCTGCAAATGAAAGGTAGACTCGAAGGTTGTGCTCCGGTCGTCTTATTGCATGCAGATATGAAGGAAGCGATGGGGGGATGAGGTACGATATGCGACGGAAATGGGGAAAGGAGATCATGCCCTAACCCTGCTCTGATGAGCTGATCTAAGGATGACCAGATTGTGGGAGAATGTGTGGGGTGAAATGGAGTGTCGATCTGAGTGGATAAATGGTGGAAATGAAGCTCCGACCAGTTGGTCGGAGCTAGCAAACTACGACAGATAGGAAATGGAAAGATGGAATCGGAATGGGTGATACAGATGCGGGGAGTGATACATGAAGCTACCAGCAGATGCACGAACTCCAGGCAAAGGTGGTCAGATGAGTTTTGGCTTCGATTTGCTGCGACGTGCAAGAGAGGCTTCATGTGGCGGAGAGGTTTGGCCACGTCTGAGCTACGAGCCTCCAAGCTCCTCTGGATGATCCTTAAGCTCTCCTCCAATGGATGTAACTACGAGGAAGGTGGCTCAAGAAGAATGGGGGCACGAGGTATGAGCTAGAGCGCTATGGAGGCGGAAGAGACGTTTTATAGGCATGGTTGAGGGTATGGAAAAATCGAGAGGTGGAGCGCAACCCTAGGAGGATTTGGGTAATTCTAGGGATCCGCGAGAATCTCGAATGTTTGAGGATTCTCGAGTCCAAATATCAAGGCAAGAGGAGGTCGGGTTTGGGCGTGAAAATTCAGAGAAAATGCTCCGACGAGAAGGCTGCAACCCGACCCGGTCTGGAAGAGACTTTTGACAGGGTCGACGATTCGAGTTGGACCAATCAAAAAATAGGATGTATAGAAATCAAAGAAAATTAGAATAAAAAAATAATAGATGAATTTAAATCAAAAAGTGTATAAGATGAAAAATGCTTATTGTTTTATAAACTATTTTTCTGTGATTTTTAATTATTTTTAGGAAACATAAAATGACATATATACAGTATATAGAATTATATACATGTATATTATACCTATGTATTATGTATAAGTATTTTTATTTTATTATTTTACAAAAATACCTTAATTTTATATTTTATTTATTTACAATATAATTTTAGGAGTATAAAATGATTTTTATTATATTTTATTTATAAATAGTGGATGTGATATGTACATGCATCTTTTGTACAAAGGTTTGATGATTTTATTTTTATTTTTCGTTTATTTTTCTGATTTTTATTTTTATTTTTATAATATTATTAAAACTATATACAAGGGTGTAAAAGAATAGAATATTTTGATTTTATCAAAAATAAATAGAGAAATAATATGTACAAGTGTAGGTGATATATACAACACATAGTAGACCCTATCTCTCTCTACTTATTTTATTTAGCGATCAGGTCAAGTCTTGACCTTCTCTTGGGATTTGGGTCACTCTGTATTTATTCTAAATACATCATTCTTTTTTTCTCTTTCCTTTATTCTTTTATTTTTGGAAAACTATATGCTAATTATACATTATTAACAAAGGTATGCAAAGAGCTTATTATTGAATTTACATGTATTTACAAGAGGTTTTGCCAAAAAGAAGAGCTAATATAAAAGAAGAAAGAGTGAGAATCATGGATTCATCAATATATATTTCAGTTTCTACTCCATATCCCCATAAACTAAGAGGCAAATACGCTTTACTCATCATTGAATGGACCATGTACATGATAGTCATGTTGCGTCTTTCAACAACACCATTAAGTTGGGGAGTTCCAGAAGAAGTGAGATTGTAGACAATTCCTCTCTCTTTGAGGTATTCCTTAAATTCATCCAAGAGGTACTTGCCACCTCGATCAAATCGAATCTGTTTAATATTTCTATCAGTTTGGATCTTAACAAAAGCCACGAGCTCTTTGAACTTTTCAATGGTTTCCAATTTGTTATGTAATAGGAAGATACCGTATCGCGAATTGTCATCAATAAACGTCAAATAATATCGATATCTATTTTGGGTCGCAGTATTGAATGGACCACATACGTCGGTATGTATTAGGTTAAAGATACCTTCGCATCGTTTAACCTTGTTACGGAAAGGCGTCCTGGTCATTTTACCTTGAATACAATGTTCACAGGTAGGCAATGTTTGGACCTGTAGAAAATATAAGGGTCCATCCTTTATTAATCTATTGATCCTATCAACAGATAAATGACCAAGCCTTTGATGCTAAATGATGTTTGAATGATTTCCATCCTCTTTGGTTCTTTTAGGATTTTTAGTAGTGCTAGTAATATTCATGACAGATTCATCAATGCACAATTTATAAAGTCCACCAAAAGTTAGAATACCATCCACAATATATTTATCATAATGACTTGCAAAATAAGAACGAACATCCATTTCTAACTAGCTTAGATACATATATAAGGTTCCTTCTAACATCTAGAACATAAAGATACTCTTTAAGTATTAGGACTCTCCTACTAGATAATGATAGTCTGCATGTCCTGATGACTACTACTACATCAATTGCATCAGAAAAAAAGAAAGAAAATTGAAAAGAAATAACAAACGAAGTTATCCACAAAAACTCAAAATACAAAAATTATTTATTATTTTGTAAACTACTTTATAATGATTTTTATTTATTTTTATAACACAATGTATTAGGTATTATTATTTATAAACTATTTCAAAAGTATTTATTTCTATATATTTTATGTATTTATACTTATTTATACTTATTTTTATACATAAAGTTATAATTATTATTTTTATTTACAATATATTTAAATATGTATTTACATATTTTTTCTATATTTTTAAATTTTTGTTTATTTACTTAAATAATTGTATGTACTTATAATATATGCGCATTTTGCCTGTATTTTAATATCTTCTTTATTTCATTAAATATTTTTACTTGATTTTATTTATGATTTATTTTAATATAGTACATACACGTATTTAAAAATATAAGAGGAATAGAAACGTAAAGAATAAAAAATATCAGTATTATATACATATCCGCAATACAATGGGGACAAAAAATGACTTTTGTATCTTAACTTCATTTTCAATGAAACCACCTTTATTAAATACATATGTTATTTTTAGGGTTTTATCATGTGTGCCCCTTCCAGATATTGCAATATCAATTATATCCCTCCCTTTTTGGGAATATCAGTTGTGCCCCCAACTTCTTGTCGTTCTATCACTTGTCCCCCTTTGTTACTTTGGCCATCAATGGGTTGAACTTAACCGTGGTTTTTTCAAACCATGGTTTGGATAAGAGGGGTAAAACTGGACGTAAAAAGGATCACCCCCAAAATTGAAATCCACAATTAGAGATGGAGAAGAAGATGAAGCATGGATACTCATCCGGCCACATCACCCTCCAGATCCATCGTTGTCGGTTGCGGAAGGAGGAGGGGGAGGTTGCGAGCGGAGGAGGAGGTTGCGGGAGAATAGGTGAGGAGGAGGATGTTGGGGGATGAAGTAGAGATCCTGAAGTCGTCGGCTTCCTCCACCTCGTCGTCAACTCCTCCTCCGCCTCCTAAATCCTCTCAATCGTCCTTGTTTATGAAGCCACCATCTCAAGATCGACCGATCCAGAGGGCTGGCATCCAGATCGACACTAGAAAGCCAAAGGCATACCCTCGTGTGGAGGTCACAATCCCCATGGAGAGCCCTCTTGCCTCCGTCAGCTGCAAGAGGAAGAAGGAAGGTGATGAGTGCCCACCACCTGTTCAACCAAGCAACATGTGCACCACTTGCCAGAACTTAAAACTCCATGATTTGTTAGAGTTTCAAGATTTTTTGATATGACATTAATTAGTTTGTTGCAGTTTAAATGTCATTTTGGATTGTTTAATTCATATTAAATCACTGGCTTAATATTGAATATTTTACAGTATTCATTTGGATCTAACTTCACACTAATTTTTATAGAAAAATACAATCTATTGTGGCCTGTAGAATTTTTGGAATATATTTTTTGTCTGACTTATTTAGTGTGCATTTTATAATATCTAAGAACTAAAAATAGTTGTAACCCTAATTTTCTCTACATATGGTATTTTTGATAGATTTTTACATCGTAGTTTAAATAGTTCAAAAAAATTACATTCATCGTTCAGTAGTATTTTATTTTTAGGTAATTCACTTTGACTCCAAAAATTGGTAAAAAGAATAGGGTAGATGCCTCTCACTTAGGTCCACATCATATACAAAAATCATGTCTACCTCTTAAAATTATAAAATATTAAATTTCTTCTAAAAATAACTAAAAATGCATATATAATAAAATTGAAAAATTAAAAATGTTATGGCTTTCTTTTTGAGCATATTTCAAGGAAAACCCCCGCTTTGATTTTATTTCATTTTTGATAAAAAAATAATTTTCTAAGTTGAGTACAGTTCCCTTACTTCTATTCTCCAATTTCTCTTTATATTTTATTTTCTATTTTATTTTGATTGAAAAATTACCAAAAATATTTCCAAATTATAAGAATCACATACTTATTTTATTTATATTTTTACTATATTTTTATTACCCTTATTTTATTTAAAACCATTTTTACCCTTGACAAATCAGTAATACGCTAATTAATTATGTCAAATTATTATAGTATTTGGGCACTTAGGATTGATAAAAAGACCACTTAATTAATTGTTCAAATAATAACGAGCATCTAAATTTTATTTAATTTTGGGAAGCCCAAGGTTGAATTCAGGGAGGCAAATGTCTTCTTAGGTTGGTTAAAAATCAATCTAGAAATTCGATTTTCAAATAAGCATTTTTTTAAAATTTTCTTTCATGCAAATAAAAAATGACATAAATTAGGGCAAGTTTAGGGGCTAAAATGAAATTTTCAATCAAACAATATCCAAAAAGCTTCAAACTTGGCCACTATATGAAATATGATGAAATTAATGCATTACATTTTTGTGGATTTTTCTGATACAAAATGAATTTATCTTGAATTAATGATGAATGCAAGGTGATTTTTTACAAATCAATTATAATAAATAGAAAACCTATTATTTTTCGGAAATAAAATTATCCTAGATACGTCTAATCAAGATTTATCCATGAAAAATAATAGATCCTAAAAATAATAGGTCTATGATCTATTAAAAAAATTAATTACTCAAATCACATTTAATTTATTTGATCTTGATATGCATGTAAATCAATGATTTTTGGGCACAAATAGGTTACACTTAAATCTACCTACTTTTAATTTTTGGGAATTGTTGGAGCACTAGGTGATTTATTACAAATTAAAGACCACACAATGGGTAAAATATGCAATTTTCAACTTAAATAATTAATTCGAATCAACTATGGCTCATGAAAAATGAGTCAAATATCCATACGATAGGGCATAAGTTCTTCTACTATGTATAGTTTTGAGAATGATAAAATGATGACAAAGTGATGTTCAAAATGACACTCAAACACATGATTCTTTATTCAAATTACATAAATAAGATTAAAATAAATGCAAGCAACAGAAACTCGGTTGAAATTACCAGGACCCGAGGATTTTTGACAAAAGTTCCAGGGGCACTTGCACCTCACGTGCCTCTTGGAAGACAGAGGCTTCGTGTGAATTGCAGAAGATATAGGGGCTTGGGCATAAAAGTCCCACAACCCATGTCATGTGCAGTCCACATGCGTGGGGCTGGGGAGACCTCTGTGTGATATGCTGGAAGGTGGGGTCTCAACATGCAATTTGCCCCAACTCACGTGCCTTGCACATGAGGTAGGGAGGATAGGAGTGGCAGGCTCACGGGTCGAGGGGGCGTGTGACCCGAGGAGTTCTAACCGAGTGCTCGGGCGGAGAGGGCGAACGTGAGGCGATCGTGGCTCCTATGCGACAGAGTAGTTGGGCAGTGATCCAGGAGCTCGAGCGTGGAGCGCTCGTCACCGAGTCGTTGCTCCATGCGTTGAAGAAGTGGCATAGTGGAGCAACGGGGTGATTACAGGTGCGACGGAGGCTGAGTCGTGGTGAAGGCGAGAGGCGACTTGACCAAGGAGGAGCGATTGATGCCTAATCCACCAAAATTGCAGCTGGAGAACAACACACATGAATGGGGGAAAAAGGAAATGGGTGGTGGATGGAGGTCTTGAGATGGCGGAGAAGACAGATGACCTGAGACTCGACTCTTTGTAAGAGTCGAGGTGGAGCAGGCGGAAGGTTATGATAGAGAAGAAGAGAGACATGGGATCTGATTGATCGGAATTTGGGGTTTTGATTCAACGAAGAATAAGACGATTGGGAGAATGTGGCGATGACGGAAGAGGGGGAATAGATCAGACGGAGAAGAAGAAATCAAAGATAGAGGAAGAGGGGGACATGTCACCTGAAGGATCGGGCGAGGTGGTGGAGTGCATGGGGATTGACCGAGGCAAAGCTCGGTCGTGGTATTCGTTTAAGGGATGGCGACCCGAGCCCAAGTAGCTCATGGAGATCAAAGCTGCAGCAGAAGGAACGAGCCTTCTCGATCTCGCCATAGATAGCCATTGGTCATCGCTCTACCGATGGGTCGGAATCGCTGTCACCGATACGGTTGGGAGCTTGAGCTCTATCTCAGAGGAAATGGAGGACCAGGATGCATAGCGGGGGGAGCGAGGTTATTTGAAGGTAGTTAGGGTCGTTAGTCGTGCGAGGTTAGTTACGATCGTGGGAAGATGGTACGGATGGCGTGAGGTGTTTAGCCGTGAAGTTACAACTCCACTATACGACTCGCGGGTGGTTAGTGGATGGAAGAGAGGGGAAGGCAACCGGGTCCGCAAGGCACGATCGTGGAGAGATGTAGGAAGAGTAAAGCGGGAGGAGGCTCGGTGCAGCGGTTGCGCCGCATGCTGCCGCAAGAGGCAGGGGTGGGTGCAAACAGGATAAGGGGGAGAGTAGGGGGTGCCACGTGGCGTGCATGGGTAGCCACATGGTAGTGAAATAAAGAATAAAAATAATAACAATAATAAAAACATAAATGAAATAAATAATTTGAATAATAAATAAAATAAATAAATAAATGAGGAAATAACACAAATCAATAAAATAAATTAAAATGAAAATATAATAAATAAAATAAATATAAATAAATACATAATAAATAAATTAAATAAAATAGAAAATAGAAAATAAAATAAAATAATAGAGATTAAATAAAATAGAATTAAAAGAAAATAATAAATAAAATGGGGGATGACACGTGACAGCTCCAGGAACTGCCACCTGTCGCTCCCAAAAAATTTAAAAATTAATTCCAAAAAATAAAAAGAAATAGTGAAAGAGCTCAAATCAAAAAGTAGTCAACATAAACGTTACTCGTCTCGACGAGATCTATAACTTTCGCGAAGGACTCAAAATCAAAAGAAATCATCTGCACAAAAAGTATTTTTTGGTGGTATCCTATATATATGAAATACCACATTTTTGTATTTTGCAAATTTTTTGTCATTTTTAAATAAGATAAAAATCAAAATGAAATCGAATAAAATATAAAACAAAATTTTACAACTTTATCTCTTTTTTGGATTTTTAATAAGAAAATAAAGAAATAAAATAAAGAGGACATGTGCAAACTACATATACAAACTCAATTTGATTTATTTTCTTTGATTTTTGCTTCAATTTTTTTTATTTTTACATATTTTTCAAAAAAAATAATCAAAGAAAATAAATGCAAAATAAATAAATAAATAAGAGTTATTTTTGTACATAAAATAATAAGGTCAATATGTACAGTATACAATGAGGGCCCAAAACCCATGCTTCACAAATGAACTCTGATTCCTCTGAATTTGATTTTGTTTTGTAGATAATCGAACATACATTAATTTAAAAGTGAGTAAGGGTCCATAAGAGACTGTATGAGGGAGATATTCATGTTTCAAGGCTTTTAATCTCGAACTAAGGTATGGGTTTTATTGGGCAATTTTTACAAGCTAGTATTTTTTGGTATTTTTCATTTATTACTGTTAGTAACATATGCAGTATAAAGTTGATTTTATTCAATTCTAAGTTAGTGAAAAATAAATAAAAATGAGAGAAAATATGGTATTATGTAGGTGATATTTACAAGGGAATTGGGGCTCCTCATTTAGTGCAAATATGCATGATAAAATGCAGATATTTTGTACAAGTGTATGAATGATAATAATGCAGAATAAATGGTGAAATACAACTAATTACTCAGGAACGAAGCTCTATTTTCATCTTTCAGAGTGATGAATCACAAATTCATCATCCCTCTTTTCTTTTATATATTAGTATTTACTAAAACATTTTCATTTTATTTTCAATTTATTTTCACTTAATTTTTATCTAAATCAAAAACTCAAAAAGTAATTTTAAAACAAAATTAAAAAGTGAAAAAAAAATATCTATATTATTCCACTAATATGGGAGTAAGATAAAACACCAAAACAAATTAAAACAAAAGACTAAAAGTCTAAAAAATAATTAAAACACACACACACACACACACTCCCCAAGTATGATTGTGAGACCAAATTAAGTAACTAGGATCATGGTATAGTTCGCCTTCTTGTATTCAATCGAAGTACACTTGCCTAGTTTAATAATAGCATTTCAAAAATTTTATTTGATTAATCACCTTACTTGGGTACTACACTTCGATATTTTTAGCATATTGACTCATATAATCATCAATGCACTCCCGTCGGATCAATTATCCACTAAAATTGCAACTTTCAATAGGGAGTAACATACTTCCTTTTATAACTTGTACCTACATATCTCACGAAAGTCTTTTAACTTTCACAAAGAAAGGAAACCACATCTTATTCACCTAATTTAAGAAAATAACTAAAAGACTATAGTTAAATAACATGAATTGAAGTGGGTTAGTGAATATAAAGCTTCCATGAATGAGTAGCAGAGTGAATACACAAAGTCCACGCTTAGAGTCAGATTTTGATGTGATCTCGAGAAAACAATGTACTGAAAGTAAATGGGATTTTGCGGCTATGAGTGCTTTAAGAATAAGAGTGAATGCTACTCTCTTGGGATAATAGGACTGAGAGTGAATTTTTGGGAAATAAGATCATTCTTATTAATTTTATAAGAATGCTACTCTCTTGGGAAGATTGGAATGAGAGTTAGGAATGAGTGTAAGGTTATAATGCAGCTCTCTTGCGATGATTGGAATGAGAGTGAATTTTTGGGAAATAAGATCGTTCTTATTACTTTTATAAGGTTGCAAAAATGGGGATTTACCCATGAATCAAATGGCGTCTAAGCCTAAACGACACATCCTAGCGTCCATATTGATGTTAGGAATCAAATGGCTTCAAAAGTAAAATCAATCAGTTGATTTATCATTGTTAGAGATTGCAGAAGATTTCCTTCTTTATATTCTATTGTAACCCCACGAGGGCTTTTTATGTTAAGAGAATATTCTATGTGGCTATTTGTTAAGAGAATATTCTACAGAGAATATTCTATATTCTAAAGAATATTCTATAGAATATTCTCCTTTGAGCCCTCTAGGGTTTAGTCCTATATAAGGACCCCTAGACCTCTTGAATAAACAACGAATCATCTTTTCTTATTATTCTTTCACATGGTATCAGAGCAGCGGTCCTAGGCCGGTGTTCTGACCTAATCACCCCTCCGCCACTGCCAGCCCTCCAAGTTTATCTACAGCTGTGTGCTGCCTCGGGTCTCCACACCTCCTGCCTTAGGCCTGCGCCGCCTCGGTTGAGCGTCGCCAGGCTGCTCTAGGGAAGCCAAGTACCACCGCCAGGTCGGCCAGGCCCGCCTCACACTGCCAGGCGCCTCCGCCAGCCCTCCCAGGGCCTCCTTCCGCCGCCATGCCCCCTCTTGTGCCATCAAACGATCATTGCCTCATCCTTCTTATTCCTTGATGAGGGTTTAGATATTTGATGATAAATTGAGGGAAGATATACTCTTTAGGTCACTTTTTCTTGACCTAAGCCGCCACGATGACGTCTGCCGAGATCAAGCCCACGTACCCTACTTCTTCTTTGCTGGTACATGGCACTTCTATCAAGTTGAAGGGCTCTGAAAATTATGTTCTATGGTCTCGGTCTTTCAAAGTGTTTGTTGGTGGCCAACGCAAGAGCTACGTTCTTACAAAAGTTCCACCTGCAGAAACTGATAAGGACTATGAAACTTGGTTTGTTTATAATTGTCAGGTTATCACTTGGATGACGAACAGTGTCGATCCAAACATTGCTGCGAATCTTCTTTACAAAGACACTACTAAGACAATGTGGGAAAACCTTGAGCGTACATATTCTCAAAAGACGACTAAGTCTCGTCTGTCAGACATATACACAAAAATTTGGTCTGCCCCTCGGGGAGAATCAAGTCTTATCCAATACTACAGACTTCTTACAAGCCTTTTTGAGGAACTCCTTATTTTTCAGCCTGCATGTTGTGATAAACAAGTAGGAGAACATGCTGAATGGCAGGTTTACATATTTCTCTCGGGGCTAAATCCAAAATATAAGCCTGTGAAAGATCAGAATCTGATGGATGATACTCTACCTACTCTTGAGACCATCTTTGGACGCTTATAGGAGCTAGAGGCTCTGATTCAACACTCTACCACCCACACCTCTACAGAGACGATGGCCCACTATACCTCCTCAGGATATAGAGGGCGTCATAACTATCAAGGAGGACGGGGACGTGACTCAGGGCGTGGACATGGTCGTGAATCTGGACGCAGCCGTGACTCTGGACGCGTACGTGATCGTGGGCATGGTCATGATTCTTTTGCTCGGTATCCAGCATGTGTACACTGTGGACGCTGGAATCACCCTTCTGATCGCTGATGGGCAACGTTTGGGATGCAACCTAATGCTAACAATGCCTATAATGAAGTATCGTATGATGCAACTGCAGAAACATCTACTCAGCAAACCAGCGAGGCACAAACCCCATTCACTGCTTCTGAATATGCTCGCCTACGACAACTGCTGCAAGAATCTAGCCCTTCTGATAGTAATGCTTCTGCCCCTACTGCTAGCATGGCTACTACCTCAGGTACAGTAGCAAACTCTGTCTCTGCCTCTAAGCATGCATGGATTATTGATTCTGGAGCCTCTACCCATTTGACGGGAGAAGGAAGTTTGCTAACCTCCTCCCAGCCATCTTCCTCTGTGAAGACTGTTCGGGTTACTAATGGGGATCATTCCCCAGTGACTGTTGTTGGTACTGTCAACTTTTCTTCCAAGCTGCATCTGACAGATGTTCATTGTGCCCCTGCTTTTCCTCTCAGCCTTCTATCAGTACAGAAGCTATGTCATCAACTTAACTGTCGTGTTATTTTTGATGAGATTTGTTGTTATTTTCAGGACATCCGGACGAGGAAGATTTTTGGTGGGGGTCATGAGAGGAACGACCTCTATTACCTCGACATCCCTTCTGATTCCAACTTTGCTGGTGCAGTCTCCATCTCTGAAGATCCTTTTCTATGGCACCTTCGTCTTGGTCACCCTTCTGCTAAAGCTCTCTCCATGATGTTCCCTGAACTTTCCATGCTGAAACCTTTTGAGTGTGAAGCATGTCAGTTCGGGAAACATCATCGAGCCTCCTTTCCTGCACGGACTGAGCCTCGCCTCCTTACTCCTTTTGCACTTGTTCACTGTGATATCTGGGGACCCTGTCCGGTCCGAAGTCTAAGTGGTCATAAATATTTTGTTGTCTTTGTGGATGACTACAGTTGATCATCTTGGGTTTTTTTGTTAAAGGAACGCTCAGAAATTAACAATATTGTCAAGAATTTCTTTTACTATGTCAAAAACATCTTCTCCACTACTGTTAAAATATTTCGTTCTGATAATGCATTGGAATTTACACAAAATGATTTGACATCCTTCTTTGCTTCCCAGTGTGCTATCCATCAAACCTCTTGACCATATACCTCCCAACAGAATGGGGTAGTCGAAAGAAAACTTCGACATCTCCTCGACATTGCCCGCTCTCTTCTTACCCAAATGAAGGTCCCCAAAACCTATTGGGGAGATGCTATTCTCACTGCCATCCATCTTATCAACAGAGTTCCCTCTGTCTCCCTAAATGGCTCCACACCCTTTGCCTTATTGTATCCAAATGACTCACCATTTCCTCTACCTCTGCGGATTTTTGGATGCACCACCTTTGTTCACAACTTTCATACTGCAGACAAATTACCGTCATGTGCAATTAAATGTATTTTTCTGGGTTATTCCCAAACAAAGAAAGGGTATAGATGCTATGATCCTTGTGGTAAACGCTATTATATATCAGCTGATGTCACCTCTTTCGAACAAACTCGCTTCTTCAATCAAGATGTGTCTGACATACCATTAGAACTTCCTCCTCCACCAATTGTCTATAAAAGAAAACATGTGTCCCCTCTTGTTCCTGTTCCTCTACCTGTTCCTTTGTTGTAGGAAAATATGCCATCTTCAAGTACCCCCACCAATACTACTCCGGATGATCCTCAGGAGCTTCCCATTGCCCTACGCAGAACAAAGAGGCAATGCACTATCCATCCTATGTCTAATTTTACGTCCACTGATGGCCTATCATGTTCTGATAAAAGATATACAGATGCTCTTATGACAATCTCTGTCCCAGGAGACTATCACAGTGCATTACAGGACCACGAGTGGCGACAAGCCATGAATGAAGAAATGGATGCTCTCAATTCCATAGGAACATGGGATCTAGTTCCGTGTCTCGAAGGTGTCAGGCATGTTGCCTGCAGATGGGTCTTTACTACGAAACATTCTCTAGATGGTTCTATTGACAGACTGAAAGCAAGACTTGTGGCAAAAGGCTTTACACAGACATATGGAGTTGATTACTTCGAGACTTTTTCACCTGTTGCCAGGATGGGGTCTATTCGCACTATCCTCTCTGTAGCTGTGAACAAAGGCTAGCCTATTTTTCAACTAGATGTCAAGAACACATTTCTATATGGTGATCTTGAGGAAGAGGTTTACATGATGCAACCCCCGGGTTACGAAGTCGAGGGGGAGTATGTTTGCCGACTTCGCAAAGCAATTTATGGTCTAAAGCAAAGTCCGAGGGCATGGTTTGACAGACTTAGTTCAGAGATTAGCACTCTGGGCTTTCAGAGAACTACATATGGCCATTCAGTCTTTGTCAGAAAACGATGAACAGGTACTGTCATACTAGCTGTATATGTGGATGACATGGTTGTTACAGGTGACGACGATAAAGGAGTGCTAGAAGTAAAGACTTTTCTGCAAAATGTTTTTGTCACCAAGGATATGGGGCAACTTCACTATTTTCTAGGTATAGAAGTCTTACGCACCAAGAAGGGGCTTCATATGTCACAAAGAAAGTATTGCTTAGATATACTAACAGAAGCAGGATTACTTAGGTGCAAGCCATCTGGCATACCTGCAGAACCAAAGAAACATTCTGCACCAGATGATCATGCCTTTGAAGATACTACAAGATACAGAAGCTTGGTTTGCAAACTTATGTACCTTATTGTTACTAGGCCAGCCATATCATATGCTGTGAACAGAGCTAGACAACACATGGAGAAACCATGCTACAACCACTGGCAAGATGTTCTTTAGATCCTTCGCTACCTGAAGGAATCCTCTGGACGTGGTCTATTCTATGGGGCAAATGGATACACTAAGGTTGCTGCTTATGCTGATGCTGATTATGCAAGCTCACCTGAGGATCGTCGTTCTACGACGGGCTATGCGATGATGGTAGGAGGTAACCTTGTTAGTTGGAGGAGCAAGAAGCAGACGGTGGTTTCCCGATCCAGTGCAGAGACTGAATATAGGGCAATGGCCCAAGCCACATGCGAAATTACCTGGTTACTATCTCTTTTGTAATAACTCAATATTGCTATAACTACTCCTGTTCCTCTATACCGTGATAACAAATCTGCCACTTATATTGCTACAAATCCCATGTTCCATGAGAGGACCAAACACATTGAGATCGACTGTCATTTTGTTCGTGATGCTGTACAAGAAGGCAAGATTTCTACACCACATATCTCAACAGATCTTCAGCTTGCAGACATATTCACAAAGGCCTTATCAAAGAAGCGCCTTTCCTGGATATCTTCCAAGTTGGGCATGATCGATGGATATGCTCCAACTTGAGGGGGAGTGTTAGAGATTGCACAAGATTTCCTTCTTTATATTCTATTGTAATCCCACGAGGGCTTTTTATGTTAAGAGAATATTCTATGTGGCTATTTGTTAAGAGAATATTCTATAGAGAATATTCTATGTTCTAAAGAATATTCTATAGAATATTCTCCTTTGAACCCTCTAGGGTTTAGTCCTATATAAGGACCCCTAGACCTCTTGAATAAACAACGAATCATCTTTTCTTATCATTCTTTCACAATCATGATAGTTGATTGAACCAAGAGTAGTTGACTGGATCAGGATAGTAATATCGATTCATCTCATCATTCATAGATCTCCCACAATCACTCATTTAATTATTCAGCTGAGATAAAGATTGTCGACTAGATCAAAGTTATAATCGTTTTAAAAGTTTTTTATATTCATCGATCAGAATAAAGTTGAGGGTTACTTTTATTGACTTAGATTAGTCGGTTGGTTATTTATATCAGTTGGTGGTCAAGAAATTTGGTGAAGCTTTGAATTGAGTGGATTTTATATTTTTATCTCTTTTACAAGAATCCCATAAACAAAACCTAAATATTTCGATCAACAATTCTTTAGTTATGTCATGATTTATCGATTATTGCAGTGTTTGCTTAGAGATATTATAAGGTCACCAAAATAGTATGTTAGTTCATGCACAAGTATGCATATTTTGACGATAACAAAACTTTTGTAGTTAGCTTGAAGCTAGATCAAAAGCAAAAAAGTTACTAGATCAAGAGCAAGCTCAAGCTTAAGGAGACCAAGAACAAGCTCATATTGGGGAACTTAAGCTTAGCAAAAGAAGATGAAAGGAGTATAAGGCAAAGAAACTCCAACTCAAGCTCAAAGAAAGGACCTCAAGATCAACAAGAAGTCGAAAACCTTTCTTTTATTGAGTCCTTCATTTTGTAATTATCATAGTTTGTAAAGAACCACAAAGAGTATCATGCATCTTGCATTTCAGACTTTTGATTCTGACTTCCATGCCAAAAAGTCAACCTCACTGATTAAACTCCTTGCATTGATTGATCACCTCTGATCGACCGAAACTCTTGACTGATTAATCATCCTTGATCGATCACGTCCTTATTATGATCAATCAATGTTCAAATTTCAATGTTCATTTAGTGATCACTAAATGATCAATCATCCTATTTTTCTGATCAATCATTTTTTAAATTATGATCGATCAACTCTTTCAACATGATCGATTATATCAGCAAGATTGATAATATTTTTTGCCCAATCGACCATATGGCATTTTAGGAAGATTTTCCTTTCCATTTTTACCTTGAACGACTATGGAGAACCTATGCTTGTAAATAGGACCCTCGACCTCATTTGTTCAATACCCAACCAAGACCAACATGTCTCTTTTCTCGACTTTCCCCTCTATTCTCCGCGAGAAAGTTCTAAGAACTATTATCTAATTCACGATTCATGCCTACAACACAAAAGCTATGTGATCATATTATGAGGACACTTCTCGCCTTGTAAGATGGTTTTTTCGTATATTATTTATTGCATATTGATCTTTGATATTAAAGTTGTTATTTTTTTACATATCTATAATATGGTTGTAAGTAGTCTGCTTATACAACTTGTTGTAATACGATTGGGTTGCTTGCATAAGAAACTCATGTTAGTGAAAGACCCATGTGGTCAGGTTGAAAGCCTGAGTCATGAGACTCTTAGTTGTGGTTTTACATAGGAGGGTTCCCATGTTAAATACGCGTGCACTTGTGGTTTGATTGTTTATCTCGTGATTGAAAGTGTTATGTAACACTATGGTTATTTTTAGAGTATTATGATTATAGCAATCCATGTCATATAGTCCAATACACCTATACCCTGCTAGTGTACAAAGGTTCCAAGAATTGGTATTCAAGACTCACCCATATGAAGGTAGTCATTCTTCCAACACACATGGCCAGCATCTTAGGATCGAATACTAAAGGAAACAAGATGATTCATCCTCCCAACTTCAATGGGATGAAATAATAAAGATGGAAGACCAAGATGGTGACCTTCCCAAGACATTAAATTTTGCAATTTAGAATACGACAAGGAAGTAGTTCAAGATCATTAAAGAGAGGGAGACTGGCTACTCTGTCGCTGAGATAGTGCATATTACACTCAACTCTAAAGCAATAAACACTATATATTGCACTATGTCTTAAGAATGATTCGATCAAATCTCACATCTGGAGACGACTCACGATATTTTGGAGACTACTCATGCAAGAACATTCAAGGTGAAAGAACTAGATTTAGGATGCTTGTTGTAGATTATGGGGCGTTTATAATGTCGAAAGGAGAAAGCCTCAAGGATATGAATGTCTGATCCACCATTATTGCGAACCAACTGAGAAATTTGTGAAGAACCTTCCTTATTGGAGAACTCCCAAGCAAAATTATCACATCTCTATCGCCAAAATGGGAACACAAGGCCATGACAATAGAAGAATGAACATACTTTAACTAGACCTCTCTAGAGGTTCTCATAGGAAATATTCTTGCTGATGAAACAAAGTTGGAGAACATGAATAAGGAAGAAGAGAAGCCATAGTGGAGTCTAGATCTCTCAACCAATAAGGAGACAATAGAGGAATCCGATTGCGATGAGGACACTACATTCATAATCCAACAATTCAAGTCACTCCTCAAAGAAGAAGAGAAAGGGGGACACAGAAATCAAATGCTTCTTGCGAAACAAAATAGGCCACGCGGAGAATGACTGCCCTCAACTAAAGAAAAACTTCAAATTTGAGAAGAACTTCAAAAATAAAGCTATCAAGTGCCTTGGGATGACTCAAGCAGTAGTGGAGAACAAACGAAAGAGCGTGCATGTGATTAGTTAAAATAGTGAAATTTAACTCATCTGACCTTGATGAGGAGGTAATTTAACTTCCTTATGGTGATCTTTATGATACGTATTAAGATCTCTTTTAGACAAGTCATGTGTTTTGAAAAGGAAATGTGTTCTCTTAGAAAGACTATCAATCAACTAGTTAACGATAAATCTTGTTCATTAAATGATCTAGTAACAATATTAATGCAGAATAAATGATGAAATGCAACTAATTACTCAGGAATGAAGCTCTATTTTCATCTTTTAGAGTGATGAATCACAAATTCATCAACCATCTCTTCCTTATATATTAGTAATTACTAAAACATTTTCATTTTATTTTCAATTTATTTTCACTTAATTTTTATCTTAAATAGAAACTCAAAAGTATATTTAAAACAAAATTAAAAAGTAAAAAAAATAAAAAATATATCTATATTATTCCACTAATATGGGTATAAGATAAAACATCAAAACAAATTAAAATAAAAAGACGAAAAGTCTAAAAAATAATTAAAACACACACCCCCCAAGTACGATTGTGAGACCGAATTAAGTGCCTAGGATCGGGGTATAGTTTGCCTGCTTGTATTCGACTGAAGTACACTTGCCTAGTTTAATAATAGAGTTTCAAAATATTTATTTGATTAATCACCTTAGTTGGGTACTATACTTCGACATTTTAAGCATATTGACTTAGATAGTTATCAATGCACTCCCGTCAGATCAATTATCCACTAAACTTGCAACTTTCAGTAGGGAGTAACACACTTCCTTTTATAACTATTACCTTTCTTGAACATATCTCACGAAAGTCTTTTAACTTTCACAAAGAAAGGAAACCACATCTCATTCACCTAATTTAAGAAAATAACTAAAAGACTACAGTTAAATAACATGAATTGAAGTGCGTTAGTGAATATAAAGCTTCCTTGAATAATTAGTAGAGTGAATGCATAAAGTCCACGCTTAGAGATAAATTTTGATGTGATCTCGAGACAACAAAGTACTGAAAGCAAGTGGGATTTTGCGGCTATGATTGTTTTAAGAATTAGAGTGAATGCTACTCTCTTGGGATGATTGGAATGAGATTTGGGAATGAGAATAATGTGAGAATGCTACTCTCTTGGGATGATTGGAACGAGAGTTGGGAATGAGAATAATGTGAGAATGCTACTCTCTTGGGATGATTGGAATGAGAGTGAATTGTTGGGAAATAAGATCATTCTTATTACTTTTATAAGGTAGCAAAAATGAGGTTTTACCCATGAATCAAATAGCTTCTTAGCCTAAACGACACATCCTAGCGTCTATATTGATGTTAGGAATCAAATGGCTTTATAAAAAGTAAAATCGATTAATTGATTTATCATGATAGTTGGTTGAACCAAGAGTAGTTGACTCAATCAGGACAGTAATACCGATTCATCTCCTCATCCATAGATCTCCCACAATCACTCATTTAACTATTCGATCGAGATAAAGATTGTCGACTAGATCAAAGTTATAATCGTTTTAAAGGTTTTTTATATTCATCAGTCAGAATAAAGTTGAGGGTTACTTTCATTGACCTAGATTAGTCGGTTGGTTATTTATATCAGTTGGGTGGTCAAGAAATTTGGTGAAGCTTTGAATTAAGTGGATTTTATCTTTTTATCTCTTTTACAATAATCCCATAAACAAAACCTAAATATTTTGATCAACAATTCTTTGGTTTGGTCATGATTTATCGATTATTGTGGTGTTTGCTTAGAAATATTATAAGGTCACCGAAATAGTATGTTAGTTCATGCACAAGTATGCATATTTTGATGATAACAAAACTTTTGTAGTTAACTTGAAGCTAGATCAAAAGTAAAAAAGCTACTAGATCAAGATCAAGCTCAAGCTTAAGGAGACCAAGAAGAAGCTGATATTGGGGAACTTAAGCTTAACAAAAGAAGATGAAACGAGTATAAGTCAAAGAAGTTCCAACTCAAGCTCAAAGAAAAGATCTCAAGATCAAGAAGAAGTTGAAAACCTTTCTTTTATTGAGTCCTTCATTTTGTAATTATCTTAGTTTGTAAAGAATCTCAAAGAGTATCATGCATCATGCATTTCAGACCTTTGATTCTGACTTCCATGTCAAAAAGTCAACCTCATTGATTAAACTCCTTGCATTGATTGATCACCTTTGATCGACAGAAACTCTTGATTGATTGATCATCCTTGATCGATCACGTCCTTATTATGATCATCAATGTTCAAATTTCAATGTTCATTTAATGATCACCAAATGATCGATCATCCTATTTTTCTGATCGATCATTTTTTAAATTATGATCGATCAACTCTTTCTACATGATCAATCATATCAGAATGATTGATAATATTTTGTGCCCAATCAATCATATGGTATTTTAGGAATATTTTCCTTACCATTTTTACCTTGAATGGCTATGGAGAACCTATGCTTATAAATAGGGACCAAGACCTCATTTGTTTAATACCCAACCAAGACCAACAAGTCTCTTTTCTTGACTTTCCCCTCTATTCTCTGCGAGAAAGTTCTAAGAACTATTATCTAATTCACGATTTATGCCTACAACTCTAAAGCTATGCGATCATATTATGAAGACACTCCTCACTCTGTAAGATGGTTTTTCCTCATATTATTTATTGCATATTAATCTTTGATATTAAAGTCGTTAATTTTTTACTTATCTGTAATATGGTTGTAAGTAGTCTTCTTAAACAACTTGTTGTAATACGATTGGGTTGCTTGCGTAAGCAACTCGGATTAGGAGTCTCTTAGTTGTGGTTTTTACATAGGAGGGTTCCCATGTTAAATACACATGCGCTTGTGGTTTGATCATTTATCTCATGATTGAAAGTGCTATGTAACTCTGTGGTTATTTTTAGAGTATTATAATTATAGCAATCCATGTCATACAGTCCAATACACCTACACCCCGCTAGTGTACTAAGGTTCCAAGAATTGGAATTCAAGACTCGCTCATATGGAGGTAGTCATTCTCCAACACACATGGCCATCATCTTAGGATCACACACTAAAGGGAACTAGATGATTCATCCTCCCTATTTCAATGGGATGAAATACTCAAGATAGAAGACCAAGATGATGATCTTCCCCAAGACATTAAATTTTGCAATTTGGAATACGACAAGGAAGTAGTTAAAGATAATTAAAGAGAGGGAGATTGGCTACTCTGTCGTTGAGATAGTGCATATGACACTCAACTCTAAAGCAATAAACTCTATATATTGCACTCTGTCTAAAACATGATCCGATCAAATCTTGCATCTGAAGATGATTCACGATATTTTGGAGACTACTCATGCAAGAATATTCAGGGTGAAAGAAAAAGCTTTAGGATGCTCGTTGTAGATTATGGGGCATTTATAATGTCGAAAGGAAAAGGCTTCAAGGTTATGAATGCCTGGTCCACCATTATTGTGAACCAACTGAGAAACTTGTGAAGAACCTTCCTTATTGGAAAACTCCCAAGCAAAATTGTCACATCTCTATCGCCAAAATGGGATCACAAGGTCATGACAATAGAATAATCAACATACTTCAACAAAACCTCTCTGGAGGTTCTTGTAGGAAATCTTCTTGCTGATGGAACAAAGTTGGAGAACACGAATAAGGAAGAAGAACAGCCATAAAGGAGTCTAGATCTCTCAGCCAATAAGGAGACAATAGAGGGATCCGATTGCGATGAGGACACTGGATTCATAATCCAACAATTCAAGTCACTCCTCAAAGAAGAACAGAAAGGGGGAAACCGAAATCAAGTGCTTCTTGTGAAACAAAATAGGCCACGTGGAGAATGACTGCCCTCAACCAAAGAAAAACTTCAAATTTGAGAAGAACTTCAAAAATAAAGTTATCAAGTGTCTTGGGATGACTCAAGCAGGAGTGGAGAAGAAACGAAAGAGCGTGCATGTGATTAGTTAAAATAGTGAAATTTAACTCATCTGACCTTGATGAGGAAGTAATTTAACTTCCTTATGGTGATCTTTATGATATTAAGATCTTTTTTAGACAAGTCGTGAGTTTTGAAAAGGAAGTGGTTTCTCTTAGAAAGACTACCAATCAACTAGTTAATGATAAATCTCGTTTGTTAAATGATCTAGTTGTTTTGAAAAAGGAATTGCATTACTTAAAAAGATTTAAGTAGTTTCAAAGTTAAAAATGCTTGTCTAGAAAGATAATTAATCACGTTAAAAATAAATATTATTTTATGCATGTTGATGAAAAAGGAAAAAGGAAAAAATATAAAATCATGATTCTAGTTCTAATTCCTTTAAAATGAAGTCGGGTTTTGAAAAAGAAAGGCACATTGCAACCAAACCTTGAAGGACCCCAAAAAAGAAACGATACTAAAATATTTTTTGAGGTACCGAATTCCCATGGAAAAGAAAATGTAGGGGGCAATATTAATAAACAAGATTAACTCCAACAAAGGCCAAATGACTGGCAAATGCACAAACATGTATGCATGCCACATGCATGGAGAATATACCAAGACTGAAGAGCTCCACAACCAAGGATCTTAGGTGATTTTTTATCCTTTTTATTAAGTTGATCATGCATATCATGCATTAGAGTTGAGCCCCTTGACTCTTAACTTTAGGGGGAGCCCTTAAGCAAAGACTAAGGGGGATGATCTAACTTAGGGGGAGATAATATTAAAAGGAATGTTTTCAAACAAAAAAAGGGAAGATATATTTAAAGTCTTCTATTTAATAAACAATTGATATTAGTTAACAATTGGCTTTTTCAACAATTGACATCTGCTTAGATATTCTGATTATGCAAAAAAGGAGGTGAGATACAAAAGTGTTTGGAGGAGAAAATATTTTCAAATTGGTTTCACACACATGTTTATGCAAATATCTCAAAATATTTTGTCACCATCAAACATGAGCACAATTTTTGATGATAACAAAATTTGTTCTATTGGCTTGAAGTGAGGTTAAAAGCAGGAAAGAACTGGACCAAGAATAAGCTCAAGATCAAGGAGAACAAGAAGAAGCTCAAGCATGATGAGCTCAAGCA
Organism: Ottelia alismoides; assembly: GCA_037367405.1. Lineage (NCBI taxonomy): Eukaryota > Viridiplantae > Streptophyta > Magnoliopsida > Alismatales > Hydrocharitaceae > Ottelia > Ottelia alismoides. The sequence continues at coordinate 91,587 of JAZKJV010005597.1, read as the reverse complement.
TAAGGCAAAAAGAAACTCAAAGGATTTCAAAGCAAAGGAACTCCAACTCAAGCTACAAAAAAGGATATCAAGCTCAAGCAGAAATTGGAGACTTTCTTTTATTGAGTCATGCATTTTGTAATTATCTTATAAAGAGCCTCAAAGAGTATCATGCATCTTGCATTTCAGACCTTTGACTTTGACTTTCAATCAAAAAGTCAAGTTAATCATTGATTGACCAAAATTCTTGACTGATGATCATCCCTATTCGATTATCTTCTTGTTATGATACATCAACATCCAAATTCCAACATTCATTTAATGGTCACTAAATGATTGGTCATCGTATTTTTCTGATCGATCCCTTTTTGAATTATGACTGATCAACTCATTCTACACTGTTGATTATATCAGCTTGATCTATCATCATTTGTGCTTGATCAATCATGTGACATTTCAGGAAGTTTTTGCTTACCATTTTTGTCTCAACATCTATGGAAAACCTAGAACTATAAATTGGACCCCATACCTCACTTGTTCAATACACAACCAAGAGAAACGAGTCTCTTATCTCTACTTTCCACTCTATTCTCCGTGAGAAAGTTCTAAGAGCTATTTCTGATCCACAATCCATACCTACATCTTCGAAGCTATTTTGACTCACATTCTTTATTGGAAATTCATCTTTGATGTTGAGATTGTTAGGCTTTTACTTAATTATAATATGGTTACAAGTTGCCCATGTAAACAACTTATTGTAATACAGTTGGGTTGCTTGTGTAAGCAACTCAGATTACTGAAAGATCCGTATAGGTCAGGTTGAAAGCCCTAGTTAGGAGACTCTTATCGTGATTTTTATCCAGGAGGATTTTCACGTTAAACACATATGCACTTGTGGTTTGATTGTTTATTTTGTAATTGAAACTACTACGTAACATCGTAGTTGTTTTTAGATTGTTGTGATTGTAGCAATCCAGGTCATACAATCCGATCCACTTGCATGCCACCATTTTACGGGGGTCTCAACATAATCATGGTGAATGATCTTAATAGAATGGATCTTGGTTTGATAAAAAATCTATTATATTATAAATCTAGTGATAGCTTTCTTACGATCAAGGTTAGTAGAGCAGAATATAGATGGATAAATATATCCAATATTCACTATAAAAACTGAATTGCTTAAGTGAATGACTAACTAGAGGTTGGTTGCAACCGATATCGAGAAACTGGAGCCTTCGATTCAAGACATGAGGGTTAGCCGAGGGAGGGGGGGGTGTCAAAAGTAAAAAGGAAGAATATGATAAGATTAGTTTCATTTTTTACACATTACTTTAGTAGTATCTCTTCAAAATATTGTCGACTTAGGTATGATGCCTTATTTTGACCAGTGTGCCCTTTTTCTTAAAAATTTGGTGGATGATTAGGCTAGATTCATGTTATTTGCTTTAACATATATTTGTCATTAAGTTTTCTAAAATCTTAAAGAAGTTTAGAATTCAACGAAGTCGCATCAAATAAGTCTTCATTAGACTGTATGCACAAGACTTATATTTAATCCAGTATAAACTTAATTGATTTTGCGTTGCATCATCATGCAGTTCGCTAGGAAGTAAGGCACATAAATTGTCTCCTTACATGCATGCCATGCCTTTTTTTGACTGATTTACCTCTTTTAGATTTTTCGTTTTATAAAAGGAATACACCATCAATAATGATACCTGAAAAATACTCAAAGACAACATATAACACATAAACAAAAAAACCACTTTTACGATTGCTAATAAATGGAAACAAAATACTAAAAATAATTTACTTGATTAAATTGTTAAACAACTATCTATTTTCACACATTTTGCTTGCACATATTGCAAGCATATAACATGACATGCCCTTAGGACTTGCTAAAGGCATCCCTATTGACATATTCACTATTTCCTCTATTTACCTCGGGAATCCTAGAGAAGAAAGTATTTGGGTTTTATTATCGATGCACGATTTAGAGTACCAATCTGACATCCCTCAAGGAAGGAGGTATCGAGTTGTCGAGTACTCGCTTAGTTTGCTAAGTGGGGGAGAAATAGACACTCCGACCTTTTGATTAAGTATCATGCTAGTCCATTACTAGGATTTGGGGAAGTATACACCTACATGTAGTACTTAGATCAAGCACCTCTTTATATTCTTGTGGTTAGAATCGTGCTAGTATGTCATTTCAATAAAAGACTAGTCAATAGTTATGAGTGATACTAGTGATGAGTGTTGAGTGTTTCCGTTTGCAGTCACCTTGGAGGGGACAAACCATTATTACATGGCCCTATTTATTATTATGTGTCTAGGAGGATAATATGTTCATATAACAACTTCATGATTCCTAAATAACATAAACATGAAATATACTTGCCCTACTTTAAGGCATCGCCAACTTATGGGCAAATTCTTTTGGGGGTTTGCATGTCTATCTCTTTATGGCATTTGTATACATTTGAGTGTCTTACGGTCCTATGCATATTTATTCTCTCTTTTTATTACATCTTTACAGGATAATGGGATGAAAATCTCTTCCTTAGGTTCCATGGGCTCCTTCTCACGCATCTCGACCGATCCATCTTCTCCATCTTGGAATGCCCAATTCTTGAGTTGGAATATTCTCCTTCTTAGTTTGAGACCAATTCTATCCCAACCAATCTCTTTCATCCATTTTCATTTATTATTCCTTATATCGTCGCCTTCTAATAAGTCTTCTAGCTGTTGTGGTTGGAAACTTGTCAGGCTCTTCTTGATCAAGTCCAGATTAGAGAAGTTATTACCTAAGGTTTTAAAAACGGGATCGGACATTGAACTGGTTTGTCTTCGGTTTGGTCCAACCGGGTTGGTCCGTCGGTCCAAACCGGTCGGACCGGTGATGATGTCAGTCTGACGTCATCATTCTTATCAACTCGGAAAAAACCGGACCGGGCTTAATTTAATGGTCAAACCGGTCGAACCGGTTTTTTGAACCGATAAAACCAGATACATATATATATAAGTATGTATTTATATATCAATGAAATAATCGTTTAAAATATCCAATCTTTCAATAGAATAACATGATCATCTATTCCCAGTAAAACTCTACAAAAGTTAGTCAAATTTTCTAGAATTATATATGAATATAATATTGTAATCATTTATTTATATTTTTTTCTAGAAAATTTTCTAAAAAAGTATTGGCAGAACGTATATTCCAAAAAAGAGAGGGACATAACTTATATCGTAGAAGTTAAGAAGGGCACAAGTGATAAAATCCTATTATTTCATTATTTAACCTTTGTTTTTTGAAAATTTACCAAATAATCAAAATTGGGTCAATCCGGGTCAACCGGGTCCGACCATCCGGGTCGACCCGGTCTGACCATCGGTCCGACCCGATTTTTTATTTTTTATTTTTTTTGAAAATAATTACACAAAACCGGCCGAACCGACCGGATCGGAGCCGGTTCCTGGTCCAACCGGTCCGACCGGCCGGTCCGGTCCGATTTTTTAAACCCTAGTTATTACTAAACTTTATGGAGCTAAGAAGACAATACAAGAGTAATATATAGAGAGAAAGAGAGAGAGAGATTAGGTTGGTAGCATGGTAGAGATGGCCAATCTAAAAAACAAAAAGCAGAATAGAGATGACAAGAAGATAAATGACGAGCTAAGTATTACACTGCTTTCATGATACAACCATGGAGTTGAAGCTAATCTGTCTAGGATTAGATTACCCATAATTAAGGCAATTTTCGAGTTAAAAGCTTCTTCCATAAAAAAAAATATTCTAAGTTCCATGATCAGTCATCTAAGACGACATTTACAAACCTTCAGAAGTTCAATATGTGTGACACATATGCTATGATAATGTCACATTGGAAGCATAGAAGCTAAAGGGATTCCATTACTCTCTTATGGATAAAGCATAATCTTCTACATGGGATCAGATTAGATTTGGATACACACAATAGCAATTTTCTCTGGTAGAACAAATGCAATGTATTCCAAGATAAACATCTTCTCTCATAAACCTCATTAGTCGATGTATGAATCATATGAACATTTAGAGATCTATTATAGAAGTAACTCCACAAGAGATCGCAAATCCAAATCTCATAAAAAAAACTACTAGAGGAGATGACCGATAAACTTTAAGGAGTAGTGAATGTTGCACATGAACTTCCTACTTCAGTCGAGATGCATATATTGCTTGGGACATTTTATGGAAAAATTTGAGTACTCATATATATTTTTGTCAACCCGTACTTATTAAAATGAACCGCTATAGAAGGTAGTAAATGTTTCTACATCCCATTAAGGTAGTCAATCTTCATTGAAACTATTAGCGATCAATTATCAAAATATAAAAAAAAAACTATACACGATATAATATTTGCAAAATATATGAGAAATTTCGCTGCTGGAGCGAAAACTATTGAACTTAATCTACATTCTCAAAGATTTTTGCCAACTCCAACTAGGACTGGGCATCGGAACGGGTCGGGTCAGGTTTGAGTTCGCTCGACCAAAGCCCATTTAAGTATATGGACTACTGGATCATGCCCAAACCTATTTTATTTTCAAATTACAGGTCCAAGCCCAAATCCTGCCAAACAAAATGGCCCGGGTTCAGGTCGGGCCGACCCAATTTAACACCTATGTGCACGATATCACATGTTCCGTTCTTTTTGTATTTGTCTGGTTGTTTCTTATGCTTGTATGCATGTTTAAGACTTTAGATACACTAACTAATTCGTGATTCTGATATTAGTTGTATGTTGGAAATAGAAATGTGATAAAAAATATGACGACTTGCACCACCATTCAAATCACCATTACATATTCTATTGTAGATACGGGTACTCTAACCCAATACAGATTGGTTACTTACATGTGTACATGCTCAAATACTTGATGACACAGATTCCATTCTTGCATATTAATGTAATATTGTCCTCAATCCATGCTGATGGATATGATTATAAACATGTCTAAGCATTTATTCTACACTCGATATAAAGATACGGAAGTTAGAACATGGTATTTGGAACGAACATGAATATACTGGATATAATTATATAATATAGATTGGGCTACCGAGCTTGCGGGTTCAGGCATTCTCAGGCCCCAACCCAACCCTATAATCAATACAGACTCACTTGAGGGCTACAACCCACCCACTAAATTTCGAGTTTGGATTTGAGTTTGGGTCGGATTGTAACGGCCAAGTTTTTTTTCTTCACTCATCTTTACTAATTCACAATCACAATTGATCACATTTAAGATGATAGAAATTATTACCATTAAGTACCCTATTGATTACCATTTATTAGGTAATTCCCCAAAAAAATCCAATGACTTTAAAAGCCCTTCTTCCCTTTGCCTCGTGGAAAGAAAGAGAGAGATGAGAGGGAGAGTTAGAGAGAGAGATGTTTCACCAAGAGGTTGTCTTCGTCGTCAGAGACATCGGCATCAAATCAAAGGAGTAGAACACCAACAAGTGCCGATGAAGGAGAGCAATGATCGTGGTGTAGAAATACAACCGTCGATTGAGGTATGTATCGGATTTAGGATTTTGTATAAATCAAGATCAACTTTGAGACGCGACCTCTTAATGTATGTATCGGTTTAGAACTTCGTAAGAACTTTGGTGACATTAGAAATATGATCTGTAATGTATGTTTCGGATTAAGATTACATAAGAACAATGATCAATTTGTATAATTATACACATACATAGTTGTTTGATTTAAGATAAGATATATAGAAGTATGTGCCAGATTCGTATGTAATATACATAATTAATGACTATATTTGTAATAATATCTTAAAAAAAGTGAGTACCGCACTCCTTTAAGATGGATTTATGAGATATCACCTTACATCGAAGGCATCAGTTGAAGTTCGAATGCACATATGAGGTAGAAATGACGACTCGTATTACTTGAGGTCCTGAGTAGAACATGCAAATACCCTCTCCTTCACTGATCTTGGAATTTGAATACTCAAGTTATGGTAACAATATCCGTTAATGGCATTGACGAGATAGGAAGACCTAATCTGTATCATTGTCACTTGCCATTTACTTTTTAAAGGACTTGGTCATGAAAATTTTATTTTTTTCTCCAAAGCCAGAATCTCTTAGGTACGTGTAAAGTATGTAAAAAGAGGATGAGACATTTTTGCATTGTGTACATCAAGTAATTTGTTAGAATAAAATACCTTAAATATCTCTTTTACAGAATGCTGACATAAAAGTCACAAATTTATAGTATATCAAGAATCATGATATTCCTTGTTTTTTTCTTCCCAAAGTGCTGCATGTTAGAGGCTTCGATGTTCCAAGTTTGGAGTGCTTATTCCATTATTGATTGTTTTGAAATTTGCAAGTGCCTATAAAAGATGTTATATTGTTACACACTAACACTTAAATTCTAGCATCACGTACATGCACCTTGTAGAATGTATTATGAACATACAACTTTCTAAAATGAACATTTATTTTTTTGATAAGATTGTAGATGATCACAACGTGCTTATATAATATCTAACATGGTGCATTATGACGTATAATTTATCTCCTACAACTAAATATTTATCTTCACAACCTTATATTTAAATATGCAACCAAACTGTATATATATAACCTACAGAGGTTATCTACATTCCGAGCTATAAATGTTAGGATATTGAAATGGTCGTTCTCAGTTAAGACAAGGACACATATTTCAAAAAATGAAGAATTCACGTGTATATTAAGTGTCAGCAATAAGTACGGAGTTTTCTATATTTAAAGTATGAATGACCTTTTAATTAGGAGTGATTAAACAATAAAAAAATCTTACTCTGTCTGTCATTCCTCATAATAGTTTGAAAAATACGTGACTAGTTTTTAAATTCACCCATAACGGATGCAAAAAAAAGAGAGAGCATTTTGTAACATCATCAAGGAGCATAACGAATAACACTAAATATGAATTATAAGGCACAGACTCATAAGAGTCACATGGACGACCGCAAGGGGTCGCATTAACCGCAAGGGGCAACGCCGCAAGGGGCGTATGGTTGCAAGGAACCATAGAGGCAAAAGCTAAGTCCTCTACAGTTGTACCTACACTGTCATGTTAATGCCGCAAGAGGCAATGCCGCAAGGAGCGTATGGTTGCAAGGAACCATGGAGGCAAAAGCTAAGTCCTCTACAGTTATAGCTACACTGTCATGGACCGCAAGTGCCAGCGGTTGAAAACGTATAACAAGATACGTACATGAAAGTTATGAAATAAATGGTTTATAACGGTAAACTATTACAAGTTTGTAAGGAAATGATTTATAAAGGTAAATCATTACAAGTTATGAAATAAATGATTTATAATGGTAAATCATTACAAGTATGCAAGAAAATGGTTTAAAAAGAGTAAACCATTACATGTTATACAAGAAATGGTTTAAGAAAGTTGAACCATCAAAGTCATTGGGGTTAATATGCAAAATGATTTATATGATTTAAGAAGTGTGTAAGTTGATATGTATTTTATGAAATAATCTCCACAAGTTGTAAGAAATGGTTGTCATATCTACTTATGCAATTTACATGTGTATCCATGTTTTTGAAAGAAGTCAAATTATACATGATAGGGTTCGAACTTAGACATGCATGGGAAATATCTAGGCACGGAATGATGTGTATACATGAAAATCTAAGTACATGATTTATAACGGATCAAGGACCGTTAGAATTCCCATGCATGGACCCCGATACATACTGGGCATTAGGCTCATGCAAAATTTTGTTTGTCAATTTCAGGTGAAGAACATGTTGATTGCGTATTCCGGATTGTGCTATGGATTCCTCGGAATTCCTGACGTGATAGGATTCAACTCGTGAAGATTTTAGGATATCTATATGCCTACAGGAACTGTTGAGATGTTGTCTTAAATTCTTAGAGTGGGTTTTACAGAAATACCCTAGTTGGAGTTGTAATAATAGAACTCTTTGTTGAACAGACTTTTTATATAATTGATATTATCACTGCTCAATGATTGTCATGCATGTTTTTAGTAACGGTTCGGTCGTGCAATCTTTATTGCATGTTTCCGCCGGTCATCACGACCCGTTCCGTTACAAATGGTATCAGAGCCGGAGTTCCTCTAGGTGTATGATATCCACAACTGATAGTGACCTAGGACTAAGAAGAATAGAATAAAACTTATATCATAGAGACAACTAGTTGACCCTTTATTTTTGACTTAGATAACCCATCATTATGCAATTAAGAGGATCGGAGACTACAAGTCATCATCAAATATTGAGATTGTTAAGGAATCTCACTAATAAATATTATAGTTGACAATTATGAGTCAACAATGAAAGTAACATGCAAGATTTTTGGTGGATTATACTGAACAACCCATTCATCTTATATGGTAAACATGATATTGAGAAAGTTAAGCATTGAATATAGGAGATGGAGATGCTTTTAAGCTACAAGCTATTTTGAAAAGGATATATTATTTTGAGATATTTTGTCTGAAATACATGGCTAAAGAGTGATTGAGTAAGTACAAGATCGTCCACTTTCTGAGATCTATTCCATCAAATGTAGTAATTTTTTGTAACTCTCATGCCCTTGAGAATGCCGATGATGTTGAGAGACCACGATTCTTAAATCATTGATTTTGTTGTAAGAGCATTAAAGGGTGTGTAATAATGTTATGGAGTAGAGAAGAATGAGAAAAAATATGTGCAAATGAGGAACAAGTAAACTATCGGCTAAGTACTACATACAGTACCCAAATATTATTTAGTACTTAATCGTCTCAATTTCATCATGATAGTTGGATGTTGTTGATTTACTTAATATGCCATTCATGATAGTCATTCAAGATGATCTTTTTATAGACAAGTGGACTCTCCATCAATATTATCTTGTAAACTAGATTAATTTTAAGGACTCCTGAATAAATGACACTTGTTGAGATGAAAGAGACACATAATCTTTTAGTGACAATGGGATAAGAGAGTTTTCTTGGGTGACTTAATGTTCCTCCAAAATATGAACTTTTCACTCTGTGAAAAAGGAATGTCGTAAGGTAACTTCGAAGGATAAGGTCTACCATTTGGATGGATGATTTATTCATTTTACTATCATAGGAAAAGATCTCCTCAAAAGAAAAAAAAATCAACAAATGAGTTACCAATAGCAAGGAATAAAAGAGTACATTTCGAAAATAGCTTTCAAAATAAGGTTTTACCATTGCGAATTTTAGATCTCACCTTTTGTTATCATTAGGACAGTTGTAGGTATTGTAGAGTTTGTGGATATATCATTTTCAGATCTGGATGACTTTGTGACCATAATTATGGATGATATTGCTATATACTCTTGTGATATGGAGAACCACCAAGTACATTTCAATGTTCTCTAATTATGACTTCTTGTTAGACAAAAATCATCTTCTAGCCATGCCATATTTATGGATGGTGTTGTAGTTGATTATAATCAAGATGAAATCTCTATTGACTTGGAGTTAGTAGAGATATTATTTTCTTTAATCGGTAAGATTATCGAGACAATGGAAATTGTGGTAATTGGAAGGATCGCAATGGCATAAAAAAAGTTATCGATTATCCAAAGATAATTGAAATGACTAAGAGGGAAGGATTTGATTTTATAAAAAGCAGATATGAGATATTAAAATATTTTGGAGTCTTGATATCAATGAGTATATGTAGGAGGTTTTGGATGTAGTTCATGATTGATGTATACTGTTTACCCAAGTATAACAAAATGCATAAGGGTTTACAATAAAATTTACGGTGGTCGAGGATGAATAAAGACATTGCTGAATTTAGTTCCTTACGTCTTGTAATTAATATGTGTACATCAGAACCTCTCGACCATGCACAAACCTTGGATACACTATGATGGGATTGGAAGCATATCATGATGGATTTTGTTACTAATTTATCTAAGATAAGGATGCATCATTATGATATCATATCGATCAAATCAACCTACTTCTTACATATTTGCTTATAGATTGGTTGAAGGAGGGTATGATGAAGTTGTATAAATTTGAGATAGTTGAATTACGCGGTGCTCTGGTATCGACTGTGCCAAATCAGGACACGGGATCCACATTGCGATTATGGATTTTTTTGTGGAGGCTATGCCACTCAATTAAAGTTTATCACCTCATTTCATTCACAAATCACTAATTAGTGGATAGTTACAAAGGAACTTGCAAAACCTAGAAGGCATGTTGAGAGAAACCGTCTCGTATTTACAGGCAGTTATATGTATCTTCGTTTAGTAGAGCTTCCTCATAATATGTATTTTTTTTATTCGAGTATCAAGATGACTTCTCATAAAGCAGTATATAGAAGATCTTATAGACCACCATCTGATTAAAGTGAGGTGGATCATTTGAGACCAAAGCTAGTCGATACTAGTGAGAAGAGTGTTGAACAAAAAATTTGTGATGCAAAGGAAATCGTGATCTATGATAAGTATCGTTACTAAGAAATTTCGAGGACGAAATTTTTTTAAGGGTGGTAGTTTGTAACGGCCAAGTTTTTTTTTCTTCACTCATCTTTACTAATTCACAATCACAATTGATCACATTTAAGATGATAGAAATTATTACCATTAAGTACCCCATTGATTACAATTTATTAGGTAATTCCAAAAAAAATCCAATGACTTTAAAAGCCCTTCTTCCCTTTGCCTCGTGGAAAGAAAGAGAGAGATGAGAGGGAGAGTTAGAGAGAGAGATGTTTCATCAAGAGGTTGTCTTCGTCGTCAGAGACATCGGCATCAAATCAAAGGAGTAGAACACCAACAAGTGCCGATGAAGGAGAGCAATGATCGTGGTGTAGAAATACAACCGTTGATTGAGGTATGTATCGGATTTAGGGTTTTGTATAAATCAAGATCAAGTTTGAGACGCGACCTCTTAATGTATGTATCGGTTTAGAATTTCGTAAGAACTTTGGTGACATTAAAAATACGATCTGTAATGTATGTTTCGGATTAAGATTACATAAGAACAAGGATCAATTTGTATAATTATACACATACATAGTTGTTTGATTTAAGATAAGATATATAGAAGTATGTGCCAGATTCGTATGTAATATACATAATTAATGACTATATTTGTAATAATATCTTAAAAAAAGTGAGTACCGCACTCCTTTAAGATGGATTTATGAGATATCACCTTACATCGAAGGCATCAGTTGAAGTTCGAATGCACATATGAGGTAGAAATGACGACTCGTATTACTTGAGGTCCTGAGTAGAACATGCAAATACCCTCTCCTTCACTGATCTTGGAATTTGAATACTCAAGTTATGGTAACAATATCCGTTAATGGCATTGACGGGATATGAAGACCTAATCTGTATCATTGTCACTTGCCATTTACTTTTTAAAGGACTTGGTCATGAAAATTTTATTTTTCTCTCCAAAGCCAGAATCTCTTAGGTACGTGTAAAGTATGTAAAAAGAGGATGAGACATTTTTGCATTGTGTACATCAAGTAATTTGTTAGAATAAAATACCTTAAATATCTCTTTTACAGAATGCTGACATAAAAGTCACAAATTTATAGTATATCAAGAATCATGATATTCCTTGTTTTTTTCTTCCCAAAGTGCTGCATGTTAGAGGCTTCGATGTTCCAAGTTTGGAGTGCTTATTCCATTATTGATTGTTTTGAAATTTGCAAGTGCCTATAAAAGATGTTATATTGTTACACACTAACACTTAAATTCTAGCATCACGTACATGCACCTTGTAGAATGTATTATGAACATACAACTTTCTAAAATGAACATTTATTTTTTTGATAAGATTGTAGATGATCACAACGTGCTTATATAATATCTAACATGGTGCATTATGACGTATAATTTATCTCCTACAACTAAATATTTATCGTCACAACCTTATATTTAAATATGCAACCAAACTGTATATATATAACCTACAGAGGTTATCTACATTCCGAGCTATAAATGTTAGGATATTGAAATGGTTGTTCTCAGTTAAGATAAGGACACATATTTCAAAAAATGAAGAATTCACGTGTATATTAAGTGTCAGCAATAAGTACAGAGTTTTCTATATTTGAAGTATGAATGACCTTTTAATTAGGAGTGATTAAACAATAAAAAAAATCTTACTCTGTCTGTCATTCCTCATAATAGTTTGAAAAATACGTGACTAGTTTTTAAATTCACCCATAACGGATGCAAAAAAAGAGAGAGCATTTTGTAACATTATCAAGGAGCATAACGAATAACACTAAATATGAATTATAAGGCACAGACTCATAAGAGTCACATGGACGACCGCAAGGGGTCGCATTAGCCGCAAGGGGCAACGCCGCAAGGGGCGTATGGTTGGAAGGAACCATAGAGGCAAAAGCTAAGACCTCTACAGTTGTACCTACACTGTCATGTTAATGCCGCAAGGGGCAATGCCGCAAGGGGCGTATGGTTGCAAGGAATCATGGAGGTAAAAGCTAAGTCCTCTACAGTTGTAGCTACACTGTCATGGACCGCAAGTGCCAGCGGTTGAAAACGTATAACAAGATACGTACATGAAAGTTATGAAATAAATGGTTTATAACGGTAAACCATTACAAGTTTGTAAGGAAATGATTTATAAAGGTAAATCATTACAAGTTATGAAATAAATGATTTATAATGGTAAATCATTACAAGTATGCAAGAAAATGGTTTAAAAAGAGTAAACCATTACATGTTATACAAGAAATGGTTTAAGAAAGTTGAACCATCAAAGTCATGGGGGTTAATATGCAAAATGATTTATATGATTTAAGAAGTGTGTAAGTTGATATGTATTTTATGAAATAATCTCCACAAGTTGTAAGAAATGGTTGTCATATCTACTTATGCAATTTACATGTGTATCCATATTTTTGAAAGAAGTCAAATTATACATGATAGGGTTCGAACTTAGACATGCATGGGAAATATCTAGGCACGGAATGATGTGTATACATGAAAATCTAAGTACATGATTTATAACGGATCAAGGACCGTTAGAATTCCCATGCATGGACCCCGATACATGCTGGGCATTAGGCTCATGCAAAATTTTGTTTGTCAATTTCAGGTGAAGAACATGTTGATTGCGTATTCCGGATTGTGCTATGGATTCCTCGGAATTCCTGACGTGATAGGATTCAACTCGTGAAGATTTTAGGATATCTATATGCCTACAGGAACTGTTGAGATGTTGTCTTAAATTCTTAGAGTGGGTTTTACAGAAATACCCTAGTTGGAGTTGTAATAATAGAACTCTTTGTTGAACGGACTTTTTATATAATTGATATTATCACCGCTCAATGATTGTCATGCATGTTTTTAGTAACGGTTCGGTCGTGCAATCTTTATTGCATGCTTCCGCCGGTCATCGCGACCCGTTCCGTTACACGGATTATGCGGGTCAAGTTTTGGGTCGGGTCAGGCCAGCCCAACCCAATAGAATAATAATGCACGCGCACACGCACACACAATTCATACAAAACTGCGGACCATTGATCCTCCAATTTGTCTCATATTTCCATTCTTGTTTTAATATCCACCACTCCTTTACCAATAACTACTTGCTCTAGGAAATGTTGCGTTAAAATTAACAAAAATATATTTGTTATAACGTAATGAAGAAATACACAAAAAGACGATTATAAAAGTGTAGATAAAACAGAAACATAAGGTATCCATTTTTTCTGATCCATTTTCAATCATGTTTTCTGCCATCTAAATACAATTCACAGTACTTGCTTTAAACGAATATCTTTTACATTCCAATCAGAAAAGCTTGCATATATATGAAGGATTAGCGATCACACGAAATCTCATCAATTTGATCACTAGTTTTCACATTAAACTGTTAAGAAAATTTTGATTCCCATCATCTTGCTTGGTTGGTCCCTACTAAATACATGTTTATGACCAAGGTTACTTGTATGAGCTAGGGCCTTTGGATGGGAATCCACATCTTAAAGTGGTGAGTTGTGATCATGATAAATGAGTCGTAGTCGATAAGTTCGACTACCGTTAATAAGTTCTCACCCCATTATTGATATATCAAGTCGAATAGGAGTACCCATACTAGTGCAAATTATCCTACTCCCTGAGGAGGGGAATTCTATAGGAGGAGTAGCGTCTATTCAACGAAACATGATGCGCGAAGGATCCTCACAAGTAACCCTCTTGGTATAGCAAGTCTGCAACACTTATATCTCCACCCTTTGTCTAAGTTGAAGTCTTCATGACACTAGATAATGTTCTTGGAGGCTCAACTCCTCATTGACTTTGTATCACCCACTCGAGCAACTCGACTAAACCTCATTCATGAAATTCAATGGACGTTAACCAACCAAGATCATGTAATCCAACAAAAATAAGGTGATGTTACGAGACTCAACCAATCACCTAACCATGTAATAAGCAAAACACGATAATTCTCATTAATATAACATGTAAAAATGGTGAGCATGTAAGGTTCTACTTAAATGATTAGACACAAGATATTGGGCATATACCCAAATATTGGACTGGAAACTATCTATGAAAGTAGAGCACAATAAAATGGAGGTGCTTCTTCTTGCTTTTCTTGCTTATGCTCCTAACAAGAAATTTGATGCAAGTGATCCCTTTGTAATAAACTTCTTGCCTAAAATGGTTATAAAACAAAGATGGAACTAACTAGACAATATGGGTGACGGCGATAAATAAGGTGAAATGTGTATACAAAGGTTTAATGTGAATATATATAAGCAATAAAAAAGGTAAACATTCCAAATTATGTACGTGTCCTCCTACTTCAAGGCTTGCAATGGAACATAAAATAGGTTCATCCCAGTGTTCTTCATCAGGTGGTCCAGCGTGGTTTAACCAACCAATGTAACTATGCAAAAAAAGAGTAAGTCCTAGTATGTACATTTTTTTATCATTACGTAAGTTTCGCTATATTATTCTTAGCTAGAGAATAACAAAAGTAATATTGACCTCAAGTAAGCAACTAGGACATGCAACTCTAAATTATCGTTCAACCAATTAGGCATGCATTATTACAATACATGTATGCCATGCATTATCATAATACAACTAGAATAGCCATTAAAAAAATCATTATGACAAGTACTATTAAAATGCATCTATTCCATGCATTTTTCCTGATAATTATTTCATGCACTAATACCTTACTACTAGGTTTTGCAATTCTATCCTAAATAATCCACAACAAGAAGGTAGTCAAACACTCCACTTGATTATTTTTCATTATGTTACACTTATTTGATCCATCCTTGCTCGATCGATTAGTAACTTTACTGAAAAGTGAAGTTCAATCCCCTAACTAAAGAGGTTTTACCACACTTCTCTTAAGATTTACTTCTACATACCATGTGGATACTAGGATTAGGGGTGTCTATCGAGTTGAATGAGTCGTCAGCCCCGAAACTTGGACACAAACTTGCTAATAAAGCTCAAACATGGTAAGCTTTGTGCTCATGAATGCTGACTCAAACTCGAAATCACGAGCCTCTTAACCATCCTTTTTATAGAAGATCGATTTTATATTCCTTGTATGAGAACTTTTTTAAACAAGCTTGGACTCAAAATTGATAACAAAACTCAAACACAATAAGCTTTATGCTCATGAATGCTGACTCAAAATCGAATTCACGAGCCTCTCAACAAGCCTTTTTATAGAAGGCTGATTTTATATTCCTTGTATGAGAACTATTTTTAAAGAATCAATATAACTCATTAATAATCTCATTAATAATAATATTTGAAGATGTGGTAGGAGGAGATGTAACTGAAGGGAGGCAAGCGCATCACAGAAGCGTAAGAGTCGGATCGTGTTCGATAAAAAATAAGAATTGTCATAAAAGTCGAGTAGCAGCGGAATTAAAAAAGTTTCAATAAAACCACATTGCATTGGAACAATTCTCACGTCATTTCATCAAGATCACATAAGTATAAGATTTTCCTCTTGAAGTGTGATCGCAATCTCAAAGCCTCTAAAGGAAGAGGCCTCCTGTCTCAAGTTTGATCCAACGAGAGAGCACTTGTGGGCGCATGGACGAGACAAATACTTCCCACAATCCAAGGCGACAATCCGAGTGAGAATCTCTTGATTTCATCTCACAAAATACGATGCCTTCTTTAAGAGCATGAGGCCTCGAAGAAGAGGAAGATCCACGAGCAATCAGTCTGGCAACACAACAGCAACGCGACGACAATCGTAGTGACCACAAACCTAAGGCAAGGGGACGCGCATTAGGGTTTGGGGAGAGAGTAGACATGTGGAATGAGAGAGAGAGAGTTATTTCTTGCAAAAACTACATGAATTAAAGAGCTAGGGTTAGCCTTTCTTTATAATTTAATAGATGCTGGAGATGCACTCCTAATTAATTAGTAATGATTGAGATTAAACGATTATACTTGTGTTCCAAGTAAAATAGAACTCAGAAATAATAGTTCAATAATCAATTCATGTCTAAAATCTTATCTCAAAATAAATCTTTCCAATGAATAAAGAGGAAAGAGAGAGGCTCCTTCCAAAAGGTTGGAGGGTGACACCTACCATAGGGTTGGAGAGAGAATTTCTCTCTACAATCTCCTTTAATATAATCTCATTACATTAAATCTTTATTCATTGAATTATTTACCAATAAAATATCACAAAATAAATATCAAATTATTTATGACAATTGTAAACAAACCATTGATATTTATGAATCATATTCATCCATCCAAAACTATATGTTAATCATATTTACATATAATTATTCAATGTGAATCCAATTTAAATTAATATTTAAATTCTGAGTCCTATTCATAATTAGTTCTCTCTATGACATTTTGGATCAATATTCACATTATCAATAATTATTGTGGATAGTGTTATCCATATTAATTTTATCTGTGATGATTAAATCTAATTTAATTATCTAAGATGTCTCTCTATACATTTCTAAATAATGTAGACCATATCCATACTTATGATAATTAAGTCTTCTTTAACTATCATTATTTTTCTTAAATTTCTGATGCTAAGATATTATCTCTAATGTGACAATTCTTGAACTCTTTCAAGAATAGTGTGCTTTCTCCTTGAGAACTTGAAGATAATGACATGGAGATTGTATATACCATATATAGTGACTTGGATAGTGGTGACGACAATAGGAAACTTGGGTTAAGTAAACAAATAATCAAGGATTGTTATGACCCGAATCACCAAGCTCGGTCAATCAAGAAAAATATAAACCACTCAATACAAGATCAAACAATCACACAAGATGTAAGCAGTCTCGCTATTATTTTTACCAGGTATAGCAACCAGGGTCGAATACAAGGAGCACAGAATTGTACGAAGTAATCAAATCTCAGAAAAAATAAAATATTTTTAGTGGGTTTTTATTTGTAAATTTTTATATTTTCATCAAAGAAATAAAATCTAGCAAATAAGAACACAAGGCACACAATAATCTTTTTGTATTTTTCTTTATGACTAAAATGCTCTGTAAATTATAATAAAAATATTTTTGGATTTTTTAATGTTTTAAAATATTTTTAATAATTTTCTGGAGTTTTGCAATTATTTTATAATTTTATAAAAATCAAACAGTGAATAAAACTAAAACCAGTGCACAACCAGGACTAAATTGCAATTTAAAACTACTTAAATACCCTAAAGTCCTGAGGAGCAATTTTATGATAAAATAGGGATAAAATGCGACATGCATGAACTGAAATGATATTTTTAATTTTTCTAGATTTTTTATGATTTTTATATGTTTTTAAGTCTTTTATAATTTTTAGGTTATTTTAAAAGGAATTTTCAAATGAAATTGCTACTGCAAACAAAACACACGAAAGCACACAAGCATGAATTTTTACAAAATTTTTAGGGTAATTTTCGAATTTTTATGGATTTTCAAAAGTAGACAGGACACTTTTTTAGAGGTTTTTTAATTTTTAAAAATATTAAATGCAATAAAATTAATCCACAAAAATTATCATAAATACTACATGTCCACAAGAGCCAATAATAATTTTTAGAGAATTTTTGGGATTAATTTGATATTTATTTAATCAAATAAAAGGCAAGCATCTTACAAGGACCTACTTGTAAATAAAGTAAAGCTAGGGGCCAAACAAAGACATAGATCGAAAGTCTAGGGCCTTAAATGCAAAAAGTCCATTTAATCACGCAAGCTTATTATTCTATGCACAGGGGTACAAATGCAATATTTCAAAAGATAATATTCATTCTGTAACATTAAAGAAGTCTAAGGCAACAAGCGCAAATGATCCAAAACTTACGTGAGCACACACGTGCTTCCAACTCATGTGGACTAAAATGCAAATAGCAAAAACTAAGACGTCCAATATGCAAATTATCCGAATTAAATAAATTGCGAAAAATATTTACACGACTCGATAACAAATGCAAAGAAGAAAGGGGCCTAAGTAATATTTGCACCTTATTAAGGGCTATCCAACGGTCGAGAGAGATCCACTTATGATGGATGTTCTGGATCTAAGGACACCTCTTCGATGATGAACGGCAGCAGAACGATCCGCAGATGGATCTGATGGTCTAGGCCCCCCGCTGGCAGATGGTTGAGATTAGAACCGGGGGAGCCTGGAATCGGACGCTGGAAGGACACCTGGATGAATCAATGAATAAATCTCCTCCGACAAGTTTCAATCGGCGAACGCGCGCGACCAAGGTGTCTCCAGGAGCTTCCCTGATGGGGAAAGTGTTGCTGATGTCCGTCTGCAGCTGTTGGCGGCTCAGTGAGGTCCATGACCAAAGAGAAGGTCCTAGAGTAGCGTGGGTCCTGGAACAGAGTGTCGTGCCTGTTTGACCTCCAGATGAGGCCTTCTTGTGCTCCTCCCTGCAGGAGAATGGATATGCTCGGAGATAACGCTCCGACGAGGGGTTAGAGCATCACTGTTATCGTAAACAGAGGACGGATGAGTGGTCCAGGTCTCCGATGGGGGGGAGAGAATCGACTTGTTACTTGCTTCCAACCTGGTGGTTGTAATCAAGGGGGAGATTACGGAGCTCGATGGAGAAACAGAGGAGAATCGTATGAGGGCGTATGAGGGTCGGAATGAGGCGACGAACAGAGTAGTTGTGTGGTCGTCGGAGTGATTGTCTGTTGTAAGTGAATGATCGATCTGAACTGGAAATGAAGGGGTAAAGAGAGTACCTACAGGTGAATGAAGTTGCCTGGGGTGGTGGACGATGTCCACGACGGTGATAGCCTTAATGGAACAGCACGACAAAAGGCTGAAACTCCTTATGGCGAGGCGGAGCTGAGATGAACTCGTTGGACCTGGGGGCCGCAACGCTTCAAAAGCTCCTCTCTCCCTCCCTCTCCCTCTCATGTTGTCACTATGAAAAGCACAAGGCGGGTGCAATGGAAGTGGTGGGGCATCTGAAGGTGCTGGAAAAGGGGAGGGGTTGCAAAGATTTTATAGGATTCTAGGTCCGGGAAGATCAGGGGAGAGCCCGCGAACCGAGGCACGGATCATCATGGGAAAAGTCAGGCGTAGATTAGGGATTCGTGCCCCTTTGTCGGGGCTTGAAATCTGAGGGGAAGGTGAGATGGTCGGGTCAGGAAAATTTGGCGAATATCGGTGCAAACGCAAATCAGGAGAAAAAGGGAAGGAGGGGGCCGGTTGACCGAGGCCAACATGGCTGATGTGGCCCAATCACAAGCGACAGAGGAAAAAGACAAAAGGCGCTAGAAGACAAAACAATGAGAAATATAAAGATAAATGAATTAAAAATAATAATGAATTTAAATTAAAAAATGTATAAAATAAATAATGTTTATTTTTTTCAAACTATTTTTTGTGATTTTTAATTATTTTTATGAAAAATAAATTAATGTATATATACAATATATAGTATTATATACATGTATAATATACCTATGTATTATGTACAAGTATTTTTATTTTATTATTTTTACATAAATTCCCTTATTTTATATTTTCTTTATTTACCACATAATTTTTAGGGGTATTAAAGAATTTTTATTTTATTTTTACAAATTATTTATATATACATAATAAATAGGGATTTTGATATATACACATGTATTTTATACACCAAAGGGAAGATTTTATTTTTATTTTTATTTACTTTTTTGATTTCTATTTTATTTTTATATTATTTCTAGAAATATATACAAGGGAGTAAAAAAATAATAATTTTATTTTGTCAAAAACAAATATTTACAAATATAGGTAGTATGCACAACACATAGTGAACCCTATCTCTCTCTACTTATTTTATTTTGCGATCAGGTCAAGGCTTAACCTTCTCTTGGGATTTGGTTCACTCTATATTTATTCTAAATACATCATTTTTTTTATTTTCCTTTATTCTTTTATTTTTGCACAAAAACATGCTAAATATGCAACATTAACATAGGCATGCAATTTGCTTATTGTATTTACAACCATTACATGATGTTTTGCTAAGAACAATAGCTAAAATAAAAGAATAAAAAGTGAGAATCAGGGATTCATCAGATAGTGAGACCTAATCTCATTTATTGATATAGAAGACCTCTCATAGATTTTTGATAAAGTCAGACAGAATATCCAATCTTCTCATTGCATTCAAATCACATTCATATTAATATCCAAATTTGGACTAAGATTGGATAAATAGTCTATGAGTAGAGTCAATAAATTCCAAACATGTTTTATCACTCCCTCAAAATGGGAGTGTCATGATTATACAATCGATTATAATCACATCACTTTCGAGTATTCCCAATACTGGAAAACAGAGTAAACCTGAAGTTTTGATCCCATGTTGGATTGTCTCCTTCATGGTTTTATCAGTAAGTTTCTCATTCGATTATTGGAAATGGGTATTGATCATATGCTTTCCATAAGCATATATCATACCTTCAAATCGTGTCTTGTTTTCAAAGCAAGATAGTCAACTTTGAAATTTATTTTATCCAAATATCTCATGAGTGAGCTCCTATCTTCCTATGTAGTAGCAAACCTCTATGATTCCTTTGAGAGATCATATTACTAATTTTACCTCATATACATACCAGCTCACCAGTGTGTAGACATTGATTAGATCATCAACTTAATGGTCTGCATGATGTATATACATAGACATAAAAGTAACACATCTGTCTCTGATTAGAGGATGAGTGCCTATATCATAAAATCATATGACATAGATCTTGATTATCTCAATCTCACAAAGTCAACTCTTTGACTTAGCTCATCCAACACCTTCAAATATCTTCCTATGTAGAGGACCTGCATCAAGAGGTCAGTCGAATGTCAGCCTTTGGAATAAGGATTTTCATTTCCTTCTCAGATTAGAGATCCCTTCTTGATGATCACTTGATGGTGTTCGCTCAAGGGAGCGAAGAGGGTTTTTGGGCTATTTTCACTACTTTGCTAAAATCCAATTTCACTTTTTTGGAGTGGGCTTGCTGACAATGCGAAATTCTGATTAAAATGGGCTCAAAGGAAAGATGCGAGTCCAATATATAATAGGCCCTCGGGTACGGGCTCTTATAGATATATACTTTTGTTATAGTATGCTATTATATAAAACAGCTTGACCCGCCTGATACTCGTCAAGCCCCCTAGTTGTCATGATGAAAAAATTCTGAACAACAAACAATACTTCATTTAATGCCTCATGATTTTTTGTGGCAGTGAAAAACTTTATCATTTATCGGGATTTTGTTAAGGTCTTCAACCATTCTTGTTCCTTACTAACTCCAGCCCCCCTCCCTAGATCTGAATCATCTCTCATTACTGCCTGAGATGGGGTCGAAGCCACCTCTCCTGTGCTGAGTTTCAGGTCCTTTTTCTCCTCCTCAAGACCTAGCCCTATGAGACAATTACATAAGCCAGTTTGTCGCCAACTTGTAGTATATATGCGTGCGACTTCTTTATTTTATCTCGGTCTATCTATATACTTTAAAACAAGTTCCTCAACTAGATAATACAAGCTTTTATGAGAGCTTCGTTTACGCAATTCTAGCTTATAATAATATATGAAAATAAAATTTATAAAATTGTGATATCTAATATATTTTATGTAAATTCTAGCTTAAAGTTCGAGTGTTCTCACATCGATCCTGATCTTCTTAGTATCTTCATAATTTCGAGAAAAATATTTTAAATTGAGTCATTAATCTAACTATTTAAATATTCAACCCTATATAGCCTCTATGATCCAACCTTTGGATCAACATCTGTATGATATGAAGATGCCCATAGCACATAACCTTAATTGTACTAAAGCACTTGTTACACAAATTAGTTATTCTTCATTTCATATTAAGGAATGATCCACAATAACTTTTGTTGCATAATATCTTGTCATGGGCTTAAATGTCCAACAGTAACATCACGAGTGTGGAGTGGGATGAGTAAAGTGGCTTGTGCTACTTGTGTACGAAAGAGAAGACATAGGCTGTAAGGCCATGCATGCTGGCCACTGGAAGTGGTTGTGTTGATTGTGCACAAATGAGAAGCCTAATGGGAGATGATGGTGAAGATAAGAGAGAAGGAACCATAGCGCTACACGTAGGGAGAGGGATGGTTGTCACCCAAATAGATTTTTTTTACTTTTGTTACCTTGTCAATCACATGGAATTGGAAGTTGTAGAGAAAACTAGGAATTAAGAGATGGAATGACAAGAATTGGGGGGGGGCAAAATTGATACTAAAAAGGGAGGGGCATGGCTGATATTGCAATATCTCAGAGGGGCACAATTGATAAAAGCCCTTTTATTTTTATCACTCGAACATGTTCGTTGAATAAGTTCCACGTGTCGTTAATATAGAGCGTACGGAGAAAATATGATTTGGGGAGTTTCTTGTCATTCTCCAGTGACGATGGCAGTCCGGGCGGAGGATTTCATGGTAGCTATTTTGAAAGATATTTAAGTTTAGTCGATTGACAATCTTATATCAATGGATAAATCTGACTAGTTGTCGTGATTTTTTCTTCAAGAACTGTGGAGATAGAGAGAGAGAGATGTAAGTGGACAGATACATACACGAATTCAAATGTTGCATTATCCGTATCCATTCTAAAATCTGTGTGCATATAAAGAAATGGATATCTTGCGAATATTGAAGATCGTGAATAAGCATATATCCTTAAACATGGGCATGAATTACATGGAAATGGATAAATATGATTAGGATATGAATATTTTTTAGGGAAAAAAAGATACGGATAATAATTCTAAGGAAAATAAATGCACCCTAACGCTTATAATATGGAGAAAGAAATATTGTTGTAAATTTGAGTTTAGTGCTGGCTAAATTAAACTCACATTACTCACAAATAGATTCATTAAAACATATATCCATATGTGTATATGCAAGCAAACAAACAAACAAACTATATGTTCGTATCATTATCCAATTGTCCTTACCCTTGGAAAATAAAAATGATATCTATATCAATATCCACTGAAAAAACTAAAAATAAAAACTCACAACTCAACACATCCGCAAAAACAAAGAGAAAATACACATGTTGGAGGCAGACACGACAAAAGTGATTGGGATGAGATATGTTCCTTCACAGGACTCATATATGCTCAAGAAGCCACAGAAGTAAAGAAAGAAAATGAGAAGCCGAAGACGGGTTTCCCTTCCGTCAATATTATCTGCAGAATCTGGGCCCGAGTAGGATTTGATTTGGGCCTTCAGCAGCCAGTCGCAGTGAAGACGCTATGGCCCAACGAAGCACAGCATCGTTCATAGTTGCCTCTGCCAGTGCCCGGGGATGAAATTGGCATTTTATAACCAATAAATTCGAAGAACGAAAAAACAACTCGCCGTTGCCGGGGATCGAACCCGGGTCACCCGCGTGACAGGCGGGAATACTCACCACTATACTACAACGACTTGGGTGGCTCCTCGTTCACATTGCTTATATATATTCGTCACTCCTGGAAAACCCTGTGCGCCAAACCTATGGTTTGAGAGTTTAAAACTTAACTTGTTGCAATTAATCCGTCCTAAACAATAAATCATTATGTACGTAATTATCACCATAATTTACATAGAAGTTTAGAACCATCCAAACCCTATCTTCAGGTGAGCCAAAGAGGGAAGGGCCCTCCTGCTCCTCCCCCCCCCCCCTCCTCCTTCACGCACCCCTCTAGAGATGGGTGTCAAACCGGTTCTCCTGAGTCACAACGCTACTTCATGAAGGGTCCTCGAAGGGTGAGTATGGTTTCTGGAGTCCGCATAGCCTCTTCTACGAAACTCCCGATGGTTTTGTCCGGTCACTATAAATGTTAAAAAATAATAAATCCAATTCGTCCATTCACTTTCTACCACAACCATCCATAGTTGATAAGTTTCCTCTTTGTGTCGACCTTCGAGGTAAATAAATAAAAACTCTTAAAACTTTATGTGATACTACATTAAAATGACTAACTAATATTGGATTTCTTTCACTTGTGACCTTCTTAACTTACAATATCAGTTATGCCCCTCCCTTTTTGGGTACTGCCAGCTGTGCCCCAGTCTTCTTACAAAATTCACAGTTCCTCCCTTTTGTAATATCAGTTTTCCCCTGCTTTAATTTAACGGACGGGCAAAGTTGTGAATTTTATCAGAAGATAGGGACACAACTGATGTTCCAAAACATGAAGGGCATAACTGATATTACATAAGTT
This sequence comes from Ottelia alismoides, assembly GCA_037367405.1. NCBI lineage: Eukaryota > Viridiplantae > Streptophyta > Magnoliopsida > Alismatales > Hydrocharitaceae > Ottelia > Ottelia alismoides. Next base: position 66,824 of record JAZKJV010005597.1, on the reverse strand, counting down.
AAGAAGGGCACAAGTGATAAATTTCCAACAATACTTCATGTAGAAAACCCAAATCACCTTCAAAGTTTTTTTTGTAGAAACAAAATTAATCATGTACATCTGGACCTATTTGGGCATCATCACCAAAGATCAATGGATGATTTTAGACTCCGGCATTGTTTAAACAGTATAGACTTTCTCCAACCTCCATACTGTATAGAGGATATCGATAGTAGAATCCTCTAATCTACAAGGAAGGTGATAGAGCATCACATTGGACAAGAAAAGCCATTCATAGCTTTACCAGCTACAATAGAGCTTCACCTCCTTCTCGATGAAGATGGAGAAATTGCAAGGAACCCTTTATAATTCCTATTACTTTTAATTATCATTTTATAAATAAAAATACAAATTTCATTAATTGAATTTATTTTGAATAAATTAATAATAAAATATTGTTTTAGGTCATTGAGCTTAATGCAGAAGATCATTAACGAGACATTGCTACACCCTACAAACGAGGTTTGTGAAACTACTTTCCTCTCCCCCAAAAGCATTTAAGATAAAAAAGACAAGCTATGATTGATGTTCTATCAAACACAAAAAAAATCAAGTTTTAATTTATTGTTTTTAATATGATTATTGTTGCACCATGCGAATGTGTGTTTCAAACAATGTTTTTGAACTGAACCGGAGACTAAACCGAAAATCTTATCGAATTTTGGAATCCGTGATTTTTGCCATTGATTTTATCCAAACCATGGTTTCTTTCAATACCATGATTTTGCAGCCCATGGTTTTTGTTCATGGCTTCGCCCTAACTTATCACGGAACCTATGTTTTCGCTAATGACTCTTAATTAGCGATAATCATTATTAACTAGTACCGATCACGATTAATTACTCGTAGTTGTGATTAACATATACTAAACCATGATCAAAATTCGTTAACCGTGATCTCTAAGATTAATGATCGTTTGTATTCTTAATCAAAATTTGCTAGTACCAATGATGGTGATTAAGAGCTAATGACGGCTTATCCAACGTCTACCTCTTTGCTATTAAAATGTATAACTATTCGAAACAGACTTTAACTAAGGCGAAACAAGTTCCATTGGATTCATCTCGTCGGGTTGGATCTAATATCTATATACATTGTAGGATCTGAAGAGGTTGATTTTTAGTACTTTATATGACCACACTTTGAAAAATATTTAAAAAACTATTATCTCTTCGAGTTCGACACTCCGGACTTCACACTAAACATTGAACCAAGGAGTATGAATAAAAAAAGATAAAATTTGTTTGAAACCAATGTTATTGAAACTGGACTGGTTGGTTGGATCGGTGACTGTTGAATACCCATTTACTCAACTTTATTCCTTTATTTTGCATTTAGATAGGATTTTAAACACTAGATCTCTGCCTATAAAAAGTGCTTAAATACTTGTATTTAAATACAAAATAAATGAGCAAAGAAAAGAAAATAAAAATAATGGAAGTATTGTAAACATTGACTGGCCCTAAACCCTGATACTAAGTCAATATTGAATGACCCTAAACCCTGAAACGAAGTTAATATTGTCTTAGTCGACAAGAAATAAAGTAAGAGGAGATAAAGGCAAATAAATACAGACAAAATAACACAGACGCCTAGAAACCATAGGTTACCATTACTTTATATATCTCAAACTTACATCAATTTATACACACTCTTACACACCTCAAATAAAAATATTTTCAACACAAAATATGTGTATAATAATACATGGAAAAATACAAAAGTAATTGTACACACAACCAACACACCATGTGACTAAGACACACAGATAAAAAAGCTGCAAACAAAACTTTACATATCCATATCTTCTCCTTATTAACTCGAAATTGACCAAACTCACCTTTATTGTACTCTAAATTAAATCATCTATCTGATGAAGGAGATTTCATTAAATTGGAGTTAAGATACAAAAATTTGGTTTTTGGGGTCCCATTGTAAACTATACATGTATATTTTTATTCATTTAATTCATTCTTTATTATTTTCACTCTTTTATACTTTTGAATACTTGCAAATACTATTTGTGTTATACTAAAATTACCAACATAAAAAGAAACTAATAAAAATACATTAAAATAAATAACGTAATAAAAATACATAGGTATATTATACTTATGATGTACATATACATATTTATTTAAAAAAATCAGAAAAATAAAATAAAATTGTGTAAATATGTAATTAAATATATTATAATTAAATAAATTATGTACATAAAAAGATAAAATATATAATACGAATTAAAATTAAATACAATATATATATTTATATCTATAATTATACTTTAAAAATTAACATGTAATAAATGGGCCTATAAAACTAAATAAAATCACTTAAAATAGTACATAAAATAAGGAACGACTTTCATGTTTTAAGAAAATAATTAATAAAACCATTTACTAATTTATTTCTTTTTTATTTCCATTTTCATTTATGGTTTGTCTTGGAGTGGTTGACGTGCCCCCAATCACGGTGTAGCCTCGTTTGACCCGCCGATCAACTGACCCCCTACTCATCTAGTTTGTCAAAGCCGATGACTCCCACATTTCACCAAATTTTCCCTCAATCTACATTGAACGATTCGCCTCACCCAATTCGTGAAAGTTCCTCCTCGATCTTTGCTCTTCCATGCCAGACCAAATCCTCGGTCAATCTTGCATCGATCCACACCGAAACCCAAAGTTTTCCAGGCCTCCAAGTCAATGCTATAAAATAGAACCTCCAACTTCAATTTGAAATTTAATCTCTCTTGATCGAATTCTGACCCCTTGGATCGATGCTTGGAGTATTTCTCTATGATTGGGAGTGAACTCCATTGATTAACAACGAGGAAGATGTTGGGTTGAGGTGATTCAACCCATCACCGGAGCTCCTCTAGAGGTCCTCTGCTCCCAGCCACCTCAGGAAGGTGAGATACTATTTTCTTTGCTTTTCCTATTCCCAGCAGTAGCAGTAGAGTATCCTCGCACTTTATTTCATTTTATTCCATCTGTTATATCCTAAAAAATCGTAGTTCGCTGGAGCTCCAAGCTCCAACCTGTGTTCACTATCAACCGACCATTCTCCGACCCGCCTGATCACCTCCACACCTTCATCTTATCATAGATGAATCCATGATTCATCGTATTTATTCTTTCATTTTGACTAAAATCCTTGGTAAAATACATGTATAAATTCATTAATTCTCACTAATTAACATTCTAATCACATTAGTTAATATTATATATTTAACACTTATTTTATCCAAAATAAAATAATAAAGAGAAAATGAAAAATAAAAGAAAAGAAAAGAAGGATATAGATATGAAATATGTACAGACTGATTCTAACCCTAAGACCATGTCAATATTGATTTGGTTGACAAAATAAATAAGTAGGGGGAGATAAGGATCCTAATTTATAAAAATATCAGAAAATCAAGATCACAAATGTACAATAACACATTTTTTACCTTGTACATATGTTCACCTATTTTATTTATCATTCAGATCATCTCAAACAAAAATATTTCCTTCATGAAAATTGTTTACAATAATATATATTGATTTATAAAAATATCAGAAAATTTTTTTATTAAATAATTATTTATGATGAACCTAAAAGGTTAAAAACCAGCTTCCAAAGTTCATAACTATTTGTAGAAAACTCCAAAAAGGTCGAATTAGGTTTGACTATGGAATCAAACTGGTTCAATCGGATGATGATGTCTTTATTTTTAAAATCGTATCAAATCAAACCGATAAGGAAAAAATAGTTAAGCCATGTAACTAAAGCAGAATTAATTAAAATATGTACAAAATACACACTCAAACACTCTTAAAAAATATAAGATAATCGAACAAAATAAATGTCTTATTTTATGCATAAAATATTTTATTGAATATGGAACATTAAATGTTATTCGTATATATAAATATATATATAAATAATATTTGAACTAAGTAGTCCAAAATGGTCATTGATTTAGTAGATTTATCATCCAACCCTTTCAAAATGTTTAGTTGGAGAAGGTGGTTGGTACCATCTTGTAATTGGAAACTTGAGGTCATGAGTTTGAAACTCATTATAATCATTATTACTTTAATATAAATTTATCTTTGAATTGTGGTTAAGTAGTTTAATTTTGATTGAACCAGATTAAACAGGGTTGCAAATAGTCGATTCGACAGGTGTTTGAACCTAAATTTCACTGATTCGACCCAAACCATCGAAACCGATTAAATGATCTGATTCAAAGAAGAGTCATGAAATAAGAGGTTCCTATCGTTCAGTCTTGGAGGGCATGTAGTGTTTTATAAGTCAGATCCAATAATCGTTGTATCAGCATCTCTCTCGGTTCTCAGAACTCAACTTAAGCGAATCACTCAACAATTAACCTGCATAATGGTTAAGTAGGTGAGCTAAAATTAATTATACCCAACAAAGAATATGTATAGTACGCAAATAGTAGGGTCAAATCACAAAGGAGCATACGAGGTAGAGCAACAAAATGAATAGATAACTTAGAATTTTTAGAGTATTTTTATTTTAAAATATTTTTATGGGTTTTTGATATATATATATATATTACATTTTAATTATACCATTTTCTAATTTTGATTTTTAAAATAAATAATAGAATAATATGTAATACATATATATAGTATAAAGAAAAAGGAACAAGGGATGTTTTTTGGATTTTTCAAAAATAACAAATAAAATCAAAGATTCAAAAGTAAGATATTACTGGGTTTTGTAATTTTTCTATATTTTTTGTGATTTTGGGATAAATTTTGAGAATTTTATGATTCTTTAAATAAGGAAATACATAAAATAAATAAAACAGTAAATAATGGGACTTGAAAGTGGCTTAATAAATATCTATCAAATCAGATTGAGCTCAAATTCAATTTTCCTGACTATTAGATATTATCAAAACTTAGAAAATATTTTTGTGTCTTTTTTGTGAATTTTTAGAATTTTTATAAGGTTTTCTATGTTTTTAATTTATCAGGATTTTTTGATATTATTTTGCAAAACTAATAGGTCAGAAAATCAAATGTGCAAAAATAAACGTACAAGAATATTTTTGGTAATTATTCAAAATATTTTGTATTTTTTGTGGATTTTTAAATGTTAAATAAGAGAAAATGAAATGTTTTTATTTTTTATAAATAGAAAAATAGTTTTATTTGCCTTAAGAATAATATGTGTGATATAATATGATTCGAGACACTTAAGATAATTTTCTTATAATTTTTAGATGTAAAATACTAATTTTAATTATTTAAATATAACTACAAATTTAAATCTATAATATAGGGACCTTTATGTAGTTTCTTTAAAGTTTCAAAGCATCTATTAACACTTTAAACAAATCCAGGGATATAGATGAAATTTTTCCAAATGTAACTACTACCCGCACTAGCAGGGGTATAAAGATAATATTCAGAACATCATGATACAATATCCAAATTTACCCAAAAATATAACATTGATATTCTAAATTTTTAGATTAAATGTAAATACATAAGCATGTAGGGGTATCCTCACAAAATTTCCAACCTCCTCATGTGCACAAGCACGTGAGGTGATGTGGATTGGATTGAAATGCAAATAAAATAAGCCAGGGGTTCTAAGTGTAAATATTACAAAAAGACTGCAACTTCAAATGAAAGTTTCTGGATTAAATATAAAATGCAAAAGCTTGAGGGAAAGTTATGAAAAATACCCGGTTGCGCGTTGATGGATAGTGCCGACGCTTCCATGCGGCTCACTTAAGTAGAGGACGGTCTAGATCTCACCCCCAGCACTTTGTGGATAAATGACAAGGATTAGATCCTGGTAAGATCTAACGGCAACAGTTAGCCTTGATCCAACGGTTGGAGGGAGACCTAGAGCGGACTCTTGATCGAACGACTGGGACGAAAGTTGAATGAATTGGGAAGAACAGTGAGGAGCCGCTCCTTCGATCGTAAAAATCTCAAGCCTTTGTCTGTCTTCTTCGCTGTTGAGGTGTTCGATGGCTTCTTGGAGGTGTTCCGCAGCTAAAGGTCCTTCAAGAAAGTCCAAAACCCATCGATGGGGTCCCGGAGGCTCGATAAAGTTTGGGCACCTGGAGACCTTCCACTGGACAAAAATCGACCCAAACTGGGTCTTTAAGCTTTAGGACCTGCACGATTAGCTTATAAACACAACGAGGAGGCTTTTGGCTGATTTGAAGAAAAATGGGGTGAATATGTGTGCTGGTGGAGCAGCTCCAACGATGGGAGGAGGAGTGCTAATCTCCAAAATCTGAGCAAGATCTGGGTGGAAATAAGTTGGGGCGAAAGAATATGAGTCCACACCTGATCTATTTTAAAAAGAAAGAACAAATAAATGCCATTGTATTGACCATGTAGATTTTATCAGAAAATTTATTTTTATTATTTATACTCCTAAACTCAAAGGTACAACGATAAGTATGGGAGTGTCAAACTCAGGGAGGCAAACTGTGAAAACTAAGTTAAAATAATATATAGACTAAGGTAAATGGATTTCCTTGTTTTTATTTATTTTTAGGATTTTTTATATTTTATTTGATTTTATGAATTTTATTTTGTTTTTGTGGTTTTATATACATATAAGTATAAAAATATATGTATTTGATTTTTATATTTTTATTTTATTTTTATATTCTGTATTTTATTTATTATGATTATTGAGTATATTGTACAAAGGGGTATACTTGTAATTAACTGGATAATATGGAGTGTGTGACGAATGAAAGAAGCAGGTGGGCTCGTGCGCAAAAATTCTAGAGCACACATGCTTGCTCCCGTGATCGCAAGCTGCTGAGGGACATGTTCGAGATTTACAAGGGTTCGCTTCAGCGATGGACGGTCAGCTTGCTAAGGGCTTGACATGTGGCTGACCTATAGATGAATTTGGATCACCGATCAGCCCTTGATCAATGGATGTGATCGATAAAGCATGGTGTGATCACGACCTAGTGATTGGCGCCTGATCGTGCAGCAAAGGATTGATCTGTAGATGGGGTATTCTTTCCCAAATGATGACGGTTGCAGCATCTCGATTTCCAGGAGCTTTAATGATCCGCGAGTGTAGTTGGGATGTTTTCGCTCAGGCGATAGTCAACTCAAATGGCGATGGCAGCGGAAGGTCTCGAGCTCGTGGAGGTCCCTCAATTGGAAGCATATGGTCCAACATAAAGTATTTAATTTAGATATGTTGTTCGATGCTTTGGTGCTCGAGATCATCGAGATGTTGTTCTCGAGAAAATGCTTCAGGCCTGTGGAGGAGCACGATATAGGTGGAGCTTGCTGCTGATCAATCTTCTTCAGCGCTACTTCCAGATTGGATTCTAGATGGTTGGATGTACGACTCCAAACAAAGCTCTGTTCTGATCTCTATCATAGGTTCTCTTCGAAGTTCTTCGATTTTGTCTCGGTAACTCACACACTGATCTCCAGATCGATGCTTCACATCAGATCTTGGATGATACTCTAGATAATCCAAGCTCCATCTAGTCCTACAATTAAGATATCGACTCGAGCTCAAGGCTCGGTCCCAAAGTCCAAATAGAAGAAGGGTGAATGGATGGAGGAGAAGAGATATAAAGGATCAAGAAGAGATCTGAGGGATTGAGGATAGAAAAGAAGAGATCTAAGGTATCTAACTTGTAAGGAAAGCGGGTGAAGGTGTTTGTCTGGGAAGAGGAACTCGGAGGAGCTCCTCAGGTACTTGCCTTTATGCGCGGTGTCGCGGGGTTGAGCTCTCGCTGAAAAAGCACGACATAACACGATCATGCTGAACATTTACGCAGTCCCTCATTGCGATGAGGATCGGAGAAGGAGAAGATACAATCAATCAAGTTCCCCCCGCTCGGAGCTCACCGGGAAGGTGGAAACTAATGGGGGATCTTTAGGTCGGAGAGGTCTGCAGGTCCTTAAATAGGCTAGGTTGCGTAAGGCGCACGACAAGGGTAGTGTAACCGTCAGAGGAGAGTAATAGGGAAGTTGGGCAACGACCAACGACTGGTCGTTAGGGTGGTTGACGAGAAGGAAGAAGCTGGAGGGAAGAGGAAGGTGACGGACGGAGAGGAGCGGGGAAGGAGAAAGGAAACGATGGAAAGAAAAAAAAATAAAAATACATTAATTATTTAATTAAAATAAATTTAATTAATAAGTAAATAAATAATTAAGTTAATAAATAATTAAATTAATAAATAATTATATAAATAATGATATAAATAAACAAATATTAAATCAATATATTTTTATTTATTTCTATTGATTTTTATAAATACATTAGAAAAAATTAAGTTAAACATGATTAGGAATAATTGAATAAAAACTAAAGTAGAGTTATATACATGTAGTGCATATATACAAAGAGATCCAAATGCCAAAACTCAACATGTTTTATTCTAATATTTTTTGGTATTTTTAATAAATATTATTAGTTATAAAATGAAGTTTAAAAGTGAGTTTGGTCAATGTGGAGTTTTTTTATAAATAGTTATGAACCTTGGAGTTGGCTTTTTAAGCTTTTTAGGTTCATCATAATTTACTATTCACGTCATAAATATTTTTTCTGATATTTTTATAATTAATATATATTATTATAAATAATTTTTGTGAAGAAAATATTTTTATTTGAGACAATTTGAAAGATAAATAAATTAGGTGAACATATGTACAAGGTAAAAAATATGTTAGTGTACATTTGTGATCTTGATTTTCTGACATTTTTACCAATTAGGATCCTTATCTCCCCCTACTTATTTATTTTGTCGACCACGTCAATATTGACCTGATCTCTGGGTTAGGATCATTCTTTACATATTTCATATCTACATTCTTCTTTTATTTTATTTTTATTTTTCTTTTTCTCTTTATTATTTTGGTTTTGAATAAAATAAGTGTTAAACATATAATATTAATATATGTGATTAAAATGTTAATTAGTGAGAATTAGTTAATATTTACATGTATTTTACCAAAGATTTTAGCCAAAATGAAAGAATAAAGGCGATGAATCATTGATTCATCATTCTTCTATACTTTACCTTTGTTAGTCCCTTAGCAAACACTTATTCTATAAATATGTGAAAGACAAAAAGAAAAAGGAAAATAAAAGAACTTAGAACATGATGTTTCTTTAAACTGAATTTCACTTCACCCAAATTCAAGAGCTTGGAATTGGCACTTGGATTAATAGTTTGTTGGGACCTCATTAGGATGAGGATTTAAGTATCAACACCCTTAAGTTCCACAAATCCCTATCCAGGTTCACCTCGACAGTTTGCTCAGATCCACCCATCCATCATGCAAACTATTCAGCTTTGAAGTCAATTTGTATTGTGTGTTAAAGGTGTTAGCTCTTCCTGCTTGAAGAAGCGAAGAAACCACCCATCCCAGTAATACACTCCCATTGCTTCCTCATCTAGCTACTCGATCCTCGAGGAGGGGTATTTCCTTCTAAGGTACAGGTCGTGTTGTGTCCACAATTGAATAGAGAGAGAAGTAGAAGAATGGAAAGAGAATTGGAGTGTGACCGGTGTAGTCACATCTCTTGTGAAGCTTAGCCAGTTTAGCCAAGTCTCCACTAAGATATGCAGGCTCTCTGAAGCTTAGACCATTATGGTCATGTAAACATTTGGTATTTGGCTTTTTTTGATAGAAAGTGATTGTTGCACTGTATTGATCTTTTGTACCCCGACGGTTATAGAATCTTTTATTTCCATCCATTTTTGGGGATCTTGGAAAATTGTGCCAGCAGATCCTTCCCTCATCCGAAGCGTTATTTCAAACCCACACTCCCATCTTTAGATGTATGCGCTACTAAATAAGGATGAAAATGCACCACAAAAATAGACTGCCCTTCACAACTCCATGTAAGTTGAGCTAAGTATAGAGTGCATGAGTTCAAAATTGTTTCAAATGAAGAAGAGTTATACGGATGACACAAGGTGTCCTACTTATGCAAGTTTAAGTTGAATTCCAAACACGGTCTCATGGAACCCAAAGAATTAAGTCAAAAGATCTGAAGAGTCTTAATTCCAATTCCTAATAAAGTTCTTTAGAATTAAGTGGATTAAGGGCTAAACTAAGTTCCATCATTCAGACTTAGATCCACTCGGTTCAAGAATCAAACTTATTCTGAAAAATGATAATGAATGCAATAATTTTTTCTGAAATGAATTTTTCGGATTAAGCTTTTTATGTATTTTTAAAGATTTTTACAAATTTTTACTGAATTTTAAAACTTCTATTTTTTTTTTTGAAAATTTTGAAAGAATGAGTTCATGACTCAATTACATGAATTTATAAGAATTATGTACATTTTTACAAATAATTTTATACATATTTTATATATACAAGATTATAAAATTTTATGCAATATTTTACAAAAGAATTTTATTTACATATTTTAAATAATTAAAAATTTTATACAAGTATTTTACAATACATTTTATATATAACTTTTAAACTTTTTTATAACTCATATTACAATTTTCTATTGGCTTTAGAAACTCAAAATATATTTCCATACTTTTAGAGCCATATTATTAAAAATACAATAAAGTACGAGTTATGGATTCTAAAGTATATATAGAATGGAATTAATGTGGCTGCCCTCTTTGGGCAGCTAATTGGCTGCCCCCAAAGCATTTGGGCCGTTGGATAGCATCTGTGGTTGAGGAATTTAGCCTTTCTTTGAATTTCGGAATACCGTCATGTCGCCAAGAGGGGCTTCTCCTCCCACCCTTCTACGTATCTTCATCTCCTGCAAAGGCCATCATCTTCACACAGAAACGTTTCCCTCTCCGTCATCCTTTGCTGCCCGACGTCACCCTCATCGCCATCCCTCACTCCCTCATCGCACCACCTTTCCGGCTTCCTCTACCACACTACCTCTTGCTACGGCTCGACCTCACCTTCCAATTTCTCGCTGGTGGTCGTTCAATGCCCTCCCTTTGCCTTGCATAACCCCTCACAGTTCTTAACTTCCAATTTGTTTCGTATGGGACACTGAGCTATTGCCCTCGCTGTGTACTCATGATGTACGTGTGCGCGGACACCGCTTGCAACGACGTGCGGGTGTGATGTTGTGATTCTGCAAGGTGGGCACGCTGCTGCTCATGCTTACTTTGTCGTTGATAGCTCTCTACCAGTCGAAGCATCCTGCATTCTGGAAAAAATCCATTTTTCCAGACCGAAGTCTTGCCATTGTTTGTCTTGATTGGGTAGATTGCCAAAGCCAAGTCTCGCCCCCATCATGGCAACTTCTCCTGCTTCCGTTGGTAATATTTTCTTTGATTTTTTGTATAGTTTAAATGGTGAACTTTGACTGGGTGGATGTCTCCATTTTATCCATCGGCATTGCAACATATCATCAAGTTATATCTCGCAAAGTTGGATTATAGGATATCATTGATAGAAAATGACAGTTGATCTTTATCACTCAAAGTTATTTCTTTGATACAACTAATCAAGGCTAATCTATATCAAAAGATTAGACATGGATTGCAATGTATAAGTTTGAGGGAATCATTATATATGTATTATGCGAACAATGTTTGATATCTATTGCACTATAAAGTTTTATTCTGTCATAAAATAAGCATACCTACTGTAATTTTAATTACTAGCGGTGCGATTATTTTTTAACTTTTCAAATGTTTACATTTTGGTTGCAAAATAACATTACCACGAGAAGATTTTATCTAAATCATGGTTTGGAAGGTTTACTATAAATTTTTATAGGGAACCATACGGCTTAATACCAGTGTATGACTTGTAGATAATTTGAGTTTGTAAGTAAAAATCATATTTTTTGCATATAAATTTATTCTTTGGTTGATATACTATATAATTGGTGAATTTTGGTTGGATTCTAAAATCCTAAATGACCTTAATGATGCAGATATTCAAACTATAGTGCATTACAAAGGGACAAGGAAACCATATGTTGGGTTGGAGTTCATATTAGAAGAAGAAGCTTATGAATTCTACAATGATTATGCGAAACAAGTTGGATTTTCAAGTAGATGTGCTAACTTACGTCGATTAAAACAAACTAAAGAGATCGTCTCAAGATTGCTAGTATGCTCAAAATAAGGTCAAAAAGATCTTAATGATAAGCGTAGACTAGGAGTGGATGTTAAATGACGTCGAGAATCAAGAGAAAATTGTGAGGCTAGATTGTCTACTTCCAAAATGTGAATGCTTTTCTTTTCGATCTCAGGCAAAAGAATTATAACTGAAGTTACCTTGTGATGAATCTATGACGGCCCTTGTTCTTCGACTTTTCACCATGTAATGCTCATAAATCAGAGTTTTGATAAGGTACAAATTATATCAAGTTGATGTTGATTTTTTAATCAAAATGAGAACATGAACTTATATTATTTTGTTTTTCTCTTTATAGATGGCTGGGAAATATGAAGGTGGTATATGAAGATGACAAGTTTTTTTATGACAAGTTAAATTACGAAGGAGATGTGTAGAAGCAAGTCCATATGGAGATGTCTAACTTACCTTTTTCTGCAAACCTTTATAAGTTTTTGAGAACTTAAACATGGATGGGTGCACGTTTTAATATCCAAGTATATGAAAAGTTGTTTGCTTGACTAAAATAGTCTCTGAATGTCTAATGCGTAAGGGTCAACATATGTTTTGCAATGTGACATTGTAGGATGTTTTTTTGTCTATTGTGAGGAATTTAAGAGTAATGTATCTGGATCTGAATCGGTAGTCTGTGAAGTCGTCTGGACTTGCTTCCTTTTGCTCTTGATCATTATATGTTTGTTGCGCATATGCAAATTTTGGATACTAGAGCTTCATTCATTCATTCGTGGAACAGGTACAACACAAGTAAAATAACATGCAACTATGTTTTATGTTTTTGATCACTTGTAACTACCATGTTATCCATGTGGTACATAGATGATTGCAATCTGTTGTAGACATACTAATCTAGTGGCATGAGTACATGATCTTGTGAGGCTAAAGTCTACCCATAAACAGAGATGATTGCTGGCTTATCAAATGGGCATTATCTTGTGTATTTTACTATTGCAATACACGAACATCCTTGTTAAACATCTTGATTACAGGAAACTCCTTGTTAAACATCTTGAGGATGCCTTGGACAGTATAATGAAGCCACTTTCATGGGGTCTAAATCAGTAAATTCAGGTCAAGTAGTTCATGTTCCTTTTTGTATAGGCCACAAGTTTCACAGTGAGAAAACTTTCCCTTCATGATTTACAATCCTGTATGAAGTTGTTGGAAAACTAAAAGTATCCAAAAACTCGACGGTGCGACATTAGCCAATCAAAAATAAGCTGAAAGAACTGTGGTAAAAGAGAGGATGCTTCCGTATACGAATCCTTACCACTAATTAATTACAATATTGAGATTTTTGGTTAAGATTATAAAAATTGTGAATGAATGATATAATTTATAACCAGTAAGTTGTCATGCTGCTTTACAAGGAGGCTTGGTGCTTAAATGGGGGGAGTCGTAGCTCTAGAAAGAGGTGGAATTTATTGATGCTGGCATTTGACGGGGAGTGGCAACCACCTGAATGTCTGTTGTATCCTAGCGTTTATCATATATCCACTCTCATGAAGAGTTGAAAATTCTCAAGAACGAGATGTTTAACTAGCATGTCCTGCTCGGACTCCTCGCAAGAGGATCGTGGAGTCGATAAGTTCCTTGGGAACAAGATAAGCTCCCTTCACTTCCTAAACTTTGAAATATTACAAATAGATCCCTAAGCAATATTATGATTGTACATTTACGATGTCAATCCTCAAAAAGTTTGAAGCTTCAAGCCACATATATATATATATCTTTTTAAAGAAGGGAATCGACCACCTTATGACTTTGCAAAAATAATCTACAACTATGATCGTATGAGAGAGCTAAAATATATCATATGTGAGCTAACATTCAGTCGAATTCCAAACAACACTAGCGCGCTATGCTAACAACAAGCTGAGACAATCATTCATCAGGAAATTACTAACATAACAGTAGTGGAAATAGGCATCATCTTTGTTAAGATTACAAGATCCATCAAACACCATGAAGTCATGAACCATCGCTGATATCCCATCATTTTTAATACAATTCGAAGAGTCCCCACATACCAGAAAAAACCAATCGACCAACAAAGAAAATAGTATGAAAAAATGATTTTTTACAAGATGCTTGGGTTGCTTTGACTTGATCATAGAGGCTGAACATGATTGACAACTGGACAATGATCCACAATACAATGTACACGAGCAGCAGGATGCTCATCTCACGATTTGTCCACCTCGTAAAAACCAAACCTTTGGCATCTGACTGAACACGAGAGCTGGAGCTACGATGGCGAGGGTCTCACGGTAGCAACGGGTAGCACACGAGAGCTGGAGCGTGGGTTTTGACAATCTACCCAATCAAGACAGACAATGGCGAGACTTCGGTATGGAAAAATGGATTTTTTTCCAGAATGCGGGATGCTTCAACTAGCAGAGAGCTATCAACGACAAAGTAAGCATGAGCAGCAATGTGCCCACCTTGCAGAATCACAGTATCACACCCGTACGTCACTGCAAGCGGTGTCCGCGCACATGTACATCACGAGTAGACAACGAGGGCAACAACTCAGTGTCCCATACGAAACAAATTGGAAGTGAAGAACTGTGAGGGGTTATGCAAGGCGAAGGGAGGGCGTTGAACGACCACCGGCGAAATATTGGAAGGTGAGGTCGAGCCGTAGCAAGAGGTAGTGTGGTAGAGGAAGCCGGAAAGGTGGTGCGATGAGGGAGTGAGGGATGGCGATGAGGGAGACATCGGGCAGCAAAGGATGACGGAGAGGGAAAGGTTTCTGTGTGAAGATGATGGGCTTTGCAAGAGATGAAGAGACGTAGAAGGGTGGGAGGAGAAGGCCCACTTGGTGACATGACGGTATTCCGAAATTCAAAGAAAGGTTAAATTCCTCAACTACAGATGCTATCCAACGGCCCAAATGCTTTGGGGGCAGCCAATTAGCTGCCCAAAGAGGATAGCCACATTAATCCCATATAGAATATATACGATACCCCCTATACTTAGCGTGAACTATGTCCTCCTAGTGACCAAAGAAGAGAAAAGGAAGACATAACCCGATCTAAGTATAGATTGGTGAAAAGAATACTATACTATAACGAATCAAAAGAATAACGAATAAATGAATAGAAGTCAATCATCTCCTCTATACTTAGGATCAACTAATCCTAAGTATAGGAGACTCAAAAATGAAGATGGTCGAGGTAAAAAGAATGTACACAATCGACGACTCAGCTTGTCCCCCTATACTTAGGGTAAAATATCCCTAAGTATAGAGAAAAATATCAACAGTTGAGGGACAAGCAAGATAGCAGACGAAACACAGAATTGAAAACAATAAAAAGACGTAACGAGCAATATTACCCCCTATACTTAGGGTAAAACACACCCTAAGTATAAGCAACAACAAGGGTAATAGATAGAACGACATGAACAACTCAATGTCTGCACCCCCCACTTAGGATAAAGTACATCCTAAGTATAATAAAAATCCTAAGTGAGATATAGGGGTGTAAGAAAAATCAAAGAAAGAATATATAAAATCAAAAATACGTATGTACAAGGTGAAAAAGAATGAACAAATCAAAGCAAAGTGACTCAGAAAGAAGACTTTTTCCGACAAAGTTGAGTTATGAAATCAAGGAGGTGCACATCTACATCAGGGTCATCCTCAGATGTATCCATTTCGAATCCGAAAAACCCCGATCTGAGTCATAGATGCAAGACAACTTAGTACTATTCTGAATGAGAACCGAAATGACTTCAGAAATAACAACAAGCTCCTCATAATCAGAAATGACAAACTCAGAAACATAAGACTCACAAGAAGAATACTTAGAATCTTGATTCAATTCTCCGTTATAGGCTTTGTATTCGTTCACTATAGACTCTAAGGTGGGACAAACGGAGAGGTCTAAATCATAGCAATTTTTAATTAATCTCATGTACTCCTCTTTACCATAGGATTATGTTCTAGTGAAGTCAAGTGGTTCATCTCGGAACTTAACAATAAGACTCACCTTTCTGTTAGGGTCAACAATGGAGGTACTTGCCACAATGACGAGAGAATCAACAATCGTCCTCTTCACTAGGGATACAGTATGATCAGTAATTGTAATCCTCGAATCCCCTGATGAAGTGTGTGCATCTATGGCCTGGAAATCCTCAACATCATAATTAGGCTCAATGACTTTATTTTCAATGTTATTTCCTAGTGTTCCATCATAAGAAAAGAAAGATGGGTCTAGTATATCCTCAGTGAAAAAGTCCTAAACAAAAGGATCCTCGAGGTCAGTCTCGGTAAAGTCAGAGTAATTGGTCTCCCAATCGGGGTTCCTACGATCAGATGCATCAACAGTCACAAAGTTTGGCTCATTTTCTCTCACACCTCTGAACATGTAGATCCAATCCTCGTTATTAATGGAAGCCTTAGCTAAGGCTAAGAACAGTTTCCCAAGGATCATGGGAGACTGGAGTAATTTTTCATGGAACTCCATGTCTAGGACAACAAAGTCCACTAAGTATTGCAAACCATGGAAAATCACGAATACGTTCTTCAACACTCCCCGCAGACTTTTGATAGATTGATAGCCAACCGAATGATCATCCGGGTCTTCTTGAGCCTACCTATATCAAACTCATGAAGGGCGGAGGGCAGGAAAATGTTCAAGGAAGAATCATCATCTAAGAGAGTGCGGGTTAAATCTTTTCCATCACTGGTTTATAGGTTTCCCCTTTAACACTTTCTTTGTGGGTTTAAGGTTCCTAATAGTCATTGAACTAGCCAAGGACACTGTGTTTCTCAGGATAGTTATTCCTTTTCCTACTTCTTTTATGGGTATGGAGAGTCTTCAAAAACCTCCTATACTAGGAATTAGGTCCAAGGATGTCAAAAGTGAAATCTTAATGATGAACTTTTCTAAATCGGCTTCCAACTCAAGGTAGTCACATATTTTTTTATTTTTTACTTTTTAAAATAGAAGAAAGAATGGTATGAAGATTCTTATAAAAAACTTCGACACACTCTAAAAGACTAGAAGACAAGGGATGAGCAGAAAGAGAAGAAAGAATGGACTCCAACTATACAAAATTGTGGGATTGGCTCTCTACCATTCCACTTCTTTTATTCTGTTTTTGGTATTTTCTCTTTTTCTCATTTTTTTTTGAATTTTTATGCCTTCTCTATATGGGGAATCATGTTGAATCTGTAACTCCGTGACGTTGCCTACTATGTGCTCCTCGCTCTTATATGTCTCAACAACTGGAGGTTGTCTCTGAACATCTTAAGAACTAGGAGTAGAAGTACTGAACAACTCAGAAGTCTGCTAAAAAGTAGAATCTGAGCCACACTCTGCGATAATGATGGCTATGAAATCTCTGAATGTGTCCACCTGCTCTTAACGAAAGGCACTTTGCTCAAGAATTAGATGGATAAAATGATCGAATGTGGAATCCTCTATATCAGGAATCTCAAAGTGATGTCCCACATCCATCTCGGGATGCTGAAGGTGCCCAAATGATCAAGTGAATCTGAGGTGAAATGTTCCCGAGGTAGTTGCTCATAGCATTGATCATGATATGGAAACTAAATCGTTGGTAAGACAACTGAAACAACACGGGCTCTCGATCTATCCCATGGAATACCTGAGGAACATGCATCCAAGGTTCCTGAACTAGAAAGTACGGAACTGACTCATACTCTGGCTGAAAACTCAACGGAAGAAGTATCGGTCTCTGAGGACAAGAACTCTCTGCAACTATCTCAATGTCCATCCTCTGTGCTGCCTCAATATCCACATCAAATGCCTGATGTGTGATCTCTAAATCACGATGAGTTGGATCGTATATAGGTGGTCTGGCATCTCCCTCATGTGTTATCTTGACATCATAAGTCTCTCCAAAAAGAGTCCAAATTGAGTCCTCGTCAAGATTATGGTGTGAACCGCCACACAAGGCATTGACCAATGCATGTTGCTCTGCGGTCATCCCCTGGTAGAAGATCTGAACTAACTCAGTTTTACAGATCATGTGATCTGGGAATGTCCTCAAAAGAATATGAAATCTGAGCCACATATCCTGAAGTGGATCAAGGGGATCATGTGAAAAATATCTGATAACTGACTGCATGAAATTGGCTCGGCTAATGGGGTAAAATCTCCTAAGAACGACAGCTCGAAGTGTATCCCAATTATAGGACTGGCTATTGAGTCACAGCTCGATGAGCCAGGCTCGGGTTCGGCTTGATAAGGGCTCGCGAGCACAGTTCATTAGGCTATTGAGACGAGACCGAGCCAGAATTTTAGGCTCGATAGCTTAACGAGCCGAGCCCGAGCTGAGCCTCGCTCAGCTCGATAACTCAATAAGGGGCTCGATAAGGAATATATATATACACACACATATTGTATATATAATACAATAAAATAAAAGTAGCCCTTTTGTAATTTTCCCTCCACTAACTCTGACCCTCCCACGAGAGTCATGACTCAATTCTCAAATCCCATTCCCGTCCACACATTTGCCCCCCGCCCATGCATTAGAAAATTAGGTTTTTCTTCTTTTTTAAAAGCAAATATAATGTTACAATATATATTATAATTAAGATTTTATATACAACTTAGATAGTGGCTTACTGGTAAGGAACATAGTCTTAGATAGATCATGTCTTAGGTTCGAACCCGCATAAAACACTTTTCCACCAAAAAGTACCCATTTTTTCCTTAATGAGCTCAACTTGGGTTCAAGCCCAGACCAGACTTGATAAGGAGGTCGGACTCGATAAGGGGCTCGGGCTAATCGAGCCCGAGCCAGCTCGGATGGGCTCGAATGAGCCCGAGCCCGAGCCCAGCTGGGCTTATCGAGCCCGAGCCCGAGCCAGGGGCTAGCTCGGCTCATTGGGCTCGATAGCCAGTCCTACCCAACTAGATCTCTCCTCTCCAAAATGTCAGAGCCATCTCGCAACTTCATCCTTGAGTGACAAGGGAAAGATCTTCCTCATAGCATCCTCAGGTGTAATATCTGAATAAAATCCCATACCACATATCTCCTCAAACTCAAAAAGATGCCCATATATCTCCTCGTGTGGCTTCCCATGAAACTTCGACAACAAAGTCATGAAGTCTGAATCAATCAGAAAAGTCGATAACCTCGATGTAGAAACTGACTCAACTTCCGAATAAGAAGCATGCTGCTCAATCTGTACTCTAGTCTCAGCAACTCGTGGACCCAAATCTCTCATATGATCTGTACTCATCTCACGGGACTCAACTCTCTGCTCAGCTACTACAAGTGTAATTGAAGACTGACTCCAAATAAATGAAGATGATTGATTAGAAAGAAACTGACAAGACGATGAAGAAACACAAGAAATAAAGGGAGAAGATTCTCTAAGATCGGAGTCATACCTGGAGGACATAGGACTCAACTCAGCTTCGACACACGAGATGTCTCAAACCGACCTAGATGAACGAGTAGGTATGTATAGAAGTGGTGTCGTAAGAGTCAGCCTAAGAGATCGCTTACCCATCATCATGACTCAAGAAATATAAAATGAAAATGAAGGTGAGAAAAAGAAGACAACTTCTTGTATGCGCATCGCAATGCTCCTCTACAACTAGCTCAAAAAAAACCAGACTCCAAGTACCTCAGCTGCTCGGTTCCCGAAGAAACCGACCTCGATACCTAGGCCCTGTAATACAAAGTAAACACAAAAGCCATAAAAAGAAAAAATGCAACAAAAATAAGATGATGAAAAAGAGAGAAAAATTAACCCTAAAACCTAAGGTTCTAATCTCTACCTTATACATGCCTCCCCGGAAACGACGCCATCTGAAAAACTAGCACCTAATCTAATGTTATAAAAAGAAAGAACAAACAAATGTCGTTGTATCGACCAGATGGATTTTACCAGAAAATTTATTTTTATTATTTATACTTCTAAACTCAAAGGTATAACGATAACTACGAGAGTGTTGAACTCAGGGAGGCAGACTGTGAAAATAAGGTAAAATAATAGAGGGATTAAGGTAAATGGTTTTTCATATTTTTATTTATTTTTAGGATTTTTTCTAGATTTTTATTTGATTTTATGAATATTATATTATTTTTGTGATTTTATATACCTATAAGTATGAAAATATAGATATTTGATTTTATATTCTTTTAGTTTTTACTTTGTGATTTTTATGTTTTTAATTTATTTACTATTTTTATGAAATTTTTATAGGTTTTTAGATTTTTATGGCATTTAGATTATTTTTAAAGTGAAAAATGAGGTTTTTATTGAAAACAAAGGTTTATTTTTATTTTAAAAATAGAAAACAGTAAGAAAATATTTAATTCTATTTTTAGTGAAAGTAGATAAAAACATCTTCTTAACGAGGTATTGTATGTATTTTTTCTAATTTTTGTAAAAATATATATGATTTTATAAAGTTTTTATGTATTTTAATTTTTATGGATTTTAGTATTCAATTTTCTTTTTTGGTTTAATATGTAAAATATAGTAAAATATATTATAGATAATTTTTATAGATTTTTCAAAGGTGTTTTTATCTTTTTATGTATTTCATGAATTCAAGTTTTTTGTATTTTAAAAAATAATAAAAATAGAAAATGTTTTTATTTTTAAAAATTGTTTTAATAGTATAATAGAATATATTTTAGATGTATTTTTTTTATTTTCATATCCTATAATTTATTTATTATGATCATAATATGTATAATAATAGTATACCAGTAATTAACTGGAAAATACAGAGTGCGTGATGAATGCAAGAAGCAAGATGGCTCGCGCACACAAATTCTAGAGCGCGCGTGCTTGCTCGCGTGATCGCAAGCTGCTGAGGGACATGTTCGAGATTTACAAGGGTAGTAGGGCCTTTAATGAAAATTTCCCAAAAATATATATGCAAGTCGCGCGCTTCGCGTATGACTTCGCTTCAGCGGTGGGCGGCCGACTTGCTAAGGGCTTTACATGTGGTTGATCTGTAGATGAATCTGGATCGACGATCAACCCTTGACCAATAGATGCAGCCGATGAAGCTTGGCGTGATCACGCTCGAGCGATTGGTGTCTGATCGTGCGACAGAGGATTGATCAGGAGGTGGGGTATTCTTTCCCAAATGATGAAGGTTGCAGCTGCTCGATTTCCAGGAGGTTCAATGATCTGCGAGTGTAGCTGGGACATTTTTGCGCAGGCGACAGTCAGCTCAGATGGTGATGGCAGTAGATGGTCTCAAGCTCGTGGAGGTACTTCGATTGGAAGCAGATAGTCCAACAGAAAGAGGATTCAATTTTAGATGTACTGTTTAATGCTTTGGTGCTTGAGATCATCGAGATGTTGTTCTCGAGCAAATGCTTCAGGTCTGCGAAGGAGCACGATATAAGTGGAGCTTACTGGTGATCAATCTTCTTCAGCGCTACTTCCAGATTGGACTCTAGATGGTTGGATGTATGACTCCAAACAAAGCTTCGTTCAGATCTCTATCAGAGGTTCTCTTCAAAGTTCTTTGTGATCTTGATTTTCTGATATTTTTATAAATTAGGATCCTTATCCCCGCCCCCTACTTATTTATTTTGTCAACCAAGTCAATATTGACCTAGTCTTGGGGTTAGGATCAGTCTGTACATATTTCATATCTATATCCTTCTTTTCTTTTCTTTTATTTTTCTTTTTCTCTTTATTATTTTATTTTGGATAAAATAAGTGTTAAATATATAATATTAACAAATGTGATTAGAATGTTTATTAGTGAGAATTAGTGAATATTTACATGTATTTTACCAAGGATTTTAGCCAAAATGAAAGAATAAAGGCGATGAATCATGGATTCATCTATGATAAGATGAAGGTGTGGAGTTGATCAGGCGGGTCGGAGAATGGTCAGTTGACAGTGAATAGAGGCCGAAGCTCGAAGCTCCAGCAAACTACGAATTTTTTAGGATATAACAAACGAAATTAAATGAAATAATGTGCGAGGATACTCTACTGCTACTGCCGGGAATAGGAAAAGCAAAGAAAATAGTAGCTCACCTTCCTGATGTGGCTGGGAGTAGAGGACCTCAAGAGGAGCTCCGGTGATGGGTTGAATCACCTCAACCCTCCATCTTCCTTGTTATTAATCAATGGAGATCATTCCCAATCATAGAGAAATACTCCAAGCATCGATCCAAGGGGACAGAATTCGATCAAGAGTGATTAAATTTCAAATTGAAGCTGGAGGTTCTATTTTAAAGCATTGACTTGAAGGCCTGAAAAATTTTGGGTTTTGGTGTGGATCGATGCAAGATTGACCGAGGATTTGGTCTTGCATGGAGGAGCAAAGGTCGAGGAGGAACTTTCATGAATTGGGTGAAGCGAATAGTTCAATGTAGATTGAGGGAAAATTTGGTGAAATGCAGGAGTCATCGGCTTTGACAAACTAGATGAGTAGGGGGTCAGTTGATCGGCAGGTCAAACAAGGCAACACCCTGATTGGGGCACGTCAACCACTCCAAGACAAACCATAAATGAAAATGGAAATAAAAAAGAAATAAATTAGTAAATGATTTTATTTATTTTTTCTTAAAACATGAAAGTCGTTCCTTGTTTTATGTACTATTTTAAATGATTTTTATTTATTTTATCGGCCCATTTATTACATGATAATTTTTTAAGTATAATTATAGATATAAACACTTATATATAATATTTAATCTTTTTATGTACATAATTTTTTTATTATAATATATTTAATTACATATTTACATAATTTTATTTTATTTTTCTGAATTTATTTTTGTATTTAAATAAATATGTATATGTACATCATACGTATAATATACCTATGTATTTTATTACCTTATTTATTTTAATATATTTTTATTGGTTTCTTTTTATGTTGGTTTTTTTAATATGACGCAATTAGTATTTGTAAGTATTCAAAAATATAAAAAGAGTGAAAAATATAAAGAATGAATTAAATGAATAAAAATATACATGTATAGTATATAATGGGACCCTGAAAACTAATTTTTTGTATATTAACTTCAATTTATTGAAATCTCATTCATCAGATAGATAATTTAATTTAGAGTACAATAAAGGCAAGTTTGGTCAATTTTGAGTTCATAAGGAGAAGATATGGATTTGTAAAGTTTTGTTTGCATCTTTTTTATCTGTATGTCCTAGTCACATGGTGTGTTGGTTGTGTGTGCAATTACTTTTATATTTTTCTATGTATTATTATACACATATTTTGTGTTGAAAATATTTTTATTGGAGGTGTGTAAGAGTGTGTATAAATTGATGTAAGTTTGACATATATAAAGTAATGGTGACCTATGGTTTCTAGGTGTCTGTGTTATTTTATCTGTATTTATTTGTCTTTATCTCCTCTTACTTTATTCCTTGTCGACTAAGTCAATATTGACTTAGTCTTAGGGTTTAGGGTCATTCAATATTGACTTAGTCTCAGGGTTTAGGGCCAGTCAATGTTTACAATACTTCCATTATTTTTATTTTCTTTTCTATGCTCATTTATTTTGTATTTAAATACAAGTATTTAAGCACTTTTTATAGGCAGAGATCTAGTGTTTAAAATCCTATCTAAATGCAAAATAAAGGAATAAAGTTGAGTAAATGGGTATTCAACAGTCACCGATCCAACCAACCAGTCCAGTTTCAATAACATTGGTTTCAAACAAATTTTATCTTTTTTTATTCATACTCCTTGGTTCAATGTTTAGTGTGAAGTCCGGAGTGTCGAACTCGAAGAGATAATAGTTTTTTAAATATTTTTCAAAGTGTGGTCATATAAAGTACTAAAAATCAACCTCTTCAGATCCTACAATGTATATAGATATTAGATCCAACCCGACGAGATGAATCCAATTGAACTTGTTTCGCCTTAGTTAAAGTCTGTTTCGAATAGTTATACATTTTGATAGCAAAGAGGTAGACGTTGGATAAGCCGTCATTAGCTCTTAATCACCATCATTGGTACTAGCAAATTTTGATTAAGAATACAAACGATCATTAATCTTAGAGATCATGGTTAACGAATTTTGATCATGGTTTAGTATATGTTAATCACAACTACGAGTAATTAATCGTGATCGGTACTAGTTAATAATGATTATCGCTAATTAAGAGTCATTAGCGAAAACATAGGTTCCGTGATAAGTTAGGGCGAAGCCATGAACAAAAACCATGGGCTGCAAAATCATGGTATTGAAAGAAACCATGGTTTGGATAAAATCAATGGCAAAAATCACGGATTCCAAAATTCGATAAGATTTTCGGTTTAGTCTCCGGTTCAGTTCAAAAACATTGTTTGAAACACACATTCGCATGGTGCAACAATAATCATATTAAAAACAATAAATTAAAACTTGATTTTTTTTGTGTTTGATAGAACATCAATCATAGCTTGTCTTTTTTATCTTAAATGCTTTTGGGGGAGAGGAAAGTAGTTTCACAAACCTCGTTTGTAGGGTGTAGCAATGTCTCGTTAACGATCTTCTACATTAAGCTCAATGACCTAAACAATATTTTATTATTAATTTATTCAAAATAAATTCAATTAATGAAATTTGTATTTTTATTTATAAAATGATAATTAAAAGTAATAGGAATTATAAAGGGTTCCTTGCAATTTCTCCATCTTCATCGAGAAGGAGGTGAAGCTCTATTGTAGCTGGTAAAGCTATGAATGGCTTTTCTTGTCCAATGTGATGCTCTATCACCTTCCTTGTAGATTAGAGGATGCCACTATCGATATCCTCTATACAGTATGGAGGTTGGAGAAAGTCTATACTGTTTAAACAATGCCGGAGTCTAAAATCATCCATTGATCTTTGGTGATGATGCCCAAATAGGTCCAGATGTACATGATTAATTTTGTTTCTACAAAAAAAACTTTGAAGGTGATTTGGGTTTTCTACATGAAGTATTGTTGGAAATTTATCACTTGTGCCCTTCTTAACTTATGTAATATCAGTTATGCCCTTCATGTTTTGGAACATCAGTTGTGTCCCTATCTTCTGATAAAATTCACAACTCTGCCCGTCCGTTAAATTAAAGCAGGGGAAAACTGATATTACAAAAGGGAGGAACTGTGAATTTTGTAAGAAGACTGGGGCACAGCTGGCAGTACCCAAAAAGGGAGGGGCATAACTGATATTGTAAGTTAAGAAGGTCACAAGTGAAAGAAATCCAATATTAGTTAGTCATTTTAATGTAGTATCACATAAAGTTTTAAGAGTTTTTATTTATTTACCTCGAAGGTCGACACAAAGAGGAAACTTATCAACTATGGATGGTTGTGGTAGAAAGTGAATGGACGAATTGGATTTATTATTTTTTAACATTTATAGTGACCGGACAAAACCATCGGGAGTTTCGTAGAAGAGGCTATGCGGACTCCAGAAACCATACTCACCCTTCGAGGACCCTTCATGAAGTAGCGTTGTGACTCAGGAGAACCGGTTTGACACCCATCTCTAGAGGGGTGCGTGAAGGAGGAGGGGGGGGGGGAGGAGCAGGAGGGCCCTTCCCTCTTTGGCTCACCTGAAGATAGGGTTTGGATGGTTCTAAACTTCTATGTAAATTATGGTGATAATTACGTACATAATGATTTATTGTTTAGGACGGATTAATTGCAACAAGTTAAGTTTTAAACTCTCAAACCATAGGTTTGGCGCACAGGGTTTTCCAGGAGTGACGAATATATATAAGCAATGTGAACGAGGAGCCACCCAAGTCGTTGTAGTATAGTGGTGAGTATTCCCGCCTGTCACGCGGGTGACCCGGGTTCGATCCCCGGCAACGGCGAGTTGTTTTTTCGTTCTTCGAATTTATTGGTTATAAAATGCCAATTTCATCCCCGGGCACTGGCAGAGGCAACTATGAACGATGCTGTGCTTCGTTGGGCCATAGCGTCTTCACTGCGACTGGCTGCTGAAGGCCCAAATCAAATCCTACTCGGGCCCAGATTCTGCAGATAATATTGACGGAAGGGAAACCCGTCTTCGGCTTCTCATTTTCTTTCTTTACTTCTGTGGCTTCTTGAGCATATATGAGTCCTGTGAAGGAACATATCTCATCCCAATCACTTTTGTCGTGTCTGCCTCCAACATGTGTATTTTCTCTTTGTTTTTGCGGATGTGTTGAGTTGTGAGTTTTTATTTTTAGTTTTTTCAGTGGATATTGATATAGATATCATTTTTATTTTCCAAGGGTAAGGACAATTGGATAATGATACGAACATATAGTTTGTTTGTTTGTTTGCTTGCATATACACATATGGATATATGTTTTAATGAATCTATTTGTGAGTAATGTGAGTTTAATTTAGCCAGCACTAAACTCAAATTTACAACAATATTTCTTTCTCCATATTATAAGCGTTAGGGTGCATTTATTTTCCTTAGAATTATTATCCGTATCTTTTTTTCCCTAAAAAATATTCATATCCTAATCATATTTATCCATTTCCATGTAATTCATGCCCATGTTTAAGGATATATGCTTATTCACGATCTTCAATATTCGCAAGATATCCATTTCTTTATATGCACACAGATTTTAGAATGGATACGGATAATGCAACATTTGAATTCGTGTATGTATCTGTCCACTTACATCTCTCTCTCTCTATCTCCACAGTTCTTGAAGAAAAAATCACGACAACTAGTCAGATTTATCCATTGATATAAGATTGTCAATCGACTAAACTTAAATATCTTTCAAAATAGCTACCATGAAATCCTCCGCCCGGACTGCCATCGTCACTGGAGAATGACAAGAAACTCCCCAAATCATATTTTCTCCGTACGCTCTATATTAACGACACGTGGAACTTATTCAACGAACATGTTCGAGTGATAAAAATAAAAGGGCTTTTATCAATTGTGCCCCTCTGAGATATTGCAATATCAGCCATGCCCCTCCCTTTTTAGTATCAATTTTGCCCCCCCCAATTCTTGTCACTTAACCATGGTTTTTTCAAATCATGGTGTAGCGAAGAGGGGCATAAATATCCAAAAGCTCCCTCTACTTTTCCTCCCACTCCCCAACCTCCTCCTCACTCCTCCTCCCCTCCTTCGATGCCACTCCTCCAGTGCCCATTTGAAGACATTCTAGAGCTCGTACTCAACTGCAGGTGTGGTGCGCGACTGAGGGCGGCGGTAGCCGCACGACGCCCAACTGTAGGTATTGTGCACGGCTGCACGTGGACACACATACGTGGAGAGGGCGACATCCCACGGGGGACGTGAGTGGTAGGGAACGACCGCGTGCACGGGCGTGGTGGCGGTAGGGAAAGGTCGCATGGGGCTTGCACCGGTGTGGCGGCTTGGGAGGAGCCCGCTTGCGACTAGGGCGTCACTGGAGATCTTGGCACAAGAGGGGAGCAGCAAGCGGACATGGGCAGGGGGTGACGCGGGGGCGAGGGAAGGAGGCGGGTAGGGGGAGGCGTGGGGGCGGGGGAAGGAGGCGGGGCAGGGGGAGGCGCGAGGGCAGCAGGGTCAGGGGGAGAAGCTCGAGGCAAGAGGGCAACGTGAGGGCGGGGGGAGGAGGCGGGGCAGGGGGAGGCGCCAAGGCTGAGGAGGAAGCGCGAGGACAGGGGAAGGAGCTCGGGGCAGAGGGATCATCTGGGGGTTAGGGAGGAAGCGGTAGAGAAGCAGGAGGCTGGGGAGGAGGAAGAGAAGGGGAGGAAGAGGAAGAGGATGGGGAAGGAGGAAGAAGATGATGAGAAAATGACCTTTTCAGCCTTTATTTTTAATTTAATTCATGTTATGTCCCAAAGTTAACGTCCGTTTGCATTTGGAATGAACGACAACTAACCTGAGGGGCACAAGTGATAGAAAGGCAAGAAGTTTGGGGGCACAACTGATATTACCAAAAGGGAGGGAACTAACTGAAATTGCAATATCTCAGAGGGGTACAACTGATAAACCTTAAAAATAATCACAGTCGCATTATCGAACTGAGGAGATATTGCGACGTCACCCTCCGTAGAATTTCAAATTCGGTAGACAGTCATGTTCTTTGGCAGTTCACGTGGGAGTGAGGACACGCACGAGAAAACTTGTGTCTTAGGCCCAGAAAGGTTTAAGAAATTCTGCAACGTATTCAACCATTATTTACTTTATTAGAATATACAAATAAAGAAATTAATAGAAAAAGAAATAAATAAAAATGAGTTAAATTTGTACACACTAGGCCTCAAAACTCATATTTTGCAAACGAGCTCCGAGTTTAATAAACCACTTTTATTGAATAGATAATTTCCTAACTTGAATTTTAAAAGTGATTTTGGTGAATTTGGAGTTCTTACGGAGCGGGAATGTGGCAGGGAATTTGGACTATACGACCTTTTCTCTTTGAGATCTAGTAGTATTTATTGAAGATGTAATTTATTTTATATTTTTATATTTTTATTATATTTATATATATAAGTTAGAGAAAGAATTAACCGAAAAGAAGTTGATATGAAATTATTAAAAATACATAAAGTTTTGACTATTTACATGTGAATAACTCCTTTGTTTTATAGCCTTTTATTATTAATTTATTTTGTAAAATAAAATATACAATAATTAATGTATTTTATTTATAATATTTTTTTAATTTATTAATTTTAAGGATATTTATTTGATATTTGGCTCAGAGATTTAGCTAAGATTAATATATTGAGATGATGAATCACGGATTCATCAGCAACTCACCCTGTGTGTTTGGTAGTAAGCAACTTTATTTAGATTCATTGAAAATAAAATTGAAAGATAAAAGATCAAACTCTTGCGGTCCTCACGTTGCGTTCAGTTGGTGAATCAGGGGTTGTATTGTGTTTGTTTTGTGTGAGTAGTCCATATCTCATCTCATTTTTCATCTATTTCTTTCCCTTTCTCTTATTTCTCTCAGCTATGATCACAATGATGGAAAGCAGATCTCTTTGTCCGACTCTTATGGTATCGCTATTCAGTGATCATCCCTACTCATCTAGGTCGATTCAAGATAGCTTAAACCATCTCTTTGACCTGAGCTTCCATCTTCCCCTTCTCTTCTTGAACCTCATTCTTCCATTCCATCACTTGGATCGGTTCGAGAGAACCCTATCTTTAAGCAACAGTCTCTTTTGCAGCAACAATTATTCATAGATCTACCAGAGCCTGATCGGGCCTTCCTTTATTTTCAGAGGCATGCATTATGGCTGGGAAAGCACCCCTACTTTTTTGACTTGAAAATGATAGAAAGGTAACATTTTTCACAGTTATACCCCTAAAAGTTGTGGACTTTTGAAAGGCCTAGATTTCAAATTTTTGGTTGTGTATTCTTTGGTAGTTAAGCAACTATCCTAGGGAAACTTTTATGATCAGTCGCGTGCTTTTGATTCTATCTTGATTTTATTTTATTTTTCTAAAAAACGTGAATACTTCACTCATTTTAGGTGCTTTTTGGGAGTGTTTTGAGAGGATCTCCATCATAATTCTTTTATGGATTTTTACCCGGCAGACCCTATAATCTTTGTCAATTACCTCCACGACCTTTGAAACAACCTAATTCCTCTCTAGCCCCGTAAACTTGTTCCGTCTTACTCCAGGAACCCTGCCGTTAAATTGACACATCTTGGACTAACTTGCTTGGGTTAAAACTGAGTTTATCAAACTACATGAAATCTAACGGTTGGATTTCTTCCTCTCTCCTTTATTGCTTCTTCTACCCCCTTCTTCACAAACTCTTCTTTTTCTTTTCTTTGACGAACTCAACTAGGATATGCTTGAGAAGGTGTTTTCTTGGCTCCGATCCCCTTCACCCAACGAAATAGCAAACCCCCGAGCTCCTCCTCTCACAGTTGGACGGTACCTTCGTCTGGTTGAAGGGCTTCCTTCCACATCCTATCTCTAGTAGAACGACGCCGGATGCGTAGATGTCCAACTCCTTGCTGAACTTGCCTCTGATTATGAACTCGGGGGCGAGGTATCCCCGCGTGCCGGCTACCACGTTCGTGATGTCCAGCTCGCTGTTGTTGTCATCAGCGAGCATGGCGAGGTCAAAATCAGTGAGCTCGGGGTTGAACTCGGACCCATCCTTTTTGCAGGTAGTGCAGAGAGGATGCCAGTCCTGCCATGACCCTCGAGTACCTTACCTCCCAAGGCAGGTGCGGGAGCTCCGACTTGTACATGTGGGAATCGAGGCCCCCGTTGGGCATGAACTCGTGCATGAGCAGCAGTTGCCTCTCATACACGCACCATCCCAAGAGCCTCACCACGTTCCGGTGCTGCAACCTACCGATGACTTGGATCTCTGCGATGCAGTCCTCCTCCTCTTACACGGTTGGCCCGATGATCATCTTGACAGTAACAACCACTGTTGTTCCTCCTCTGCCGTTGGACCGACCTTGTGCAATGTTGCTGCTACCACGCAAGATGCCTCTATAGATGACATCGGAGCCTTCCTTGCTGATTATTCTGTTGGGTCTGAAATTGTTGGTGGCTTTGTTCAGCTCCTTGTAGTTGAATGTCCGTAAGCGTTTTCTTCCTTACTATGCTCAACACTCTCTGCTTCACCTGCCCGTTTATGCTCCCGATGATCTTCTCCCTCATGAAACGCCTTGATCGAGAGCTGCAAGTAGTCATGTAAAGCAATTGGCAAACTATTTATATCATAGCAATTTAACTATAATATGAAACAAAAGACCATATTGGCTTACATATATACGGTATAAACCAGAATCTGGCTGTTAAGGATAGTTGGATTTTAAACCTTCTTGCTGAAGCTAACAAGGCAGAGCTGCCAGATTTTATTGAGGGTGAATCACCGAAAACTGTTGTGGGGTAGCCGCTTGAAGCTACTAGGCGACGTGCGCCCAAAGCTAATAAGGGGGAGGTGTCACATGACAAGATGCTGTAGGCCATCTCTCTTCCACACTCTGAATCTCTCTGCTAGAGTTGCAAGATATCGGGATTTGGGGAGGCCGGAGGAGCGGCTGCAGGTGGGGCTGGAGGACCAGTGGGTGGAGGGCTCCGGGAGGAGAGCGGGGTGGAGGGATCTGGTGGGTAGTGGGGAAAGGGAGATGAGGAGAAGGTGGGGGAATGACTTTGAATGTAAATTTGATAAACAAAATGGGTAAAATATAAAAGAACATAACGGAATTTAGTTAGTTTTAATGGGTAAATAGATGGGGGTTAACCACAGGGTCTGTAGGATAAGGGTTAACAAGTTTACGGGATCGAGGAAGGAATTAGGTTATTTCAAAGGTCGTGGAAGTGATTGACAAAGATTATAAGGTCTGCCGGGTAAAAATCCCTTCTTTTATATATTTGTTTCTCTTTGTTTTCAAAATTAATAAATCATATAAAAATAAAGTAATAAGAAATAAAAACACAAAGCCACTCTATAAATACAACCAAAATTCTTTTAATAAAAAATTAATAAAGATATATAATACTAAATATACTACCTACCTATATATTAACCCCACCTCTCTCACTTTTTCTCATAAATAAAAAGCGGTTCATACTTCGCAATAAAATAACATAAAAATTATAGTACTAAAATGGATAAATTACAACTAAAACAAACTGATATTCTCAAACAAAAGGAACAAAAATCAAAATTGACCATTAACCAACTAAATTGAATTTCTTCTTTAGGACCCCTAACTCAATCTCGAACCTTCGTGTGTTCAACAGTTCTACATTTATCATTATACATAAATATATAGGAGTATAATTAAATAAAGACTTGTTTGAAAAATTGTTCTCACTAGTAACAATAATTCATACTTAAATCTACTTCTTAAAACTAGTGAAAACGAGATTTCAGTTAATTATTATTCATAATCAAAAATTGTATTTGGGATCTCATTGTATCAAGTACCATGTGAACTTCCAATCTTTACAATTTAATTTGAGGCACAATACATCTCTTTCTTCCTTGTACATCTTGTTGTATATACCTTATATCAGTGTATTCCACTGCAAAAATATAAAAATCATAAAAAAAGCTACAAACAAAAAGGGCAAAACTCAATAACCCAAGTTCTTAGGTATTTTATACCTATGAAACACAATTTCCTATTTTCAATACGATATAAACAAAATCAATAAAATAAAATAAAAATCTCAATAAGTGCCTACTATTATATAAATTAGTAATAACATATAAAATAAGTAAAGTATATAAAAAATAAAATTTAACTTGAATATTCATCGTAGGTATTTGTGGTAACTATTAAAGCTTTGCATGATAGAGAATATACATTGAATGATGCTTCTACATTTTGAACATTGTGGCAATAGTCACCTGACTAGATCGATTAGTCGGCCTGATCATGCTAATCAATGGGAAGACCCGATAGAATAACGTCGACTGACTAATCGCTTGATTAATAAAAATATTATTTATATTAATGTCATTTTAGTTTTCATTCTTCTTCAAAGTAAAGTAGAAATTCGACGCGTATAGTTTAATTATAATTCAACTAGTACTTTTATCTCGTCGATTAATGTTAATGTATTAGACATAGATTTTATATATAAAATAATCAAAAGTACATCACTGAATATTTCCCATTACTCCCTGAAGACAATTTATTATATATATTGTGACCTTTACAACTAACTACTAAGTACCGACTTCTACAACATTGGTTTTAAAAGCAATACAAAAGAAACATATATTATACTATTTCGCATCCACATACAATAATACATAAATATAAACTGTTCACATATGGGTTTTGCCTCGTGTGATTGAAGAAAACCCGTCAATCCGAACTTCATTTGGTTCGAAGAAAAATGTAATTCTACAATGATACAACCTAATGATAGGCGAGTAAACAATGTAAAAAAATTTTAAAACTCTGTCAAAAATATTTAAGCTACCTGATAGAGTATTATTAAAAGATGTTACAACAACCTTGATAAACCGTGAACAGATTATGCAAACAGTAAAAGTGTATATATTCAAGTATTAATTAATTATTACACTACTTCTATCAATGTTGTTGAGATGCATTTACAACATTGTTTAGCAACGATCCCCAAGAAGGTAGTTTAAGTTGGAAGCTTTCCGTATGTTTAGCAAATATAGTTCTCCTGTCAAATTGTTGTGTTCCGTGAACAAATTTCAATTTGATAATTGATCGCTAATAGCCTCCAGGTTAGAAGATAAAGATTGCCCATTTCTGCAGCGATCCTCCATTGGTCGAAGGCTTTCAGTGTAGTCGAATGCAGGAAGAAAGGAATCCTCCTCCACAGCTGCACCGGAGACGTCTTTCATAAATCCATGCCAGCATCAACCATGAAGACATAGCCTTCTCCAAACCACCTCTTCCATTATCACCAGCCGTGCACCTTTGAACTCAACGTTCCGGTTTCATTCACATCTCCCCGTGAACCCCTCTCTACTGTAGAAAGGGCCTAAGGATCCTCCCCGAGCTCCATCATCGGAGCATCGCGGAGCACCTCCGCATCGGCGTTCGTTACGACAACTACTTGGACGAGTGCCTTCAACAGGGTTCTCCACCTGAAGATTGGCATGAAAAGATAGAAAAGAAGCAGCTTCCCGCTCACCCGTCCTTCTACATCTCCGACTACCGTGAAGGGGACGCCTCTGTGGAGGCTTTGAAGCCCCATTCGAGCGCATTCGTATCAACCGTGCAACAGGGGGCGACCCATCTTAGCCGTCAACGCCGTCCTCCTGCATATCTATTACTCTTACTATTACTGGATTTTTTCCCAGTTAATCGACACGTGTCTTCTTCTTTCCCCACTCTCGCCGTTCTCTTCATTCTCTCCCATTCCCGCCCCCTTTCTCTCTCCCTCAAATGGTCTCACGTCTCTCCCTTTCGCTCTTCTCCTCAAATTGTCCCCCCTCTTTCTCTCTCTCTCTCCCTCTCTCTCTCCACCATGATCTCTCTCTCCCTCTCCTCTCTCCCTCTTTCTCTCTCTCTCTCCACTCAATCTCTCCTCATCCATTTCTCTCTCCCTCTCTTTCCATTTCTCCTATATTTCGCTCTCAAATTCACCTATCTCTCTTTCTCCTCTTTTTTCTCTCTCCTTTAATATATTTATTAAATTAAAAATTATACATCTCATTTTTTACTTTATATTTATTATATTAATATTCATATCATTCTTTTTTCTTTCCTTTAATATAATTTATTAAATTAAAAAAATACCTATAAATATTTTCTCATATATGAATATGACTTACATAATGAAGGAAAAAGTTTTTTGTCCTAATTTATACAGAATTCATTTTTAGAAAATCATGTTTAAATTATATTGGTATCTATACATATTATTGTCAAGAGTAGACTTTTTTAAATATAGTTTACCCCAGACACTTTTATATATATATTTGTAGTATGAAATAGTACCAAAAAACATGCATGTAGATAAATTTTCTATATAATATTTTGTCAGGGTTTACGTTAATAACATATACCAAATGAAATTATTTTAAACTTTTTATATCATTCATATTTGGAATATATAATGACAGCTACCATTTGTTACATGTAATACAAAATATTATCTGTCACTGGACTTTTAAATACACAATATATTTTAAAATCATAAATTTAATATTTTCCAATAGACATAAACCTAGATTTAAATTTTAAAAATAAATAACTTGCAAATATAAATATCTTTGCAAAGTACTTAATATTTCTCAGGCTTTATATTACATATCTTCTTAGACAATTAATGTAATTGATAAATTTTATTGCTAATATTTATATGCATTCTGTTAAATGTAAATATCTAAAATGATAATGTTTACTATATTCTAACATGTTTATAATCTCTTTATATAATTTATTTAAATTATTATATTATTGCAAGTACTTTTTAC
The DNA here is from genome assembly GCA_037367405.1 of Ottelia alismoides. NCBI lineage: Eukaryota > Viridiplantae > Streptophyta > Magnoliopsida > Alismatales > Hydrocharitaceae > Ottelia > Ottelia alismoides. The sequence goes on along the minus strand of JAZKJV010005597.1, from coordinate 31,850 downwards.
CTATAACCATATTATTCATAAATGAAAGAAATAACTTATTTTGTATAATATGCCAGTTACAACTATTTCTAAATTTAACATTTCAGCTTCATTTTAATTCCTCAATGAATTCATGACATTAACTTTGCCATAATCGTCCGCCACAAAGCGCGGGTATGCACCATACTTCTTAATTACCACCAAGGCCTACCTCCGGACATAGACATGTGCCGATTCTGGCAAAACTTCAGCCGTACCCTCTCAGTTTGTGATTATTAAAGAAGCGCCATTAGGCATGTTTGTTTTCTTTGTTTCTATTTCTCATTTTGCAAAGACAATCTTAGATTTGGGCACCTCTTTGGACATCAGTATTTTATCATTTTGCAAATCTAAAACTCGCACGTTGTAGAATATATTATTCTCTGCCAAGTGAAATTTAATTTGCATTTTTTAATGAAGGGTTGATTTGCTACAATTCATAAAGTGAACTTCACCGAATTTTATCCATTTTTGTGCTAATTAAGTCATTGAAAATCTCTTAGAATCAAAAAGTCCAGAAAATCTCAATTATTTATCCAATTACGCTCTAAATTATGCCCACAAATTATAAAAATAGGGATTTTTACACCTATAACTCTGAGTAATTTCGTAATTACAATCATAACCCTGAATAATAACAGATTACACTCAAAACCTTGCATAAATGCTCTGTTTTACACTCATAACCTTCCGTTAATATAGTTCATTAACTCAACCATATGACTGAGTTAATCTAACCAAACTATGATCTAATGGCTAAATTAATCAAAATTTATTTAAAAAGGAAAAATATGTTTGGAGGCGGCGGGCTGGAGGAAGGGGAGGAGCTCGCCGCCAGAGAGGGGAGGGGGCTGGGCTGGAGGACGGGGGGGATCTCGCCGCGCGGGTGGGGCAGGGGGGCTGGAGGAAGGGGAAGGGGGGCTGGAGGAAGGGGAAGGGGAGGAGCTTGCCGCACGGGCGGGGGAGGGGGGCTGGGCTGGAGGAAGGGGAAGGGGAGGAGCTCGTCATGCGGGCGGGGGAGGAGGGATGGGCTGGAGGAAGGGAAAGGGGAGGAGCTCGCAGTGCGGGCGGGGGAGGTCGGTGTATGCAGGGGAAGAAGAGAGCTTACCGCACGGGGTGGGTGGGTGGAGGCGGGCTGTAGGAAGGGGAAGGGGAACTTGCCACACGGGATGGGTGGGTGGAGGCGGGCTGGAGGAAGGGGAAGGGGAGGAGTTCGCCGCGCGGAGTGGGTGGAGGCACGCTGGAGGAAGGGGGAAGGGGAGGAGCTCCCCGCGTGGGGTGGGTGGAGGCGGGCTGGAGAAAGGCGAAGGGGAGGAACTCACTGCGCAGGGTGGGTTGGTGGGTGGAGGCGGGTTGGAGGAATGGCAAAACTACACGGTATCTGTTGTAAAATAAGATCTATTCCATAATTCATATTAGGATCCCTAATCCCCTTTTTTATAATAGGGATTAGGGTTAGGGTTTACATAAGAGGAATAGAGCAAATTCCAGTACTGCCCTCCACACATATGGTAACCCATACATATGGTAACACACACACATGGAAATTCCTAGCATGGTAATTTCCTCACATGGTAATTCTCAACACTCCCCTTCAAGCTGGAGCATACAGATCATACATGCTCAGCTTGTTACAACATTTCTCGAACTGGACCCGTGCAAGCGGTTTTGTAAATATATCAGCAGCTTGTTCTGTAGATGACACACCTTGCGTGCGTAGTAGTCCTTTTTGTATGAGATCTCTAGTGTAATGACAATCAATTCCACATGTTTTGTTCGTTCATGGAACATGGGATTATTTGCGATGTACATTGCTGCATGATTGTCACATCTAAGTTCCATGATGTCCTTAGATCTGACATGAAGATTGGTTAGTACGGACTTGAACCACATGAGCTCAACAGCTGCTTGTGCCATGGCTCTATATTCTCTTTCAGCACTTGATCGTGACACTACTGCTTGCTTTTTGCTTTTCCATGTGATTAGGTTTCTTCCTAGATACGTGCAAAAACTTGTAGTAGATTTTCTATCTCGCAAGCATCCTCCATAGTCTGCATCTGAATAGGCTACGAGGTTGAGGTTGTTATCTTTGTGGAATAATAATCCTTTCCCAGGAGATTGTTTGATGTACCGAAGGGCCATCATGCATGCATCAAAGTGAGCTGGAGTAGGTGAATCCATAAACTGACTCAGTTTTCCTACTGCCAGGGCAATATATGGACGTATAATAGTGAGGTAAAGCAGTTTTCCCACTAAACGTCTGTATCTACCAACATCTTCTGTAGCTCCTTCCTCGTATATTCGTCCTTTAGGATCCATAGGGATATGTGTGGGTTTACAACCAAGCATTCCTGTTTCCATTAGCAGATCAGTGGCATATTTTCTTTGGCACATAACCTACCCATGCTTTGATCTGGCTATCTCAATCCCCAAGAAGTATCGCAATAGTCCCATATCCTTAATCACAAATTGTTTTGCAAGGTGCTTTTTGATTTTGGCAATTTCTTCATAATCATCCCCCGTAAGGATGATGTCATCAACATATATTAGCATTACTACTGTACCCTTCGAACTCCTCTTTGTGAATAAGGAGTAGTCGGATGACGATCTCATGAGCCCAATCGCTTGTAGTACTTTAGATAATTTTTTGAAACCAGGCCCAAGGACTTTGCTTTAGACTATATATCTCCTTGTGCAAGAGACATACCTTCTGATACTCCCCTTGTTTCGTGAAACCAAGAGGTTGTTCCATGTAGATGATTTCATGAAGATCGCCGTAGAGGAAGGCATTTTTGACGTCTAGTTGATGCAATGGCCAATCGCATTCAACTGCAACAGCGAGGAGAATCCGAACTGTCGATAGGCGGGCAAAAAGAGAAAATGTGTCGAAGAAGTCGACGCCATATGTTTGTGTAAACCCTTTAGCAACTAAGCGAGCCTTGTATCGTGCAATAGAGCCATTTGGGTTGTATTTTATCGTGAACACCCATTTTGAGCCGACTATTCGACAATCTACTGGTTGATCCATAAGTGTCCACGTTCCTCTGGACTCTAGAGCGGTCATCTCTTCCTTCATTACCTGACACCACTGTGGATTTGCCAGGGCATCAATGTGGTTTTTAGGTATGACCGTGTTCGAGACAACTTGTGCAAAGTCCTTGTAGGTAGGAGCAAGCTTTGAAAATGTCAGGACAATAGAGATGGGGTGCCTTGTGTGATACACAGATGGACATTGTCGTGCTGTACGACGTTGAGCTATTGAAAGATGCTCTGAGTGATTACCTGTATTGTCATCAGACACCATATCTTGAGATGGAGAACATACCTGGGGAGGTGGTGCGGGCGCAGAAGGAGAAGGCAGAGGCCCTTGTGGAGTTGGTACATCTAATGGAGAGGTTGAAATATTTGGTGGGGTGACATGAATAGTAGATACATAGAAGTAAGGAATTGACTCAAAGAAGGTAACATCGGCGCTTACATAGTGTTTACGAGTCCGTGGATCAAAACACCTGTATCCTTTCTGTTTTGTAGAATACCCTAAGAAGACACATTTGATAGCTCGGGCATCAAGCTTATCCCTGCCAGGTGTGGTTAGATGAACAAAAGTAGTACAACCAAGAACTCGTGGTTGCATAGGGTTGATGGGTTTGTTAGGAAAGAGAATTTCAATAGGGATTCGTTCATGTAGGGTTGTAGATGGAATTCTATTAATAAGAAATGTGGCCATGAGGACTGCATCACCCCAATACAAGGATGGGACATGATAGTCAAGAAGCAGTGTGCAAGCAGTATCAAGAATGTGGCGATGTTTACGTTCATCCATACCGTTTTGTTGGGACGTGTGAGGACATGTTGTTTGGTGTATAATCCCTCGATCAGAGAGAAAGTTCTGTACGTCATGTGACATGAATTCTTGACCATTATCAGTTCTGATGGTTTTAATTGTGCGTCCAAATTGAGTGTTTATTTCAATGATGTATCGAGTAAGCATAGTATAAGCATCTCATTTGTTTTTCAAGAGAAATGTCCATGCCACTCGAGAGTAATCATCAATCAGAACAAGATAATAACAGTATCCCAAGTGGCCAGGATACCGACTAGGGCCCCAGATATCTATATGGATGAGATCAAAGATTTCAGTAGAACGTTGGTTACCGAAGGAAGGAAAGTTGAGACAGTGATGTTTTCCAATCTGGCAGGCTTCACAGTTGAGACTAATTGAAGGGGGCAGTTGTGGAAGAAGACGACGAAGCTTGTGGACAGAGGAATGACCCAATCGCTGATGCCAAAGTGTAGTGGATGACTGGCTTACAGTAATTCCAGAATAGGCAGACATGCTAGACAGGTAATCAAGGTGGTAGACCCCGCCTTCTTCATGGCCCGTACCAATCGTCCTCCCAGTCAGTATGTAAATATCCACATTAAATATAGCTTGTAGTTAAGCTCCTTGCATAATTGGCTGACCGAAAGAAGACTTAGCGGAAAATCAGGAACTAATAAGACATTATGTAGCTCAATTGTAGGGGTGAGATGCACATTCCTGATGCCTTTTACCGGTGACGATCTACCATCTGCTACTTGAACGGTTTATCCTGGCTGAGGGTGGGCGAAGTTTCCGGATGAGACGTGAATCTCCACATAAGTGGGTGAGGCCTCCGTATCAATAAGCCAGTCAGAGCGGTTATAATGGCTAGCTGAAGCAAGGACAATACCTGTTTGAGCGATGGCAACGACTTCTCCAGTGGACTCATTGGGGTTTAACTGAGACAACCGTTGCATTAGATCCTCAAAGTCTTTTTGGGGGATCTCGATTGAGCCTCCATCAATATCTGTTGTTGCTGCTCTAGCTGAAGGTTCTGGACGACCATGCTTGTTGTAGCATACTACTTCGGTGTGCCCTAATTTGTGACAAAAAGAGCATTGTATAGTTGATCGACCTCGGCCTAGAGATTGACGACCTCGACCGCGACCCTGAAGTGTCCTCTGAAACCTCGCCCGGAAGCTGGCGAGAGCCGTTGTTTGGCTCATAATCTCTGCAGAAGGATTTGAGGGTGGAGGTATTCTGCACAACGTACTGTATGCTTCCTCCATTGTTGGAAGAGCAGCTGCAGTAATCATCTGATCTCGAGGAGCTGCATAGGTTGGATCCAACCCACCTAGGAAGATCATAGTTGCCATATTCTGTCGATGTTGCCGCTGTGTGGGACAAGGACATAGAGGAGCAGAAGAATCGTAGCTCGCAACCAGGGATTTGAGAGCAAAAAAATATTCCGATAGCGATCGCCCATTCTGTCGCATATGCATCAATTCATAAAAAGATTGATACATTTTGGTAGAATTTTTATCTTGTCCATACGTGGTGAGCAATGACTTTCACATATCGTGCGCACTGTCGTAGTAAACTAGCTCCTGTGCTATTCTATCGATAACACTGGCCATTATCCATGAACTCACCATGCCATTGTCTTTGACCCATGAAGCATATTTACCAACCTTATTGGTTGGTTCTGCTTCTAAGAGGATGTGCTCCTTATCATAACCGCGCACAATCATTAGGAAAATGCGAGACCACATTGAATAATTTGCAGCATCTAATTTCGGAATTGATCTGAATGAGGGTAACTTAGTTTGGTTCCCTCCATCGATTTCGGATGCAGCATCACTGGACGCCATAGGTGTGTTGTTGAAACTTATACGAGGGGGGAAGGAGGGCGAGCGATCTCCTATTTTGTGGGCAGCAGAATGATATGTATCACATACACCTCGATATCAAAAGAAAATCAACAGCCTAATGTTGTAGTTCATGGCTATGAAAAGAGAATCAGTGCAAGAAAAATTGATTCGGCGAGGTCGATCTTTGATAGCACAGAAGACAAGAAGAGGGCGTGCTGAAGGCGATGGCGCATCAACCACATGTTATCGTAGACGAGGAGACGAGGGCATGCAGACAAAACTGACGATGTCGTTCACAGGTGAAGTCGTAGCCGGAGGCGTAGGGATGTTGTTGGGTTAATAAGCATCCAGAATCGAATTCTTCTGAAAGTAGTTTTGAAGTGAATGCTTTGGATGTGGTTTGTAGTAGAGGGTTGGATCAAGGCCCGGGTTGGATCACGCAGTCTGAATAGGGAGGGGGCGAGGTCGGTGATCTGGGCGCATGGGCGCAGAGGGGAGAAGGCAAGGGCGAGGGAGACGAGGACACATGGGGGGTGTAGGCGAGGGCGCAGTGGGGCGAGGGCATGATCGTAGGGGCGCAGAGGGAGTGGGGCGAGGGCGTGGTCGCAGGGGCGCAGAGGGGCTGAGGCGAGGGCGAGGGCGTAGGCGATGGGGGCGAGGGCTGGAGCTAGGGCAATGGGGGATGGGGCGATGGGCTGGTGCGGGGACGAGGGCGAGGGGGCTGGGGCGATGGGGGCGAGGGCGCATTCGATGGAGCGGGAGCGAGGGCTGGTGCAGGGACGAGGGTGAGGGCGTCAGGCGATGGCTAGTGCAGGGACGAGGGCGCATGCGATGGAACGGGGGCGAGGGCTGGTGCAGGGACGAGGGTGAGGGCATCAGGTGATGGGGCGAGGGCGTCAGACGAGTGCGAGGGTGTCAGGCGATGGGGGCTGGGGCGAGGGCGAGGTCACAGGTTGGGGCTAGGGCTGGCGCGATGGTGGTGAGAAGTGGGGGGCGGCGGGGAGAGAAGAGGAAGAAGGGAGGTATCAACCATTAAGGCTCTGATACCATGTCGTAAAATAAGATCTATTCCATAATTCACATTAGGATCCCTAATCCCATTTTTATAATAGGAATTAGGGTTAGGGTTTATGATGAATACCCATTCATCACTCTTTATTCTTATATTTTAGCTACAAAAACCTTTGCAAATACATGTAGATATGTGTAAATAGGAATAATTATCAAAAGCATGCACTGTGTAAAAACCTATAATTAGCATGTTTTTGTGCAAAAATAAAAGAATAAAGATTAAAAAGAAAAAGAGGGAAATATTTAGAATAAATATTGAGCAACCTAACCCAAGGGAGGGCTCAGCATGGGTCTGACCGCATAAAAGCCAAAGTAGAGGGAGATAGGGGCTCATGAGTGTAAATATTTGTGTAAATAAAATAAAGATATTTTCCTCGCCAAAAATATACTTGTAAATACTTGTATATATATTTAGAAGTATAAAAACAAAAGAAAAAGATAAAAATCAAAAAGAACAAAAATACTCCTTTCACCATGTACATAAACCACTCCTATGTATTTATTTAAACCTTATAAATAAATAAAATTAATTTCCAAACTTTTTGTAAATAGTCTATATTATATATTGTAAATAAATAAAATAAAAACAATTAAAACAAAAACAAAATAAAAATAACAAAATTAAAAATACAAAAATACATTGTACATATACCATGTATATAGATGTACATATATATTTATTTTACCTATGTATATAAATAATAAAATGAAATAAAAATACCCTTTTATTCCTTATTTTATAATGAAAATAAATAAAATATAAAATAGGAATAAAATTGCATAAAAATAATAGATAAAAATCAAAAAATCAAAAACCCTAATTGTGTACATATACCTATATAGTACCTACTATGTATATAGCTTATTTTTATTTCCAAAAATTAATTAAAAATCACTAAAAATAGAAAAAAAATAAAATAAAAATATTTCATGTTTTAAGTTTTTGCAAATTCGGCCATTTGCTACCTTAATTTTGAGCTTCAAGATTCAGCCACGTGGCTGATTTCCATTGGGTCCTGGGGATGTTGACCGCCCGATCAACTACCCCCCCAGGACCACCTCCCGCGGATCTGGGTCGTGGACCCGATTTCTCCAATTTTCGCCCGCTCGACCCGATCATCATTCCACCTAACCCCGGGTCCTAATCCGAGATTGATCGACCATGATCCACGCCCGGGGTGGGTTATGGGGATCCGTGCTCCGACAAGCACGCCCGGACCTCTCCTAGCCGGACCCCTAGCCGTATAAAGCTGTAGCTCCGCCACCCATTTGCTCCATCCTTGTCCATTTGCTTCGTTCTCCAGTGAGCTCCAGAGAGTGCGTGAGGTGACAGCTCGCGTCTGAGCCTGTCGAAGCGAGGAGAGGGAGCTTCGCCATCGATCCGGAGAGCCCAGCCGCCGTAGCTCCGCCACCAGCGTGAGCTTCGAGCCTCGGAGCGAGACGATCCTCGAAACTACGACCAGGAGTATCAGCAGCTCCTCCCCAGTCTCTCCGACCACCCAGGTATCCCCTTAGGCTTCCCGTTTCCTTTGATTTCCATTTTCGCCCAATTTGCGCCGCCGTCGTATATCGTTGATTCCGACCACTCCGTTACCCCTATCGATCATCGGAATCGACCAACACACTCGCCTCCTCCCGACGCACCTTCTTCACCCATCCACTCAACCCAGCTCGCACAGGAGCTGGGAACCGAGCTCCTCCGTCCACCACCTTCGTCGGAGCTCGCCATCCCGACGCATCAGTCACCCCCATTTCGCCTAACCGGGTCGAGGCACTTTGCCCTCGACCCGCGAGTCTTCTGGGTTGCTTTGCAGGTCAAACCAAGGCCATCTGAGGCCTTTCGACGTTCAGACCAGGAGCCTCACCTCCGCCACCCTCGCCGGAGCTCTCCCGAGCTCGGCTGGGCCATCGGAGGGCATCCGTAGCTGCGCACCACCACGCCGGAGCTTCTCCGATCCTCAGGCGCAGCAGAGGAGGCCGGGAGCGCTTCCATTTGGCCGGCGAAGTTCGCCGGCCGCCTGTTCATCCAGGACCTCCAGTTACCGTCGATCGTCCCCCCTCGCTCCGGTTTCGATCCGAGCCGTCCATCTCCGGAGCAGCCTGCATCGTCCGATCTGAGGAGGCGACATCTGGAGCGCCCGCCGTAGCAGCCATCTGATCATCCACGTGGCGCGCATCCAACCCATCCGCTTAATAAAGGGTAATTTACCCTTAGGCCCTGTCTTTATTTTTATTTAGTTTTAGTCCTGTAAATATTAAAGTCAGTTGTTTAGTTTTAGGGCTATTTGCATATTGGACCCTGTGCTTTCTGTTATTTGCATTTATACCCCTGCCAGTTGTGGACACGTGCATCGACACGTGATATTTTGGTTTATTTGCAGTAGAGACCCCTGTAGTTCTGGATGTTATTGAATGAATGAAAACTTTTATCTATTTGCATTTATACCCCTGTGCGTGATTTATTTCCACATGTGCGATATATTTTGGGTATTTTGCAGATAAGCCCCTGGACTTTTGGTGCCTGTTACCAATAAGTCCTCAGGACTTATTTTTATTACATTTGGGTCCCTGAGTGCCCCAGGGACGCGCGTGGTGCGTGTTTTGCTGGGTATTTTGCACCAGACCCCCCAGAACTTAGGGTATTTGCACTTTGGTCCTTGTGCACAGTGCCCATCCTTTATTTTTGAATAAAATATCAAAACACCTCCAAATCCGACGAAAATTTGACACATGGCTCCTGCCATAGTGTAGGATTTTTATGGATTTTTGAGGACATTTTTGATTTCGTTTGATATTTTTAAAAAATCAAAAACCTCTATTTTTGTCACTGTCTAGCTAGAAAAATCACAAAAAAATATTAAAACTCATTTAAAAATTAGTTACTGTTTGTCTTGCTTAGTTTGATTTTCCAGCCAATTTTGGCTATTTTTCATTACTAAAAACCACTAAAAACTTAAAAACACTCAAAAACTTATAGAAATTCTAGTAAATAAATTAAAAATCCAAAAACAATAAAATTGGTACCTAAATTTTCCTCATTTTGTCTTCTTTGTAGGAAAATTACCTCCAGGCCATTTTGAGGCTCTTAGATATTTTATCTAGGGCTTTTTGGCTCGGCTGGACAGTACCATTTATTTTAGCTACTGTTTGATTTTTAGAAAATTAAATAAATATCAGAAAATTATCAAAAATTCACCAAAGACATAAAAAAATATAAAACACATAAAAATATTTTTGTTTGAATTTTTGGTTGATTTTTGGTGCATTTAATAATTTGTTGAAGTGTGTGCTTGTTTCCTTTTCCTATTTTCTTAATACATTAAAAAAATCCAAAAAAATAAAAATACTCAAAAGCCACTAAAAATATTTTGTTCTTTTGTTTTATTCCTTTTTACTACTTCGTAGGCCGAGAGGCCAACCCGTGCTCCTTGTGTTCTTCCCTGGTCACTATACCAGGTTAATCCAATAGCAGGACCGCTATTCGTGTTTTGATTGGTTTTATTGATATTAGTGGTTCATTTTTCTTGATTGACACATCTGAGTGACCGAGGTCGCAATGACCATCTTAGATATACCTGACTACCTTAGTCGCTCGGATTTTTGTACCATCAGAATGGCGCCGTTGCCGGGGAGCACGACTTAGTAGTTTTTATTTTATCTTCGTTTTTGTTTTCGCGGCTTTTCGCGGCTCTTTCAGAGCTCGCGGCTTTCTCGCGGCTTTTGTTTATATTTTCTTTTGTTTTATTTTTGTTTTCTTTTCTTTTCTTTTATTTTTATTTTTGTTTTATTTTGTGTGTTTATTTTATTTTTGCATTTTTTGCATATATACCCTCACTTTTACTTTCATTTCTTTTTCCTTATTATTTGATTATTTTTACTGGTCTGACCACTCATCTCTTTTTCTTGCGAGGGCCCGAGGACCGCGGAGGCGACTTTCGAGGAGCCGGTGCAACCGAGGCACTTGGAGGCGGCTTCCTTCTCTACGAAGCCGCAGGAGAGAGCGAGAGGGAGAGAGTTGAGTGGGTGAGGTTAGATTAGGTTCTCTTTTTATTATTATTATTATTATTGTAATAATAAAGGGACACTCCGAGACTGGACTTGGACCTTTTGACTTAGCGGGTCTGTTTCGCCGAGCACCGGTGTGCTCGGGGGACCCTTAGGATTTTCGCGGCTTTTTACGCGGTTTTGGTTTTCTTTTATTTTCTTACTGCCTTTTCCAGTGTTTACGCCGTTTTTGCTCGAGCCCCTAGACTTAGGAATTTCTCTTGCTTGTGCCGTAATTAGTAGGATCCCCACACCTATCTGCTTGCCTGTTCCTATAGTGCGTTAATTGGACCTACTAAAAATCATTAATAAAAATAACCGACTCATCTCCTTCGTAGCCTACGTGCCGCAGCCCGTCATGTAAAGCGCTTTCTCCTACCCCCGATTTGTCGGACAGAGGAGGGACGGGCCAAGACCAGACTCTTTGGCTTGGAGGTCGGTGACCGATTAGACGGTTCTTGCGATAGAAATTGCTCGTTTAGGACTCGGCTTTCCCGTTGCATCATATAGGTAGTTTATTTTCAGTCTTTAAATTCTGCGCGGATCACTTGCATGTAGAGTGCTGGAGACAAGGTACACATTTCTTACTCAGCATGCATCATTGATTTCATCGTGCATCGATTTTTCCATCTTCTCCCCCCTGTTTTGGATTAAATAACCAGGAGAACCGAAAAATTCGTTAGGCCGTTTGTTTTTATTTGAAAAACATTAAAAAGAAAAACCATAAAATTGGGACTGGTTAACACTATTGATCTTAAAAGACGCTCACCCTAAAAATTTTGTCTTGGGGAGAGCAACCCCCTCATTGTATGGTTTGGATACGCGAGAGAGTGACCCGCACCCTAGGTAGAGCCCTCCGGTGCTAGTCCCGACTGATTATCGACTCTTCCGTGCGGGCCAGTCGGTTGGGGTAGCATCGGGTATCCTAACATGTCACGTAAGCGCTCTGATATTTTGTGTGTTCACCTAATAAAAATTGACAAGATAATTTGACCAAACTTTCACGGTCTTCAGCTCGCGTTGCGTTGGTGAACCGGGGGTTTGTTTTGTGATCATAGTTTCTCCAGATCTCATCCGCCTTACTCGCCAAATCAAGATGATGGGTAGACGCTCTCTTAGGCAGCCTTTGTCCGCACCGCTTTCGGGCACGTCTGCCCAATCATCTAGGTTGGCCCGCGAGAGCCAAGATCAGCTCTCCGAGCCCGAGTACGACTCCGCCCTGTTCCCCCTTGACCCCCTTTCTTTCAGACCTGAGAGACATGAGCCCGAGGAGAGATTGATAGATTTGACAGCACCTGAGTTGGGCTCATTTGATTTTGCAGCAGACGTCATGGCCGGCAGTTCCGAGGATCGCTCCAGGACCGAGCACATAGTTATGGACCAGGGAGCGATCAACTCCACCCTGATCGCCTCATTAGAGACAGTGCAGCAGCAGCTGAGGGATCAGGGAGCATTTATGATTGAGATGAGGAGAGAGTTGGAGCGCCTCAGAGCAGAGAGAGATCAGAGCGAGCCTGAGGACGGACCAGATGCAGAGGCACGAGCCGCAGCAGCAGCAGCCGCAGCCGCCGCCGCAGCGGCAGCCGCCGCGGCAGGAGGACCACCGAGACCGATGCGGGAGTGCACAACCCCGGATCTACACTGATGCACCATTGGGTGGTGGTACCTGCTATCGTGGGGGACTTCAAGTTCCCCCCGCACACCCTGCAGATGCTTCCCCGTTTTCACGGACTTGCCACCGAGGAGCCCCACCTCCACCTCCAGGAGTTTCTGATGATTTGCAGTATTGTCCACGACCGTCATGTGGACCAGGACACGATCAGGATGATCGCCTTCCCCTTCTCCTTAGCAGACAGAGCAGCCACCTGGCTGAAGCATCTGGGGAAGTTCGTCTACACCTGGGAGCAGCTCTGCACCGAGTACTTGAACAAGTACTATCCACTCGGGCGGACGAATGCAGCGAGGGCCCTGATCAGCAACTTCTCCATGCTCCCCAACGAGCAATTTCACGAGGCATGGGAGAGGTTTAGAGAGCTCACGGACAGATGCCCGCACCACGACATCACGAAGCCGAACCTTGTGCAGAGCTTCTTCAGCGGGTTGACACCAGAGCTCCAGGGCCTGGTGAATGCTTCTTGTGGCGGGTCCTACTTCGCCAAGGACCACGACTAGGTCTGGGCCATCTTCGAGGAGATGGCTGAGAATTATATGGTGATGTCCCAGACCAGGTTGTACACACAGAGACCCCAGCAGCAGTCAGGACCCGTGCAGTACCAGCGGATAGCACGGGTCGATGCAGGTCCATCCAGTTCATCCGCAGTTGCAGCAGCGCAGGCAGAGTCGTCCGCTGCGGATATGGGTATTATCAGCGAGAAGTTGGACCGCATGGAGCTGATAGCGAAGAAGCAGTGCTAGAGCATCACGCAGATGGAGCAGATGGCACAGACTCTGAGCGACATGAAGACCCAGCTCATGTGTCTCCAGGAGGCACAGACGGCTTCACAGCCCCGTCTTCAGTCGCGAGGCGACTCCGGCAGCAGCAGCAGCTCGTCCCAGCACTCCAGGTTCCTACAGCAGCCTAGACAGGTTCATCTTGTACAGGCGGAGCCGTACCGACAGCCACAGCCCACCTACCAGTCCCCACCATCTCCAGACATGCAGATGGTGGTCTACCAGCCGGATCAGCCTCTGGCAGTACTCCCGCCAACCCCCTATGATGCAGAGCCGTTGATGGATGTCAACGGGATTTGGTATGACCGCCCCCAGCCTGGGATCCGACGAGACCATCCCGGATTCAGGTGGGGGAGTGGAGGTACCCAGCCCCAGCAGCAGCCAACCGGTCAGGGAAGGCAGTACTCCCAGCAGAGAGATCACCAGCCGCAGCAGCAGCCCCCAGCTTATCAGTCACACCAGCCATCATCCTTCGTCCCTCGTCCATATCAGCAGCAGGGACAGTCGTGGAGACGTGAGTAGCAGGCTCACCCAGCATACCAGCAACATCCCTCTTCCTACCCCTCTCAGCAACACCACCAGCAGTTCCAGCAGCCTCAGCACCAGAGAGGCTACCCGTCGGGCTCCCATGAGAGCCCCGCCTTGGATGACATCGCCCGCCTCCTCACGAATCAGCAGGCTACATTCAGATGGGAGATGGACGAGTTCTGCCAGGAGATGCGGGACCTTGTGAGAGGGAAGGCTGCCATTCCTGCACAGATCGAGCCGAGCCCGAACAACCTCAAGAGGAAGTCTGAGCAGGTAGTACACACTGAGCTTGCCACTCCTAGTGACCCATTTGATGATATGTCTTCGGATCTATTTGATGCTGATTTTGTTACACTTAGGAGCGGTAGAGCACCAGCAGACGGCGCCTCATCTGAGCGACGACGTGAGGATCCACCTAGAGCGCCAGATGAGGAGGAGGAGAGCGGTACTGAGGCCGCACACGATGATGACGGTGGCACTGATGCCACCAAGGATGCTGATTCCACCGGCGGTAAGGCCGCCGCTTCACCAGTTCGAGGAGGTGGTACTGACGCCACCAGCATAGCCGAGCTAGCCCGCGGTACTGAGGCCGCGAGACGTCCAGTTACAGAGCCAGCCAGAGGTGGTACTGAGGCCACCAGTGTCCATTTTGATAGAGATGTTGTCTTTCCTCGTGTTGATGTATCTCAGAACTCTATTGTGAATAAAGGAAAAAGTTTAGCTTCTTCTGGTCCCACTGTGGTGAGTGATGTATGTGTGGATCCGACCATTGAGCCGTCTAGGCCTTTTCCTAGTCCTTCATCTGCGAAGGACCCTGCGATCCCCTTCCCTAGAGCCCTTCAGATGGGGAAGGGGAAGAAAAAAGAAAAAGACCCAAAAAAGAGAGAGCAGGAGGAATTCAGCCAGAGCATGATCGATAGATTTCACATCCAGCTGACCCTCCAGGAGGCTTTGCAGCACATCCCCCTTCTTCAGCGATCTTTGAGAGATAGGGCCACAGTCAGGAGGAGGAGGAGGAACCACACTTCAGAGATTCATGTGCTGACGAAAGCCACGTGTTTTGCGATCCAGAACCGTCTGCCAGCCAAGAGGCCAGATTCAGGGGCACCGTATGTCAGATGCCAGATTAGTGAGCAGAGGTTCGACCAGACTCTATTAGATAGCGGATCGTCGATCAACCTTCTTCCGGCAGCCCTTCTTGACCGCTTCGAGTTGGGCACTCTTCGACAGAGCAGGACAGTCCTTCAGTTTGCTGATCGATCTGTCAAGAGGCCGAAGGGGTTGTTGCGAGACGTTATCGTCACGATTCATGGCCTGCAATTCCCCGTGGACTTCGTAGTGTTGGACATGGAGATCCCTGATTCAGTGACCGATACCCCCATCATCCTTGGTCGCCCGTTCTTGGCCACAGCCAAGGCGGTGACTGATCATGATAGCGGGAAGGTATACTTTCGCGTCGAGGGAGAGAGTATACAAATAGAGACGGTCGAGTACTACAGAGCTAGAGAGAGCACGCTCAGAGGCCAGCACCGATTCAGAGCAGCTGACAGACGCAGAGCCAGACATCCACCAGGACTGTGATTTTGTGATCACAGACGATGAGGCAGCTTGGGCAGATCCTGCAGCACAGGTCATCCTCTCATTTTCCGATACAGCTGATGCCGAGATGATAGCAGAGGAGAGTCTGGAGAGCACAGCCCTGGTTCAGGATACCACAGAGGCAGCAGAGCCGGTCCTTGATCGCGACACGACTATCAGTGATGGTGGTGCTGAGGCCACCTTGTGTTACGGTGGTACTGATGCCACCGCGGTTGATACAGATCCCTCGGATTCAGAGTCTGATTGGGCAGATTGTGATGATCAGATGCCAGACTTGAGTCCACTTGAGCCGACAGATGAGGAGGAGGTAGAGGCAGAGCAGATCAGAGACAGCACAGTTGAGCAGCCTTCTCCAGATCCAGTTTGCGAGAGTTCGCTTTCTTTCTCCCAGGCAGATTTGGCAGACTTAGCAGCATTCACTCATTTTCTTCCGCAACCAGATTTGCCAGCACCCAGCCTTCCAGAGCAGAAGCCGCTCCCAACTTCGCTAAAGTATCGGTTCCTTGCGGGCGAGTCAGAGATGTACCCAGTCATCATCTCCGCTGATCTAACTGGAGAGCAGGAATCCCGTTTGATGGGGGTTCTTGAAAGGAACCGCAAGGCAATTGGATGGAGCGTAGCAGATCTCCATGGGATTAGTCCATCAGTGTGCTCCCACCATATCTATCTCGAGGAGGGGGCGAAGCCGTCGCGTGAGTTCCAGCGGCGACTGAACCCCAACCTGAGAGAGGTCGTGATGAAGGAGATATCAAAATGGTGGAGTGCAGATTTTATTTATCCCATTTCCGACTCCAAGTGGGTCAGCCCCTTGCATGTGGTGCCCAAGAAGACGGGCATCACGACTGTGATCAGTGAGTCGGGAGAGGAGATTGCTACACGAGTACCCACCTCTTGGAGGGTCTGGTTTGACTACAGGAGACTCAACCAGGCCACCAAGAAGGACCATTTCCCCCTGCCTTTTATTGACCAGATCATTGAGAGACTGGCAGGGAAGAGCCATTATTGCTTCCTAGATGGGTACTCGGGCTACAACCAGGTGGCCATCGCTCCTGAGGATCAGGAGAAGACCACCTTTACCTGTCCCTTCGGCACATATGCCTTTCGATGCATGCCATTTGGGCTATGCAACGCCCCTGCGACTTTTCAGAGGTGCATGCTGTCGATCTTTTCGGACATGGTAGGGGAGTGTTTGGAGGTCTTCATGGACGATTTCTCGGTCTATGGCGACGGATTCGACTCCTGTCTTGACTGCCTAGACCGAGTACTCCAGCGATGTATTGAGTTCCATTTGGTTCTGTCTTGGGAGAAGAGTCACTTTATGGTGACTCAAGGGACGGTGCTTGGCCACATCATCTCCAACAGGGGCATGGAGGTTGATCCGGCCAAGGTTGATGTCATTAGAAAACTCGCACCGCCGTCCAATTTGAGGCAGCTACGGTCATTCCTGGGGCACGTTGGATTTTTCAGGAGATTTATTCAGGATTTCAGCAGGATTGCCCGGCCGTTGACTGACCTCTTGACGAAAGACACCGAGTTCCTTGTCGATGACAAGTGTCTTTCGTCTTTTGCAACTCTCCAGCAGTGTGTTATTGAGGCTCCTGTCCTCCGGCCGCCTGATTGGTCTCTCCCATTCGAGATCATGACGGATGCCTCCGACTTTGCCGTGGGGGCAGTGCTGGGACAGAGGAGGGATGGAGTCCCATTTGCCATTCACTACGCTAGCCGCACATTGGATTCCGCCCAGCGGAATTACACGGTCACAGAGAAGGAGATGCTAGCCGTCGTGTTTGCCCTGGATAAGTTTCGATCTTATATCATTGGATCTAGAGTGACTTTGTACACAGATCACACCGCCATCAGGTACCTCATGGCAAAGAAGGATGCCAAGGCCAGACTTACTAGATGGATCCTTCTACTCCAGGAGTTCGACATTGAGATCAAGGATAAGCCTGGAGTCAAGAATGTGGTGGCGGATCATCTCTCCCGTTTAGAGCAGCCTGAGGAGACTGAGCAGATTGACCCTATTCGAGATACCTTCCCAGATGAGGCGATCCTTGCTATCGCCTCACTTCCGTGGTACGTCGATATTGTAAACTTTCTCGTTGCTGGGAAAGTCCCACAAGATTGGCCCAGGCAGAGGCTTGAGACCTTCCTTGCGAAGGCCAGGTCCTACCATTGGGAGGATCCCATCCTTTACCACGAAGGAGGGGATAGCGTCTGGCGTCGGTGTATTCCTCAGGAGGAACACCATAGCGTCCTCACTTACTGCCACAAGCTTGAGGCAGGAGGACATCATTCTGGGAGGAGAACGGCACAGAAAGTACTCCAATCCGGCTTGTGGTGGCCTACTCTCTTCAAGGACTCAGATGAGTTCGTAAAGAGGTGTACTGACTGTCAGAGGATGGGCACTTGTGGACAGCGTGATATGATGCCGATGCAGCCCATTCACTTCTGTGAGGTTTTTGATGCATGGGGCATCGATGTCATGGGTCCATTCCCTAAGAGTCAGGGATTCGAGTACATTCTGTTGGCCGTTGATTATGTTAGTCGTTGGGTGGAGTCTATCCCCGCCCGAGCCGCTGATGCGAGGACAGTTTGTAGATTTTTGAGGAAGCACATCATCACGCGGTTCGGGGTTCCACGGGTTCTGATTTCTGATGGGGGATCTCACTTCATCAACGACCAGGTGAAGGCACTTGCTAGCGAGTTCGGCATAGATCATCGTGTTGCTACACCTTACCATCCACAGACAAATGGTCTAGCCGAGGTGTCGAATAGGGAGATTAAGACTATCCTGCAGAAAGTCGTCCGCCCTGACCGAAAGGATTGGTCACAACTTTTGGACTCGGTCTTGTGGGCATATAGGACGTCTTTCAAGACTCCATTGGGCACATCTCCCTTTCGCCTCGTATATGGCAAGCCCTGCCATTTACCTGTTGAGCAGAGGCACAAGTCACTTTGGGCAGTTACAGACATTCTTATGGATCCGGATGGTATGGGAGATCAGAGGAGGGCAGAGTTAGCCGCCCTGGAGGAGCTTAGAGATACAGCTTTCTCAAACAGCCTACATTATAAGGAGAAAGTAAAGGAGTGGCATGATTCTCATATCAACCACAAGCATTTTGAGATTGGACAGAGAGTATGGCTGTTTGATGCGAGGCTACGTTTATTTCCAGGGAAGCTACAGAGCAAATGGAAGGGACCCTACTTGGTCAGAAAGGTATACGACAACGGTAGCATTGATATATCTGAGTTGTCTTCTGAGAGTACCTTTCGAGTGAACGGCCAGCGGCTCAAGCCTTTTCTAGATCATGAGCCGCGGGTCGCTGATCTTGCCCCTATTCATTTTGCGTGAGATGTGGTCTTTGACTCACATCTAATGCATCTCACGCCTGAGTTTCACTATTCGTCCGCCTTGTATAGATCCAGATGTCCATATCACTACATTCTTTAGTCCCACATCCCTTTCTACATCTTGTGATTATGCTATACTTAGGGTGCACTTTACCCTAAGTATAGGGGGGATGTGAGACCTTTTGGGTATTTCTTTTGTTTCTGCCTACCCCTGTTTTGATGCCTATACTTAGGGATATTTCACCCTAAGTATAGGGGGGGTAGAACCTGTACATTCTCCACTCGGTTTTTCCCTTAGTATACAGCCTGCTATACTTAGGATCATTTGATCCTAAGTATAGGGGGAAGACCCGAGACCCTTTTGACTTTTTTATTTTCACTTCTTCTTCTTTGTATATAGCCCTTCTTTTCACTTCTCTATACCTAGCACGAGTTATGTCTTCTTCATCTCTCTTGACTCTGAGGACATCGTTCGAGCTAAGTATAGGGGGGTGTGTATATATTTCATATATACTTTAGCCATAACTCGTACTTTGTGTGAGTGTGTTAATAAATAAAATGGCTAAAAATCACAAAAATTAAAAATTTTTCATGTACATAAACTTCTTTTATTTGCACATAAATAGCTAGTGTACAAATTATTTTTGTAAAAACGATTGCAAAAATCTTTTGTGTAAAGCTTGTGTAAATATTTTTGTATCAAAATTATGTATATAGTACAAAATTTTTCCAAAATGTTTTGAAAATCAAAAGTTTGCAAAAATCTTGTGTAAATGTGTGTAAATATCTTTTTGCAAAACTTGCACTTCATGCATCATCCATTCATGATTTCAAAACATTTTTCAAAAATTTTGCATGTTTGTAAAATTTGTGTAAATAAGCATCTTTTGTACATATGTATATAGTTTTTCTGGATGATAGTTGACACTTAAACTAGCCTGGAATCAAATTGAGAAATGGAGCTTGATTAAGATCTTAACCCACCTAACTTCTAAGAGGAACCTTATAGGGCTTAGGTTTAAGGCTTTTCAGGTCCATGGTGACAATTCTTTGAGTCCACTGGGCTATGATCACATGTCATCTCAATGAGCCTAAGTAGAGCACTTAACAACAACACATGACTCATATAGATTATGGCTTTACTTGGACACCAGCACTATGCACCGAGCTCTCTACGGATGAGGTGGTGAGGAGGCAGTCTTCCTTGACTTGGGTTAGCATATGAGGGTAGTACTTCTAGGCGGAACCTCTCTTCTTCTTTTAGTGAAGGAAGTGCATCTCAACTTGGTCTGGTTGCCATGAGGTCTAACGACGGGAGTTGTGGGTTGCAATAAAGCTTCAAAAGAGGGATAGTCTACTGGCTCAAGAGGAAAAACTCCTTGTATATATGCTGCACATGTATATGTTGTACAAATGCACTTGAAAAAAAATGTGCAAAAAGAAAAATAGCTCCAAAAAAGTGGTGGGTCTGATAGAAAATGATAATCCCACCGGAGTATGTATATAGAGTGCAATAAGCAAAGCTTGGTTTCATGTTTTACCTGTTGTAGCTTGCAGCAGGGAGACTTGGCTACACTGGTCAAGCTCCCAAGGGTACTTGGCTACACTGGCCTTGACCCATTCTCTTCTTCTTCCTCCTCTTCTTGAGCCGGTTGTACTTGAACTTAGAAGGGAATACCCCGCTCCTCGAGGAAAGAGTGGCCAGATTGAGGTCATAGAGTTACCTTGTTGGGGAGGGTTGTCAAGTTGCCACTTCTGAGGTGGAGAGCTTAGACCTCACTTTCACAGGACAAGAAAAGATTCATGGTCTTCAGGGTTTGTGATTGATGACTTGTTCTGATCTGGAGCATTGAGGAGTCTTGGTTATAGATTAGTGGAACTTAGAGGCTGTTGAGTTTTAAGCTTAAGTCTAAATAAGGTTCCGACACATGAATAATCCAAAGATCTGATCGAGCTCCATACCCCAATTTAATGAAGGCAAGTTTAATAATCAACCTTGATCCATGTACATCCTCTTTTCCTTTTTCTTTCTTTCTTTTTCACTTCTTTTTTTTTCAAATAAGTGTTTGCTAAGGGACTAGCAAAGTTAAGTATAGGGGGGTGATGAATACCCATTCATCACTCTTTCTTCTTATATTTTAGCTACAAAAACCTTTGCAAATACATGTAGATATGTGTAAATAGGAATAATTATCAAAAGCATGCATTGTGTAAAAACCTATAATTAGCATGTTTTTGTGCAAAAATAAAAGAATAAAGATTAACAAGAAAAAGAGGGAAATATTTAGAATAAATATTGAGCAACCTAGCCCAAGGGAGGGCTCAGCATGGGTCTGACCGCATAAAAGCCAAAGTAGAGGGAGATAGGGGCTCATGAGTGTAAATATTTGTGTAAATAAAATAAAGATATTTTCCTCACCAAAAATATACTTGTAAATACTTGTATATATATTTAGAAGTATAAAAACAAAAGAAAAAGATAAAAATAAAAAAGAACAAAAATACTCCTTTCACCATGTACATAAACAACTCCTATGTATTTATTTAAACCTTATAAATAAATAAAATTAATTTCCAAACTTTTTGTAAATAGTCTATATTATATATTGTAAATAAATAAAATAAAAACAATTAAAACAAAAACAAAATAAAAATAACAAAATTAAAAATACAAAAATACATTGTACATATACCATGTATATAGATGTACATATATATTTATTTTACCTATGTATATAAATAATAAAAATGAAATAAAAATACCCTTTTCTTCCTTATTTTATAATGAAAATAAATAAAATATAAAATAGGAATAAAATTTCATAAAAATAATAGATAAAAATCAAAAAAATCAAAAACCCTAATTGTGTACATATACCTATATAGTACCTACTATGTATATAGCTTATTTTTATTTCCAAAAATTAATTAAAAGCCACTAAAAAACAGAAAAAAATAAAATAAAAATATTTCATGTTTTAAGTTTTTGCATATTCGGCCATTTGCTACCTTAATTTTGAGCTTCAAGATTCAGCCACGTGGCCGATTTCCATTGGGTCCTGGGGATGTTGACCGCCCGGTCAACTACCCCCCCAGGACCACCTCCCGCGGATCTGGGTCGTGGACCCGATTTCTCCAATTTTCGCCCGCTCGACCCAATCATCATTCCACCTAACCCCGGGTCCTAATCCGAGATTGATCGACCATGATCCACGCCCGGGGTGGGTTATGGGGATCCGTGCTCCGACAAGCACGCCCGGACCTCTCCTAGCCGGACCCCTAGCCATATAAAGCTGTAGCTCCGCCACCCATTTGCTTCATCCTTGGCCATTTTCTTCGTTCTCCAGTGAGCTCCAGAGAGTGCGTGAGGTGACAGCTCGCGTCTGAGCCTGTCGAAGCGAGGAGAGGGAGCTTCGCCATCGATCCGGCGAGCCCAGCCGCCGTAGCTCCGCCACCCGCGTGAGCTTCGAGCCTCGGAGCGAGACGATCCTCGAGGCTACGACCAAGAGCATCAGCAGCTCCTCCCCAATCTCTCCGACCACCCAGGTATCCCCTTAGGCTTCCCGTTTCCTTTGATTTCCATTTTCGCCCAATTTGCGCCGCCGTCGTATATCGTTGATTCCGACCACTCCGTTACCCCTATCGATCATCGGAATCGACCAACACACTCGCCTCCTCCCAACGCACCTTCTTCACCCATCCACTCAGCCCAGCTCGCACAGGAGCTGGGAACCGAGCTCCTCCGTCCACCACCTTCGCCGGAGCTCGCCATCCCGACGCATCAGTCACCCCCATTTCGCCTAACCGGGTCGAGGCACTTTGCCCTCGACCCGCGAGTCTTCTGGGTTGCTTTGCAGGTCAAACCAAGGCCATCTGAGGCCTTTCGACGTTCAGACGAGGAGCCCCACCTCCGGCACCCTCGTCGGAGCTCTCCCGAGCTCGGCTGGGCCATCGGAGGGCATCAGTAGCTGCGCACCACCACGCCGGAGCTTCTCCGATCCTCAGGCGCAGCAGAGGAGGCCGGGAGCGCTTCCATTTGGCCGGCGAAGTTCGCCGGCCGCCTGTTCATCCAGGACCTCCAGTTACCGTCGATCGCCCCCCCTCGCTCCGGTTTCTATCCGAGCCGTCCATCTCCGGAGCAGCCTGCATCGTCCGATCTGAGGAGGCGACATCTGGAGCGCCCGCCGTAGCAGCCATCTGATCATCCACGTGGCGCGCATCCAGCCCATCCGCTTAATAAAGGGTAATTTACCCTTAGGCCCTGTCTTTATTTTTATTTAGTTTTAGTCCTGTAAATATTATAGTCAGTTGTTTACTTTTAGGGCTATTTGCATATTGGACCCTGTGCTTTCTGTTATTTGCATTTATACCCCTGCCAGTTGTGGACACGTACATCGACATGTGATATTTTGGTTTATTTGCAGTAGAGACCCCTGTAGTTCTGGATGTTATTGAATGAATGAAAACTTTTATCTATTTGCATTTATACCCCTGTGCGTGATTTATTTCCACATGTGCGATATATTTTGGGTATTTTGCAGATAAGCCCCTGGATTTTTGGTACCTGTTACCAATAAGTCCTCGAGACTTATTTTTATTACATTTGGGTCCCTGAGTGCCCCAGGCACGCGCGTGGCGCGTGTTTTGCTGGGTATTTTGCACCAGACCCCCCCAGAACTTAGGGTATTTGCACTTTGGTCCCTGTGCACAGTGCCCATCCTTTATTTTTGAATAAAATATCAAAACACCTCCAAATCCGACGAAAATTTGACACATGGCTCCTGCCATGGTGTAGGATTTTTGTGGATTTTTGAGGACATTTTTGATTTCGTTTGATATTTTTAAAAAATCAAAAACCTCTATTTTTGTCACTGTCTAGCTAGAAAAATCACAAAAAAATATTAAAACTCATTTAAAAATTAGTTACTGTTTGTCTTGCTTAGTTTGATTTTCTAGCCAATTTTGGCTATTTTTCATTACTAAAAACCACTAAAAACTTAAAAACACTCAAAAACTTATAGAAATTCTAGTAAATAAATTAAAAATCCAAAAACAATAAAATTGGTACCTAAATTTTCCTCATTTTGTCTTCTTTGTAGGAAAATTACCTCCATGCCATTTTGAGGCTCTTAGATATTTTATCTAGGGCTTTTTGGCTCGGCTGGACAGTACCATTTATTTTAGCTACTGTTTGATTTTTAGAAAATTAAATAAATATCAGAAAATTATCAAAAATTCACCAAAGACATAAAAAAATATAAAACACATAAAAATATTTTTGTTTGAATTTTTGGTTGATTTTTGGTGCATTTAATAATTTGTTGAAGTGTGTGCTTGTTTCCTTTTCCTATTTTCTTAATACATTAAAAAAATCCAAAAAAATAAAAATACTCAAAAGCCACTAAAAATATTTTGTTCTTTTGTTTTATTCCTTTTTACTACTTCGTAGGCCGAGAGGCCAACCCGTGCTCCTTGTGTTCGACCCTGGTCGCTATACCAGGTTAATCCAATAGCAGGACCGCTATTCGTGTTTTGATTGGTTTTATTGATATTAGTGGTTCATTTTTCTTGATTGACACATCTGAGTGACCGAGGTCGCAACGACCATCTTAGATATACCTGACTACCTTAGTCGCTCGGATTTTTGTGTCATCAGTTTACATAAGAGGAATAGAGCAAATTCCAGTACTGCCCTCCACACATATGGTAACACATACACATGGTAACACACACACATGGAAATTCCTAACATGCTAATTTCCTCACATGGTAATTCTCAACAGTATCCGACAATGGAAACCTCAGTCACGACGTTCCCAACCACCATCTCGGCAGATGAACATGGCTATGGCCTCTACGTCCACGACGACATGAATACTGAGGAAGCCTTATGACATGAAGGAGTTCAACCTGGAGTACTACAAGAATGATAAGATTCCAAAAGTTTCCAGAGCAGGAATATCGGAGAGAATAATGGCGTTTACAATGGTAATTATGGGATGAGTGATACGAGGTTCATGGAGAATGGGAGGTACTTCTACGATGTGAATGGGAGGGGAAGGGTAGGAGCTCGCCGTGCGCAAGGCGAGATTGGCTTGAGGAAGGGGAGAAGCTCAGCGCACGGGGGCAGAGCTGGCAGGAGGAAGGGGAGGAGCTCGACAATAGGGTGGCAGGGCTGGCTGGAGGAAGGGGAGGAGGAGGAGCTCGACGTGGGGGGTTGCCTAGAGGAAGGGGAGGTGATCGGTGGCGGGGCTGGTTGGAGGATGAAGAAGGGGTGATCTCCTTTGCAAATAATAGGAACTTAAAGGGTATAAATGTAAAATATTTGACGGATACCATCGTAATTAACGGAAAATCAGATGGAAGTTAACATGAGGTTATGGATGTAAGAGTTTAGTACTATTCAGGGTCTTTGATGTAATTCGTGATTATGCGGGGTTATGATTGTAATTACGAAATTACTTATGGTTATAGATGTAAATATCCCTACATTTTTTCATATCACTTATGCATAGTAAATACACAAAAAATAATACTCATGATAGCTTTGTTATTCGAGTTGAATTTGAAGTCACTTTTTTTGCCTCCTATGTTTGACCTTAGGCCTACAAAGGTAAAATAGTACATCCGCCAGCCCCTCCCATCATCCCCTATCACTACTGCCAACATAGAGAGGATTGTCTGCTGCAGGCTGAAATGCGGTAGATTCTGCAGTAGTCATGTGCACCGCTCGATCACGATCAAGCGGTTCGCACGATTTTGCACTTTTTAAGCCCGTACCGTGCAAAATCATGGGAACCGCTCGATCAAGATCGAGCGGCTCACGGCATCACAGTAGGACATCATCATAGCAGACGTTCCGCCTCCCCGCCAACACCATTTCCCAACCTCACCCCTTATTAACCCTCTCCCCGACGCAAACCATCTCCACCCAGATCCTCCCCCAACCCTCTCCGCACCTCCAACAACCTTGCCCAATCCCTCCCCCAATCACCCTCACCCTGTAGGTGAAATAATAAGATAAAAGTATAAATATAAATAGGAGGGTTAGATAATACCGAATTTGATGAGATGAACCAACTTGCTGAGGCGTGCAAAAGCACTGACCTTAAGAATATATTCGTACCCCTACGAAGATTCCGATGGTGCAATCGGTATTGGTACGACTACTCTCAAGGATGTAACGGTGAGATCTCAATGGGTATACACGTACCAACATCGAGATCTATTGAGCAACAATAGATTATTCCTTCAGAATGGACTCACTCAAAAGAGAGAAGGGGAGTGATAGAATTGTTGTGTCTCTTACTCAACAAAGAAACAAGCATATATAGATAAGATGCCAAACACCATTACAGAATTGATAATCAAAACATCATTTAATCAATCAAATTTGTGCTAAATAATATTAAAATAAAGCTATCGAAATGACGTTGAAGAAGGCTCTTGAAATTCTCCAACGGCTCAATAGAAATACATATAAAGAGTATATCATTAAGGTATATTAAGAATATGATTGAAAAGATAACGGTTGCTCTCCATGAAAACTGACCGTGTAATAATAGGTGAAGTCAACTCTAAAAAAATTGCATGCACAGAGTAATGTAATAAACATTATTTCTCAACAATTAACGACTGTAATTGTTTGCACGTAATGTGCAAAGAACACCACAAGTTGTTGGCATTACCTTTTAATGGCAATCAAACAAAAAATCCAATGGTAGAATAAAAGATCTCATGCTCGTTGAACTCACCAAAATAAAAATTCATGCACCAATAAATATAAATAAAATAACCTTTATGTAATTAACATAATAGTAAAAGTATTTGAAATGTAAAATACCGACAATCCCCCACATATTTAAAATACTTTTTTTGAACTATCTTTTTTCATCCCCACAATTTCAAAAAGAAATTAAGGATAAAATATTAAAAGAGGAATAAGAACTTGAAGACGACACTTGAAGAATTCGAAAATGTAATGCATAAGACTTGGTGTCTTGTCGACTATGAACCAAGGCATAGAGAATATGAATATAGTTTCTAAAGGTTGGTAGAAATACAATTTCTATGAACCAATTCTTTATTTTTGAAATCATTGACTCATATTTCACACTGCATTTTTTGATCTTTGTTGCTCATGCGGGTTGACACGTTTCGGCCATGCGTCTACCTGGATTTTCATGAGTGCTCTAGAGATTTTGCTCAAAAATCTCATAGGAAGTGGCCTCACATCCACACCCATATAGGTGGATCATCATCAAGTGTATACTTCTTTTATACACCACCTAATTTGGGCTATGATGTCCATTAAGAACGTGTATGTTCAACCTCACCACTTATGACACTATCGTATCATACACCATAGGAATAGGGAATAACTGATAGTATCCTCTTAGTCGTCCAGTGAATTGTTTATCCCATACGAACCTCCTTCCTGGAATCTCCGTTCATGAATGTTGGGTTTCCATCACTTCGACTATTGATTTGGGCGAAATCCCATTCCCCTCGATGTACTCTCCACAAGTTTTTTTGCTTAGTGGTTTAGTCAGAGGATCAACCAAATTTAACTCTGACTTCACATAATACACAGATATTATGCCATGAGATATCTCATAATATTGTCTCTCAGACGAATATGCCTGCTTTTTCACATTATAAAATACTTTTAGCAGCATGGTTTTCACGGTAGAAGTATTGATGGCATTGGCTTCATCCAAATTGAAGGATCTGCTCAGAAGTTTGTCAAGCACATCACGAGAGCATGCATTCTCTAACGCAATAAACTCATATTTGATTGTATATCGAGCAAAGCATGCTTGCTAGATTAATTTCAAAAAATAGCTCCACTTCCAGGATAAGAATATACCCAATAGTAATTTTCGACTCATCTGAAAAATGGAGTGAATTTGCACCATAATATCTAATTTGAAGTACACAATCACTTTTACTATTTTTAAAACGAGTTTGTAGTAGAAGGAGTGCTCTTCGGTTTGCATTCAAGAGAATAAAATCTTTCGCAAGTCTTCCAATATAATATTCATGTGAGAGAAAATTAATAATTAAAATTTATCGCAAGTATTTATTTCTCCCATGTCTTTGACATCAAACGAGCAGGTAACAAAAAAGGAGGCTCCTTTTTTTAATCACAAGAGATCAAAATTACGATCATATTTCATGCTCAATCTACGCAAATCTGTTTCAATGCATGTTTACTTTTCTTACCGTCAATAAATAAGAGTACAGTTAAAGCCCCCACATGTTCAGATATTTCAAGTCTTTTATTCTGAGAATATAACGATATCATTCAATTCTAATGATAAAAAAATTCAGTGATTTTTTTTCAACATCACAAGGAGTCCAAAAATTGCTCAATTACAATTAAGAATAAGAGACCCATGGAGAAAAGAAATAAAGAATCCTCTGAATTTATTCTTCAGATTGTATTTATTTCTCCCATGTCATTGATATCAAAATGATAAGTCAAATTAAAAATTAAGTACCCCTTTTCTTAATCACAACAGATCAACACATAATATTATAGTGACCGACATGATTATTAAGAGCATGTCTAATAATCAAACATACAAAAACTTTGCAATGATTGTTTTCTTTTCTAGGGTTCAATAAGTATGATATTAGTTTACGCCCCACACTTTTGAATACTTTAAGCTAGATATTTGAGAATATAATCACATCATTCAACTCTTACAAAAAACCCAACAATATGTTTTCACCAATATTATGTTGAATCATAAAAGTTGCTCAATCACGACTAGATATAAGAGAGGGTATTTGGATAAAACAAATAAAGAACCCTCCAGAATCTATTCTTAAGATTGTAGGTGAAGTAATAAGATAAAAGTATAAATATAAATAGGAGGGTTAGATATACCGAATTTGATGAGATGAACCAACTTGCCGAGGCATGCAAAAGCACTGGCCTTAAGAATAGATTCGTACCCCCACGGAGATTCCGATGGTGTAATCGGTATTGGTACGACTACTCTCTAGGATACAACAACGAGATCTCTATGGGTATACACGTACCAACATCGAGATCTATTGAGCAACAATTGAATTATTCCTTCAGAATGGACTCACTCAAAAAAGAGAAGGGGAGTGATAAAATTGTTGTGTCTCTTACTCAACAAAGAAACAAACATATATATAAATAAGATGCCAAACACCGTTACATAATTGACAATCAAAACATCATTTAATCAATCAAATTTGTGCTAAATAATATTAAAATAAATGTATTGAAATGACGTTGAAGAAGGCTCTTGAAATTCTTCAACGGCTCAATAGAAATGCATATAAAAAGTATATCATAAGGTATATTAAGAATATGATTGAAAAGATAAAGGTTGCTCTCCATGAAAACTGGCTGTGTAATAATAATAGGTGAAGTCAACTTTAAAAAAAATGCATGCACAGAGTAATGTAATAAACATTATTTCTCAGCAATTAACAAGTGTAATTGTTTGCACATAATGTGCATAGATCACCACAAGCCGTTGGCAATACTTTTAATGGCAATCAAACAAAAAATCCAATGATAGAATAAAAGATCTCATGCTTGTTGAGCTCACCAAAATACGAATTCATGCACCAAATAAATATAAATAAAATCACCTTTATGTAATTAATATAATAGTAAAAGTATTTGAAATATAAAATACCAACAAATCCCTCCCAACACTTCTTCCTAACCCCGGCCTTCATCCCCGCCCACCACTTTCACCCAATCTCGACCCCCTCTTCGTCGCCAACCTCCTCCGTCCAGCCCCTCCCTAATCCCCCTCACCGTCTCCAACCACCACCTCATCAAAAGATGACCGTTACATCAATGCACATGCCGTTACTACACTCAGCTCCCTCGTCTTCCCTATCCCGTAACCACCTCCTATGGCCATGGTATAAGAGGAGCACCACCGTGAAAAGAAAAAAGAATGAATATATGGCTTCTCTCCTTTCACCCAACAAAAAAAACCCATCAACGGATTGGGTGAGATCTGAGCTTCGCCCCTGACCTAACCCATGTCGCTACTCCTGCTGCAACCAACGACCCTCAAACCACCTGCAACCCTGAGAATGGTTCCTCTCCTGTAGTCATGCCACCGGCCAACATTACTCGCCCAAGGTGAACCCAACCGGTTTACTCTCCTAGTCGCCTAACACAACCTCTAAAACCAGAGCATGACGATGGCTCCCTCCTCCACAGCTACTACCCTGAGGCCCACCAACCATTGGTTACTATCGTCCCAATACCAAACACCAATTGCGGTGCTATCTCTTCCGTAGAGCAGTTCATGGACGTCGTCGGATCAAGAGGCTGCGAGCAGGGGCCTTCAGACTTCAGAGACATCGAGGTCATGCTTGGCTTCAAGTACTCCAAGAAGGGCATAAATGTTAAAATAATTTCTTAACAAGACATTAGTTTGAGTAAGTCATGATGATTTAGTTCACATCATTTATGACTGCTAAAGTAACGAAAAGTAAGAGTGATGACGGTACAAGAAAGTAGGGGTACAGTTGATATTGTAAAAAATGAGAGGTATACTTGAAATTGCAGTGAGAGGGTCTCAAGTGTATAAAATCCAAATAAATTTGGGTATTTTAAAAAGAGGCCGGGGAAGCTGATTTGAGTAATAGCCAAGATGGCTGTTACACAAGGCAGTTTCTTCATTTTTTTTATTTTTTTTCAAAAATTCCACAATGTATATTCATCTACATATCCCTCCTACATGTCATTCAAATTTCGTGAGAAACGAAGACTCCTATGCCCTCCATCTAGAATAGGTAGATTACAGTAAATTTCAGACAGTTAAAAAATACTTGTTCTCGATGGAGGGCTTAGGAGTCTTTGCTTCTCACGAAATTTGAATGACATGTAGGAGGGATATGTAGATGAATATACATGGTGGAATTTTTGAAAAAAATAAAAAATATTAGGGGAACTGCCTTGTGTAACAGCCATCTTGGTTGTTACTCAAAACAACTTCCCTTTTCTCTTTTAAAAATTGATTGAAATAATAAAGAAAAACCACTTAGTAGAAAATAGGAGAAAAATGTAACATTTAATGTCCAAAATACATGGAAAATATAAAAGATATATTTTTGCAAATGGATAATTTTCCTAGGTATAATACGCTAAATTCTATAAAAAAATACATATTTGTATATTAAGTAGTGAAATGCAATTGATAAAAATGATAAAGTTATAGAGTTTTTTTTGCAACTTTCTAATCTGTATGCAGTAAAAATTTATGATTTTTTGATAATAAGTGAAATGCAACAAATTACACATACTATGAACTTTTGAGATTTTTTTTATAGAAAGTGAGTTTATTATGATTTTTTTACTAGACTAATTTTGGGATTTAATTAATAGAAAATATTAAACACGCATAATTTTACAAAAACAAAATTTTCACATATGGCCCATGAATAAAAGCACAGAAACATATTTTTACTTTCATAACATAATAATAACTAAATTTTTAATGGATTTAAGTTCTAAAATCACACAAATAATTATTCTAAGAATATGAAGCAATATTTTTAATTCATTTTTATGTAATGTAGAGCATACGGGGGCATAATTGGTGACTGTATGTGAATTTTTAGACAAGTGCAAGGACAATATTGTTGATTAGACAAGAAAAAATGACAAAATATGATGATTTACCTACTTTAATTCTTAATGAATCACATTCCCATCATAAAATTAATAAACCAATTGCATCAACTAAATAATTAATGGCTATAATGTAATATTTTTTTGGAAACATAAAATTTGAAAGGAAATGGTTCAAAGATGCATACATATAGAATATAATAGGAAAAACTTCCATTATATTCTCATTTTACTTTATATAATATAATAGGAAAGACTTATAATGAGGTGGGTCTTTCTGCAATAGAAGGAAAGCCAAACACCCCAAGATTTTTGAAACCGAACCGAACACCATCGAACCGAAAACCTTGCTGAAATGGTCGGATCGGGTCGAATCATGTAATCAAACCGGTTCAACCGGATAATGACGTCATCATTATTTAAAACCGGATTAAACCGGACTGGTGAAAAAAAGTGGTTGAACCGGCTA